>JARQOD010000010.1:43658482-43787297 GCA_033576555.1 Oophaga sylvatica | reverse complement strand
TCCCGGTTAACCTGTATTATCCCAGAGCTGCACTCACTATTCTGCTGGTGCAGTCACTGTGTACATACATTACATTACTGTCCTGGTTACATCCTGTATTATACTCCAGAGCTGCATCTCACTTTCTGCTGGTGCAGTCACTGTGTTTCTTTCATTACATTTAAAGTTTCCCGAGTTACATCCTGTATTATACCCCAGAGCTGCACTCACTATTTGCTGGTGCAGTCACTGTGTACATACATTACATTACTGATCCTGAGTTACCTCCTGTTATTATACTCCAGAGCTTTCACTCACTATTCTGCTGGTGCAGTCACTGTGTACATACATTACATTATGATCCCGAGTTTACTCCTGTATTATACCCAGAGCTGCACTCACTATTCTGCTGGTGCAGTCACTGTGTAATACATTTTCATTTCTGATCCTGAGTTACATCCTGTATTATACTCCAGAGCTGCACTCACTATTCTGCTGGTTGCAGTCACTGTGTACATACATTTTCATTATGTCCTGAGTTACATCCTGTATTATACCCAGAGCTGCACTCACTATTCTGCTGGTGCAGTCACTGTGTACATACATTACATTACTGTCCTGAGTTACATCCTGTATTATACTCCAGAGCTGCACTCACTATTCTGCTGGTGCAGTCACTGTGTAATACATTACATTACTGATCCTGAGTTACTCCTGTATTATACTCCAGAGCTGCACTCACTATTCTGCTGGTGCAGTCACTGTGTACCAAACATTACTGATCTGAGTTACATCCTGTATTATACCTCAGAGCTTCACTCCCCTATTCTGCTGGTGCAGTTTACTTGTACATAATTACATTTACTGATCCTGAGTTACTTCCTGTATTTTACTCCAGATGCTGCACTCACTATTCTGCTGGGCAGTCCGTGGGACTTTCATTACATTACTGTCCTGAGTTACATCCTGTATTATCTCCAAGCTGCACTCACTTTTCTGCTGGGCAGCACTGTGTACAACATTACATTTTGATCCTGAGTTACATCCTGTATTATACTCGGGGCTGCACTCCTTTCTGCTGGTGCAGTCACGGTGTACATTAACCCTTTTCATTACTGACCTGAGTTTATCCTTTTATTATACCCCAGAGCTGCACTCCATCTATTCTGTGGTGCAAGTCACGTGTACTTACATTACTGATCCCGAGTTACTCCGGGATTATAAACCCCCGGGCACTCACTTTCTGCTGGTGCGTCACTTTTGGCATACATACATTACTGTCCTGAGTTACATCCCGTATTATACTCACAGGCTGCACTTCAATTCTGCTGGTGCAGTCACTGTGGGACATACATTACATTTATGATCCGGGAGTTTCATCCCGTATTTTACTCGGGGCGCATCCCCTTTTTGCTGGGGCATTTCCCTTTCCTTACTTTTCATTACTGATCCGGTTACATCCTGTAAATTTTTACTCCAAAGGGTGCCTTTACTTTTCTGCTGGTGCAGTCAATGTTACATACTTAATACTTTTCCTGAGTTACATCCCGTTTTTTTTCTCCACAGCCTGCCTACTTCTTATTCTGCTGGTGCAAATCACTGTTACATTCATTACATTACTGGGGCCTGAGTTACATCCTGTTTTATACTCCGGGGCTGCACTCACTTTTGTGGGGCAGTCACTGTGTTCAAAACTTTTCATTACTGTTCATGATTTTCACCGTATTATTTTTCCAGAGCTTCACTCCTATTCTGCTGGGTGGGGTCAAAAGGGGTACATCATTACATTTCTGGTCCTGTGTTACATCCCCGGTTTTACTCCAAGCTGCCCCTCACTTTTCTGCTGGTGCAGGCACGTGACATACATTACTTTATGTTTCCCGAGTTCTTTCCCGTTTATACCCCGGGAAACTGCACTCACTTTCTGCTGGTGCAGTCACTGTGTCATACTTACTTTATGATCCTGGTTACTTCTGTATTTACTCCGAGCTGCACTCACTATTTGCTGGGGCAGTCTCTGTGTACTTACATTACTGCCCGGTTACTCCTGTATATACCCCAGTGCCCTAAATTTCTGTGGTGCAGTCAATGTGTACAACAATGATTTCCCGAGTTACATCCTGTTTTATACCCCAGAGCCCCGCACTTACTATTTCTGGTGCAGTCAGGTGTACAACTTACATTACTGATCCTGAGGAAAATCTGTTTTTATACTCCGAGTGCACTCCATTTGCTGGGCAGGCACTGTGTCATTCATTACTTTATGGTCCTGAGTTTTTTTCCCGTATTATACTCCAAGCTGCCTCACTATCTCTGGTGCAGTCACTGTGTTTCAACATTACTTTCTGATCCCCGTTACATCCCGTAATACTCCCGGGGTGCACTCACTTTCTGTGGTGCAGTCATGTGTACATACATTACATTACTGATCCTGAGTACATCCTGTATTATCCCAATGCTTTCACTCTCTTTTCCTGGTGCAGGGCATTTTTTGTAAAAATTAATTATGATCCTGAGTTACATCGGGATTTTTACTAGAGCTGCACTACATTTGCTGGTGCGTCACGGGGTCAACCTGAGTTACATCCTGTATTATACTCCAGAGCTGCACTCACTATTCTGCTGGTGCAGTCACTGTGTACATACATTACATTCTGATCCTGAGTTACATCCTGTATTATACTCCAGAGCTGCACTCACTATTCTGCTGGTGCAGTCACTGTGTACATACATTACATTACTGATCTGAGTTACATCCTGTATTATACCCAGAGCTGCACTCACTATTCTGCTGGTGCAGTCACTGTGTACATACATTACATTACTGATCCTGAGTTACATCCTGTATTATACTCCAGAGCTGCACTCACTATTCTGCTGGTGCAGTCACTGTGTACATACATTACATTACTGATCTGAGTTACATCCTGTATTATACTCCAGAGCTGCACTCACTATTCTGCTGGTGCAGTCACTGTGTCATACATACATTACTGATCCTGAGTTACATCCTGTATTATACTCCAGAGCTGCACTCACTATTCTGCTGGTGCAGTCACTGTGTAATACATTACATTACTGATCCTGAGTTACATCCTGTATTATACTCAGAGCTGCACTCACTATTCTGCTGGTGCAGTCACTGTGTACATACATTACATTACTGATCCTGAGTTACATCCTGTATTATACTCCAGAGCTGCACTCACTATTCTGCTGGTGCATGTCACTGTGTACATACATACATTATGATCCTGAGTTACATCCTGTATTATACTCAGAGCTGCACTCACTATTCTGCTGGTGCAGTCACTGTGTACATACATACATTACTGATCCTGAGTTACATCCTGTATTATACTCCAGAGCTGCGACTCACTATTCTGTGGTGCAGTACTGTGTACATATCATTATGATCCTGAGTTACTCCTGTATTATACCCCAGAGCTGCACTCACTATTCTGCTGGTGCAGTCACTGTGTACATACATTACATTACTGATCCTGGTTACATCCTGTATTATACTCCAGAGCTGCACTCACTATTCTGCTGGTGCAGTCACTGTGTACATACATTACATTACTGATCCTGAGTTACATCCTGTATTATACTCCAGAGCTGCACTCACTATTCTGCTGGTGCAGTCACTGTGTACATACATTACATTATGATCCTGAGTTACATTCTGTATTATACTCAGTGCTGCACTCACTATTCTGCTGGTGCAGTCACTGTGTACATACATTACATTTCTGATCCTGAGTTACATCCTGTATTTTACTCCAGTGCTGCACTCCACTATTTGCTGGTGCAGTCACTGTGTACATACATTACTATTACTGATCCTGAGTTACATCCTGTATTATACTCCAGAGCTGCACTCACTATTCTGCTGGTGCAGTCACTGTGTACATACATTACATTACTGATCCTGAGTTACATCCTGTATTATACTCCAGAGCTGCCCCTCACTATTCTGCTGGTGCAGTCACTGTGTACTTACATTACATTACTGATCCTGAGTTACATCCTGTATTATACTCCAGAGCTGCACTCACTATTCTGCTGGTTGCAGTCACTGTGTACATACATTACATTACTGATCCTGAGATACATCCTGTATTATACCCAGAGCTGCACCACTTTCTGGCAGGTCAGCTTAATAAATACAGTAATATATCGAGTATATTCCGGAGTCCAGATACTACAGACTATTATATATATAGATCATATATTGCTGCACGTGATATTGTTATGGATATCTGATTATCAGCCTATTCTGGTCAGTCCGTGTAAATTTGTCATAGTAATTTTACGACTCACCTTGATAGGTTAGTTAATAATAAAGATAGTACTGTATTACAGCGCCATGTGAGGCATTTAATAATACAGATGATACAGTATTTGTTAACGATACTTGTACATATTGTATATATGTAGTATATTTAATGTGTACAAGAGAGTAGGGTACGAATGTGTATGTAATGTATAAGTGTGCCGAATGGTGATCTGGTATTCGAGACCGTGAATGAGCACGACTGAATGTGACTCTGAGAAGGATATAGGCAGTAGAGTATTAAGTACTCCAAGAATGTAGTATTGTAAGGATGTATGGGATAATGATGAGATAGAATGTGGGAGTTGGGTTAAGGTACAGGTCGTAATGTTGTAACAGTGACCACGCAGATTGGTGCGTTGGTAATACGGAGCCGGTAGAGTATGTGTCAGGACACCAGATAGTATGCTTGGGTATCAGGATGTATGGAGAGTGTTGTAGTGTACGATATGGTCGTGAGATCGATGTACCGCAGTAATTAGTTTACGATGAGATATATAGTGTATATAATGTAGTAATGTTACCGTGATGCACAGGATAGTGGTGCAGTTGGTATAATAAGGTGTATAGGATCGAGAATATGAGTGTGCCCAGAATAGGAGTATCGGATCAGTAATGTATGTATGTACACAGTGCTGCACGCAGAATAGTGAGTGCAGCTTGGGTATAATACAGGTGTAACTCAGGATCAGTATGTAATGTATGTACACAGTGACTGCACCAGCAGAATAGTGAGTGCAGCTGGGTATAATACAGAGTAACTCAGGATCTAGTAATGTATGTACACAGTGACTGCACCAGCAGAAAGTGAGTGCAGCTTGGGTATAATAAGGAGTAATCAGGATCAGTATATGTATGTACACAGTGACTGCACGCAGAATAGTGAGTGCAGCTCTGGGTAATACAGGATGTACTCAGGATCAGTAATGTATGTATGTCACGTGACTGCACCAGCGATAGTGAGTGCAGCTTGGGTATAATACGAGTAACTCAGGATCGTTATGTATGTACACAGTGACTGCACAGCAGAATAGTGAGTGCAGCTTGGAGTAATAAGATGTATCGGATCAGTAATGTAATGATGTAACAGTGACGCCGCAGAATAGTGAGTGCAGCTCTGGAGTTAATACGGATGTAATCAGGATCAGTATGATGTTGTACCAGTGACTGCACACAAGTGGTGCAGTCTGGAGATAAGAGTATCGATCAGTTTGTATGTCACACCCAGCAGATAGTGAGTGCAGCTCTGGAGTATAATACAGGAGTAATCAGGATCAGTAATGTATGTATGTCCAGTGACTGCACCGCAGAATAGTGAGTGCAGCTCTGGGTATAATACAGGATGTAATCAGGATCAGTAATGTAATGTATGTACCAGTGACTGCACCAGCAGAATAGTGAGTGCAGCTCTGGAGTTAATCAGGATGTAATCGGATCGTAATGTAATGTATGTACACAGTGACTGCACCAGCTGATAGTGAGTGCAGCTCTGGGTATAATACAGGATGTAACTCAGGATCAGTAAGTAATGTATGTACACAGTGACTGCACCAGCGAATAGTGAGTGCAGCTCTGGAGTATAATACAGGATGTAATCAGGATCAGTAATGTAATGTATGTACACAGTGACTGCACCAGCAGAATAGTGAGTGCAGCTCTGGAGTTAATACAGGATGTAACTCAGGATCCGTAATGTAATGTATGTACACAGTGACTGCACCAGCAGAATAGTGAGTGCAGCTCTGGGTATAATTACAGGATGTAACTGGATCAGTAATGTAATGTATGTACCAGTGACTGCACAGCAGAATAGTGAGCTGCCAGCTCTGGAGTTATATTACAGGAGTAACTCAGGATCTAGTAATGTATGTACACGTGACTGCACCAGCAGAATAGTGGGCGCTCTGGAGTATATACAGGATGTAACTCAGGATCAGTAATGTAATGTATGTACACAGTGACTGCACCAGCAGAATGTGAGTGCAGCTCTGGAGTATAATACAGGAGGTAACTCAGGATCAGTAATGTAATGTATGTACACAGTGACTGCACCAGCAGAATAGTGAGTGCAGCTCTGGAGTATAATACAGGATGTAACTCAGGATCAGTAATGTAAGTATGTACACAGTGACTGCACCAGCAGAATAGTGAGTGCAGCTTGGGTATAATACAGGATGTAACTCAGGATCAGTAATGTAATGTATGTACACAGTGACTGCACCAGCAGAATAGTGAGTGCAGCTCTGGGTATAATAAGGTGTAACTCAGGATCAGTATGTATGTATGTACACAGTGACTGCACCAGCAGAATAGTGAGTGCGCTCTGGAGTATAAAAAAAAAAAAAAAAAAAAAAAAAAAAAAAAAAAAAAAAAAAAAAAAAAAAAAAAAAAAAAAAAAAAAAAAAAAAAAAAAAAAAAAAAAAAAAAAATTTTTTTTTTTTTTTTTTTTTTTTTTTTTTTTTTTTTTTTTTTTTTTTTTTTTTTTTTTTTTTTTTTTTTTTTTTTTTTTTTTTTTTACAGGATGTAACTCAGGATCAGTAATGTAATGTATGTACACAGTGACTGCACCAGCAGAATAGTGAGTGCAGCTCTGGAGTATAATACAGGATGTAACTCAGGATCAGTAATGTAATGTATGTACACAGTGACTGCACCAGCAGAATAGTGAGTGCAGCTCTGGAGGTATAATACAGGATGTAACTCAGGATCAGTAATGTAATGTATGTACACAGTGACTGCACCAGCTGAATAGTGAGTGCTGCTCTGGGGTATAATACAGGATGTAACTCAGGATCAGTATGTAATGTATGTACACAGTGACTGCACCAGCAGAATAGTGAGTGCAGCTCTGGAGTATAATACAGGATGTAACTCAGGATCAGTAATGTAATGTATGTACACAGTGACTGCACCAGCAGAATAGTGAGTGCAGCTTGGAGTATAATACAGGATGTAACTCAGGATCAGTAATGTAATGTATGTACACAGTGACTGCACCAGCAAATAGTGAGTGCAGCTCTGGGTATAATACAGGATGTAACTCAGGATCAGTAATGTATGTATGTACAAGTGACTGCACAGCAGAATAGTGAGTGCAGCTCTGGAGTATAATACAGGATGTAATCAGGATCAGTAATGTATGTACACAGTGACTGCACAGCAGAATAGTGAGTGCAGTCTGGAGTATAATACAGGATGTAACTCGGATCAGTAATGTAATGTATGTACACAGTGACTGCACCAGCAGAATAGTGAGTGCAGCTCTGGGTATAATACAGGATGTAACTCAGGATCAGTAATGTAATGTATGTACACAGTGACTGCACCAGCAGAATAGTGAGTGCAGCTCTGGGTATAATACAGGATGTAACTCAGGATCAGTAATGTAATGTATGTACACAGTGACTGCACAGCAGAATAGTGAGTGCAGCTCTGGGTATAATACAGGATGTAATCAGATCAGTAATGTAATGTATGTACACAGTGACTGCACCAGCAGAATAGTGAGTGCAGCTCTGGAGTATAATACAGGATGTAACTCAGGATCAGTAATGTAATGTATGTACACAGTGACTGCACCAGCAGAATAGTGAGTGCAGCTCTGGGTATATATACAGGATGTAACTCAGGATCAGTATGAATGTATGTACACAGTGACTGCACCAGCAGAATAGTGAGTGCAGCTCTGGAGTATAATACAGGATGTAATCAGGATCAGTGTATAATACAGGATGTAACTAGGATCAGTATATGTAAGTTGTACACAGTGATGCACAGAGTAATAAGGAGATCGGAGTAATAATAAGAGTAACTCAGGATCAGTAATTATGTTGTAACAGGACTCACAGCAGATAGTAGTCGCTGGGATATACAGGGTATCAGGATCAGTAATGTAATATGTAAAGTGACTGCACCAGCAGATGTGAGTGCAGCTCTGGGTATAAGGATGTAACTAGGATCAGTAATGAATGTAGTCACAGTGATGACAGAGAATAGGAGTGAGCTTGGTATAATACGGGTAACTAGGATCAGTAATGTAATGATGTACAGTGATGACCAGCAGATAGTGAGTGCAGCTTGGAGTATAATAAGAGAATCAGGATCGTATGTATGTACACAGTGATGCCAGCGATAGTGGGAGCTGGTATAATCAGGAGACTCAGGATCAGTAGTAGTTGTAACAGTGACTCACCACGAATAGTGAGTGAGCTCGGGTATATACGGTATCGAGTAATGTAATTATTAACAGTGACTGCACCAGAGAATAGTGAGTGCAGCCTGGAGTAATACAGGATGTAATCAGATCAGTATGTAATGTTACATGACTGCCCAGAAATAGGAGTGCAGTCTGAGTATAATACAGGAGATCAGTCAGTATGTAATGTATGTAACAGTGACTGCACCAGCAGAAAGTGAGTGCAGCTTGGGTATATAGGTGTAATCGGATCGTATGAATGTATGACACAGTGAGCCGAAATAGTGATGCAGTTGGGTATAAGGTAATGGATATAATAAGTGTACCAGGATGACAGCGAATAGTGAGTGAGCTCTGGAGTATAATACAGGATGTACTGGATCAGTAATGTAAATGTACAGTGACGCAGGAATGTGGTGCAGTTGTATAAGGAGTACAGGATGTGAGTGCAGCTCTGGAGTATAATACAGGAGTAATCAGGATCGTAGTAATGTATGTACACAGTGACTGCCGCAGAATAGTGAGTGCAGCTCTGGAGTATAATACAGGAGTAACTCAGGATCAGTAATGTAATGTATGTACACAGTGACTGCACAGCAGAATAGTGAGTGCAGCTCTGGGGTTAATACAGGATGTAACTAGGATCAGTAATGTATGTATGTAACAGTGACTGCACGCAGAATGTGAGTGCAGCTCTGGGTATAATACAGGATGTAACTCAGGATCAGTAATGTATGTATGTACACAGTGACTGCACCAGCAGAATAGTGAGTGCAGCTTGGGTATAATACAGGAGTAACTCAGGATCAGTAATGTATGTACACAGTGACTGCACCAGCAGAATAGTGAGTGCAGCTCTGGAGTATAATACAGGAGTAATCAGGATCAATGTAATGTATGTACACAGTGACTGCACAGCAGAATAGTGAGTGCAGCTCTGGAGTATAATACAGGATGTAATCAGGATCAGTAATGTAATGTATGTACACAGTGACTGCACAGCAGAATAGTGAGTGCGCTTGGAGTATAATACAGGATGTAACTCGGATCAGTAATGTAATGTTGTACACAGTGACTGCACCAGCAGAATAGTGAGTGCAGCTCTGGAGTTATACAGGATGTAACTCGGTCAGTATGTATGTATGTACACAGTGACTGCCCAGAATAGTGAGTGCAGCTCTGGGTATAATACAGGTGTAACTCAGGATCGTAATGTATGATGTACACAGTGATGCCCAGCAGAATAGTGAGTGCAGCTCTGGGTTATACAGGATGTAATCAGGATCCCCCCCCCCCCCCCCCCCCCCCGTGAGTGCAGCTCTGGGGTATAATACAGGATGTAACTCAGGATCAGTAATGTAATGTTGTACACAGTGACTGCACCAGCAGAATAGTGAGTGCAGCTTGGAGGTATAATACAGGATGTAACTCAGGATCAGTAATGTAATGTATGTACACAGTGACTGCACCAGCAGAATAGTGAGTGCAGCTCTGGAGTATAATACAGGATGTAATCAGGATCAGTAATGTAATGTATGTACACAGTGACTGCCACCAGCAGAATAGTGAGTGCAGCTCTGGAGTATAATACAGGATGTAACTCAGGATCAGTAATGTAATGTATGTACACAGTGACTGCACCAGCAGAATAGTGAGTGCAGCTCTGGAGTATAATACAGGATGTAACTCAGGATCAGTAATGTAATGTATGTACACAGTGACTGCACCAGCAGAATAGTGAGTGCAGCTCTGGAGTATAATACAGGATGTAACTCAGGATCAGTAATGTAATGTATGTACACAGTGACTGCACCAGCAGAATAGTGAGTGCAGCTCTGGGTATAATACAGGATGTAATCAGGATCAGTAATGTAATGTATGTACACGTGACTGCACCAGCAGAATAGTGAGTGCAGCTTGGAGTATAATACAGGATGTAACTCAGGATCAGTAATGTATGTATGTACACAGTGACTGCACCAGCAGAATAGTGAGTGCAGTTGGAGTATAATACAGGAGTAACTCAGGATCAGTAATGTAATGTATGTACACAGTGACTGCACCAGAGAATAGTGAGTGCAGCTCTGGAGTATAATACAGGAGTAACTCAGGATCAGTAATGTAATGTTGTACACAGTGACTGCACCAGGAATAGTGAGTGCAGCTTGGAGTATAATACAGGATGTAACTCAGGATCAGTAATGTATGTATGACACAGTGATGCACCAGCAGAATAGTGAGTGCAGCTCTGGAGTATAATACAGGATGTAACTCAGGATCAGTAATGTAATGTACAAGTGACTGCACCAGCAGAATGTGGTGCAGCTCTGGAGTATAATACAGGATGTAACTCAGGATCAGTAATGTAGTGTACACAGTGACTGCACCAGCAGAATAGTGAGTGCAGCTCTGGAGTATAATACAGGAGTAACTCAGATCAGTAATGTATGTATGTAACAGTGATGCACCAGCAGAATAGTGAGTGCAGCTCTGGAGTATATACAGGATGTAACTCAGGATCAGTAATGTAATGTAGTACACAGTGATGCACCAGCAGAATAGTGAGTGCAGCTCTGGGTATAATACAGGAGTAACTCAGGATCAGTAATGTATGTATGTACACAGTGACTGCACAGCAGAATAGTGAGTGCAGCTCTGGGTATATACAGGATGTAATCAGGATCAGTAATGTATGTACACAGTGCTGCACAGCAGATAGTGAGTGAGCTCTGGGGTATAATACAGGAGTAACTCAGGATCAGTGTAATGTATGTACACAGTGACTGCACCAGGAATAGTGAGTGCGCTCTGGAGTATAATACAGGATGTAACTCAGGATCAGTAATGTAATGTTGTACACAGTGACTGCCAGCAGAATAGTGGTGCAGCTCTGGGTATATACAGGAGTAACTCAGATCATCTGTAATGTATGTACACAGTGACTGCACCAGCAGAATAGTGAGTGCAGCTCTGGAGTATAATACAGGATGTAACTCAGGATCAGTAATGTAATGTATGTACACAGTGACTGCACCAGCAGAATAGTGAGTGCAGCTGGGTATAATACAGGATGTAACTCAGGATCAGTATGTAATGTATGTACCACGTGACTGCACCAGCAGAATAGTGAGTGCAGTCGGAGTATAATACAGGATGTAATCAGGATCAGTAATGTAATGTATGTACCAGTGACTGCACCAGCAGAATAGTGAGTGCAGCTCTGGAGTATAATACAGGATGTAACTCGGATCAGTATGTATGTATGTAACAGTGACTGCACCAGCAGAATAGTGAGTGCAGCTTGGAGTATAATAAGGATGTAACTCAGGATCAGTATGTATGTGACACAGTGACTGCACCAGCAGAATAGTGAGTGCAGCTTGGAGTATAATAAGGATGTAAATCAGGATCAGTAATTTAATGTTGTACACGTGACGCACAGCAGATAGTGAGTGCAGCTTGGAGATAATACAGGATGTAACTCGGATCAGTATGTAATGTATGTACACAGTGACTGCACAGCAGAATAGTGAGTGCAGCTTGGGTATAATACAGGAGTAACTCAGGATCAGTATGTATGTTGTACAGTGACTGACAGCAGAATAGTGAGTGCAGCTGGGTATAATACAGGATGTAACTCAGGATCAGTAATTATGTATGTACACAGTGACTGCACCAGAGAATAGGGTGCAGCTCTGGAGTATATACAGGATGTAACTCAGGATCAGTAATGTAATGTATGTACACAGTGACTGCACAGCAGAATAGTGAGTGCAGCTCTGGAGTATAATACAGGATGTAACTCAGGATCAGTAATGTAATGTATGTACACAGTGACTGCACCAGCAGAATAGTGAGTGCAGCTCTGGAGTATAATACAGGATGTAACTCAGGATCAGTAATGTAATGTATGTACACAGTGACTGCACCAGCAGAATAGTGAGTGCAGCTCTGGGTATAATACAGGATGTAACTCAGGATCAGTAATGTAATGTATGTACACAGTGACTGCACCAGCAGAATAGTGAGTGCAGCTCTGGGAGTATAATACAGGATGTAACTCAGGATCAGTAATGTAATGTATGTACACAGTGACTGCACCAGCAGAATAGTGAGTGCGTCTGGGTATAATTTCGGATGAACCCGGTCAGTAATGTAATGTATGTACACTTTACTGCCCAGCAGAAAAGTGGTGCAGTCTGGGTTAATAAAGGGTGTAACTCAGGATCAAAATAATGTATGTACCAGGGACGCCCAGCAATGTGAGTGCCTTGGAATTTTAAAAGGGGTAACCAGGGGTCAGTAATGTAATTTGTAACATGACGCACCCCGGGAAAATGAGTCAGCTTGGGTATAATACAGGTGTAACCCGGGTCCAAAGTAAGTTTAAATGATGCCCGCAGAATTAAATGAGTCGGGGGAAAAATACGGATGTAATCGGTCAGAAGGTAGTACCGTGACTCACCCCAGAATAGTGGGCGCTCTGGGGGGTTAATACAGGATGAACCGGAAGTAATTTGTATGAAACCGTGACCACCGAAAATGAGGGAGCTTGGAGTTTAAAACGAGGGAACTCAGGGTCAGTAATTAATTTTTTTTTTTTTTTTTTTTTTTTTTTTTTTTTTTTTTTTTTTTTTTTTTTTTTTTTTTTTTTTTTTTTTTTTTTTTTTTTTTTTTTTTTTTTTTTCCCCCCCCCCCCCCCCCCCCCCCCCCCCCCCCCCCCCCCCCCCCCCCCCCCCCCCCCCCCCCCCCCCCCCCCCCCCCCCCCCCCCCCCCCCCTTGTCACAAAACGCGGGTCATCCCCAGGGGGAGGCATCAGGTTACCCCGACCGCCCTCTGTACGGTGACAGGTTACAGCAGCGCACAGCCCAGCCCGGAGGCCGACGCTTAGTAACAATATCTGCGCCCTGTGGTTCCAAAACCGTTTATTTTCTGAAGTCATTTTTTTAATTCCAGATTCGCACAGGATGAGGAGGCATCCTCTTCCAGCATTTAGAGATTTGCTTCAAGCAAGTAGATGGGACCAAGAGAAAGCAAAGAGTCGAAAAATATCACAGTTTCGATGGGAGTGTTGTAGGAGTGGGGGAGGCGAATGTGACCGTCACTCATTAACTTCTATAGGGAGTGAAGTGAACATGCTCTGTGACCTCTACAGGGTCATCATGTAGGGAGAAGGAAGCTAGGACCACGATTCATTGCTTCGACTGGAAAGTGTTGTGGTCATGCTCATTATTGAGGAGAGTGTGGGGGGGAAAGGTAACCATTCAACTTCTACGGAGAGTTGTGGCATGCTCTGTCACCAAGGGGTGAACTATGACATCACCGATTCAATCCAAAGGCAGAGTGTTGTAGGCGTGCTCTGTGTCTGTGCAGAGGTCATTGTGCAGGGAGAGGGGATATGATATCATTAATTCCTGTGAGGGTGTTGTGTTTGGGGCTTGCTCCTCAGTGCAGGGGTGCGTTGTGACATCATTGATTCCTATGGGAGTGTTGGGCATGCTCCTCAGTGCAGCGGTGCGTTGTGACATCATTGATTCCTATGGGAAGTTTTGGGCATGCTCTCAGTGCAGCGTGACTGTGCCATCAGCTGTTGATTCCTATGGGAGTGTTGTGGGCATCTCCCAGTGCAGCGTGAGCTGGGCCATCACTTTGATTCCTATGGGAGTGTTGTGGGCATGCTCCTCAGTGCAGCGGTGAGCTGTAACATCAGCTGTTGATTCCTATGGAGAGTGTTGTGGGCATGCTCCTCAGTGCAGGGTGCGCTGTGCCATCAGCTATTGATTCCTATGGTTGAGTGTTGTGGGCATGCTCCTCAGTGCAGGGGTGCGTTGTGACATCAGCTATTGATTCCTACGGTTGAGTGTTGTGGGCATGCTCCTCAGTGCAGGGGTGGTCTGTGACATCCGCTTTTGATTCCTATGGAGAGTGTTGTGGGCATGCTCCTCAGTGCAGGTGCTACTGACATCAGCTTTTGATTCCTATGGGTGAGTGTTGTGGGCATGCTCCTCAGTGCAGGGGTGCGTACTGACATCAGCTTTGATTCCTATGGTGAGTGTTGTGGGCATGCTCCTCAGTGCAGGGTGCGTTGTGCATCAGCTATTGATTCCTACGGTTGAGTGTTGTGGGCATGCTCCTCATGCAGGGTGACTTGTGACCATCGCTTTGATTCCTATGGTTGAGTGTTGTGGGCATGCTCCTCAGTGCAGCGGTGAGCTGTGCCATCAGCTATTGATTCCTATGGTTGAGTGTTGTGGGCATGCTCCTCAGTGCAGGGTGAGCTGTGCATCAGCTATTGATTCCTATGGTTGAGGTTGTGGGCATGCTCCTCAGTGCAGCGGTGAGCTGTGCCATCAGCTATTGATTCCTATGGTTGAGTGTTGTGGGCATGCTCCTCAGTGCAGCGGTGAGCTGTGACCATCAGCTATTGATTCCTATGGTTGAGTGTTGTGGGCATGCTCCTCAGTGCAGGGTGAGTTTGTGCATCCGCTTTGATTCCTATGGTTGAGGTTGTGGGCATGCTCCTCAGTGCAGCGGTGAGCTGTGCCATCAGCTATTGATTCCTATGGTTGAGTGTTGTGGGCATGCTCCTCAGTGCAGCGGTGAGCTGTGCCATCAGCTATTGATTCCTATGGTTGAGGTTGTGGGCATGCTCCTCAGTGCAGGGTGAGCTGTGCCATCAGCTATTGATTCCTATGGTTGAGTGTTGTGGGCATGCTCCTCAGTGCAGCGGTGAGCTGTGCCATCAGCTATTGATTCCTATGGTTGAGCGTTGTGGGCATGCTCCTCAGTGCAGCGGTTAGCTGTGCCATCAGCTATTGATTCCTATGGTTGAGCGTTGTGGGCATGCTCCTCAGTGCAGCGGTTAGCTGTGCCATCAGCTATTGATTCCTATGGTTGAGCGTTGTGGGCATGCTCCTCAGTGCAGCGGTGAGCTGTGCCATCAGCTATTGATTCCTATGGTTCAGTGTTGTGGGCATGCTCCTCAGAGCAGCGGTGAGCTGTGCCATCAGCTATTGATTCCTATGGTTGAGTGTTGTGGGCATGCTCCTCAGTGCAGCGGTGAGCTGTGCCATCAGCTATTGATTCCTATGGTTGAGCGTTGTGGCCATGCTCTGTGACCCATCATTGTCACACATTGCATTTCCATGTGTCAGGCGCAGTAGTGGGGCGGCAGCACTGCAGGGTAGTGCTGAAGACTTGCTTTAGACTGCATTAGTGCTCAGCTACACTCCGCGGCACATAGTAAATCAGGAGGTGCTAGGTGGACACGTCACACATTGGCACTATAGAGATGCTGCAGGGCTGCTAGTATGTGATGTCACCATGAGACCACATGGAAGGCTTCCAAGAAGTGACCACCATTATACTCAGTTTTACAGGTGGTCACTGGTCAGAGGCGGCTGCTGCATTGTGCAGGGGGTCCGGCCCGACCATCACTATACAAGACCCACGTTCATCTTATCAGGATGGAAGAAACGACAGAACGGCAGCGTCAAGTAAACCAGCATTTTATTTGTAACAGGAAATGTTCCAGCAATTCAGCGATGAGGTATCGTTGTGAATGGACCACAGCAGATCACGAGGTTCCGGACGGACGGACGCCTCATTTCTTCCACTCATTCTTGTCATAGTCCCACTTAGCAGAGAGGCCTTCCACGGGGTTGATCCTCATGTCCAGCATCCTCTTGGTCTGCATGGCGATCCATTCATCGGACAGAGTGTGTGGGATCTCCCCGAAAACTAGAACAGATGGGTAGAGGTCAATTACCAGCTGCTTCCCACAGCACACGTCCATCACATTCTATACACACGACTCAAGAAAAAAAATAAAATAATCTTACAATTTTCTAAAAGGTTTTTCAATCTACAGGATCTCTGCTTCCTGTCAATGAATGGGAACATTAAAGAAAAACGTGCCAAGAGCAAATACTACTCACAGCTGAAGGTTTGTCACAGTTGCATGGAGTCTCACTCACTTCAAGCTGACCATTATCACAGTGCAATGGATCTGAGGCCGTCGCGAGTATCAGGTCTATAGCTCATATACAGTCACGTCTCCGTCCTACCAGATCTGTCACTTTATTCTCTGACCTCCAGAGAACGAGCCACACCATGACCTGCACCTAGCAAGTGGTTACTGGCGAGATATCGCCCAGCCTGGCCTGACACAAGGTGACAGCAGGATGCCGGGTCCAATCAATGCTTTACTGCACTACAAAGGGGGACCTGGACCCCCAAAAGAAAGCAGAGACAATGGCGGACGATGCATCATTGTGTAACATTACAGGGAAATCCTATACAAAGAATGGAGGCCGATCGCAGGGGATGAAGAGGTCAGATGCCGACACTGTAAACTGCTCACAGGGACGTCCATTCTCCGTACTTCATCGCCATGTGAGGGCCGGGAGAGTACAGCGAGGCCCTAGATCTCAGATACAGTAAGAAGGGGCACAAAACCGAGTGTCGAAGTAGCCGGCTGCCATCAGGGACTGTAATCCTACATGTTTAACCCTCCAGAGGACGTAGGTGCAAACGAATTTAAATAATTTGGTATCTAAGGTTCAGTATCCTCAGAAAATCTGTAGTATGATGCCCCCTTTACCACCACAAGGTCACAGCATCCACATTTACACCCTCAAACTGCACAAGAATTGCATCCGTGCATGCCAGAGGAAACAATGACCCGGCATCGGCCCCAAGGGGAAATCATGTGCTGCCCCCCCAGATCCTTGCATAATCATTCCAGTAATATCCCACTAATGCTGCATGGGAATAGTTGTGCTGCAGAACGTCCCTCCAGTCCAAATCTCACAGATCGGGAGTCTTATAGGGGTGGGTGACACAGGAAGTTACACGGCAGTGACCTGTGCAGCAACATGCAAGGACGGGCATCATCTGCGTCTGTCTCACTTACCATATTTCCTCTGCCACATGATAATGAAGGCAGCGAAGCCGATGAAGAAGAAAATGCCACCCACAACAGTCTTCCACTCATTTGATCCCTTGTTCATATCAGCGTAGGTCTGGTTGAACTTGATGCGGTACACTGGCAGAAGATATCAACTATTACAATCCTTCAATAAGCAGCCCAGAAATTGCACAAATATGCGCTAAATGAAATGCAGGCCCCCCACAAAAGAGCCGGCCGCCTCCAAGCGATCCCCCCACAAAAGGGCCGGCCGCCTCCAAGCGACCCCCCCACAAAATCGCCGGCCGCCTCCAAGCGATCCCCCCACAAAAGCGCCGGCCACCTCCAAGCGATCCCCCCACAAAAGCGCCGGCCACCTCCAAGCGATCCCCCCACAAAAGCGCCGGCCACCTCCAAGCGATCCCCCCACAAAAGCGCCGGCTACCTCCAAGCAATCCCTCCACAAAGCAACGTCCGCCTCCAAGTGATCCCCCCACAAAAGCGCCGGCCGGCTCCAAGTGGCACCCATCTTCTCATGTGTGACAGTAGGTGATGAGTTTACATGGGAGTCCCCACTTCAGCCGAGCAACCTAGAATAAATACGGACCCTCCTGAGTGTGGGGCCCCCAGTGTGCATGACATATGGCAGCTCTGCACTTCCGGAGTTTATTGTTTAGCCGCACCCCTTCTTCTAATCAGAAGCTCCTCAGAGAGACATAATGGCTGCAGCTACTCACACTGCACCTTCTCCTGAGCACTGAGAGAGACCCACGCTCCCTTCTCTTTGTCTTTTAGAGCCTTCAGCTCCGGTGTGAGGTTTTCCAGGAAAGTGACTTCAGGCAGAGGAATGGCACGGTGGTCGTGGTATTTGGGGAGGGTGTATTCAGGAATAGTAACGCTGGCTGCAGCGAGAGAAAAACACAGCGACATTAATCCCAGTGCATAAACAACGTGGCGACGTACCCACCCGAATATCTGCTGCCCTCAGTTTCCACATATACTGCAGCGACGATTGTTTTCTCTCTCGCTCCGGTGTCACCGCACAGTTCTGGATTACTGGATGCTGGATTACAGCCTCGTCTTTATGAAGACTATCCCGGGAGAATAGCGCAGAGCTGAACCGACGCAGCTGCTGCATTACTGCAGGATACATTCACCATGTTATTCACGGGGACAGTTGGGGCAAAACCTGTTACTTTCCATAAATAAGAAGGGTAATTTACTGTACCTGGTGGAAATGTTGATGTTCTCCTGAATAAGGCATCGCTTTTGTTTCTTCTCCTCTCCACTGGTCCCTGTAAGCAAATCTAGTCTGTTCACCAACTAGGCGTGGTGCTAAAAAGACACCTAGAGAAGGGCTAAAGACCACGCCCATTTGGCTTTAAAAAAAAAAAGTACTAGTTTTGCAGGCGGGAAGGTGGGGGCCATATCACAAAAATGGAGAGGAGAAAGTATAAGAGAAAAACAACCCTGGATCCCAGGGAACAGCAGCTTTCACTCCAGGTACAGAGATTCCATATTTATGGCGACAGGTCTTACTCAAGGGTCGACATCGCAGAGTTACCACCTGACATTCCCCCACATATGTGGTCATCAGAGACGACACCCGGCCTTCGAGCACATCAGCGCTACCCATTACGTTACCAGATGGGCAATGAATAACCGTGGACTGTGACGGACAGAACATACCATGACCCTGCAGGCAAGCGGAGGTAGATAGGGCCCTTCTCCCAACCAGGCTGAGCACTCGTGAAGACAGCATTCTAGAAGAGAGAGATCACCAGTCATTACACATGCTGGACTAAGATATATTACAACTCCTATCATCGCGCATCTCCCAAACTGCTGGATTATTGGTGACCCAGATTGCTGACCACCACCCCGGGGCTTCATGATCCTCAGGAGCTGCCAAGTGCTGAACTAGCAGGTGAATCTGTGTCCCTGTAAGGTTCTTTGAAAATCAGTTTTTTCCGTCGGCCATTTTGCTTTCTGTCTTTCTGCAGCTCTTGCCCTCAGTTAATATGGAGTTTCCAGTTTTCATGTTCCCGCCCTGATTCTTCCCTCTTGCTTCTTAAGCAGCCTCAGCTGAGCAATCAGTGCTTCAGAATCAAGCTTCAGTCAGCCTGTGACCTGACTCCTGAAACCTTGGACTTGGTACTCCAGCTATTTCCTACTGAGGAACTTTGGAACACTTGTGGACTCTGGAAACCTGCTGTTTGGTAAATCCATGTTTGCAAGGGAATTACGGTAACAGAGAAGAGATCCTGAACCTGTTGTGGAGAGTTATTGTAGAGCTTGAAGTTACTCTGGCCTGCTGTGTCTCCTGCCTCTGTACCTGCAAACTGTGTGACCCTTTTGCCTACTTGTATGAAGTAATACAAGTCCTTCCATATGAAACCTATGTCTCATGTGTTTTCCTCGCACCCAAGCACAAGACGCTATATGAACTGTACACCATACATTACAGTCCCTCTCACTGAGGACTATTAACCATTAACCAGCAAATAAAGCCGCACTCTGTAGCGCTATAGCATGCAAACATTAAATATCAATGTCCTAACTTTCTAGAACAGTAATGCAATTCATATTTCACGTTTGCATGCCATAGCGCTACAGAGTGCAGCTTTCTTAGTTACGTATGGAGATGCTTCGTAAGCACCTGTACACACCTGTTTTCTATTTGGATGGGCTGGTCAGTCTTTGAATATCACTCAGGACTATTGCCATATTCCAGGACCCACGGCCCTCATGCTGTACAGCCCATATAGTGACCAGGCAGAGCGGTGACCGGATCCAGGGCCACGTCTCTGTACACAATGCTCCATCATAAGGACGATCTGCAGGAGCGTCCGGCTCCAGACTGCAGAATCCACCATGAAGGTCACGTCATCTGCAAGTCGTGGTGCCTTTCACATGACACAATGTGGAGCGGAGCCCAAAGAGGATGAGGGGGTCTCCAAATATTACAAGACCCCCCATATACTCAGCTCATTACTAGATCAGAGGGAAGCGGTCACTGCTGCTTTAACGCTACGCACAGTAATGATCTTATCTCTGACGCTTATTACTCAACGATATGAGATGTAAGCACAGGGAGGAGTGGAGGAAGTGACCCCTCAGCGAGCTCACACTGAATGACTCCTGTCCGTACTCTCATCCACACCCTCGTCTGCACTCCCGTCCACGCCCCCGACCTCCCCCCCGACTCCCGTCCACGCCCCGAGCTCCCGTCCGCACCCCCGAGCTCCCGTCCGCACCCCCGAGCTCCTGTCCTCCCGTCCGCGCCCCCCCGAGCTCCTGTCCTCCCGTCCGCGCCCCCCCGAGCTCCTGTCCTCCCCGTCCGCGCCCCGAGCTCCGTCCACGCCCCGAGCTCCTGTCCTCCCGTCCACGCCCCCGAGCTCCTGTCCTCCCGTCCACGCCCCCGAGCTCCTGTCCTCCCGTCCACGCCCCGAGCTCCTGTCCTCCCGTCCACGCCCCCGAGCTCCTGTCCTCCGTCCACGCCCCCCGAGCTCCTGTCCTCCCGTCCACGCCCCCCGAGCTCCTGTCCTCCCGTCCACGCCCCCCGAGCTCCTGTCCTCCCGTCCACGCCCCCGAGCTCCTGTCCTCCCGTCCACACCCCCGAGCTCCTGTCCTCCCGTCCACACCCCCGAGCTCCTGTCCTCCCGTCCACACCCCCGAGCTCCTGTCCTCCCGTCCACACCCCCGAGCTCCTGTCCTCCCGTCCACCCCCCGAGCTCCTGTCCTCCCGTCCACACCCCCGAGCTCCTGTCCTCCCGTCCACACCCCCGAGCTCCTGTCCTCCCGTCCACACCCCCGAGCTCCTGTCCTCCCGTCCACACCCCCGAGCTCCTGTCCTCCGTCCACACCCCCCGAGCTCCTGTCCTCCCGTCCACACCCCCGAGCTCCTGTCCTCTCCGTCCCACACCCCCCAGCTCCTGTCCTCCCGTCCCACACCCCCGAGCTCCTGTCCTCCCGTCCACACCCCCGAGCTCCTGTCCTCCCGTCCACACCCCCCAGCTCCTGTCCTCCGTCCACACCCCCCAGCTCCTGTCCTCCGTCCACACCCCCAGCTCCTGTCCTCCCGTCCACACCCCCGAGCTCCTGTCCTCCCGTCCACCCCCCGAGCTCCTGTCCTCCCGTCCACACCCCCGAGCTCCTGTCCTCCCGTCCACACCCCCGAGCTCCTGTCCTCCGTCCACACCCCCGAGCTCCTGTCCTCCCGTCCACACCCCCGAGCTCCTGTCCTCCGTCCACACCCCCGAGCTCCTGTCCTCCCGTCCACACCCCCGAGCTCCTGTCCTCTCCGTCCCACCCCCCGAGCTCCTGTCCTCCCGTCCACACCCCCGAGCTCCTGTCCTCCCGTCCACACCCCCGAGCTCCTGTCCTCCGTCCACACCCCCGAGCTCCTGTCCTACCGTCCACACCCCCGAGCTCCTGTCCTCCCCTCCACACCCCCGAGCTCCTGTCCTCCGTCCACACCCCCGAGCTCCTGTCCTCCGTCCACACCCCCGAGCTCCTGTCCTCCGTCCACACCCCCGAGCTCCTGTCCTCCGTCCACACCCCCGAGCTCCTGTCCTCCCGTCCACCCCCCGAGCTCCTGTCCTCCCGTCCACCCCCCGAGCTCCTGTCCTCCCGTCCACCCCCCGAGCTCCTGTCCTCCGTCCACCCCCCGAGCTCCTGTCCTCCCGTCCACACCCCGAGCTCCTGTCCTCCGTCCACGCCCTCGAGCTCCTGTCTCCTCGCCCCCGACTCTTCCTCCGTCAGCCCCACGCTCCTGCAGATCTTTACCGGCCACAAAGTCACATTCCTCCCCATCCGCTACCCTACACATTGCCAAAAAAAATTAAATCCAAGTATTTTTGTCACAATACAAAAAATGTCCCCAAGGACAAGCCCTTTAATGTACCAGGGCACTACAGCGCCCAGCATGCCTGAGCAGCGTCGCGCTGGAGCTGTGTTCACCAGCCCCTCAGCACTGGGTTACTAACGCCACAGACAGACGGGCACCGCCCGCACTCCCTCACCGCCTGCCAAGAACAGGAGGAACCGGAACCAGCGAGACGGGAGTCAGGACAGAGAAGACACAGGAGGCACCGCCCACTGCCGCGTTGCACGCTGGGACGCCTTGGAGGACTCCGCACACAGCCCCGCCCCTCAGTCTCACGCCGTCTGTATCCGGCTGTCAGCGGGTGACGGGGAGCGCGGTGTCACGTGACTGGTATCCGCGCTGTTCTCGGGGGTCGCCAGCACATATACCGCGCTGCCCCACGTCAGAATGAGCACCCTGCCCGGAGTAACAATGGCGGCCGCAGACCGCCTCACTACCACGTGATCGGAATCACTTTACGTCAGTGCGACCGCCGGCTTCTCGCTTTTCGGCTGTGTGTACACTACTCGCGGAGAGGACCGGGAGCAGCCTGGAGGTGAGGAGATGCCGTGCGGGGGCACCGGGGACGGGAGGACCGCTGCTGCCTGTCAGCTCCTCCCTGGTGACAGCTGCCCGGACTGAAGGGTTAATTCTTAAAGGGATCTGTCACCAAATCTGCGCGCAGCACGGGCGTCACTTACCGGCCTCGGTGCCCGGGAGGGGCGTGAAAGGGACCGGGACCCCCACTGTCTGCAGGGAGTCCCCGGAATGGACCCTTCTCTGTTCTTTGCACATTCTGGGCTGCCTGCTGTAGTTTTATCAGCAGGAGATGATCTCTAGTAACCTGCTGCCAGGTCATCCTCCGTATTCATGACCCCTGTATACCCCCCACCACTGACCGGCAGCTTTCCCGCCGTACACTGTGCATAGGCAGAAAGCTGTCAATCAGTGGTGGGGGGTATACAGAGCTCCTGAATATGGAGGACGACCCTGCAGGAGACCACTAGTCTGGTAGTGATAACCTGCAGCCCAGTACGGCCTCTTTCACACATCAGTTTTTTGCCGTCACGCGCGTTCTGGCATTTTTGTAAAAAAACGGATCGTTTTTTTTCTCATTGACTATCATTAGTGCCGGATGTCATTGCGTTTAGTCCGTTTTCTGCCGAATCCGTCAGATTTTAATTCCGGGCGGCCGGACAGGACGCATCATGTAAGGTTTTTTTTTCTGCCGGAAACAACGGACAGCGCCTGAAGCGGAGGATCAGGCTTGGTCATACTATGCAAGTCTATGGGAGCCGGATCAGTCTCTCTCTCCCTGTGCCAGACATGCACACATTACATTTTCCAGGTTCAAAAGTTCACGACGGATCCGGCCCATCAGTTTTTTACAATCTACGCTGGATCCGTCTTTTTAGCAATTGGACGGATTGTGCCTGATTGCAAAAAACTGATGTGTGAAAAAGGCCTTAGTGACACATCGCTGGAATCAGGGTCTCTGCACAGAAATCCTGCTGCTCTCAGATGGGGAAACACAAACCTGGTGACAAATTCTCTTGTTAGAGAGCGGTCCTGGCAGCGCCTGTCTGTGAGTGCACGATGGGAGTTGTAGTTCTGCCCAACCTGATATATATCATCTCTGTCTGTCCTCATCCTCCTCCTCCCCAGCCTCCGTCTCGCTCTCCTCCTCCTCCCCAGCCTCCGTCTCGCTCTCCTCCTCCTCCCCAGCCTCCGTCTCGCTCTCCTCCTCCTCCCCAGCCTCCGTCTCGCTCTCCTCCTCCCTCCCAGCCTCCGTCTCGCTCTCCTCCTCCTCCCCAGCCTCCGTCTCGCTCTCCTCCTCCTCCCCAGCCTCCGTCTCGCTCTCCTCCTCCTCCCCAGCCTCCGTCTCGCTCTCCTCCTCCTCCCCAGCCTCCGTCTCGCTCTCCTCCTCCTCCCAGCCTCCGTCTCGCTCTCCTCCTCCTCCCCAGCCTCCGTCTCGCTCTCCTCCTCCTCCCCAGCCTCCGTCTCGCTCTCCTCCTCCTCCCCAGCTTCCGTCTCGCTCTCCTCCTCCCCAGCCTCGTCTCGCTCTCCTCCTCCCTCCCCGCTTCCGTCTCGCTCTCCTCCTCCCCGGCCTCTGTCTCTCCTCCCCGCCCCGTTTCTCCTCCTTCCCGGCCCTCTCTCTCTCCTCCTTCCCGCCTCTGTCTCTCCTCCTCCTTTCCCGTCCCCTTCCTCCTTCTCCCATCTCCGGCCTCTGTCTTTCCTTCTCCCCCCGGCCTCTCCTACTCTCCCTCCATTCTACTTTCTTTCCTTTCCTCGCAAGAAGATGCCTGTCTTCAAGGCTGACGACACAAGCGTACTGTAAGATGATGCTGCACAGCGCCAAGCACCCGGCCAGCTCCGTGAACGGCGTGTTGGTTGCTGAGAAGCAGAAGCGTAAAGAGGCTCCGCAGCAGCAGGTCCTGTTTGTGGACTGCATCCCGCTCTTCCATGGTACAATCGCTCTGTCCCCGGTGCTGGAGGTGGCGCTGACACTGGTAAGAAGCAACCTCCGAGCCACACGTGGCTCATCTCTGCGGTGCAATGTGTCGTGTTACTGACTCCGCTGACACATTGTAACAGCCCTCCCTCTCCTAGGTGAGGAGGCCTTTATTACAGGATATGAGCAATCAATGTTCTCATTCACTGACAGCAATCAGAGATCCTGCAGGAAACGCCGTAGCGCAGAAGAATGCAGGGTTAGGACACAATGTTTTGTATTTTTTGCTTTTATCACAGATTTTCACTTCCTTCTTGGAGGGGATGTTACTGTATGGGGGGAAACCTCGGTATCAGACCCGGGGGTTATTAGGTGCGTTACACAGGAAATATTAGGGTTTTTTTTTTCCCGTAGTGACATTAGACGATTATGGTCTTTTTTTCCGGGGGTTGCAGTAGCCTCGGTGCTCGCACAGCCCCATCTCGGTGCAGTGTTCTCTCTGAATCGCTCTGTCGCCATGTTCCTTTGCAGATCGACACGTGGTGTAAAGAGAACAGTTACGTGATCGCCGGCTACTATCAAGGAACGAGCGGCTGAAAGACAACAGGTCAGTGCTGCGCCAGATCCGTCACAGCTGTGTACGCCGATCACATGACTGATATACAGTGGCAAGTAAAAGTTTGGGCACCCAGGTCAAAATGACTGTTCTTGTGAACTGTTAAGCTGAAAGTTTTTACAGGTGTCTCTGAACAGTAGAACGATGTACCGTAACTCCAGAGTCTGCTGCATCTTTCTGAAGGTCTTGTGCAGTCAGGTGGGGATTCCGAGTTGCCTCTCTAGAAAAATGTTGCTTGGTCTTCCAGACCTTATCTTGACCTACACTGTTCCTGATAATGGACATTTCTTAAATATATTTTGAACTGAGAAAAGGGCAACTTGAAACCCCTTTGCTCTCTTCTTATAGCCTTCTCCTGCTTTGTGGCCTCCACCATTTTCAGAGTACTCGGCCTCTGCTTATTAGATCCCACGGCTGCTGTATTTTGGCACAAGGTTAGAGGAGGCTGGTTTTTATAAAGCTGGAAATCTGCATCACCTGACCTGATGGTGAACCCCCCAATAACCCTAACAGGCGAGTTAAGGTCTGAAATCTCGGCCAAAGTTATCTGAGCACAGGAAAAAATGTAAAAAAAAAAAATGACAATTAACCTTTTTTTTGCCCAGAATACAAATGAAATGTGCCTGTAATGTCGTCTGTAACGTTCCACCCTTCACAGATCCTTTCAGCTCGCGTAGCTATTCACAATAACAGTAATGCTGACCAGGGGTGTTCAGACTTTTGCATGCCTCTGTATAACGACTGCCGGTCATCTATTCACATAAGTGACCTCTGCACTTGAGCGAAATAATCGTCTCCTACCACCGTAGGCTGTGATGTACCGTGTCTGTGCATGTCCTACTGCAGACTAGGATGAAACCTCCATTCTTTACACTGCAGGCTGCATCCAGGATCTGCAAAATAAAGCAAATAGCAAACCGTTCATATTACACAGCGAGGTGCCCGACAGTGTATTGGATGATCAGAGGTGATCGCCCCATCCCCCCAGACACATTGTCACAAGGTGCCGCTTATTTCATGGTCGTTTCCGTCCTGTGGATGATACGGTTATTTCTGTTTCAGTCTGAACCTGGTCGCCGAGAGGATCGCTTCACGGATCGCGGATGGGTGCAGCGACGCCGCCCTAATAATGGTAAGGAAATCTGCAATATTGGGGGAGCAGCTTATGCAGGGGGCTCATCTGGTCTGTACTGGGGGGCTACGGAGTATTGTATGCAGGTGGGGAGTAGCTTGGCCGTGTGAGAGCAGAGCGGTATGATATGGGGCGGAAGCAGCCGGCCGTGAGATCCTACATGGAGGGGTGAGAGGAACTGTTACATAAAAGCTGGGGGCCCGTTGCAGTGGATAGTATTATATAAAGGAGGTGCAGCTTGTGAATTCCTTGGAGTTGTGGAGCATTATATGGGGAGAGGGGCCGTAGATCGGGGTCGGGCGCTCAGTCTCTACAGGCAGGAGATCCTACAGATCGTATCCAGTCGGGGTCTCTATTGGTGGAGCAGCGACCCCCAGTGTCCGCAGGTATTGGGTGCCCCCCCCACTGGTAACGCCGCATCTTCTGTTGTGTGTCCTTCAGGTGGACAACGCCAAATTCTCCGTGGATTGTATCCTTCCTTCCATCCACGTGTACGAGACCCATGACAGCAGGTGGAAAGCGAGAGACCCGCACGAGTGAGTACCGTACTAGGCGGCCCCCCGCCGAACCTGCTGCTCCGCCATCAGTGATTGTATGAACTTTTATTGAAGGCGATCTGATACAGGAACAGCTAAAAACCATTAAAAATTCTGCAAAACTGCTCCCAATAATCTGGGCCAAGAGGCAACAATTAGGGCAGGTACAATGACGGGAAGTCGGGTGATGGAAGCCGGATGTGATTTCTGATCAGTTCCGGAGCATAAAAGTAGTGAACTAAGGAAAAGTGTCACCTGACACCCGGAGGAAGAGCGGCGGAGGCACGGAAGTCACCGCTCTGCTGCCGCCATGTGCACAAAGCAATGGGAACAATAGTGCTGATCAGTGATACCGGCGCATGCGCAGAGAGATGAGGGATAATATACATGTGCGCCTTTAAAAATGAATCCATACATCAGAGTGGTAGCGGTACCACGTATAATAATGTATATGAATTACATGGGAATGTCAGAGTCTAAAGGGTATGCCACACTAAGCGAGATCGCTAACGAGATCACTACTACGGCGTCACCATTTATGACGCAGTAGCGATGTCGCTGTGTGTGACATGTAGCAGCAATGTGGCCCCTGCTGCGATGTCGCTGATCGCTTATGAACGTTCTGAGCCGTTTTTTGGTCGTTGGTGTCCCGCTGGTGAGCCTGAATCGCTGAGTGTGACACCCTTTATGAGCGACTTCACCAGCGTCACAGGTGGGACTAGGTTTTCCCAACGACCGCAGAGGTCGTTATACAGATCGCTGATGAGTTGTTTGGAATCTAACAGCTAAGTCACTAACGAGATCGCTACTGCGTCATAAATGGTGACGCAGTAGCGATCTCGTTAGCGATCTCGCTTAGTGTGGCATACCCTTAAGCGCAGATACCAGAGGGGCGAATATTCCCCCTGTCCTCTGTGCCCCCATCTCTGCACCCTGGAGAGCTGGGTGACATCCCACATCCTGTAGTGATACTGGGGGGAGTATCACGGTGCAGCCACGTCTGGGGCGCTCGGGTGGCCATATTGGCATGGTCACATGATGGGGTTGGGGGTTCTGCCTCATGCATTGAGGCTTGTTCTTATGTGTCCCCAGAGACATCTTTGAAGACTGGCCGGAAGCTCAGCGGATCACGGCTTCTCTCATGGACAGTCGCTCTTATGAAGCCCTGGTGGATTTCGACAGCCACCTAGACGACTTGCGTAACGACTGGGCCAACCCCGAAATCAACAAGTCCATCATCCATCTATGCTAAGGTCAGAGGAGCTGCCGCCGGCCCACGCTATGCAAGATGACCGCCGAATGTAGAGAGTGTGGTGACCACCATCCCTGCTGCCGGCGAGATCCTACCTGTGAACAGACATATTAACGGTTCCAATCCAGGGATGGGAATCCCGAGCGGCGGGTGCCCCGAGTGCCGTCCGTCCACCACCCAGAGGCTGCCCGGTACTGCAGCCCCCCGCGCCTTTTTTATATTGTGGTTTTTTTTCTATTAACAGAGAATTACTTCTATTAAATCTGCGGAAAGCGAGCGTCGTGGAGAAGTTCAGTGCTGCCGGCTCTGCCGTGCGCTTCTTGTATCTTCACAGGAGGCGTCTGTAAATGGCTGCTGTATCTATAAACCTTCCGCACACGTGAGGGACATAATGTGATCACTGTACCACCCTGCTGCCTGTCAGTGAATAGTCGCTCTTCTTACCTCTCCTCCGGGGCGCCGGCGTCTGTCCCCTTGTCTCTGTGTCTCCGGTTCGGAGCCCCCTGCGTCGTCCTCGTCTCACACTGAAGCTCTGATTTCTTCTGTCGGACTTTGCACGTTAATTTGGAGATTTTATATTTTCGTGTTCTCTTTCTTGTTGTGTTTGTTTTGAAGAAAATTTAATAAAAATTTACAAAATTCTGTAATTTCTGCACTTCTGTATCAGATCGTAAACTGCAGACATCTCGCTTAACAGCTTGCTGCAAAGAACCTGACAGCTTAACTTTCATTCGGTCTCCCATGACAGCACTACGAGAGAGGGGATCTGCCCTTCAGGGACAGGAAACCTACAGACTTAAAAGGGCGGCACCTCTGCCGTGTATCAGCTGGTTTCCTGTCGCTGACGGGACCCTTTCCTTACAGACATACCTGTGTAAGGATGGAAGAACTGACGGATCCTGGGCCCGGCCGGTCAGTTCAGACAGCGGGGGTCCCTGGAAGCACCACGGGGGGGTCCAGGGTGGACCGCACGACAGCGTTGCAGATTGAGTGGTGTCCGGAGGATTACCAGCTCCGGAAGAAGGCAAGTATGCCCCTGCAGATACTGCGTGGTCTCCGGCATGGCGCTTCCTGGAGTGCCGCCAGGGCTGGAAATGGGTCTTTCCACAAGTTCCCCTAAGGTCCAAGTGTCAGCTCTAGGGTTCTTATTTAGCTGTGACATTGCGGGTGATTACTGGGTTGTCAGACTTACCAAAGCATCAAGTAGATCTAGGCCCTAATTATCCGGTGGGACTGGACCGCGGTGCTCACCGCTATAACGGAGCCCCGGTTTGAGCCCATTATATCGGCTTCAGTGAAGGTGCTCGCCCTTAAGGTCACGTTAACCAGCTCGAATAAAGTCTTAGTTACTTACTGGTAATGGTATTCTTCGGAGCCCATGACGGCACCCTTCACATTCATAGCCCATGACTGCACCCTACATTCGAGCCCATGCGGCACCCTAGCATTCGGAGCCCATGGCGGCACCCTCGCATTCGGAGCCCATGGCGGCACCCTCGCATTCGGAGCCCATGGCGGCACCCTCGCAATTCGGAGCCCATGGCGGCACCCTCACATTCGGAGCCCATGGCGGCACCCTCACATTTGGAGCCCATGGCGGCACCCTTACATTCCCTCACTTCACATGTGGGTGTGCACGTCTTCCTCTTATAAGTTTTCACGTGTGTGAAATTATTGGGTGTTGGGGTATAGTATATATTTCCGCCATTTACCATGGCAGTCCTCTCGGGCTCTGTAATCCAGCTGGTGCGTGGCAGAGGTCTCTAGATTTCCTGTCCCCTTTCTTGTGCTGTCATGGGCTCCGAAAAATACCATTACCGGTAAGTAATAACTAAGACTTAATTTTTGACTTTCGGTACAGTACTAAGGGAATGATTGAAGCACTTTAGGCTGACATTTTGTGGCCCAGCTCCTGCTTTCCTGTGAAAAAAGCAAAGCATCATGGGAGAACAGCTGTTAGATCACATGACTGAGGAAGGCGGAGCTTACTGCCCGCGGTGCAGTCACCCCTGACCTCTGATGTCACTGCCACGTCTACCCTACAGACCAGTAAAGTGTGAGGGATGTCAGATCACAGCCATGCTGACCGTTTCCAGTAGAAAATGTGGCCACATCTCCGTGTATAATGCAGTGTGTGTCACACGCGTGACAGAATTGTGAGTGCAGCTCTGGAGCTGACGTGAACTCAATATAAAAAGAGCGAAAGCTGCAAAATAAAAGGATCCAGAGCTGTCAATAGTCTGACCAGGAAGGTGAAACGTCCTCTAGTGCTTAATAACGAGCAAAAAATAAGTTCCATCGGTCGCTCCTGTTATAATCTCCAGCCTGTGGAGCTGAATGAAGGCCACCATGCTTTACATTGCATGCTTTATCTACACGACTGGAGTGCTCTGTTACTGCAAGTTGTGATGCTGGGGGTCTGTCCAGTCCCTTGCAGCGCCCCCACAGGAGGAATGAAGCATTACATAGGGTTGATTTGTGTCTATATACAGCATCCACACGTGCTCTTATGCGGGGTCTTGTATTGGGGACCCCCTCTCACATATCTCGGGACCCCCACTCTTTGATGCAGGATGGTACTGCATTGGGGACCCCCGATCTTTGCTCTGAAGCAAGGTGGGGACCCCCACTCTGATGTAGGGGATCCTGTATTGGGGACCCCCATCTCCCCAATGATAGTGAATCGGTGCTGTACGCGACACCCCCCCCCACCCCCCGACAGGCACTGGAGCCGATCTCGTGCTCAGTCTCCCCAGGAAATTGGCAGAACCTGGATTTACCGCTACAAGAAGAAACGTGAATCTTATCTCTATTCTATTTAATTTTCCAGTAAGTGATCTCCTGGCAGACGGCGCACACATTCATTACCGAGGCAGTAACTCCGTGTCTGCAGAGCGGTGCACCCAGGAAATGCATCGTGGGTAGCGCCCAACTCATTCAGATTCTCCCCACTCGTGGGGGTCCACTGCCTCATCTGGGGGATTACACCTAGGTTATAACAATTCAGATTTATCATGTATCTCTGTATACAGGGAGCTCCCCCTAGTGGGCTGCAGACAGGATCTTATCATGTATCTCTGTATACAGGGAGCTCCCCTAGTGGTGGCTGCAGACAGGATCTTATCATGTATCTCTGTATACAGGGAGCTCCCCCTAGTGGTGACTGCAGACAGGATCTTATCATGTATCTCTGTATACAGGGAGCTCCCCCTAGTGGTGACTGCAGACAGGATCTTATGTATCTCTATATACAGGGAGCTCCCCCTAGTGGTGACTGCACACAGGATCTTATCATGTATTTTTGTATGCTGGGAGCTCCCCCTAGTGGTGACTGCAGACAGGATCTTATCATGTATCTCTGTATACAGGGAGCTCCCCCTAGTGGTGGCTGCAGACAGGATCTTATCATGTATCTCTGTATACAGGGAGCTCCCCCTAGTGGTGGCTGCAGACAGGATCTTATCATGTATCTCTGTATACAGGGAGCTCCCCCTAGTGGTGACTGCAGACAGGATCTTATCATGTATCTCTGTATACAGGGAGCTCCTCCTAGTGGTGACTGCAACAGGATCTTATGTATCTCTGTATACAGGGAGCTCCCCCTAGTGGTGGCTGCAGAGAGAATCTTACATGTATCTCTGTATACAGGGAGCTCCCCTAGTGGTGACTGCAGAGAGAATCTTACCATGTATCTCTGTATACAGGGAGCTCCCCCTAGTGGTGGCTGCAGACAGGATCTTATCATGTATCTCTGTATACAGGGAGCTCCCCCTAGTGGTGGCTGCAGACAAGATCTTATCATGTATCTCTGTATACAGGGAGCTCCCCTAGTGGTGACTGCAGAGAGATCTTACATGTATCTCTGTATACAGGGAGCTCCCCCTAGTGGTGGCTGCAGACAGGAACTTATCATGTATCTCTGTATACAGGGAGCTCTCCCTAGTGGTGGCTGCAGACAGGATCTTATCATGTATCTCTGTATACAGGGAGCTCCCCTAGTGGTGACTGCATACAAGATCTTATCATGTATCTCTGTATACAGGAGCTCCCCCTAGTGGTGGCTGCAGACAGGAACTTATCATGTATCTCTGTATACAGTGAGCTCCCCCTAGTGGTGGCTGCAGACATGATCTTATCATTATCTCTGTATACAGGGAGCTCCCCCTAGTGGTGACTGCAGACAGGATCTTATCATGTATCTCTGTATACAGGGAGCTCCCCCTAGTGGTGGCTGCAGACAGGAACTTATCATGTATCTCTGTATACAGGGAGCTCCCCCTAGTGGTGGCTGCAGACAGAATCTTATCATGTATCTCTGTATACAGGGAACTCTCCCTAGTGGTGGCTGCAGACAGAATCTTATCATGTATCTCTGTGTACAGGGAGCTCCCCCTAGTGGTGGCTGCACACAGGATCTTATGTGTCTCTGTATACAGGGAGCTCCCCCTAGTGGTGGCTGCAGATAGGATCTTATGTATCTCTGTATACAGGGAGCTCCCCCTATTGGTGGCTGCAGACAGGATCTTATGTGTCTCTGTATACAGGGAGCTCCCCTATTGGTGGCTGCAGACAGGATCTTATGTGTCTCTGTATACAGGGAGCTCCCCCTAGTGGTGGCTGCAGACAGGATCTTATGTGTCTCTGTATACAGGGAGCTCCCCCTAGTGGTGGCTGCAGACAGAATCTTATCATGTATCTCTGTATACAGGGAGCTCCCCCTAGTGGTGACTGCAGACAGGATCTTATCATGTATCTCTGTATACAGGGAGCTCCCCCTAGTGGTGACTGCAGACAGGATCTTATCATGTATCTCTGTATACAGGGAGCTCCCCCTAGTGGTGACTGCAGACAGAATCTTATCATGTATCTCTGTATACAGGGAGCTCCCCCTAGTGGTGACTGCATACAAGATCTTATCATGTATCTCTGTATACAGGGAGCTCCCCCTAGTGGTGGCTGCAGACAGGAACTTATCATGTATCTCTGTATACAGGGAGCTCCCCCTAGTGGTGGCTGCAGACATGATCTTATCATGTATCTCTGTATACAGGGAGCTCCCCTAGTGGTGGCTGCAGACAGGAACTTATCATGTATCTCTGTATACAGGAACTCTCCCTAGTGGTGGATGCAGACAGTATCTTATCATGTATCTCTGTATACAGGGAGCTCCCCCTAGTGGTGGCTGCAGACAGGATCTTATCATGTATCTCTGTATACAGGGAGCTCCCCCTAGTGGTGGCTGCAGTCAGGCGGATGCAGGGTGGACACTGTATTGTCGTCTCTCGCCCAGTTATATGGATGAAACGTGACGTTTCCTTTGCTGTTACAATGGCAGTATAACCTGATGATCTCGCCCTCTTTGCGTCGTTGTCCTGCAGTGGCGGGTGTGTGGATTATGAGGCTGTGCGGTTTTCTTCTGAAGGTTGCGTTATCGGACATCGTTGTGGTACAATCTCGCCCTCCCGAGACCTTCAGAGCTGTTAAATTTTAACTATTTGTTCCCTTTTGCTCCGTGTCCGGGTTGTGTGTCGGCAGAGAAGCGGCGGTGGGCGCTCGATGGAGGGCGCCGCTCATCACTGATCCCCCCGGATTATTATTACTGTGGTCGGGATTCTGTGATTTTACCGATATATAAGTGACAGCTGCTGCAGCTGTAACAGAACCTCAGCTGTGTCCGGGGAATGTTGGGCTTCCCTTGTCCCCAGGCCATGCTGTGTGTGTGATTCCAGGGTGGCTGCCGTCCTGTGTCGGTGCATCCCGGCGTGCGGACAGCTGGAGTGGTGCTTAGTGCCGCACATCAGCAGCCGCCGCCTCGTCTACGCCCCATTAATACGGCTCTCCGGTGCCAAGTTCCCTGTAATGCGGTGTGTGAGTAATGAGCGGACGGGTCCAGGAGCCGAGTAATGGGATTACTGCAGCGGAGGGGGAGAGAAAACTTTCCCGTGTTTCCTGCAGTCGCGGTTATCCGGCTGCTGATTGGTCGGAGGTGATCGCCCCGCGGTGCGGTCAGAGGACTGAAAAGCTCCGCTGCCAGGTGAGGTCCGGCAGACGGGAGGACCTGCCATCCACAGCCACAGGTGAGCGCCCCCCGAAGAGATACAGGGGTCTGCAGGGGCCACACAAGCACCCCAGTGTGTCTGCTCCTATCCTCTGTGATGCATCTGAGCCGTGTATCTAATCCTCTCCTGTGTGATACTGACAGCTGAGCCGTGTATCTAATCCTCTCCTGTGAGATACTGTCTGCTGAGCCGTGTATCTAATCCTCTCCTGTGTGATACTGACTGCTGAGCCGTGTATCTAATCCTCTCCTGTGTGATACTGTCTGGTGAGCAGTGTATCTAATCCTCTCCTGTGTGATACTGTCTGCTGAGCCGTGTATCTAATCCTCTCCTGTGTGATACTGACTGCTGAGCCGTGTATCTAATCCTCTCCTGTGTGATACTGACTGCTGAGCCGTGTATCTAATCCTATCCTGTGTGATACTGTCTGCTGAGCCGTGTATCTAATCCCATCCTGTGTGATACTGACTGCTGAGCCGTGTATCTAATCCTATCCTGTGTGATACTGACTGCTGAGCCGTGTATCTAATCCTCTCCTGTGTGATACTGACTGCTGAGCCGTGTATCTAATCCTCTCCTGTGTGATACTGCTGAGCCGTGTATCTAATCCTATCCTGTGTGATACTGTCTGCTGAGCTGTGTATCTAATCCTATCCTGTGTGATACTGTCTGCTGAGCCGTGTATCTAATCCTATCCTGTGTGATACTGTCTGCTGAGCCGTGTATCTAATCCTCTCCTGTGTGATACTGTCTGCTGAGCCGTGTATCTAATCCTATCCTGTGTGATACTGTCTGCTGAGCCGTGTATCTAATCCTATCCTGTTGATACTGACTGCTGAGCCGTGTATCTAATCCTATCCTGTGTGATACGGTCTGCTGAGCCGTGTATCTAATTCTATCCCGTGTGATACTGACTGCTGAGCCGTGTATCTAATCCTATCCCGTGTGATACTGACTGCTGAGCTGTGTATCTAATCCTCTCCTGTGTGATACTGACTGCTGAGCCGTGTATCTAATCCTATCCTGTGTGATACTGACAGCTGAGCCGTGTATCTAATCCTCTCCTGTATCATACTGTCTGCTGAGCCGTGTATCTAATCCTGTCCTGTGTGATACTGTCTGTTGAGCCATGTATCTAATCCTCTCCTGTGTCATACTGTCTGCTGAGCCGTGTATCTAATCCTCTCCTGTGTGATACTGACTGCTGAGCCGTGTATCTAATCCTCTCCTGTGTGATACTGCTGAGCCGTGTATCTAATCCTCTCCTGTGTGATACTGCTGAGCCGTGTATCTAATCCTCTCCTGTGTGATACTGACTGCTGAGCCGTGTATCTAATCCTCTCCTGTGTGATACTGCTGAGCAGTGTATCTAATCCTCTCCTGTGTGATACTGACTGCTGAGCCGTGTATCTAATCCTCTCCTGTATCATACTGTCTGCTGAGCCGTGTATCTAATCCCATCCTGTGTGATACTGACTGCTGAGCCTGTATCTAATCCCGTCCTGTGTGGTACTGTTTGCTGAGCCGTGTATCTAATCCTCTCCTGTGTGATACTGTCTGCTGAGCCGTGTATCTAATCCTATCCTGTGATACTGTCTGCTGAGCCGTGTATCTAATCCTCTCCTGTGTGATACTGTCTGCTGAGCCGTGTATCTAATCCTATCCTGTGTGATACTGTCTGCTGAGCCGTGTATCTAATCCTATCCTGTGTGATACTGTCTGCTGAGCTGTGTATCTAATCCTATCCTGTGTGATACTGTCTGCTGAGCCGTGTATCTAATCCTATCCTGTGTGATACTGTCTGCTGAGCCGTGTATCTAATCCTATCCTGTGTGATACTGACTGCTGAGCCGTGTATCTAATCCTATCCTGTGTGATACTGACTGCTGAGCCGTGTATCTAATCCTATCCTGTGTGATACTGACAGCTGAGCCGTGTATCTAATCCTTCCTGTATATACTGCTGCTGAGCCGTGTATCTAATCCCATCCTGTGTGATACTGACTGCTGAGTCCTGTATCTAATCCCATCCTGTGTGGTACTGTTTGCTGAGCCGTGTATCTAATCCTCTCCTGTGTGATACTGCTGCTGAGCCGTGTATCTAATCCTATCCTGTGTGATACTGTCTGCTGAGCCGTGTATCTAATCCTATCCTGTGTGATACTGTCTGCTGAGCCGTGTATCTAATCCTATCCTGTGTGATACTGTCTGCTGAGCGTGTATCTAATCCTATCCTGTGTGATACTGTCTGCTGAGCCGTGTATCTAATCCTATCCTGTGTGATACTGTCTGCTGAGCCGTGTATCTAATCCTCTCCTGTGTGATACTGTCTGCTGAGCCGTGTATCTAATCCTATCCTGTGTGATACGGTCTGCTGAGCCGTGTATCTAATCCTATCCTGTGTGATACTGACTGCTGAGCCGTGTATCTAATCCTATCCTGTGTGATACGGTCTGCTGAGCCGTGTATCTAATTCTATCCCATGTGATACTGACTGCTGAGCCGTGTATCTAATCCTATCCGTGTGATACTGACTGCTGAGCTGTGTATCTAATCCTCTCCTGTGTGATACTGACTGCTGAGCCGTGTATCTAATCCTATCCTGTGTGATACTGACAGCTGAGCCGTGTATCTAATCCTCTCCTGTTCATACTGTCTGCTGAGCCGTGTATCTAATCCTGTCCTGTGTGATACTGTCTGTTGAGCCATGTATCTAATCCTCTCCTGTGTCATACTGTCTGCTGAGCCGTGTATCTAATCCTCTCCTGTGTGATACTGCTGAGCCGTGTATCTAATCCTCTCCTGTGTGATACTGCTGAGCCGTGTATCTAATCCTCTCCTGTGTGATACTGCTGAGCCGTGTATCTAATCCTCTCCTGTGTGATACTGCTGAGCCGTGTATCTAATCCTCTCCTGTGTGATACTGACTGCTGAGCCGTGTATCTAATCCTCTCCTGTGTGATACTGCTGAGCGTGTATCTAATCCTCTCCTGTGTGATACTGACTGCTGAGCCGTGTATCTAATCCTATCCTGTGTGATACTGACAGCTGAGCCGTGTATCTAATCCTCTCCTGTATCATACTGTCTGCTGAGCCGTGTATCTAATCCCATCCTGTGTGATACTGACTGCTGAGCCCTGTATCTAATCCCGTCCTGTGTGGTACTGTTTGCTGAGCCGTGTATCTAATCCTCTCCTGTGTGATACTGACTGCTGAGCCGTGTATCTAATCCTCTCCTGTGTTATACTGCTGAGCCGTGTATCTAATCCTCTCCTGTGTGATACTGCTGAGCCGTGTATCTAATCCTCTCCTGTGTGATACTGACTGCTGAGCCGTGTATCTAATCCTCTCCTGTGTCATACTGTCTGCTAAGCCGTGTATCTAATCCTCTCCTGTGTGATACTGACTGCTGAGCCGTGTATCTAATCCTCTCCTGTGTGATACTGACTGCTGAGCGTGTATCTAATCCTCTCCTGTGTGATACTGTCTGCTGAGCCGTGTATCTAATCCTCTCCTGTGTGATACTGACTGCTGAGCCGTGTATCTAATCCTATCCTGTGTGATACTGACTGCTGAGCCGTGTATCTAATCCTATCCTGTGTGATACTGACTGCTGAGCCGTGTATCTAATCCTCTCCTGTGTGATACTGACTGCTGAGCCGTGTATCTAATCCTCTCCTGTGTTGATACTGTCTGCTGAGCCGTGTATCTAATCCTATCCTGTGTGATACTGACTGCTGAGCCGTGTATCTAATCCTATCCTGTGTTACTGTCTGCTAAGCCGTGTATCTAATCCTCTCCTGTGTGATACTGACTGCTGAGCCGTGTATCTAATCCTCTCCTGTGTGATACTGTCTGCTGAGCCGTGTATCTAATCCTATCCTGTGAGATACTGACTGCTGAGCCGTGTATCTAATCCTCTGCTGTGTGATACTGTCTGCTGAGCCATGTATCTAATCCTATCCTGTGTTATACTGTCTGCTGAGCCGTGTATCTAATCCTATCCTGTGTGATACTGACTGCTGAGCCGTGTATCTAATCCTATCCTGTGTGATACTGACTGCTGAGCCGTGTATCTAATCCTATCCTGTGTGATACTGACTGCTGAGCCGTGTATCTAATCCTATCCTGTGTGATACTGACTGCTGAGCCGTGTATCTAATCCTATTCTGTGTGATACTGTCTGCGGAGCCGTGTATCTAATCCTGTCCTGTGTGATACTGTCTGGTGAGCCGTGTATCTAATCCTCGTTTTTGACCCTCGTGTTCTCGCCCGTTTTTGACCCTCGTGTTCTCGCCCGTTTTTGACCCCCGTGTTCTCGCCCGTGTTTTTGACCCCTGTGCTCTCGCCCGTTGTTTTTTGACCCCCTGTGCTCTCGCCCGTGTTTTTGACCCCGTGTTCTCGCCCGTTTTTGACCCCCGTGTTCTCGCCCGTTTTTGACCCCCGTGTTCTCGCCCGTTTTTGACCCCCGTGTTCTCGCCCGTGTTTCCGACCCTCGTGTTCTCACCCTGTTTTTGATCCTCGTGTTCTCGCCCGTGTTTTGACCCCCGTGTTCTCGTCCGTTTTTGACCCTCGTGCTCTCGCCCGTGTTTCTGACCCTCGTGTTCTCGCCCCTGTTTTTGACCCCCGTGTTCTCGCCCGTGTTTTTGACCCCGTGTTCTTGCCCGTGTTTCTGACCCTCGTGTTCTCGCCCGTTTTTGACCCTTGTGTTCTTTCCCTTTTTTGACCCTCGTGTTCTCGCCCGTGTTTCTGACCCTCGTGTTCTCGCCCGTGTTTCTGACCCTCGTGTTCTCGCCCGGTTTTCTGACCCTGTGTTCTCGCCCGTGTTTCTGACCCTCGTGTTCTCGCCCGTGTTTCTGACCCTCGTGTTCTCGCCCGTGTTTCTGACCCTCGTGTTCTCGCCCGTGTTTCTGACCCTCGTGTTCTCGCCCGTGTTTCTGACCCTCGTGTTCTCGCCCGTGTTTCTGACCCTCGTGTTTCTGACCCTCGTGTTCTCGCCTGTTTCTGACCCTCGTGTTCTTTCCCGATTTTGACCCTCATGTTCTCGCCCGTGTTTCTGACCCTCGTGTTTCTGACCCTCGTGTTCTCGCCCGTGTTTCTGACCCTCGTGTTCTCGCCCGTGTTTACTGACACTCGTGTTCTCGCCCGTGTTTCTGACCCTCGTGTTCTCGCCCGTGTTTCTGACCCTCGTGTTCTCGCCCGTGTTTCTGACCCTCGTGTTCTCGCCCGTGTTTCTGACCCTCGTGTTCTCGCCCGTGTTTCTGACCCTCGTGTTCTCGCCCGTGTTTCTGACCCTCGTGTTCTCGCACGTGTTTCTGACCCTCGTGTTCTCGCCCGTGTTTCTGACCCTCGTGTTCTCGCCCGTGTTTCTGACCCTCGTGTTCTCGCCCGTGTTTCTGACCCTCGTGTTCTCGCCCGTGTTTCTGACCCTCGTGTTCTCGCCCGTGTTTCTGACCCTCGTGTTCTCGCCCGTGTTTCTGACCCTCGTGTTCTCGCCCGTGTTTCTGACCCTCGTGTTCTCGCCTGTGTTTCTGACCCTCGTGTTCTCGCACGTGTTTCTGACCCTCGTGTTCTCGCCCGTGTTTCTGACCCTCGTGTTCTCGCCCGTGTTTCTGACCCTCGTGTTCTCGCCCGTGTTTCTGACCCTCGTGTTCTCGCACGTGTTTCTGACCCTCGTGTTCTCGCCCGTGTTTCTGACCCTCGTGTTTCTCGCCCGTGTTTCTGACCCTCGTGTTCTCGCCAGTGTTTCTGACCCTCGTGTTCTCGCCCGTGTTTCTGACCCTCGTGTTCTCGCCCGTGTTTCTGACCCTCGTGTTCTCGCACGTGTTTCTGACCCTCGTGTTCTCGCCCGTGTTTCTGACCCTCGTGTTTCTGACCCTCGTGTTCTCGCCCGTGTTTTGACCCTCGTGTTCTCGCCCGTGTTTCTGACCCTCGTGTTCTCGCCCTGTGTTTCTGACCCTCGTGTTCTCGCCCGTGTTTCTGACCCTCGTGTTCTCGCCCGTGTTTCTGACCCTCGTGTTCTCGCCCGTGTTTCTGACCCTCGTGTTCTCGCCCGTGTTTCTGACCCTCGTGTTCTCGCCCGTGTTTCTGACCCTCGTGTTCTCGCCCGTGTTTCTGACCCTCGTGTTCTCGCCCGTGTTTCTGACCCTCGTGTTCTCGCCCGTGTTTCTGACCCTCGTGTTCTCGCCCGTGTTTCTGACCCTCGTGTTCTCGCCCGTGTTTCTGACCCTCGTGTTCTCGCCCGTGTTTCTGACCCTCGTGTTCTCGCCCGTGTTTCTGACCCTCGTGTTCTCGCCCGTGTTTCTGACCCTCGTGTTCTCGCCCGTGTTTCTGACCCTCGTGTTCTCGCCCGTGTTTCTGACCCTCGTGTTCTCGCCCGTGTTTCTGACCCTCGTGTTCTCGCCCGTGTTTCTGACCCTCGTGTTCTCGCCCGTGTTTCTGACCCTCGTGTTCTCGCCCGTGTTTCTGACCCTCGTTCTCGCCCGTGTTTCTGACCCTCGTGTTCTCGCCCTTTGTGCGTTCGGTAAACATTCAGTAAGTGCTGAGAATAAATGCGCAGTGGCAGGAAGCGGCCGTTTGCTGTGCAGGAAGACGCAGCGCTGGCGGTGTCGGGTCTGGGCGGCGGAGGCGAGGTGCAGCGAGCGCTCTGAGGTTTCCCGGCTGTAACTTTTTGTGGTTTTGTTACTTTGTGTCTGTGTCACCAGGCTCCGCAGTCAGTGTAGTGTTTGATGTCACGGCAGCCGCTCCGCACCACTGAGGACAGAATGACAGCATGGGCCTCCATGTCTCCTGTCTGAAAGGTAAGAAATGGCGCAGCTCGTACCGCGCAGCGCAACAGCCGGCACCAGGCCACGTGACATCCCGACCAATGCAGGAGACTCGGCAGCACAGAGGATTTAAGGGGCAGATAGTGAGATCTGTTGAGGTCAGGGGCAGTGCTGCATGTACGGCGCAGGCTCCACCGCAGCACAGAGGATTTCAGGAGATGAGGGGACGTCTCGCTGGTGTCCATGTGACCTCCTGTGTGTGGTTGTCAGTTGTCGGCGCCCGCCCTGCTCCCGTGTATACAGTATATATTGCTGCTATACTCTGCATCTCCCCTGAACGGTGTTTTCAGAATCTCTGCTTGTTGTCAGTGAATAGAAACCTTTTGCGTTTCAGCCATCGGCAGAAAACCCGTCTGCCCCTCAGCTTTGTTCACACTTTGCTTTTTTGCTGCGTTTTTTAAATGCACATTTTAAGCTGTTACAAAAAGCAGGTTTTGCTGTAGTTTTATTGCTCTTGTGAATATTGATACATTTCAGTGCCTCCAAAAGAAAACCCTGATTTATCTTCCTTAATGCTGTGCCCCAAAAACACAGCAATACCCGATCCCTGCGGTTTCTGCTGCGGTTCGGCACTCGCCCATTGCTTTCTATGGGAGAAAAAAACGCTGAAAGTTTCCAAATCAGTCGGGGAAATATAAGCAATGTGTGCAGGAGATTTCTGACGTCTCTAACTCTTTGCTGCTCCTGTGAAACGCAGCTGAAAGTAAATGCAGCACAAAAACCCTGAAAAAATGCACCGTGTGAACATAGCCTTACACGTCTCACAGCTGAAGGTTTGTTGCAGTAGGATCCACAGAGAAAACCTCACTGATACATTGTAACAGACCGTGATCAGGGAGATGTGTGCAGACACTGCCCATGATTTGTTTAGTGTGGACTCATTGTAACAAACCCCCAGCAGTGACAAGGCGTGATTATGCAAGGAGCGTGCTTGCTGTCAGTGAATAGAAAGCGGTGAGGACATGATGAGCATTACTCTGTGCTATCTATTGTGTTCTCAGGGCTGCAGATCTGTTACTCCAGAGACGATACTTCTAGAAGGTTCCCCGGCGGACACCTGACCGTCCCCGACATCATCATCACCCCCCCGACCCCGACAGGGACCCTGAATCCAAAAACTGCCGTCCAGCAGAGCCGCCCGGCCTCCCCCGCCAAGAGCCGCCGCTGAGGAGGAAAGTCCACCGTCTGCATGCGGCACACGGAGGGAGGAACCTTCCGGAGACTCGGACACGTCTATATGTTATGGGGTCTGGTGTCATTACCCCCCCTACATCGAGCGCAGGACGATTGTACCGCCATGATCCGCCCGATGTGACCGCCGGCTCCGCAGCGACCGGGAAGATGTAAAACCGTCTGTTCATCTCGTCCGTGGATGTGGATCACCATCAATGTCCAACGTCTCCACCAGACAGGATGGTGATGGGGGTCCTGACACGTGCCCCTATGGCCCCCCGCACCGCAGGGCGATAATGACCCTTGCTGGCCGCAGGAGGGATATAAGGGTCACCCTGTAATATGGACACTAAGCCGAGGCCCCCATCATGCCGTATATACGCTGCACTTTTATATTGACTGTGCTTTTTTATTTTTTTGTGCGTCTGAAAAAATCTGCATTGGATATTGAAGAGCTTGTTCACACCTGGAGTTTAGGAGACGTTTCTCCACTTGTTTTTTTTGTTCGGGAGAAAGTGAAGCGTTTGATCGTAACAGTAAAATTAATGAAACCCAGAATGTCGCACCCAGAGCTTCATAGGTAAAAGGTGGAAGGACGACCAAAGTCCGTCGAGTTCAGTCTATAGCCTGCCGTGGGGCCAGAGGAGGCAAAATCCCCATGGGGCCATCAGCAATAGCTCCACAATCTAGTGCCCATAACCCAGCGTATGACATTTACCAGAAAAAGGCAGCCAGACCACTCTTGAATTTTAGTTGTCAATTAACCATTAGAACATCATGTGGCGGAGATTTCTATGGGCTCACCGCTCTCACAGTAAAGAATCCACGGGCTCACTGCTCATACAGTAAAGAATCCACGGTGTCGACGCTCTCACAGCAAAGAATCCACGGGCTCACTGCCCTTACAGCAAAGAATCCACTAAAGTGGAGATTTCGTCCACCCATGCACCCAAGTCTTTTTTTACCCAGTGTTTTACAATTTACATTATAACAGATAAAAGGTAGTATTATTTCCTCTGCCTAAGTGCATGACCTTATATGTATCTACAATAAACTTCGCTTGCCATTTCTCAGCCCAAGCCTCCAGCTTTCATTAATCCCTCGGAAGCATTAAATTATCCTCCTGTGTTGATTACTTCATAGAGTTTAGTATCATCTGCAAATACTGAAATTCTAATTTGTTTGCACCCTACAAGATCATTAATAAATATGTTTAAAAGAAGAGGACCCAATACTGACCCCTGTGGTGCCCAATACTGGCCCCTGTGGAACACCACAGTTTTCTGAGACCACCCTTTCTTATCGCTGAGCCAGTTACATATTTTCCCCTTGTCCATACAGATGACATCCACGGCGGTCCCCTGGTCCAGTCTGGGACTACCCTCCTCATAGCCGTTGAACAGAGGAGTCTGACAGGACCCTCATACAGCCATGCTGACGCCGGGTCTTGAGGTTGTTTTCATTGAGATCCTCCAGGACGTCAAACCCTCCATGATTTTCCCCACAGACGGTTACACTCCCCGCCCTCTACTTTCCAAGCTCAGATTTTGTTCTCTTTTTGAATATTGACTTCACATTGCTCCGTCCTGTGTACAGACCCTGTAATTATGGGACCCCTGAATATTAGAAATAACGGTCTGTCTATCCTGCAGTAATGGGTGGTATTATGCTGCTACTGCGTTACTCGGGGGGTGTCTGTCCTCCGTCCCGCCCTACTTGGGGGTGTGTGCCCTCCGTCCCGCTCTACTCGGGGGTGTCTGTCCTGCGTTACTCGGGGGGTGCCTGCCCTCCGTCCTGCCCTACTCGGGGGGTGTCTGCCTCCGTCCTGCGTTACTCGGGGGTCTGCCCTCCGTCCCCCCTACTCGGGGGGTGTCTGCCTCTGTCCCCGCCCTACTCGGGGGGGGTGTCTGCCTCCGTCCTGTGTTACTCGGGGGGTGTCTGCCCTCCATCCTTCTTTACTCGGGGGTGCCTGCCCTCCGTCCTGCGTTACTCGGGGGTGTTGCCCCTGTCCCGCCCTACTCGGGGGTCTGCCCTCCGTCCTGGTTACTCGGGGGGTGTCTGCCCTCCATCCTTCTTTACTCGGGGGTGCCTGCCCTCCGTCCTGCGTTACTCGGGGGTGCCTGCCCTCCGTCCTGCGTTACTCGGGGGGTGCCTGCCCTCTGTCCTGCGTTACTCGGGGGGTGCCTGCCCTCTGTCCTGCGTTACTCGGGGGGTGCCTGCCCTCTGTCCTGCGTTACTCGGGGGGTGCCTGCCCTCTGTCCTGCGTTAATCGGGGGTGTCTGCCCTCCGTCCCACCCTACTTGGGTTGGTGTCTGCCCTCCGTCCTGTGTTACTCGGGGGGTGTCTGCCCTCCGTCCTGTGCTACTCGGGGGGTGTCTGCCCTCCGTCCTGCGTTACTCAGGGATGTCTGCCCTCCGTCCCACCCTACTCGGGGGGTGTCTGCCCTCCGTCCCGCCCTACTCGGGGGGTGTCTGCCCTCCGTCCTGCGTTACTCGGGGGGTGTCTGCCCTCCGTCCTGCGTTACTCGGGGGGTGTCTGCCCTCCGTCCTGCGTTACTCGGGGGGTGTCTGCCCTCCGTCCTGCGTTACTCGGGGGGTGTCTGCCCTCCGTCCTGCGTTACTCGGGGGGTGTCTGCCCTCCGTCCTGCTTTACTCGGGGGGTGTCTGCCCTCCGTCCTGCCCTACTCGGGGGGTGTCTGCCCTCCGTCCTGCCCTACTCGGGGGGGTGTCTGCCCTCCGTCCTGCCCTACTCGGGGGGTGTCTGCCCTCCGTCCTGTGTTACTTGGGGGTGTCTACCCTCCGTCCTGCTTTACTCGGGGGTGTCTGCCCTCCTTCCTGCGTTACTTGGGGGTGCCTGCCCTCCGTCCTGCGTTACTTGGGGGTGTCTGCCTTCCGTCCCACCCTACTCGGGGGGTATCTGCCCTCCGTCCTGTGTTACTCGGGGGGTGTCTGCCCTCCATCCTATGCTACTCGGGGGGTGTCTGCCCTCCGTCTGCTTACCGGGGGTGTCTGCCCTCCGTCCTGCGTTACTCGGGGGGTGTCTGCCTCCGTCCTGCTATCGGGGGGTGTCTGCCTCCGTCCTGCGTTACTCGGGGGGTGTCTGCCCTCCGTCCTGCGTTACTCGGGGGGTGTCTGCCCTCCGTCCTGCGTTACTCGGGGGGTGTCTGCCCTCCGTCCTGCGTTACTCGGGGGGTGTCTGCCCTCCGTCCTGCTTTACTCGGGGGGTGTCTGCCCTCCGTCCTGCGTTACTCGGGGGGTGTCTGCCCTCCGTCCTGCCCTACTCGGGGGGTGTCTGCCCTCCGTCCTGCGTTACTCGGGGGGTGTCTACCCTCCGTCCTGCTTTACTCGGGGGTGTCTGCCCTCCGTCCTGCGTTACTCGGGGGTGCCCGCCCTCCGTCCTGCGTTACTGCGGGGTGCCTGCCCTCCGTCCCACCTACTCGGGGGTGTCTGCCCTCCGTCCTGTGTTACTCGGGGGGTGTCTGCCCTCCGTCCTGTGCTACTCGGGGGGTGTCTGCCCTCCGTTCTGCGTTACTCGGGGATGTCTGCCCTCCGTTCTGCGTTACTCGGGGTGTCTGCCCTCCGTCCCCGCCTCTCGGGGGGTGTCTGCCCTCCGTCCTGTGTTACTCGGGGGTGTCTGCCCTCCGTCCTGTGTTACTCGGGGGTGTCTGCCCTCCGCCCTGCTTACTCGGGGGTGTCTGCCCTCGCCCTGCTTTACTCGGGGGTGTCTGCCCTCCGCCCTGCTTTACTCGGGGGTGTCTGCCCTCCGCCCTGCTTTACTCGGGGGTGTCTGCCCTCCGCCCTGCTTTACTCGGGGGTGTCTGCCCTCCGCCTGTGTTACTCGGTGTCTGCCCTCCGCCCTTTACTCGGGGGTGTCTGCCCTCCGTCCTGTGTTACTTGGGGGTGTCTGCCCTCCGTCCTGTGTTACTCGGGGGTGTCTGCCCTCCGCCCTGCTTTACTCGGGGGTGTCTGCCCTCCGCCCTGCGTTACTCGGGGGTGTCTGCCCTCCGCCCTGCGTTACTCGGGGGTGTCTGCCCTCAGCCCTGCGTTACTCGGGGGTGTCTGCCCTCGCCCTGCTTTACTCGGGGGTGTCTGCCCTCCGCCCTGCTTTACTCGGGGGTGTCTGCCCTCCGCCCTGCTTTACTCGGGGGTGTCTGCCCTCCGCCCTGCTTTACTCGGGGGTGTCTGCCCTCCGCCCGTTTACTCGGGTGTCTGCCTCCGCCTGTGTTACCGGGGTGTCTGCCCTCCGTCCTGCGTTACTCGGGGGGTGTCTGCCCTCCGTCCTGTGTTACTCGGGGGTGTCTGCCCTCCGCCCTGCTTTACTCGGGGGTGTCTGCCCTCCGCCCTGCTGTTACTCGGGGGTGTCTGCCCTCCGCCTGCTTTACTCGGGGGTGTCTGCCCTCCGCCCTGCGTTACTCGGGGGTGTCTGCCCTCCGCCTGCGTTACTCGGGGGTGTCTGCCCTCCGTCCCTGCTTTACTCGGGGGTGTCTGCCCTCCGCCCTGCTTTACTCGGGGGTGTCTGCCCTCCGTCCTGTGTTACTCGGGGGTGTCTGCCCTCCGTCCTGTGTTACTCGGGGGTGTCTGCCCTCCGTCCTGCTGTTACTCGGGGGTGTCTGCCCTCCGCCCTGCGTTACTCGGGGGTGTCTGCCCTCCGTCCTGCGTTACTCGGGGGGTGTCTGCCCTCCGTCCTGCTTACTCGGGGGTGTCTGCCCTCCGCCCTGCTTTACTCGGGGGTGTCTGCCCTCCGCCCTGCTTTACTCGGGGGTGTCTGCCCTCCGCCCTGCTTTACTCGGGGGTGTCTGCCCTCCGCCCTGCTTTACTCGGGGGTGCCTGCCCTCCGTCCCCGCTTTACTCGGGGGTGTCTGCCCTCCGTCCTGTGTTACTCGGGGGTGTCTGCCCTCCGTCCTGTGTTACTCGGGGGGTGTCTGCCCTCCGTCCTGCGTTACTCGGGGGTGTCTGCCCTCCGTCCTGCGTTACTCGGGGGTGTCTGCCCTCCGCCCTGCTTCTCGGGGGTGTCTGCCCTCCGCCTGCTGTTACTTGGGGGTGTCTGCCCTCCGCCCTGCGTTACTCGGGGGTGTCTGCCCTCCGCCCTGCTTTACTCGGGGGTGTCTGCCCTCCGCCCTGCTTTACTCGGGGGTGTCTGCCCTCCGCCCTGCTTTACTCGGGGGTGTCTGCCCTCCGCCCTGCTTTACTCGGGGGTGTCTGCCCTCCGCCCTGCTTTACTCGGGGGTGTCTGCCCTCCGCCCTGCTTTACTCGGGGGTGTCTGCCCTCCGTCCTGTGTTACTCGGGGGGTTGCCTGCCCTCCGTCCCTGCTGCTTTACTCGGGGGTGTCTGCCCTCCGCCTGCTTACTCGGGGGTGTCTGCCCTCCGCCCTGCGTTACTCGGGGGTGTCTGCCCTCCGCCTGCGTTACTCGGGGGTGTCTGCCCTCCGCCCTGCGTTACTCGGGGGTGTCTGCCCTCCGCCCTGCTTTACTCGGGGGTGTCTGCCCTCCGCCCTGCTTTACTCGGGGTGTCTGCCCTCCGTCCTGCTTACTCGGGGGTGTCTGCCCTCCGTCCTGTGTTACTCGGGGGTGTCTGCCCTCCGTCCTGCGTTTACTCGGGGGTGTCTGCCCTCCGTCCTGCTGTTACTCGGGGGGTGTCTGCCCTCCGTCCTGCTTACTCGGGGGTGTCTGCCCTCCGTCCCTGCTTACTCTCGGGGGTGTCTGCCCTCCGTCCTGCTTACTCGGGGGTGTCCTGCCCTCCGTCCTGCGTTACTCGGGGGTGTCTGCCCTCCGTCCTGCGTTACTCGGGGGTGTCTGCCTTCCGTCCTGTGTTACTCGGGGGTGTCTGCCCTCCGCCCTGCTTACTCGGGGGGTGTCTGCCCTCCGTCCTGCGTTACTCGGGGGTGTCTGCCCTCCGTCCTGCTTTACTCGGGGGTGTCTGCCCTCCGTCCTGCGTTACTCGGGGGGTGCCTGCCCTCCGTCCTGCGTTACTCGGGGGTGTCTGCCCTCCGTCCTGCGTTACTCGGGGGTGTCTGCCCTCCGTCCTGCGTTACTCGGGGGTGTCTGCCCTCCGTCCTGCTTACTCGGGGGTGTCTGCCCTCCGTCCTGCGTTACTCGGGGGTGTCTGCCCTCCGTCCTGCGTTACTCGGGGGTGTCTGCCTTCCGTCCCGCCCTACTCGGGGGGTGTCTGCCTTCCGTCCCGCCCTACTCGGGGGGTGTCTGCCCTCCGTCCGCCCTACTCGGGGTGTCTGCCCTCCGTCCTGGTTACTCGGGGGTGCCTGCCCTCCGTCCTGCGTTACTCGGGGGTGTCTGCCCTCCGTCCTGCGTTACTCGGGGGGTGTCTGCCTCTCAGTCCTGTGTTACTCGGGGGTGTCCTGCCCTCCGCCCTGCGTTACTCGGGGGTGTCTGCCCTCCGTCCTGCGTTACTCGGGGGTGCCTGCCCTCCGTCCTGTGTTACTCGGGGGGTGTCTGTCCTCCGTCCTGCGTTACTCTGGATTTGTTTAGACCTTTTGACCTGTGATGCACGTTACAAAAAAAACACTCATCATGTTATTATTTCAGCCCTTTTATTTCAGGTTTTTCTCAACTGAGATCAGAACGGTTTAGCAGTTAAAAAAAAAAAAAAAACTGGAAAAGGAAATAAACGTCAAAACGTGCGTCGTTTCCGCTGCGGTTCTCAGTCAGAGCCTGCACTTTTTTTGCTAAAAACAAAGTAATTTCTTTAATTTCTCTCTGCATGAAAACGCCGGCTCTACCCAGAAAACTGCGGCTGACATTGATTGTTTCAACAAACACTTAGAGAACGGACATGCCACAATTAGTTTTTTGCTAAAACACTTCACAGATTAAAAAAACCAAAGCAGCGTGTGAACGGGAAGCTAGAAGTGGGAACGCTTTGTGAGACCGTTCATGAACAGTGGATGGAGCGTCGTGAAGTCTCCGTCCCTCCGATCTCTGCGGGGTTTTCATGTTTGACCCCTATAGGCCGCGTCCCGTGTGAGGACACCTCGCTGCTTCTCCTGCCATTTGTTTTTTTCAGAGTATTTTTCCATCTTTTTTTCTTAGGCTGGAGTCACACACACCGAGTAAAAAATCTGACCGTTTTGGTCGGTCGATAATCGGATTAAAATTTCATGAACATTGATGCGACTAGCATCCGATTTTTTGTAGTTGATGCGATTTAGTCGCATCTGACCGTAGTTGTCACATCCGATTTACATCCGACTTGTGAGAATTTCTCGCAGGCTTGCAAAACTGACATATAATGGATCCAAAAGAATAGTATTTAAATCACAATAGAAAGAATATATATATACACATAGAACACATATATATATATTATATATATATATTATTATATATATACACATGTCATTGTGACATATATATATACATATATTTATAGTTGTTACACTTCTACATACTGTAATAGCCGCTAATTCAATTGCCGGCTTTTGTGAAATGACAGAAGCCGACATGAAATGATACATTGTTTACACACAGTTAACCATGTAATTTCCTGTATTTTGATATATGGTTTGAACTTACAATTACATAAGTGTATGTGTACAAAATTTCAGACATGTAGGGGTTAATTAAAGGTGTAAATTCGTTGTAAAAAAATGTGTCAAATCTCTAATTAGATTTGCCCTTTCTGGGGTGTCTGGGGGCAGATGTCAGTAGCCAGGGGGGGGCACAAAAAAAATGTACCCTCCCTAGGCTATTATTATCTGCCCCCACTCGCTTGCTTTGTCTGTCTGGTGGAGAAAATACAGCGGGAGCCCACGCATTTTTTTTACAACGAATTTACACCTTTAATTAACCCCTACATGTCTGAAATTTTGTACGCATATACTTATGTAATTGTAAGTTCAAACCATATATCAAAATACAGGAAATGACATGGTTAACTGTATGTAAACAATGTATCATTTCATGTCGGCTTCTGTGATTTCACAAAACCCGGCAATTGAATTAGCGGCTATTACAGTATGTAGAAGTCTAGGAACTATAATATATATATATATTATATACATGTCACAATTACATATATATATGTATATATATATATATATATATATAATATATATATATTAATGTGGATTCTATGTGTGGATATGTATTGATTCTATTCTTTATTAAAGCTGTCAGTGTGATTTTACAGTATAGCCGGGGATGAATTGCCGGCTTTTCTAAAGGACACCGATGCGATTTCATCGCAAGTCACACAGTGTGGTCCGTTTGTAATCCGATTTTTCATCGCTCCCATAGACTTGCATTGGTGATTGTCGACCCACAATCGGTGACGATAGCAGCATGCTGCGATTGTACACGGACGTTTAAAACGGACCACAAAAAATCTGATACTGGGAGCTGCTCCATAGATTAACATAGGGCAGACTGCAATACGATATTTCATCGCATTGCAGTCGTCCGATTTTGTCGCCAGTGTGACGCCGGCCTTATACTTATTTCAGGTGCACTATTGAAGCCACATTTTGTGAAGAAAGAGCCATAAAGCGAGGCTGATACGTGAGGTGCGGGGCTGATACATGAGGTGCGGGGCTGATACGTGAGGCGCAGGGTCGATACGTGAGGCGCGGGGCCGATACGTGAGGCGCGGGGTCGATGCATGAGGTGCAGAGCCGATACGTGAGGCGCGGAGCCGATACGTGAGGCGCGGGGTCGATACGTGAGGCGCGGGGTCGATACGTGAGGCGCGGGGTCGATACGTGAGGCGCGGGGTCGATACGTGAGGTGCGGGTCGATACGTGAGGGCGGGGCTGATACGCGAGGCCGATACGCGAGGTGCGGGGCCCGAAAACGCGAGGCGCGGGTCGATACGTGAGGTGCGGAGCAATCGTGAGGCGCGGGGCATACGTGAGGTGCAGGGCTGATACACGAGGCTGATACGTGAGGCGCAGGGCTGATACGCGAGGCTGATACGTGAGGCGCGGGTCAATACGTGAGGTGCGGAGCCGATACGTGAGGCGCGCGGGTCAATACGTGAGGTGCAGAGCCGATACGTGAGGTGCGGGGCTGATACGCGAGGCTGATACGTGAGGCGCGGGGCTGATACGCGAGACTGATACGTGAGGCGCGGGGCTGATACACGAGGCTGATACGTGAGGCGCGGGGCTGATACGTGAGGCTGATACGTGAGACGCGGGCTGATACGTGAGGACGCGGGGCTGATACGCGAGGCTGATACGTGAGGCGCGGGCTGATACACGAGGCTGATACTTAAGGCGCGGGGCTGATACGCGAGGCTGATACGTGAGGCGCGGGGCTGATACCGAGGCTGATACGTGAGGCGCGGGGCTGATACGCGAGGCTGATACGTGAGGCGCGGGCTGATACGCGAGGCTGATACGTGAGGCGCGGGGCTGATACGCAAGGGCGGGGTGATACGTGAGGCGCGAGCTGATACGCGGGGCTGATACGTGAGACGCGGGGCTGATACGCGGGCGTGATACGTGAGGTGCGGGGCTGATCACGAGGCTGATACGTGAGGCGCGGGGCTGATACGCGAGACTGATACGTGAGGCGCGGGGCTGATACACGAGGCTGATACGTGAGGCGCGGGGCTGATACACGAGGCTGATACGTGAGGCGCGGGGCTGATACGCGAGGCTGATACGTGAGGGCGGGGCTGATACACGAGGCTGATACGTGAGGCGCGAGGCTGATACACGGAGCTGATACTTAAGGCGCGGGGCTGATACGCGAGGCTGATACGTGAGGCGCGGGGCTGATACGTGAGGCGCGGGGCTGATACGCGAGGTGCGGGGCTGATACATGAGGTGCGGGGCTGATACTGAGGCGCAGGGTCGATACGTGAGGTGCGGGGCCGATACGTGAGGCGCGGGGTCGATGCATGAGGTGCGGAGCCGATACGTGAGGTGCGGGGTCAATACGTGGGGTGCGGGCTGATACGCGAGGCCGATACGCGAGGTGCGGGCTGATACGCGAGGTGCGGGTCGATAACTGAGGCGCGGGGTCGATCGTGAGGTGCAGAGCCGATACGTGAGGCGCGTGGGGTCGATACGTGAGGTGCGGGGCTGATACACGAGGCTGATACGTGAGGCGCGGGGCTGATACGGAGACTGATACGCGAGGCTGATACGTGATACGTGCACTCCGTCCTGCGTTACTCGGGGGTGCCTGCCCTCCGTCCCCCCTACTCGGGGGTGTCTGCCCTCCGTCCTGTGTTACTCGGGGGGTGTCTGCCCTCCGTCCTGCGCTACTCGGGGGGTGTCTGCCCTCCGTCTGCGTTACTCGGGGGATGTCTGCCCTCCGTTCTGCGTTACTCGGGGATGTCTGCCCTCCGTCCCCCCTACTCGGGGGGTGTCTGCCCTCCGTCCTTGTTACTTGGGGGTGTCTGCCCTCCGTCCTGGTTACTCGGGGTGTAGGGTTCTGCCCTCCGTCCTGTGTTACTCGGGTGTCTGCCCTCCGTCCCTCACCCCTACTCGGGGGGTGTCTGCCCTCCGTCCTGTGTTTACTCGGGGGTGTCTGCCCTCCGTCCCACCCTACTCGGGGGGTGTCTGCCCTCCGTCCTGTGTTACTCGGGGGGTGTCTGCCCTCCGTCCTGCGTTACTTCGGGTGGTGTTGGGTCTGCCCTCCGTCCTGCGTTACTCGGGGGTGTCTGCCCTCCGTCCTGGTTATCGGGGGGGTCTCGCTCTTACTCGGGGTCTGCCCTCCGTCTGCTTACTCGGGGGTGTCTGCCCTCCGTCCTGCGTTACTCGGGGGTGTCTGCCCTCCGTCCTGCGTTACTCGGGGGGTGTCTGGCCCTCCCGTCCTGCGTTACTCGGGGGTGTCTGCCTCCGTCCTGCTTTACTCGGGGGTGTCTGCCCTCCGTCCTGCTTTACTCGGGGGTGTCTGCCCTCCGTCCTGCGTTACTCGGGGGGTCTGCCTCGTCCTGCGTACTGGGGTGTCTGCCTTCCGTCCCGCCCTACTCGGGGGGTGTCTGCCTTCCGTCCCGCCCTACTCGGGGGGTGTCTGCCTCCGTCCCGCCCTACTCGGGGTGTCTGCCCTCCGTCCTGCGTTACTCGGGGGTGCCTGCCCTCCGTCCTGCGTTACTCGGGGGTGTCTGCCCTCCGTCCTGCGTTACTCGGGGGGTGTCTGCCCTCAGTCCTGTGTTACTCGGGGGGTGTCTGCCCTCCGCCCTGCGTTACTCGGGGGGTGTCTGCCCTCCGTCCTGCGTTACTCGGGGGTGCCTGCCCTCCGTCCTGTGTTACTCGGGGGGTGTCTGTCCTCCGTCCTGCGTTACTCTGGATTTGTTTAGACCTTTTGACCTGTGATGCACGTTACAAAAAAACACCTCATCATGTCTATTATTTCAGCCCTTTTATTTCAGGTTTTTCTCAACTGAGATCAAAACGGTTTAGCAGTTAAAAAAAAAAAAAAAAAAACTGGAAAAGGAAATAAACGTCAAAACGTGCGTCGTTTCCGCTGCGGTTCTCAGTCAGAGCCTGCACTTTTTTTTGCTAAAAACAAAGTAATTTCTTTAATTTCTCTCTGCATGAAAACGCTGGCTCTACCCAGAAAACTGCGGCTGACATTGATTGTTTCAACAAACACTTAGAGAACGGACATGCCACAATTAGTTTTTTTGCTAAAACACTTCACAGATTAAAAAAACCAAAGCAGCGTGTGAACGGGAAGCTAGAAGTGGGAACGCTTTGTGAGACCGTTCATGAACAGTGGATGGAGCGTCGTGAAGTCTCCGTCCCTCCGATCTCTGCGGGGTTTTCATGTTTGTCCCCTATAGGCCGCGTCCCCGTGTGAGGACACCTCGCTGCTTCTCCTGCCATTTGTTTTTTTCAGAGTATTTTTCCATCTTTTTTTCTTAGGCTGGAGTCACACACACCGAGTAAAAAATCTGACCGTTTTGGTCGGTCGATAATCGGATTAAAATTTCATGAACATTGATGCGACTAGCATCCGATTTTTTGTAGTTGATGCGATTTAGTCGCATCTGACCGTAGTTGTCACATCCGATTTACATCCGACTTGCCAGAATTTCTCGCAGGCTTGCAAAAATGACATATAATGGATCCAAAAGAATAGTATTTAAATCACAATAGAAAGAATATATATATATACACATAGAACACATATATATATATATTGTAGCCTTTCCGGGGGTTTAGCTCTAAGATCGCTGTCTGGGTAGACAGAATGGCACGGAAACAGTTCATTCAGACAGCAGTTTGGTGAAAACTGGCCGCAACCAGTTTTATTAAAGTCCACAGCACACAGATAAAAACAAATCATAAACAGAAAACCTGGGCTTGTCTAGCCTCTAATTACACTTAGATAGATGGCCCTCTCTATCCGGGACCCAGACTCTACCAGTCTGTGCCCAAAACAACACATATGATATATGTTACCAGTATGGAGTTTCACAGACACTCCTCTTAATGTCTGAAGGCAACTCCAATGTCCAGACTTGAGAGAGGTCACCTCCTATTCAGTCGCTATTCGCACGGATTCTCACTGCGACTACTCCTGTGTCCGGGGTACTTCCTGCACCCAGACTGAGATAGCTCACACTCTTAGAGACTGCTTCCTTGTGCCAGGACACCTCCCTGTGTCCGGGCTAAAGACAGCTCCCACACTCTTGGAGACACCTTCTGTGTCTGGACCCTTGTCCAGACTGAATGAGCTCTCTGACTGTGCTCCCAAGCACCTACTTCTGGCTTCCTAATCAACACCTGAGTGGATTCAGGTCTGAGCTGCAAGCGTGTACTGAATGGCAGGTGTAGTGACCTTTCTTTACCACCAGGTTTACAAAGCCACACATTTCGCTCATACCAGTCAGCAAGGTACTTAGGTGAAATATACACCTCATTCACCACATATTCCTTCACTGTCTCACAATATATATATATAACATGTCATTGTGACATATATATATACATATATTTATAGTTGTTACACTTCTACATACTGTAATAGCCGCTAATTCAATTGCCGGCTTTTGTGAAATCACAGAAGCCGACATGAAATGATACATTGTTTCCACACATTTAACCATGTCATTTCCTGTATTTTGATATATGGTTTGAACTTACAATTACATAAGTGTATGCGTACAAAATTTCAGACATGTAGGGGTTAATTAAAGGTGTAAATTCGTTGTAAAAAAAATGTGTCAAATCTCTAAGGGTGAGTTTCCACGTCAGGAACGCTGCGTGTTTGGCGCTGTGCGCTGGCGCAGCGCCAAACACGCAGCGTCCAGATGTTACAGCATAGTGGAGGGGATTTCAAGAAATCCCGTCTCACTATGCGTAACAATACGCAGGTGGCAAACCTGCGTAAACGGACATGCGGCGCGTCTTTTTAGACCGCAGCATGTCCTCGCGTATTGCGGCGACGGTGCGTCGCCGCAACATAATTAACACAGGGCTATGCAGCCCTGCGCTCTTTCCGGAGGTGTTCCGGAGGTGTCCTGAACACCTCCGGAAAGATCGCGCGTCAGAAAGGGGGCGGGGCTTAGACGGAGCGGAATTTCCGCTCCGTCAAAAGCGCTATGGTTCCGGACCGTGGAACCATAGCCTAATTAGATTTGCCCTTTCTGGGGTGTCTGGGGGCAGATGTCAGTAGCCAGGGGGGGGGCACAAAAAATGTACCCTCCCTAGGCTATTATTATCTGCCCCCACTTGCTTTGCTTTGTCTGTCTGGTGGAGAAAATACAGCGGGAGCCCACGCATTTTTTTTCAACGAATTTACACCTTTAATTAACCCCTACATGTCTGAAATTTTGCACACATACACTTATGTAATTGTAAGTTCAAACCATATATCAAAATACAGGAAATGACATGGTTAACTGTGTCTAAACAATGTATCATTTCATGTCGGCTTCTGTGATTTCACAAAAGCCGGCAATTGAATTAGCGGCTATTACAGTATGTAGAAGTCTAGGAACTATAAATATATGTATATATATATATTATATATATATATATATATATATATATATGTATTCTATGTGTGTATATCTATTCTTTCTAGTCTTTATTAAAGCTGTCAGTGTGATTTTACAGTATAGCCGGGGATGAATTGCCGGCTTTTCTAAAGGACACCGATGCGATTTCATCGCAAGTCACACAGTGTGGTCCGTTTGTAATCAGATTTTTCATCGCTCCCATAGACTTGCATTGGCGATAGTCGACCCACAATCGGTGACAGTGGCAGCATGCTGCGATTGCACACGGACGTATAAAACGGACCACAAAAAATCTGATACTGGGAGCTGCTCCATAGATTAACATTGGTCCGACTGCAATGCGATATTTCATCGCATTGCAGTCGTCCGATTTTGTCGCCAGTGTGACGCCGGCCTAATACTTATTTCAGGTGCACTATTGAAGCCACATTTTGTGAAGAAAGAGCCATAAAGCGAGGCTGATACGTGAGGTGCGGGGCTGATACATGAGGTGCGGGGCTGATACGTGAGGCGCAGGTCGATACGTGAGGTGCAGAGCCGATACGTGAGGGCGCGGGGTCGATACGTGAGGTGCGGGGCTGATACACGAGGCTGATACGTGAGGCGCGGGGCTGATACGCGAGGCTGATACCTACGTGAGGCGCGGGGCTGATACGCGAGGCTGATACGTGAGGCGCGGGGCTGATACGCGAGGTTGATACGTGAGGCGCGGGCTGATACGCGAGGCTGATACGTGAGGCGCGGGGCTGATACGCGAGGCTGATACGTGAGGCGCGGGGCTGATACATGAGGCTGATACTTAAGGCGCGGGGCTGATACACGAGGCTGATACGTGAGGCGCGGGGCTGATACCCGAGGCTGATACGTGAGGCGCGGGGCTGATACGTGAGGCGCGGGGCTGATACGCGAGGCTGATACGTGAGGCGCGGGGCTGATACGCAAGGCACGGGCTGATACGTGAGGCTGATACGTGAGGCGCGGGGCTGATATGCGAGGCTGATACCTACGTGAGGCGCGGGGCTGATACGCGAGGCTGATACGTGAGGCGCGGGGCTGATACGCGAGGCTGATACGTGAGGCGCGGGGCTGATACGCGAGGCTGATACGTGAGGCGCGGGGCTGATACTGAGGCTGATACTTAAGGCGCGGGGGCTGATAACGAGGCTGATACGTGAGGCGCGGGGCTGATACCCGAGGCTGATACGTGAGGCGCGGGGCTGATACGTGAGGCGCGGGGCTGATACGCGAGGCTGATACGTGAGGGCGCGGGGCTGATACGCAAGGCCGGGGCTGATACGTGAGGCTGATACGTGAGGCGCGGGGCTGATATAGCGAGGCTGATACGTGAGGCGCGGGGCTGATACGCGAGGCTGAACTGAGGGGCTGATACGTGAGGCGCGGGGCTGATACGCGAGGCTGATACGTGAGGCGCGGGGCTGATACGCGAGGCGCGGGCTGATACGTGAGGGCGGGGCTGATACGTGAGGCGCGGCTGATACGTGAGGCGCGGGGCTGATACGCGGGCTGATACGTGAGGCGCGGGGCTGATACGCGAGGCTGATACGTGAGGCGCGGGGCTGATACGTGAGGGCGGGGTGATACGGAGGCTGTAGTGGCGTACGCGAGGCTGATACGTGAGGCCGGGGCTTGATACGCGAGGCTGATAGTGAGGCGCGGGGCTGATACCGAGGCTGATACGTGAGGCGCGGGGCTGATACCGAGGCTGATACGTGAGGCGCGGGGCTGATACCGAGGCTGATACGTGAGGCGCGGGGCTGATACCGCGAGGCTGATACGTGAGGCGCGGGGTGGATACCAAGGCTGATACGTGAGGCGCGGGGTGATACGCGAGGCTGATACGTGAGGCGCGGGGTGATACGTGAGGTGCAGAGCAATACGTGAGGTCGCGGGGTCGATGGTGAGGTGCGGGGCGATACGTGAGGGCGGGGTCATACGTGAGGTGCGGGGCTGATACGCGAGGCGATACGGAGGTGCGGGGCTAATACGCGAGGGAGGTCGATACGTGAGGTGCAGAGCGATACGTGAGGCGCGGGGTCGATACGTGAGGTGCGGGGCTGATACACGAGGCTGATACGTGAGGCGCGGGGCTGATACGCGAGGCTGATACTACGTGAGGCGCGGGGCTGATACCGAGGCTGATACGTGAGGCGCGGGGCTGATACGCGAGGCTGATACGTGAGGCGCTGGGGCTGATACGCGAGGCTGATACGTGAGGCGCGGGGCTGATACATGAGGCTGATACTTAAGGCGCGGGGGCTGATACACGAGGCTGATACGTGAGGGCGGGCTGATACCGAGGCTGATACGTGAGGCGCGGGGACTGATACGTGAGGCGCGGGGCTGATACACGAGGCTGATACGAGGCGGCTGATACGTGAGGCTGATACGTGAGGCGCGGGGCTGATATGCGAGGCTGATACGTGAGGCGCGGGGCTGATACGCGAGGCTGATACGTGAGGACGCGGGGCTGATACGCGAGGCTGATACGTGAGGCGCGGGGCTGATACGCGAGGCTGATACGTAAGGCGGGGTGATAGCAAGGGCGGGGCTGATACGTGAGGTGCGGGGCTGATACGTGAGGGCAGGGCTGATACTGAGGCGCAGGGCTGATACGCGGGCTGATACGTGAGGCGGGGTGATACGGAGTGAGGCTGATACGTGAGGCGCGGGGCTGATAGTGAGGGCGGGGCTGATACCGAGGCTGATACGTGAGGCGCGGGGCTGATACGCGAGGCTGATACGTGAGGCGCGGGGCTGATAGCGAGGCTGATACGTGAGGCGCGGGGGCGGGCTGATAAGTGAGGCTGATACGTGAGGCGCGGGGCTGATACGCGAGGCTGATACGTGAGGCGCGGGGCTGATACGCGAGGCTGATAGTGAGGCGGGGGCTGATACGAGGCTGTAGTGAGGCGGGGCTGATACTACGCAGGCTGATACGTGAGGCGCGGGCTGATACGAGGCTGATACGTGAGGCGCGGGGCTGATACGTGAGGCGCGGGGCTGATACCGAGGCTGATACGTGAGGCGCGGGGCTGATACGCGAGGCTGATTACGTGAGGCGCGGGGCTGATACGCGAGGCGCATACGTGAGGGCGGGGCTGATACGCGAGGTGATACGTGAGGCGCGGGGCTGATACGCGAGGCTGATACGTGAGGCGCGGGGCTGATACCGAGGCTGATACGTGAGGCGCGGGGCTGATACATGAGGCTGATACGTAGGCGCGGGGCTGATACCGAGGCTGATACGTGAGGCGCGGGGCTGATACCGAGGCTGATACGTGAGGCGCGGGTGATCCGAGTGATACGTGAGGCGCGGGGCTGATACGCGAGGCTGATACGTGAGGCGCGGGGCTGATACGCAGGCGCGGGGCTGATACGTGAGGCTGATACTGAGGTGCGGGGCTGATATGCGAGGCAGGTCGATACGTGAGGTGCGGGGCCGATACGCGAGGCGATGCATGAGGTGGGAGCGATACGGGGGCGGAGTCATGAGGGCGGCGGGGCTGATACGCGAGGCGATACGGAGGGCGGGGCTGATACGCAGGCGCGGCGATACGTGAGGCGCGGGGTCGATACGTAGGCAGGCTGATACGTGAGGCGCGGGGCTGATACGGGGTGCGGTGAACGTGAACGTGAGGGCGGGGCTGATACGGAGCTGATACGTGAGGCGCGGGGCTGAATACGCGAGGCTGATACGTGAGGCGCGGGGCTGATACGCGAGGCTGATACGTGAGGGCGGGGCTGATACGTGAGGCTGATACGTGAAGGCGCGGGGCTGATAACGCGAGGCTGATACGTGAGGCGCGGGGCTGATACCCGAGGCTGATACGTGAGGCGCGGGGCTGATACCCGAGGCTGATACGTGAGGCGTGGGGCTGATACGCGAGGCTGATACGTGAGGCGCGGGGTGGATACCAACAGGGGTGATACGTGAGGCGCGGGGCTGATACGCGAGGCTGATACGTGAGGCAGCGTAGTGAGGCTGATACGGAGGCTGATACGTGAGGCGCGGGCTGATACTGAGGCCGGGGCTGATACGGGCGAGGCTGATACGTGAGGCCGCTGAGGAGGCTGATACGTGAGGCGCGGGGCTGATACGCGAGGCGACGGGGCTGATCCGAGGCGCGGGCTGATACGTGAGGCGCGGGGCTGATACGCGAGGCTGATACGTGAGGCGCGGGGCTGATACGTGAGGCGCGAGGCTGATACGTGAGGCGATACGTGAGGCGCGAGGCTGATACGTGAGGCGCGAGGCCGATACGTGAGGCGCGAGGCTGATACGTGAGGCGCGAGGCTGATACGCGAGGTCGATACGTGAGGTGCGGTGCGGGCGGCCGGACCCCGGCAGGAATCTGCGCCGCTCTCCGGAGCCAGGCTCATGGAACCACAGGTCACTAATCAATTAAAAATCCTGTGAGCTGTTCAGTTTTCACCTGACATTACCCACACACAGCCGTCACTCTGATGCCGCCATTCAGCACATAAAGGCACATGGCCTCAGAATTGGGGTTATTATAATAAACATCACATAATAGCTATAATATCAGTATATGCGCTGCTGCTCTCTGTTATCAGCCAAATCTAAAGGCGCAGACATCACAGTTCCGGGTTTTGCGTTCCAAGCCTCGGTTCAGTTACCGCCATGTGATTAAGGCAAGGAACGCAAACAACGGTGACGTCATAGGTAGTGCTCGGTTCTGATTGGTGACTACGAGAGCGCGGGAAAGCTGTGGGCGGAGCCTGGCACTGAGGAGAGGACGGTGGACATGGACGCCTCTGAGGTGGAATTTCTGTCAGAAAAGGAAATGGTGACAATTGTCCCCAACTTCAGCCTGGACAAGGTCTATCTGATCGGGGTGAGAGCGGCGTCTGCAGCTGACTAGTCTGCTGCTGAGACTTCTAGTACCACAGCAGTGCGGAGCCGTTATAGTATCAGTGTCTGGTGACCGTCATATGGACGGCGGTGACGTCACTCCTGTATGTTATACCGTCATATGGACGGCTGTGACGTCACTCCTGTATGTTATACCGTCATATGGACGGCTGTGACGTCACTCCTGTATGTTATACCGTCATATGGACGGCGGTGACGTCACTCCTGTATATTATACCGTCATATGGACGGCAGTGACGTCACTCCTGTATGTTATACCGTCATATGGACGGCAGTGACGTCACTCCTGTATGTTATACCGTCATATGGACGGCGGTGACGTCACTGCTGTATATTATACCGTCATATGGACGGCGGTGACATCACTCCTGTATATTATACCGTAATATGGACGACGGTGACGTCACTGCTGTATATTATACCGTCATATGGACGGCGGTGACGTCACTGCTGTATATTATACCGTCATATGGACGGCGGTGACGTCACTGCTGTATATTATACCGTCATATGCGGTGACGTCACTGCTGTATATTATACCGTCATATGCGGTGACGTCACTGCTGTATATTATACCGTCATATGGACGGCGGTGACGTCACTGCTGTATATTATACCGTCATATGGACGGCGGTGACGTCACTCCTGTATATTATACCGTCATATGGACGGCGGTGACGTCACTCCTGTATGTTATACCGTCATATGGACGGCGGTGACGTCACTCCTGTATATTATACCGTCATATGGACGGCAGTGACGTCACTCCTGTATGTTATACCGTCATATGGACGGCGGTGACGTCACTGCTGTATATTATACCGTCATATGGACGGCGGTGACATCACTCCTGTATATTATACCGTAATATGGACGACGGTGACGTCACTGCTGTATATTATACCGTCATATGGACGGCGGTGACGTCACTGCTGTATATTATACCGTCATATGGACGGCGGTGACGTCACTGCTGTATATTATACCGTCATATGGACGGCGGTGACATCACTCCTGTATATTATACCGTAATATGGACGACGGTGACGTCACTGCTGTATATTATACCGTCATATGGACGGCGGTGACGTCACTGCTGTATATTATACCGTCATATGGACGGCGGTGACGTCACTGCTGTATATTATACCGTCATATGCGGTGACGTCACTGCTGTATATTATACCGTCATATGCGGTGACGTCACTGCTGTATATTTATACCGTCATATGGACGGCGGTGACGTCACTGCTGTATATTATACCGTCATATGGACGGCGGTGACGTCACTCCTGTATATTATACCGTCATATGGACGGCGGTGACGTCACTCCTGTATGTTATACCGTCATATGGACGGCGGTGACGTCACTCCTGTATGTTATACCGTCATATGGACGGCGGTGACGTCACTCCTGTATGTTATACCGTCATATGGACGGCGGTGACGTCACTCCTGTATGTTATACCGTCATATGGACGGCGGTGACGTCACTCCTGTATGTTATACCGTCATATGGACGGCGGTGACGTCACTCCTGTATGTTATACCGTCATATGGACGGCTGTGACGTCACTCCTGTATGTTGTACCGTCATATGGACGGCGGTGACGTCACTCCTGTATATTATACCGTCATATGGACGGCAGTGACGTCACTCCTGTATGTTATACCGTTATATGGACGGCGGTGACGTCACTGCTGTATATTATACCGTCATATGGACGGCGGTGACATCACTCCTGTATATTATACCGTAATATGGACGGCGGTGACGTCACTGCTGTATATTATACCGTCATATGGACGGCGGTGACGTCACTGCTGTATATTATACCGTCATATGGACGGCGGTGACGTCACTGCTGTATATTATACCGTCATATGCGGTGACGTCACTGCTGTATATTATACCGTCATATGGACGGCGGTGACGTCACTGCTGTATATTATACCGTCATATGGACGGCGGTGACGTCACTCCTGTATGTTATACCGTCATATGGACGGCGGTGACATCACTCCTGTATGTTATACCGTCATATGGACGGCGGTGACGTCACTCCTGTATGTTATACCGTTATATGGACGGCTGTGACGTCACTCCTGTATGTTGTACCGTCATATGGACGGCGGTGACGTCACTCCTGTATATTATACCGTCATATGGACGGCAGTGACGTCACTCCTGTATGTTATACCGTCATATGGACGGCAGTGACGTCACTCCTGTATGTTATACCGTCATATGGACGGCGGGTGACGTCACTCCTGTATGTTATACCGTCATATGGACGGCGGTGACATCACTCCTGTATGTTATACCGTCATATGGACGGCAGTGACGTCACTCCTGTATGTTATACCGTCATATGGACGGCGGTGACGTCACTCCTGTATATTATACCGTCATATGGACGGCAGTGACGTCACTCCTGTATATTATACCGTTGTGAGGTTTCGGTAGATTGATTTACTCGACTGTTAAAAGCAAACTCCGCGAGAGGTAAAAACAAAAACCAGTCCTACTGTCGCTCTGCCACAAAGCACCTTAAAATTTGTTCCAGAGATTGATTTGTCCTCTCAGTCTGACCCTTGGTTTCAGGGTGATAAGCAGATGAAAATGACAAGTCAGTCCCCAGTTTACTGCAAAACTCTCCAAAATTTAGAGACAAATTGTACTCCCCTATCAGACACAATGTTCAGAGGGATCCCATGTAACCTTACAATATGAGAGATAATCTGGGGAGGGTCTCTGCATTCTGTAATCCTGACAAAGGAACAGAATGAGCTTGTTTGCTGAATCGATCAACTACCACCCATATAGCAGTCTTCCCATCAGACAGAGGCAAATCTGTAATGAAATCCATGGACAAATGAGTCCATGGTCTTTCTGGAATAGGCAATGGAGCCAATTCCCCGCCAGCCGGCTATGATTGACATTGGCGCGTGCGCGGACTTCAGATGCAGATACAAAATCTTTAATATCCTTATGCATGGACGGCCACCAAAAAAGTCTAGTGATGGCTTTCCTTGTGGCAGTAACCCCAGGATGACCGCTTAAAACGGAATCATGAAATTCTTGTAACACCCGCAACCTTAGGTACACAAGCACAAATAATTTGTACCCTGGGGAAGTGGAAGGAGCCAAAGACTGGGCTTTACGAATCGCCTCTTCCAGCTCCGAGGTTACCATAGACACCACAATACCCTGAGGAATAAAGGAGGATGGAGGTTCTGGAGGAGAAATGGAATCTAGACTACGAGATAAAACATCAGCTTTCTGATTCTTAGACCCAGGCCTGAAAGTAATAGAAAAATTAAATCAAGAGAAAAACAAGGACCATCTGGCCTGTCTAGGAGTTAACCTTTTAGCCGATTCAATGTAAGCTAGATTCTTGTGATCCGTGACCACTGTAACTGGATGAACAGCCCCGTCCAAAAAATGCCTCCATTTCTCAAAGGCCAATTTGACAGCAAGTATCTCCCGATTCCCAACATCATAATTTCTCTCTGCTGCTGAAAATTTTTTAGAAAGAAAAGCACATGGACGCAGGTTAGTCAAGTTTTGGGCCCCTGTAATAAGACTGCCCCCACTCCGACCTCCGAAGCATCCCCATCCACAATGAACGGTTCTTGGAGATCAGGTTGGATCAGAATGGGTGCAGACATAAAACACTTAATCTTTCAAAAGCCCTAATAGCCCCCTGCGACCAAACCTTGAGATTCGCCCCCTTACGTGTAAGGTCAGTAAATGGTTTAGTAATTTGTGAAAACCCCTTGATATATTTTCTATAATAGTTGGCGAATCCCAGGAAATGCTGCAAAGCCTTAAGCTCACAAGGTTGAACCCAATCAATTATGGCCTGCACCTTTCCAGGGTCCATCTTAACCCCTTCACTCCCGGAGTGTTTTTCGATTTTTCATTTTTCGCTCCCCTTTCCAGAGCCATAACTTTTTTATTTTTCCGCCAATATGGCCGTGTGAGGGCTTATTTTTTGTGGGGCGAGTTGTACTTTTGAACGACACCATTGGTTTTACCATGTCGTGTACTTGAAAACGGGAAAAAAAATTCCAAGTGCGGTGAAGTTGTAAAAAAAAGTGCAATCCCAAACTTGTTTTTTGCTTGGCTTTTTTGCTAGGTTCACTAAATGCTAAAACTGAGCTGCCATTATGATTCTCCAGGTCATTACGAGTTCATAGACACCAAACATGTCTAGCTTCTCTTTCATCTAAGTGGTGAAAAAAAAATCCAAAATTTGCTAAAAAAAAAAAGTGCCATTTTCCATTTTTTGTGATCTGGGGTTGGGTGAGGGCTTATTTTTTGCGCACCGAGCTGATGTTTTTAATTATACCACTTTTGTGCAAATACGTTCTTTTAATCACCCATTATTGCATTTTAATGCAATGTTGCGGCGACCAAAAAAAACAATTCTGGCGTTTTGATTTTTTTTCTCGCTACGCCGTTTAGCGATCGGGTTAATCCTTTTTTTATTGATAGATCGGGTGATTCTGAACTCGGCGATACCCAATATGTGTAGGTTTGATTTCTCTTTTATTGTTTAATTTTGCCGGAGCCCACCTCAAAGCAGGGGATCCTTACCGATGATGAACTATCCCTTCATCGGTAAGGAAGGGGTTAAACCCTTCTGCTGGCAAGATAAACCCCAAGAAAGATTTCCTGAACAGAAAAAATACATTTCTCTAATTTAGCAAACAGTTTTCCCTCAGTCTCTGTAACACCACACGGACATGTTCCTGGTGAGTGCCCAAGTCTGGCGAGAATATTAGAATGTCATCGAGGTAAATCACAACAAATCTTCCAATGCAATCAGAGAAAACATTCATAAAATTATGAGACACAGAAGGTGCATTAGATAATCCGAAAGGCAAGACAAGGTTTTCAAAAGATCCTCAGATGTTAAAAAAATCCGTTTTCCACTCATCACCCTTCCGGATGAGTATCAAATTGTAAGCCCCTATAAGATCAAGTTTAGAAAACACCCTGGCCCCCAGAAACTGATTATATAGGTCGGGATGAGTGGAAGTGGGTATTTTTAACCATGATCTTGTTTAGTTCTCGGAAATCAAGGCAAGGACGGAGGCCTCATCTTTCTTTTTAACAAAGAAAAATCCAGCAGCTGCAAGGGAGGAGGAAGGACGGATATGACCCTTCCGTAAACGTATTCTTTCATGGCGGTCAGTTCAGGCCTCGACAAATTGTAAAGGCGAGCTTTTGGCAATTTCGCGCCAGGAATAAGATCAATAGCACAATCATAGGGACGATGGGGAGGTAGTATCTCCGCCTTTTTCCGAGAACACATCTCCAACGTCCTTCAGGTCCCCCGGAAGACCCTCCAGACTAGCGGAGCATATTTGTACATTTTTTAGACATTTTTGGAACACTTGGGGATCCATTTCACAATCTCCTTCAGACACCAATCAATAACTGGATTGTGATCTGCACCCATGGAAAAGCCCCAGTAGCAATCCAGCAGGTAAATTATCCAACACAAAACGGGAGATGGATTCAGAGTGGAGGGCCCCCACTTGGAGAGTGAAATCCACCATTGCTCTATTGACCAAATTGTGAGCCAACGGTGTCTTGTCAAGGGCGATGACTTGAATGGGTCTTTATAACTAACTGTCCCTAACCCTAACTTCAGAACCAGTCCCGAATCAATTAAGTTAGCAGCAGACCCACAGTCAATAGACGCCAATGGAAATCATAGTATGTATCAGTACTTTATCAGAGGAAGAAAAAGGTACCTGGGAGTCTGGGTGACCTCCTCAGTTGTCACCCAGACTCAGGTAACGTTCCGAAGTCAGAGTATCGGGAGGATAACAGATCAGAGCAGAAGGGGTTAAACAGATGGATGGTCAGAATGAAGTCCAAGGTCAGGCAACAGATTAAGCACATAGAACTCAAGGCACAGGGAGCACAAACCTCACAAGATGCATGTACGTCTGGCAGTGGTCTGGGAGAAGCTGCTCAAGCATGGCCATTACCCGGGATAGTGAACACCTGAGACAGCTGACGCCGCCCAGTCACAGATTGGCTAGTCGAGCTGTCAATCAACACACTCACAGCTTCAGCACACCTCTGTACAAGATTGGACGGCTGAGCTGTCAGTAACTGCATTCCAGACACCCTGAGTGGTGGAAGCGTTACAGCTGTCGCATGGACAACGATGATGTCACTGGCACTGCTGTATATTATACCCTCATATGGATGGCGATGACATCACTGCTGTATGTTATACTGTCATGGACGGCAATGACATCACTGCTGTATGTTATACCGTCATATGGACGGCGGTGACGTCACTGCTGTATGTTACATCGTTATATGGATGGCGGTGGCGTCACTCCTGTATATTATACAGTCATATGGACGGCGGTGGCGTCACTCCTGTATATTATACCGTCAAATGGACGGCGGTGACGTTACTGCTGTATATTATACCGTCATATGGACTGCGGTGACGTTGCTGCTGTATATTATACCATCATATGGACGGCGGTGACGTCACTCCTGTATATTATACCGTCATGTGGACGGAGTGATGTCACTCCTGTATATTATACCGTCATATGGACTGCGGTGACGTCACTCCTGTATATTATACCGTCATGTGGACGGAGTGATGTCACTCCTGTATATTATACCGTCATATGGACGGCGGTGACGTCATTCCTTTATATTATACCGTCATACGGACGGTGATGATGTTACTGCTGTATGTTATACCGTCATATGGACGGCGGTGACGTCACTCCTGTATGTTATACCGTCATATGGACGGCGGTGACGTCACTCCTGTATATTATACTGTCATGTGGACGGAGTGATGTCATTCCTGTATATTATACCGTCCTATGGACGGCGGTGACGTCATTCCTTTATATTATACCGTCATACGGACAGCGGTGACGTTACTGCTGTATATTATACCGTCATATGGACGGCGGTGACGTTACTGCTGTATATTATACCGTCATATGGACGGCGGTGACGTTACTGCTGTATATTATACCGTCATATGGACGGTGGTGACGTCACTGCTGTATATTATACCGTCATATGGACGGCGGTGACGTCACTCCTGTATATTATACCGTCATGTGGACGGAGTGATGTCAATCCTGTATGTTATACCGTCATATGGACGGTGGTGACGTCACTCCTGTATGTTATACTGTCATGTGGACGGAGTGATGTCATTCCTGTATATTATACCGTCATATGGACGGCGGTGACGTCATTCCTTTATATTATACCGTCATACGGACAGCGGTGACGTTACTGCTGTATATTATACCGTCATATGGACGGCGGTGACGTTACTGCTGTATATTATACCGTCATATGGATGGTGGTGACGTCACTGCTGTATATTATACCGTCATGTGGACGGAGTGATGGTCAATCCTGTATCTTATACCGTCATATGGACGGTGGTGACGTCACTCCTGTATGTTATACCGTCATATGGACGGCGGTGACGTCACTCCTGTATGTTTATACCGTCATATGGACGGCAGTGACGTCACTCCTGTATGTTATACCGTCATATGGACGGTGGTGACGTCACTCCTGTATATTATACCGTCATACGGACGGCGGTGACGTTACTGCTGTATATTATACCGTCATATGGACGGCTGTGACATCACTGCTGTATATTAACCATCATATGGACGGAGGTGACGTGACTCCTGTATTGTTATGCCATCACATGGACGACTGTAATGTCACTGTTGTGTATTATACCGTCATATGGACGGCGGTGACGTCATTCCTGTATATTATACCGTCATATGGACGACAGTGATGTCACTGCTGTATATTATACCGTCATGGACGGCGGTGATGTCACTCCTGTATATTATATCGTCATATGGACGGCTGTGGCATCACTGCTGTATATTATACCCTCATATGGACGGCGGTGACGTTACTGCTGTATGTTATACCATCACATGGATGGCTGTGATGTCACTCTTGTGTATTACACTGTCATATGGACGGCGGTGACGTCATTCCTGTATATTATACCGTCATATGGACGGCGGTGACGTCATTCCTGTATATTATACCGTCATATGGACGGCGGTGACGTCACTGCTGTATGTTATGCCATCACATGGATGGCTGTGATGTCACTCTTGTGTATTACACTGTCATATGGATGGCGGTGACGTCATTCCTGTATATTATACCGTCATATGGACGGTGATGTCACTCTTGTATATTATACCATCATGGACGGCGGTGACGTCACTCCTGTATATTATACCGTCATATGGATGGCGGTGATGTCACTCCTGTATATTATACCGTCATATGGACGGCGATGACGTCACTCCTGTATATAATACCGTCATATGGACGGTGGTGACGTCACTCCTGTATATTATACCGTCATATGGACGGCGGTGACGTCACTCCTGTATGTTATACCGTCTTATGGACGGCGGTGATGTCACTCCTGTATATTATACCGTCATACGGACGGCGGTGACGTCACTCCTGTATGTTATACCGTCATATGGACGGCGGTGATGTCACTGCTGTATATTATACCGTCATATGGACGACGGTGATGTCACTCCTGTATATTATAACGTTATATGGACGGCGGTGATGTCACTGCTGTATATTATACCGTCATATGGACGGCGGTGACGTCACTCCTGTATGTTATACCGTCATGGACGGCGGTGACATCACTGCTGTATATTATACCGTCATATGGACGGCGGTGATGTCACTCCTGCATATTATACCGTCATATGGACAGTAGTGATGTCACTCCTGTATATTATACCGTTATATGGACGGCGGTGACGTCACTCCTGTATATTATACCGTCATATGGACGGCTGTGATGTCACTCCTGTATATTATACCGTCATATGGACGGCGGTGACGTCACTGCTGTATATTATACCGTCATATGGACGGCGGTGACGTGACTCCTGTGTATTATAACTGCAGAGTCTCTCTCTCCTGGCTGATTGCTTTCTTTCTGTTGTCCCGTCTGATGTGATTATCCTCCGGGTATAGATGGCTCCTGACAAGAGTTGAGCGAATATCTTCGGTTCCCTCTTATTCAGCAAGCTATAGTACTTGACGAATAAGCTACAGCGGGAACCCGGCTTCCTGGATCGCGCCGGCTGAACAGCTGATCGCCGCAGCTGTATGTGTCGCTGCTGCGTCACAGCACTTGCATGGAGAGCTCAACAAACAGGCTCTCCATGCATGTGCTGTGACTGTCACACAGCCGTGACACATACAGCTGCAGCGATCAGCTGGCACGATCCAGGAAGCCAGGTTCCCGCTATAGCTTGCCGAATAAGCGGGGAACTGAAGAGATTTGCTCAACTTTACTCCTGACCTATTTTTCTGTTCTTCTTCAGGGTGATCTTGGTCCCTTTAACCCCGGGCTCCCTGTGCAGGTGCCTCTGTGGCTCGCCATCAACCTGAAGCAGCGGCAGAAGTGTCGCATTGTACCTCCGGAGTGGATGGATGTTGGTAAGAGTCAGTTCTCTACATTTGTGGACATGTATAGGGGTCTTTATAGGCTACATACAGGGGGGCATATCACCAGAGAATCAGGATGTTGGGATTTGTGGCAGTCTGACTTCTCTTACTCCAGAGAGACAGAGCTGCGCCCATCATCTCCTCGTTCTTTACATGGTACAAAGTCCGAGCTCCTGTGCGACCATCCTGGCCTCTGCTTTTATTGTGGAGCCGCAGGTGATACGGACCGTGGTGACGACAGCTCCCCTATAGATATGATGGGGCATATCCAGGACTGGAACAGAACGTGTAGTGAAGGATAACATCTTTGGGAAGCCCTGTGCCATTATCTGGCCCATATATCAGATGGTCCGATAGCTCCGGGTCCATTACGTGCCCCCATTATTGTTTGACCACATGTCCTGTTAGTGCACAGGATCCGTCCAGGCGTCTCCTATCCTCTTTAGTAATATCCGCTCTGGAGATGTTATCCTGTGAAATGCTCATGAAGACTGTATAAGAGATTAATGCAGATATAAAATATTCATTATTTTCATCTTTAACTTTTTTAGAGAAGCTGGAGGAAATGCGAGACAGTGAGCGGAGAGAGGATGCGTTCACGCCGATGCCAAATCCTCATTACATGGAACTCACCAAGTTGTTGTTAAACCAGTAAGTATAATAATATAATAAGCAGGGCAACGGTCAGACAACGAGTGAGCCAATCACTCCATCATCTGGCTGAAAATACTGACACGTTTGCTCTGTACACACTGGGCATGCAGCTAAAGTGTGCGGCTACCAAATGATTGCTCGGACCACACTGTGCGAAAGGGACTCAAGTAGACTGAGTTCACCCACATTGTCTCAGTACAGACAAATGTGACACATTCACAGGAGAAGCTATCAATGTCTGATCGAAGCAGGTCCCATCTCCAGAATCGGGGGACCCCCTTCCTCCTCTCTGACCAGAGCTGCGGCCACAGTGAGAGGATAGGTGGATGGACAGTTGTGGCTCTACATTTTATTGGTATGGGATTTCTGATTACAGTTGATCAAATTGGCACCACTGTACTGGAGGAAAGTGTAAGTCTAAGGACTGCCGTAAATGTCTGTCATCAGACAAGCCCCTCAGGGTACGTTGCCACAGGGCAAAAATACAGCAGTATTCTGTATGAAAAGTCCCCTATGTTTTATCTTCCTGGCCTTGTGCACAAGATCTTTAGAATACAACGTACATGTTACCGACGACATCTGCTGTGTGAATTGTCCTTAGCTGCAGAGCTTTGCAGGATGTGAGTTTATGCTATGGATATTACAATTACACAGAACGCACATTGATTTCTCCTAGTCTAGTGTAATGTGTTGATTCTCCTGTTGGGGCGCTGCAGGTATATTAAACACCTGCTATAAGCTTCTATAACCAACTATAGCAGATTGTGGAGAGTCCCAGCAGCAGGACCCCCTGTAATCTGCTCATCACAGGTGGACCCTTATACTAGGGATTGTCCGAATGGCCATGACAGTTGTTCTCTTTTAGAGACCTTCAGCAGAGCATCCAGGTCCTGTATAGTGGGGAGACATATGTCCTTAGTCACTGATGCTGACAACATTGTGTTTCTTCTCAGTGCCTCCGACAATATCCCGAAGGCTGATGACATCCGGACGCTTGTTAAGGACACATGGGACACTCGAATCGCCAAGCTCCGTTTGTCTGCCGACAGCTTTGTGCGGGAGCAGGAAGCCCACGCCAAGGTACGGATGGGGCAGAGCTGTGATTTGGGCGAGATGGTTCTGTTTGCTTGTCACTGAGGTTTAATGTGCAGAAAATCAGAAATGTCAATGTTTAGTTAACGCTGGTGTCCCGAGCTGTCACATCAGACAGCATGAAGATGGCACGGGGATGAGAATCTGTCCGCTCTGAGCTCCGGCCATCGCAGATTGCAGAGCTGGAGCCATTACTGTAATTCTAGGTATCTATGGATGGCTGATTCTCTGTGCCTTTGTCCAGCTTGGCGTCCGTCATATTCTCCTCTGATTAAACGCATCTAATTGTCCACCTGCCTGCCGCTCCCCGCTGTTACCCGTCTCTCTCTTCTCATTTGCCAGCTGGATAACTTGACGCTGATGGAAATTAACACCATTGGAACTTTTCTCACTGAGTCCTTAAACCACATGTACAAATTACGCACCAGCCTGCAGAACTCGGAGGATGGACAGTCCCAGGAATAATAACTCACCTGCCGGGCCAACCTCATTACAAAGCTGCGTGCAGAGGTCACTGTGACTTACCATCCCGGTCTCCATGCCAGAGCTCGGTTCTCTGGCATATACAGATATCATCTGCCAGCAGACAAGCTGTGCCCTTCTAGAATGACGGGAACATGTACCCCCTGGGTTCTGCTGTCAGAGCATCAGGTGGGACTGAAATGTACCTGTCCAGCAGGCCCGTGTAAGAAGACCGGGAAAAAGCGCCATCTGTAAGGATAACGTTGCTGTGTTCGCACCATGTTCAGCACATGGGACTTATTCTGGAGCTGGAATTATACAACATTTTCATCTGCAGAAGGCAGCGAGCTCTAAGCCTTGTCTGCCAACATCACCGCTGTCCACAAGTGTGAAATAAATAAATGATGATGTGATCACTCCGTCCATTTCTGGCCTCTCACGTGTAGAGAGAAAATCACTTCATAATGAGAAATAATTAATAGGGTTTTATGTTTCAAGTCTGCATATTCCAACCCCATAAAAGAGATTTTGCTAGAAAACAACACAAATGCTGGGGAATTGTAGTCGGACCGTCTCCACCAGTGAGATGAATGACCGTGTTATGCAAGGATAGCTAGGAGCAGTTCATACACAATGCCTCTTCATACTGGCTAACAGATGGAGGTCCTGACCTTCAGACCCTCCTACATGATGTTCATATGGACCAGGATGGTCCTAAACCGCTCCATTAACTATTGAATCTCCGGTGACAGAATTCTTTTTCGAATAGAAAAAGGGGCACAACTTTTGGCTTCATTGTAAGCCCAAATCTGGTCGCTGAATGGTCATAACATTTCCAAACAGTGCAAAGTATTCATCGAGTAATCATCACCGGTTTTGGTCACCGGTGATTGGCGCAGCCCGGTTGGATGTAGTAATTCATGTGCAATTTTTAATTAAAGACCACCACGTGCCCTTGGCAGACTTAGGCCTCGATTCATCATTTGCAGATACATTTGTTCTTTTTTTTTTGTCTTGTGGCTGTGTTTGCACCAAATTCTTCAAAATGTTCATGAACCCCTTAACGTCCAATGACTGACAGAGTCCATTATTGGACGCCTCCCCATTTGGTGCGGGCTTCGGCGATGAAACCCGCACCTTTTCCGGGACATGACAGCTGATCTGATTAGCTGACATGTGCCCGACACAGCCACGGTGGAAATCACGATTCACCCGCGGCTGGTGACATGCTAAATGCCGCTATCAAACTCTTGACAGTGGCATTTAACATGCACGTGCAGGAAGTGCGCCATTACCCCCTCCCATTAGCGCCCGTGTCACATGACCTCAGGTTGCCAATGGGTTGGCATGACAACCCGGATGGGGGGTCAGGAGAAGTCTCCTGTGGTTGTCATTGCTGGATTGCTATGAGCGCCGCCTGGTGGTCGGCGCTCATAGCAAGTGAGCATTTCTGATACATAGAGCAGGGGCGATCAGACAACTTGAGCTTCAAAAGTCACCCATAGAGAATATTGAAGCAAGTAAAAAAAAAAAAAAAAAAAAAAATTAAAAAAATATAAAAAAAAGTATAAAAGTTCAAATCACCCCCCTTTCGCCCCATTCAAAATAAAATAAAAAAAAAAATCATATAAACACATATTTGGCATCGCTACGTTCAGAATCGCCCGATCTATCAATATATAAAAAGAATTAATCCAATCGGTAAACATTGTAATGAGAATAAAAATTTTTTTTTGGTCGCTGCAACATTGAAATAAAATGCAATAACGGGCGATCAAAAGATCGTATTTGCACCAAAATGGTATCAATAAAGACGTCAGCTCGGCCCGCAAAAAAAATAAGCCCTCACCCGGCCCCAGATCCCGAAAAATGGAGACGCAGATAAGAAAAAACAGGCACAAGTGCCATAATGACGGGCCCTTGGTGTTTATGTTGCGTTCTGGCCTCCTGATTTTGGAGGGGGTCTCGCCAGTTAAGCAAAGGTTATACACCCACCTACACTTCTCTGATATCCATATCTGACTGGTGTTAGGTGTCATTGATGTTCATTGTCTAGCGATTAATGTGTGGGGGCCTCCTGTTCCCCACAGGTAGATATTCTGATATATCCTTTGTCTCCCCGGGGATAAGTCTGCAGCAGCATCCAGTACATCTTATTTATCCTCATTACAGAAAGACTTGCATGCTCAGCAGTTTCTAGGGAGATCCCTTTTCCGCCCTTTATAACGCAGCTCTGGTGCTGCAGACACGGCTCCGGTGCGTCCTTCATTGTTTGCAGAGAGCTGGCTTTGCTTTTTTTGACCGGCTATTGGCTGCTAGAACAAGGTAAAAAGCAAAGTCCTCTGCAGCCAGTGTAGCTCAGATTATTCCTGTGTACCTGGCCTTGTTTGCTCTTCCAGCTTTTGAAATTTGGGAAATTTTGCCTGTGACCTCTACACAACCCCCCCCCCCTCAATCTCTTACACAAACCAAGGAAAGAAGTGACCTAAGTCACCTGCGCTGCGCCCTCTGGTGGTGCACGATTGCTAGAGCAGGTTTGCAAAATGTATTTTATATATACCGCCATTAATTGCACAGCGCTTTACAGACATCGTATGTAAGGTTTTACTGGAATTTATTCATTGTTTTGATAAAAATAAAATGTGACTTTTTTAGGGAATGCACACCCGGTCAGAGCAGACTGTCATAAGCCTTTGTGGTGGAGCTGTACTGATAGATGTTTCTGTAGTTTTTGCTGCTGTTTAAAGCAGGATAAAGTAAAAGTTGGGCACATTTGTACCTTGTAATTTAAGGGTATGTTCACACGTGATCTTCTGTGCACATTTCTAGCGTTCACCAAAGTGAACGGGATCTCATCAAATCGCTGAAAAACTATCTTCTCGGATGATGTCACTGGCCGTGCGTATTTTAATCCACATCATGTCCATTTTTTCTACAGATTTTCATTATGCATTTTACCTTTTTCAAATTCTGGGGTGAAATTGCTGGTAGAGCCGGATGTGGCGCTCTGGATCTACATCTGATCACGTATGGACCTACCCATAGTGCTGGCAACTTCACTGTCATTAAATCCCTTTATCTTTCCAGCAGTCAGATTTGGGCTGTAGCAGTGTCCAGGAAGACGACGAGGTTTTAGCGTCATCTTGTAAGAATTTCTACTTGATAATTAGGCGCTGAGGTAAGGAGAAAATCTACTTTTAAGTATTGGCGTGTAGTGCACATGTAGGTGACATCAGAGCCGTCCTTGCACCGCTCTCTGTAGGGCGGGCGGTAAGATCTGATTACGAGCCCTATAGTAGAATTTATTCTGTCTCAGGACGGGGATGATTTTATCTCCGTGTGATCCCCACATGGATCGGGTGACGTACGTGGCTGCGCCGAGGACACTTGTCCTTTACTTGGTGTAAATGGTGGAGCGAGTGTCCGGCACCTCCTGCTGCTCCGCTCCTCATGACTTATTCATGGATTGTGATGTGCTGGAGTCTCTCTCAGGATATACAGTCATGGCCAAAAGTTTTGAGAATGACACACATATTATATTTTCACATGATCTGCTGCCCTCTGGTTTTTATGTGTGTTTGACAGATGTTTTTATCACAGGCAGAAATATAATAATTGCAAACATATGAGTAACAAAAGCTTATATTGACAGTTAGAATGAGTTAATGCAGCAAGTCAATATTTGCAGTGTTGACCCTTCTTGTTCAGGACCTCTGCAATTCTCCCTGGCATGCTCTCAATCAACTTCTGGACCAAATCCGGACTGATAGCAGTCCATTCTTGCACAATCAATGCTTTCATTTTGTCAGAATTTTTAGGTTTTTGTTTGTCCACCCGTCACTTGATGATTGACCACAAGTTCTCAATGGGATTAAGATCTGGGGAGTTTTCAGGCCATGGACCCAAAATCTCTATGTTTTGTTCCCTGAGCCATTTAGTTATCACCTTTGCTTTATGGCAAGGTGCTCCATCATGCTGGAAAAGGCATTGTTGATCGCCAAACTGCTCTTGGAGAGTTGGGAGAAGTTGCTCTTGGAGGACATTCTGGTACCATTCTTTATTCATAGCTGTGTTTTTAGGCAAGACTGTGAGAGAGCCGATTCCCTTGGCTGAGAAGCAACCCCACACATGAATGGTTTCAGGATGCTTAACAGTTGGCATGAGACAAGACTGGTGGTAGCGCTCACCTTGTCTTCTCCGAATGAGGCGTTTTCCTGATGTCCCAAACAATCGAAAAGGGGATTCATCAGAGAAAATAACTTTACCCCTGTCCTCAGCAGTCCACTGCCTGTACCTTTTGCAGAATATCAGTCTGTCCATGATGTTTTTTCTGGAGAGAAGTGGCTTCTTTGCTGCCCTCCTTGAGACCAGGCCTTGCTCCAAGAGTCTCCGCCTCACAGTGCGTGCAGATGCACTCACACCTGCCTGCTGCCATTCCTGAGCAAGCTCTGCACTGCTGGTAGCCCAATCCCGCAGCTGAAACACTTTTAAGAGACGGTCCTGGCGCTTGCTGGTCTTTCTTGGGCGCCCTGAAGCCTTTTTGGCAACAATGGGACCTCTCTCCTTGAAGTTCTTGATGATGCAATAGATTGATGACTGAGGTACAATCTTTCTAGCTGCGATACTCTTCCCTGTTAGGCCATTTTTGTGCATTGCAATGATGACTGCACGTGTTTCTTTAGAGATAACCATGGTTAACAGAAGAGAAACAATGATGCCAAGCACCAGCCTCCTTTTAAAGTGTCCAGTGGTGTCATTCTTACTTAATCATGACAGATTGATCTCCAGCCATGTCCTCATCAACACCCACACCTGTGTTAATGGAGCAATCACTGAAAAGAGGTTAGCTGGTCCTTTTAAGGCAGGACTGCAATGATGTTGAAATGTGTTTTGGGGGATAAAGTTCATTTTCTAGCCAAATATTGACTTTGCAAGTAATTGCTGTTAAGCTGATCACTCTTTATAACATTCTGGAGTATATGCAAATTGCCACTAGAAAAAGTGAAGCAGTAGACTTTGTAAAAATTAATATTTGTGTCATTCTCAAAACTTTTGGCCATGACTGTAGATCAGACACACGGCTGTAATTTTGGTTAATAGCTCATATTGTGATGCAGAGTACCCGAGCGCTGCGCTGATTGTGGCCACACTGCCGCCACATTCACTAGGACATGAAAGAAAGTGGCAGCTCAGAACCGGCCCGACAAAGGAGGAAGCCGCCCGCCCTATCTATTTCCATAAAAATAGGGCCCGGCTGTACTATACATATACTGCAGCGGAGGTTAATGAGCATTGTTAGCACTGAGCCCAATTATTAGGGAAGGAGAGACTGCAAGAGAGGGTGGATGGGCGTAAATGAACTCTTATATTGGTGAAGATTTACACTGCAATCTGTTGCTTTCTGATCCTGATTAGCATCTGTGGCGATCTGTGAGCAATGCTATTAACCCCTTAAGGACTGTTAATTTTTTATGGCTCAGTGGATAGCACTACAGCCTTGCAGCGCAGGAGTCCTGGGTTCGAATCCCACCAAGGACAACATCTGCAAGGAGTTCGTCTGTTCTCCTCTCCCTGTGTTTGCGTGGGTTTCCTCCGGGTACTCCGGTTTCCTCCCATACTCCAAAAAAACATACGGATAGGGAATCTAGATTGTGAGCCCCATCGGGGACAGCGACGATAATGTGTGCAAACTGTAAAGCGCTGCGGAATATGTTAGCGCTATATAAAACTAAAGATTATTATTATATTGATAAATCAGGTAATTCTGAACTCGGCACTACCAAATGTGTATTTTTTATTGTTTTATTTTGAATGGTGCAAAAGGGGGGTGATTTTAACTTTTATATATTTTTTTAATGTTTAAAAAAATAATTATTATTTTTTTTTTTTTTACTTTTGGCATGCTTCACCTCCGGAGCCCACATCAAATGGAGGGAGCCCGGCATTGGCTTAAGCCTGATGTCATGAAAGGGGTTAAATCCTGTGCAGGATCCTGTGGATTTTGACCATTGTAAATTATATTGGATGGATATTCCCTGTATTGAAGATGATGACCGGTGTCAGCACAAATATTTCATACCCCTGGACTAAAAGGACATAATGTGTAATAATGACTATCAGTTCCCTGTCCTGGCCCTCCGCACTCACTGATCACCCACATAAACACATTGTGTCACAGACTGGTGGTAGGGGGTCAGTAAACCAATGTCTATATGGTGTAAGGTGAATAGGAGTTTTGTAAGCCGGATGGGACCTGCAAGTTCTGACACTTTGATTTTCACATATGATGAAGTGACTGTTGGCAGCGAGCGGGGCTGATGTAAGTGATGTAGGCATGTCCAGGGCTGGGGAAGTCTGACTTTTGTCGGCCGGCTCTGGAAACGTCTCACATATATGGCTGACATTAGTGACCTGAGACCAATCCAAATATGACGGGAGAGGTTACATTTGCTGGGACCACTGAAGGGCAGTTTAAAGGGTCTCCAAGTACCAGCGCTCAAACCATCATGGCGCAGCCAAACATTTAAGTGCATGTTTCCATCTGCTGGTTTTACTTCTATCTCCGCTCTTTCCTGGCTCTATAAAGCCAGAGATGTCAATCAAACACGAGAAGGGCAGAGATGGATGGAAACCAAGCAGGGGACGGTGAAGTTAAATGTTTGGCTGTGCCATGGTGCACTGTGCTCTGTTTGAACAGTCATTATGTGCTACCCCTTAACTGTCTGATAATGAAACTCTGCCCTAATAAAGTTAATACCACAGAACTTCAGTACCAGACCCAAGTTGCAGGCAGTTTCAGAAAGAAAGTAGCCATTTTTTTCTAATCCTGGACCTCGCTTTAAAAGGAACTGCATGCTTCCCTGAACGAAGCATGCATGTATATTGGAAAGCTGGGTGCAATAACATAGCACTATGCCTGTAACAACACCCTCACGTCCCCAGAGGCTTCAATCTGTGCAGTAAATGACTCCATTCAGTGACAGGCGGCACATTCTGCATTTTTACCTTTTAATTTTCTTTCCCCCCCCCCAAAAAAAAAATAAAAAATTCCACAATATAATCCTGACCAGCAGCAGATCACAAACACAAAACTGTAATGAGACGGGGGACAAATGGGGCTGAAAAATAAAAAGGACGAAGAAGCGATAAATGGCAGGCTTTTCTCTTTATAACAATAATTAATGTAATAAAAACATACAAAACCCTTATTTTATTATGTACAGTAATGGGTGGGTGAAAGCACCTGCTTATGTCTCGTGTTGGGGGAGGGGTTGTAGCAGCTTCACAATGATACCTCAACCATCCGGCAGCTAATCATTAACATAATAAAGGTACCTTTAATCAGACATTCAGGCATAAGTGCATTCCTGCTGCAAGCGGCAAAGCTCCGCAGGGAGAAATTCAGGTGGACAAAAGTCCTTTAAAATCTCAGGAAATTTATAATTTTTTTAGATCAATGTAAAGACACAATGTCCGTATCCTGGCAGAAAAATAATATCATAGCAGACGATCGTGGTGGCGTCAATGGTCCGTAAAGAATGAATGATGAATAAAACCCCCCACGTGGCAGCGACAGCACGATGGCGATGATGGAAGGAAGGCACCCACACTGGTACAGGGCAGACGGCAAGCGCCCCTCGGCAGCAGGGGACGCACATGAGGATGTTCCCACAGCTTCCCTATAAGTCAGGTCTGGATTTCTTCATTGCCGATCTCCCTTGATCCTTTGAGTCATGCATGGCACATTCATATATATATATTTATATATTTTTTGTTTTTTATTTTTCTCCCCCATGATGTGCAGGAAGTAACAAAGTGGGTGGCTTTCTTTTTTTTCTTTTTTTTTTTTTTTTTCCTCCCCGTGAAAAATATTAAATATCAAGATAATAAAATAGATATTTCTATACTGTACGTTCAGAGCTAGTGCAAGAGGGTGAGGGGGTGTCACCTGGGGTGGCCTCTGAAATAGCCCCTAGACCATGGCGAGGGGGGCAAAACAAGGCACTTTTTAAAGTGTTCAAGTTCAGCTTGTAACCTCTCCCTCTCGGAGGCCACTTTCTGCTTCTGGCTCATCAGGTCCTGTACAGAAGAAAGGAAAAAAGCAAAAGTTACAGGGAGTGTAGAGGCATCCCCTACTGAGAGAGGGAAGAAAGCAAAAGTAACAACAAGCTCAGAGACATCCTATACCGAGAAAGAGGGTGAAAGCAAAAGCTACAGGGAGCGGAGAGACATCCCATAGCGAGAGAGAGGGGAGAAAGCAGAAATAATGGAGTGGAGAGACATCACATAGAGAGGAAAGAAAGCAAAAGTTACAGGGAGCAGAGAGACCTCCCATACCGAGAGAGGGGAGAAAGCAAAAGCTACAGAGAGCGGAGAGACATCCTATACCGAGAGAGAGGGGAGAAAGCAGAAGCTACAGAGAGCGGAGAGACATTCTATACCGACAGAGAGGGGAGAAAGCAGAAATAATGGAGTGGAGACATCACATAGAGAAGAAAGAAAGCAAAAGTTACAGGGAGCAGAGAGACCTCCCATACTGAGAGAGAGGGGAGAAAGCAGAAATAATGGAGCGGAGAGACATCACATAGAGAGAGAGGGGAGAAAGCAAAAGTAACGGAGCAGAGAGACCTTCCATACCGACAGAGAGGGGAGAAAGCAGAAATAATGGAGTGGAGAGACATCACATAGAGAGAGAGGAAAGAAAGCAAAAGTTACAGGGAGCAGAGAGACCTCCCATACCGAGAGAGGGGAGAAAGCAAAAGCTACAGAGAGAGAAGAAACATCCTATACCGAGAGAGGGGAGAAAGCAAAAGTAACAGGGAGCGGAGACACCTCCCATACCGACAGAGAGGGGAGAAAGCAAAAGCTACAGAGAGCGGAGAGACATCCTATACTGAGAGAGAGGGGAGAGAAAGCAAAAGCTACAGGGAGCAGAGAAGCCTCCCATACCGAGAGGGGAGAAAGCAAAAGCTACAGGGAGCGGAGAGACATCCCATACCGAGAGAGGGGAGAAAGCAGAAATAATGGAGCGGAGAGACATCACATAGAGAGGAAAGAAAGCAAAAGTTACAGGGAGCAGAGAGACCTCCCATACCGAGAGAGGGGAGAAAGCAAAAGCTACAGAGAGAGGAGAAACATCCTATACCGAGAGAGAGGGGAGAAAGCAAAAGTAACAGGGAGCGGAGACACCTCCCATACCGACAGAGAGGGGAGAAAGCAAAAGCTACAGAGAGCGGAGAGACATCCTATACTGAGAGAGAGGGGAGAGAAAGCAAAAGCTACAGGGAGCAGAGAAGCCTCCCATACCGAGAGACAGGGGAGAAAGCAAAAGCTACAGGGAGCGGAGAAGCCTCCCATACCGAGAGAGAGGGGGAGAAAGCAAAAGCTACAGGGAGCGGAGAAGCCTCCCATAGGGAGAGAGGGGGGGGAGAAAGCAAAAGCTACAGGGAGCAGAGAAGCCTCCCATACCGAGAGGGGAGAGAAGCAAAAGCTCTAGGGAGCGGAGAAGCCTCCCATACCGAGAGAGAGGGGGGAGAAAACAAAAGCTACAGGGAGCGGAGAAGCCTCCCATACCGAGAGAGGGGGGAGAAAGCAAAAGCTACAGGGAGTGGAGAAGCCTCCCATACCGAGAGAGAGGGGGAGAAAGCAAAAGCTACAGGGAGCGGAGAAGCCTCCCATACCGAGAGAGGGGGGAGAAAGCAAAAGCTACAGGGAGCGGGAGAAGCCTCCCATACCGAGAGAGAGGGGGAGAAAGCAAAAGCTACAGGGAGCGGAGAAGCCTCCCATACCGAGAGAGGGGGAGAAAGCAAAAGCTCTAGGGAGCGGAGAAGCCTCCCATACCGAGAGAGAGGGGGAGAAAGCAAAAGCTACAGGGAGCGGAGAAGCCTCCCATACCGAGAGAGGGGGGAGAAAGCAAAAGCTCTAGGGAGCGGAGAAGCCTCCCATACCGAGAGGGGGGAGAAAGCAAAAGCTACAGGGAGCGGAGAAGCCTCCCATACCGAGAGAGGGGAGAAAGCAAAAGCTACAGGGAGCGGAGAAGCCTCCCATATCGAGAGAGAAGGGAGAAAGCAAAAGCTACAGCGAGCGGAGAAGCCTCCCATACCGAGAGAGAAGGGGGAGAAAGCAAAAGCTACAGGGAGCGGAGAAGCCTCCCATACCGAGAGAGGGGGGAGAAAACAAAAGCTACAGGGAGCGGAGAAGCCTCCCATACCGAGAGAGAGGGGGGAGAAAACAAAAGCTACAGGGAGCGGAGAAGCCTCCCATACCGCGAGAGAGGGGGGAGAAAGCAAAAGCTACAGGGAGCGGAGAAGCCTCCCATACCGCGAGAGAGGGGGGAGAAAGCAAAAGCTACAGGGAGCAGAGAAGCCTCCTATACCGAGAGAGAGGGGAGAAAGCAAAAGCTACAGGGAGCGAAGAAGCCTCCCATACCGGGAAAAGCAAAAGCTACAGGGAGAGGAGAAGCCTCCCATACCAAGAGAGGGGGAGAAAGCAAAAGCTACAGGGAGCGGAGAAGCCTCCCATACCGAGAGAGGGGAGAAAGCAAAAGCTACAGGGAGCCGAGAGACATCCCATACCGAGAGAGAGGGGGGAGAAAGCAAAAGCTACAGGAGCGGAGAGACATCACATACCGAGAGAGAGGGGAGAAAGCAAAAGCTACAGCGAGCGGAGAGACAACCAATACTGAGAGAAGGGAGAAAGCAAAAGCTACAGGGAGCGGAGAGACAACCAATACCGAGAGAGAGGGGAGAAAGCAAAAGCTACAGCGAGCGGAGAGACAACCAATACAGAGAGAGAGGGGAGAAAGCAAAAGCTACAGCAAGCGGAGAGACAACCAATACAGAGAGAGAGGGGAGAAAGCAAAAGCTACAGCGAGCGGAGAGACAACCCATACCGACAGAGAGGGGAGAAAGCAAAAGCTACAGGGAGTCGGAAGAGAAGCCACCCATAGGGGGGAGAAAGCAAGAGCTACAGGGAGCGGAGAAGCCTCCTATACCGAGAGAGGGGGGGAAAGCAAAAGCTACAGGAGGAGGAGAAGCCTCCCATACCGAGAGAGAGGGGAGAAAGCAAAAGCTACAGAGAGCGGAGAAGCCTCCCATATCGAGAGAGGGGAGAAAGCAAAAGCTACAGCGAGCGGAGAAGCCTCCCATACCGAGAGAGAAGGGGGAGAAAGCAAAAGCTACAGGAACGGAGAAGCCTCCCATACCGAGAGAGAGGGGGGAGAAAACAAAAGCTACAGGGAGCGGAGAAGCCTCCCATACCGAGAGAGAGGGGGAGAAAACAAAAGCTACAGGGAGCGGAGAAGCCTCCCATACCGCGAGAGAGGGGGGAGAAAGCAAAAGCTACAGGGAGCGGAGAAGCCTCCCATACCGCGAGAGAGGGGGGAGAAAGCAAAAGCTACAGGGAGCGGAGAAGCCTCCATACCGAGAGAGAGGGGAAAGCAAAAGCTACAGGAGCGAAGAAGCCTCCAACGGGAGAAAGCAAAAGCTACAGGAGAGGAGAAGCCTCCCATACCAAGAAGGGGAGAAAGCAAAAGCTACAGGAGCGGAGAAGCCTCCCATACCGAGAGAGGGGGAGAAAGCAAAAGCTACAGGAGCCGAGAGAACATCCCATACCGAGAGAGAGGGGAGAAAGCAAAAGCTACAGGGAGCGAGAGAACATCCATACCGAGAGAGAGGGGAGAAAGCAAAAGCTACAGCGAGCGGAGAGACAACCAATACTGAGAGAAGGGAGAAAGCAAAAGCTACAGGGAGCGGAGAGACAACCAATACCGAGAGAGAGGGAGAAAAGCAAAAGCTACAGCGAGCGGAGAGACAACCAATACAGAGAGAGAGGGGAGAAAGCAAAAGCTACAGCAAGCGGAGAGACAACCAATACAGAGAGAGAGGGGAGAAAGCAAAAGCTACAGCGAGCGGAGAGACAACCATACCGACAGAGAGGGGAGAAAGCAAAAGCTACAGGGAGCGAAGCCACCATAGCGGGAAAGCAAGAGCTACAGGGACGGAACCCATACCGACAGAGAGGGGGAAAGCAAAAGCTACAGGGAGAGGAGAAGCCACCCATACGAGGGAGGAGAAAGCAAGAGCTACAGGGAGCGGAGAAGCCTCCATACGAGAGAGGGGAGAAAGCAAAAGCTACAGCGGAGGGAGAAGCCTCCCATACCGAGAGAGAGGGGGAGAAAGCAAAAGCTACAGAACGGAGAAGCCTCCCATACGAAGAGAGGGGGGAGAAACAAAAGCTACAGGAGCGGAGAAGCCTCCCATACCGAGAGAGAAGGGGGAGAAAGACAAAAGCTACAGGTACGGAGAAGCCTCCCATACCGAGAGAGAGGGGGGAGAGAAAGCAAAAGCTACAGGGAGCGGAGAAGCCTCCCATACCGCAGAGAGAGGGGGAGAAAAAAAAGCTACAGGGAGCGGAGAAGCCTCCATACCGAGAGAGGGGGAGAAAGCAAAAGCTACAGGGAGCGAAGAAGCCTCCCATACCGGGAGAAAAGCAAAAGCTACAGGGAGAGGAGAAGCCTCCATACCGAAGAGAGGGGAGAAAGCAAAAGCTACAGGGAGCGGAGAAGCCTCCCATACCGGAGAGGGAGAAAGCAAAAGCTACAGGGAGCGAGAGACATCCCATACCGAGAGAGAGGGGGAGAAAGCAAAAGCTACAGGGAGCAGAGAGACATCACATACCGAGAGAGAGGGGAGAAAGCAAAAGCTACAGCGAGCGGAGAGACAACCAATACTGAGAGAAGGGAGAAAGCAAAAGCTACAGGGAGCGGAGAGACAACCAATACCGAGAGAGAGGGGAGAAAGCAAAAGCTACAGCGAGCGGAGAGACAACCAATACAGAGAGAGAGGGGAGAAAGCAAAAGCTACAGCAAGCGGAGAGACAACCAATACAGAGAGAGAGGGGAGAAAGCAAAAGCTACAGCGAGCGGAGAGACAACCCATACCGACAGAGAGGGGAGAAAGCAAAAGCTACAGGGAGAGGAGAAGCCACCCATAGCGGGAGAAAGCAAGAGCTACAGGGAGCGGAGAAGCCTCCTATACCGAGAGAGGGGGGGAAAGCAAAAGCTACAGGGAGAGGAGAAGCCTCCCATACCGAGAGAGAGGGGGAGAAAGCAAAAGCTACAGAGAGCGGAGAAGCCTCCCATATCGAGAGAGGGGAGAAAGCAAAAGCTACAGGGAGCAGAGAAGCCTCCCATACCGAGAGGGGAGAAAGCAAAAGCTACAGGGAGCGGAGAGACATCCCATAACGAGAGAGAGGGGGGAGAAAGCAAAAGCTACAGGGAGCGGAGAGACATCACATACCGAGAGAAAGGGGAGAAAGCAAAAGCTACAGCGAGCGGAGAGACATCCTATACCGAGAGAGAAGGGAGAAAGCAAAAGCTACAGAGAGCGGAGAGACATCCTATACCGAGAGAGAGGGGAGAAAGCAAAAGTAATAGGGAGCGGAGAGACATCCCATACCGAGACGGAAGAAAGCAAAAGCTACAGGGAGCGGAGAGACATCACATACCGAGAGAGAGGGGAGAAAGCAAAAGTAACAAAGCGGAGAGACATCCCATACCGAGAGAGAGGGGAGAAAGCAAAAGCTACAGGGAGTGGAGAGACATCCCATACTGAGAGAGGGGAGAAAGCAAAAGCTACAGCGAGCTGAGAGACATCCTATACCGAGAGAAGGGAGAAAGCAAAAGCTACAGAGAGCGGAGAGACATCCTATACCGAGAGAGGGGAGAAAGCAAAAGTAATAGGGAGCGGAGAGACATCCCATACCGAGAGACGGAAGAAAGCAAAAGCTACAGGGAGCGGAGAGACATCACATACCGAGAGAGAGGAGAGAAAGCAAAAGTAACAAAGCGGAGAGACATCCCATACCGAGAGAGAGGGGAGAAAGCAAAAGCTACAGGGAGCGGAGAGACATCCCATACCGAGAGACAGGGAGAAAGCAAAAGCTACAGGGAGCGGAGAGACATCCCATACAGAAAGAGGGGAAAAAGCCAAAACCACGGGGATTGGAGAGCCATCCCATACCGAGACGGAAAGGGGAGAAGGCAAAAGCTGCAGGGAGCAGAAGTAGGGGAGAAAGCTATGAGCATAGAGACATTAGATCCAGCTGTAAGCCCCTTAGGGATCAGTTCAGCTCTGGTAACTAATGCCCAGAGAGGTGACCAAGGCCACGACACCAGTAAATGTGACCTCCAGACCCTGTTCATCTAATTATATGAACGCCCCTTTCTGGCTCCATTAGAGAGTAGCGGCCATCTCTGTTTTTCTCCCTTATTACATGTGTATTTATCCCCTTGGCCGTTCCGGCAGTCACAGCCTCCACCGAGTACAGGTGGGGGTGCGGTCACTTACCGCCATGCGGTGCGATATCTGCTCAGCCGTCAGTCTCAGGTTATAATGCTGAGCTTCTAGTCGCTTGCACTGTGTCTCCAAAACTTGGCGTTCAAGGTTTTGTTCTGTAAAGTAATGACAGTAAGTGAGACCCCCAGAAGTTAAAGGGAATTATTACATGAGGAACTCCCCCAGCACAGTCCTGAGTAATATGTCACTGAGAAACATGGCATCATTAGGGGGTCTGAGCAGAGACCTCCAGACAGCTAGTACACAGGCATCCCATTGGGCCTGTTAGATCTCTGCGCTAATGATGGCCAGGTGCATAACGAGGAGCACCGGAGACCTAATTAGGGCCCGTGTGTGCAGCAGTTGCCTTGGCAACATACTGTCCAGCGTGGCTGTGTGGGTACCCAGCCATTGACTACGCCTGGAAGTGCAACATAATCACTGATTTTCTAATTTCTGCATCACTTTCATCATAGTGATAAAATCTGCTTTTCGCCCACATTGTGACTCTCTGCCCACCTTCTATATGTTCTTGGTAAGCTTCAAATATTGCCTCGATTCCCTGCCATTTGGGTCTTGGTGGTTCATCCACTTCATCTTCCTCATCATCTTCATCAGATGTTTCTTCCCCTGAGGTTACGGCAGGATGCTGTGTCCCTCTTGGCACTCCCGGCTGCCCTGGGCACTGCTGACCGTTTTGGTGTGAGGCCGGGGTTCGGCTGGACTTCTGCAGCTCCGGAATGTTATAATGGACAGAGGCATCGGGTTTGTGATTCTGTTCGGTGCAGTTCATAGCAGACGCTCCTAGGGAGTGGATAAGACAATGTTTTATACCGTAACGATCCAGACCTAATAAACTAGTCCATAGTAAATGTGCTCCGATATGTGCACAGTATATCAAGCAGCCATGTCCCTGATGTTTCTCCATCTATCCAGGTGGAGGCAGTATGGCCGCTGTCTTACCTTTGTGCTTCTGTAGAGCCTTCTGCGTGGACTGTAAAACAGATTCGTGGAACTGATGAGCAAATTCTTCGGCTATGAATGGCTCCAGGACTTGCTCCTGCCATTCACGCTTTGAGACGGCTGCACCGGATGCTCTTTGGCTGAATGCCCTCGGACGAAGTTTAGGATGCTAGGGCTCTTTTTCGGCGGAGCTGCTGCCTCATTCTGCCTGACTTTTTCTGTGCTTATAAGATTGGCTGAGGGAGTGGGTGCTGGACCCGGTAGGGGGGTCGTCCTCTCCAGGAGTTTTGGTGGCTCTTGACGAATAAGTTCTGGAGGCTTCATGGCTTCTGGTGCTGGGACGGCGGACGAGGTGGAGGGAACGGCAGCAGAGAAATCCGGCTGTGACGGGGCCTGAACTGCGGCCTGATTTTCAGAGGGTGCGGCTGGAAAAAAAGGGGAAAGCACAGATCAGTAAAGATTTGGGGGGATTTTAATTCACTTTGAATTATTTTTTTACTTGGCAACTGAGCAGGAGAAGGAGAGGGCTGGTGGATACAAGAGGCATGAAGAAAATAGCAGAAATGCAAAACACCAGATCCAGCGGCACCAAGACCGGGAAGAACTGAATGTGCACATTTACTAGTCCTGGTCTTGAAACCATTACATTAAGCCTGTGTGCACACTGAGGTTTTCATCTGCTGGAAAAAAATAAATGCTTGAAAAACTTTTCTTATTCACTTCCATTTCTTTTTTTTGTCCTGCTTCAGAATGAAACACACCTGGTAGAAAAATAAGTGCCAGTCACTTCTTTAAAGCAGATCCTGATTGAAAACTTTCCAAACTAGGACTCTATCTGATCAAAAGGCAGCAAAAAAATATTTTTTTTTCAGGAAAAACCAAATGTTTCAAAACCTCTTCAGGAAACGCTCCTGTCTATGGTGCAAAGAACATAACAGAGCGGCACGTCCAGACATGAAGTACATGCGCAGGTGCAGACGGCTAAAGAAAATTGCAGAGCAATGGCTGGTAGATATAGCGGATTGCTGCAAACATCATTTTTGGATCTTTCAGCCCCCAAAAAGGTGGTTTGAGCATCGTGCCCCATCTCATGAGTAATTTTACATGAGGCAGTGAAAGATCAGATGACGTGGGGTCCGAGTGCTGCTGCTCCTGACAGGCTACATGACAGTCCGCCACCCTGGGTGTCATTGCCTCATAATTCCTTACATCTTACCTGTGGGCGGAGGAGAGCTGCCCCGACATGAAGCCAGCGGGGGATTCTTCAGCGCCTCAGGCGCTGCAATCTTCTGTTTCATTGCTTCCAGCATTTCAACAAGCTTCTCCTTGTCTGCCAAAATCAAGACAGAGGGATTTAGTCATGGGCAGATTAAATCATCTCTCCTCTGCTCCCTTCATGTACAAAGAACATGAAGTCTCGGACTCCTGTCATCTGCTGCTCAGGGTATTACAAGACCCCCAGCACAGGTTGTATCGGTCAGCAACGGAGCACAAGATAAAGCTAAGAATATAATCTCCATGTAATAGGGGGGCACCTTGCTAAAAATGCATTTCATGATTTACACCCTTCACCTGTCGCACTGAAATGGAGACACGAAGCTGCAGACGCTCTCTGGCCAGACTCATTCTCACCTCTCCTCTGCTCCACGCTCACGTGTGATAGATCAAAGAAGGTAAGGAACTTTTTCTTCTCTTCCAGATTGGGACTGTTGTTCAACTCATCTGGACTGAACCTTGTAGACAGCGGGGAGTGTGGTGATGGCGTTTGTCTTTTGCTTTGGATCGGAGGCGATGGACTCCTCTCCCGCAACATTCGCCTTCTCTTCCGCCTCTTCTGTTGCAAGATCCGCTCCTTTTCTTTTTGGGTAGCGAGTCCGAAGATCTGAAGAAACTCCAATTTCTGTAGATATATTTAAATGGGAAAATAACGACTCATGTTAGTAATCTTTGGATAAACCTCAGAAATTGGAGTATAAGCTGCAAACGTAGCTGCTTTTCACCTCAGACGACGTATCCAGCTTCAGAGGCGGCTGCTCAGCGACTCGGCGGAGATGAGCCCTCACTTCCTCCTCATCGCTCTCATCATAAGAATCATCAAGATCATAATAATAACCTGACGAAAGGAACAAGTCGTTCATCACATGTAGGAGGGGACCTCTGGAAAATTTGTGTAGGATATCTGAGCACAATAAAACATGCATTGCATGGCACAAAGCTATTTTTAAAGTCACTATAACGAGACCTGGATGTGAGAGTGACCGAGTGTGTGCGACTACAAGCTCTCAGCTCACGTTTAAGACTGTGCGTGTGTCACCACCAACCCTCGGCTCATTAGATGGGAGACTGAGCGTCTGACTACCATCCCTCGGTTCAATAGAGGAGGTGATTGAGCTTGTGTGTCCTCCAGCTCTCGGCTCACTAAGCGGAGGTGACTAAGCTTGTGTGTCCTCCAGCCCTCGGCTCACTAAGCGGATGTGACTGAGCTTGTGTGTCCTCTAGCCCTCGACTCACTAAGCAGAGGTGATTGAGCTTGTGTGTACTCCAGCCCTAGGCCCACTGAGCGAAGGTGACGGAGCTTGTGTCCTCCAGCCCTCGGCTCACTAAGCGGAGGTGATTGAGCTTGTGTCCTCCAGACCTCAGCTCACTAAGCAGAGGTGACTGAGCTTGTGTGTTCTCCAGCCCTAGGCCCTCTAAGCGGAGGTGTTTGAGCTTGTGTGTCCCCATCACCTCTAAGCAGATGGGATTGAGCTGGTGTGTCCTCCATACCTCGGCTCACTAAGCGGAGGTGATTGAGATAGTGAGTCTAGGTCTGGAAGATACAAAGCGGAGATGATTGAGCTTGTGTGTCCTCCAGCCCTATAAGCGGAGGTGACTGAGCTTGTGTCCTCCAGCCCTTGGCTCATTAGGCAGCTGAGACTGGGGTTTTGTGTCCTCCTGGCTCACTAAGCAGAGGTGACTGAGCTTGTGTCCCCCAGCCTTCGGCTCATTAGGCGAAGGTGTGACAACCTGTGTAACTACTGCAAATAACGTACATCAAAATCTTACAGCTAGAATACGTGTGCACACTAACGCCCGCTGCTGCACTTCTACGTTTTCACCTGCTCGTTCAGATTGCGAGGTGCTGATACATTTTGCATAATATAGTGGTAATAAATCTAATTCTCTCGAGAAAATTCCGTGTTCAGGATATTTAACATGCGGCTGTATATGTCTAGTCTATCGTCTATACACGGCACTCACTGATAGTTTGGTGACCTCGTCCTTGAGGAAATTTTTGTAGCAGTCTGTATTCTGAATATGGACTGGAGCTTACCTTTCTCTCTGGCTTCTTTCCGCCTCCTCTCTTCAAGATCCAGCTTACTGACCAGCCTGCGATGCTGCTGCAGAAACTCATCGTACACGTACATGGGATCGCGAGTTCTGGTAGGGGGGTTCCTGTGTGACAAGCATGGCCGGTGTAGGAGCGTGGTCTCTGTAGGCTGGCCCGCCTGCTGAAGGGAGCTTCGCTGCTGGTTTAGGAAGGACTGAGTAGACTTTTCAAGTTCAGCTAGAAAAGGGGCATGCGAGTACGCAGAGTGCTCCAGAGAGGATTCCCGGATGGGCTGGTACTTCTCCGACTGTTCTTTTCTCCGGGGAAGATCTTCCTCCTCCAGCTGCTGCTTCTCAAAGTTGTACGGACGCTCCACCTTGATAGTGGGTAACGTCTGTCGGCTATGTTCATAAATAGTGGAAGTGTGGTTAAGGATAGAGGTCGGTTCCTGGCTACGACGGGACTCTGACGGAGTGTCCATGAGCGATACAGGGTTCCAAAGTGAGGTGGGGACAGAATGCTGCTGGTGTTTGGGTGAAATGAGGGGTGGTGGACCTCCGAAATGCTGCAATGGCTCCCGAATGTTTCCCTCGTGACGAATGGGCAGGACTCTAACAGTAAAAATAAATAAAATTGTACGAAAGTAATAAAATCATGCATCCATACGATCCACTGCACCAATGACTGACCTGAGGTTTTCCGGTCTCGCCTCTGCCTCCGGTGGTCCAATTGGACGCCCACTAGCGTCCAGCTGCTGTTCCAGCACTTGCTGTCGAAATTCCGATACTTGGTACTGCCGATCTTCCTTCTCCTGCCGGAGACGCCTTTGCCGGGCTAACCATTTCTCCTCTTCCTGCGTCCTCTGAGCCAAGAGCGTAGCTGCTGCAGCGCTGCTTGTTGGAGGGAACACAGTATGGCTGGAGATCAGGCTGGGCACAGAATGGTGTGTGGTAGGCGGTTGATTTATTTGTTGTTGGACTGGCTTTGGAGTCTGTGCAGATGTTTCTTTCAGCTTTTCTGTAAGGATAGACAAACTGTCAGCCATGAAATAAGACGATATCTAAGAGGCGAACGGTCAAGCCTGCGGTATGTCGTTCCATGTCTAACACCAGACAAGTAACACTCACCAGTTCGCGTTGGTGCAGGCGGTTCTGTAGGCTTTACACGTTCTTCTTGGTGTATTCGCAGGGGGTGTACTTCTGTTTCTGCTAGATATTGGCTCTCGAGGCTCTTCAGGAGGCTGGCCTCCTTCTCTCGTGTGCGTTCTCTTTGCCGCTCGAGTTCTCGCTCCCGTTCTCGCTCCCGTTCTCTCTCCTTCTCTCTTTCCATCTCTTTCTTTTCCCGTTCTCTCTCCCTCTCGCGTTCTTTCTCCCGTTCACGGTCAGCTTCTCTTTCTTTTTCTCGCTCCCGCTCTCTTTCCCTTTCGCGCTGTCTCAGCTCTTCATCCATTTGGAGTCTACAGACGCAAAAATCCAATGAGAAAAGGGGCAATTTACTAGCAACCACATGTACAGATTGTAGTATGCTAAGACAATACTGGGGTCGGTGGTCAGCAGGTCTGATCCAACAGATTCATTACACCTAATGCAGAAGAGATGATGAAAAGAGGAGAGAATACGGGAAAGTCCACCTGCAGCACAGACCTCACATTCCCCATCCATAATGTGGTTAATATATGGTGCACCCTCGGCTCCAGCTTACCTCTCCGCCGTGAGGCGCTCAGATTGCAGCGCAGACAGTGACGAGTGAGCAAGATCTGCAGGGTACCGGACTCCGGACAAGTGCAGGTGCATGGCTGAAGGGTGAAGAGGTGGGAGTGATCCCGCACTATGGAGGGGGTAGAACGGGGACCTCAGTGCAGATAAACAGTAGGAATCGTCCATCCTGCAAGGACACAACAAGGAAGTCAACACTGCTCATGATCTGCAAGCCGCTCTGCAACCAGTGGCAAACATGCTGACCTGAACGCGGGGTGAGTGAAGGTGTGGTGTGCCAGATAGCTGTTGTGATAATACGCTGCGGCCGCGGTGGGGTCCAGTCCGATGTGGGGCAGTGAGGGCATGCGGAGGTCCTCGGCCGTGGGGTATGGACGGAAGCTTCGTAAATATTCCTCAGTGACTGCACTCGGAGGGACCACATGATGGACAGGCCGCTGCAGGCTGGAAAAGAAAAAGCAGAAACCATCGTCAAACCGAGCGTCGCTGACAAAACAAGGCCGTCTACCTGCGCTCATCATTTACATGAGGACTAGTGCACAGCCAGACGGGTCACCTCCAGTAGTACCAGGAGACAGATTATAGCCGGGGGCTCAAGCTCGGCTTTGATAAATGCGACACACAGACATAACTTGATACTAAGGGGCCACATTCCTTGTGGGAAGAGATAGTTTTCAGTGTCAGTAGAATGATGATGCTACATTATTGTTAGTGGTCAATGTATCGGCCGTGGCAGTTTTATAGATTGGACGCTGCAATACTAAATGTGCTTTTTTTTTTTGTTAAACACAGTTTTTAAAAAGTAGCAAGTCCGTCCTCTGTACTTTTTTTTCCTTTCTTATTCCCTATACATTAATGATTTCTGATCTAATATCAATATGCAATACTTCTGTACTGCGATATACTAGATCTGTTAGTATAAAAGTAACGGTATGCCCATTCGTACACAACATGCTATCTGATGCCCCGAAGATGTCTCAGGAGCTCCGGTGCCGCAGATGACAGCCTCAGGGGCCACTTGTGGCCCCATGTGTTAGACCATAGATTAGCGCAATAATCCCTTAAAATAATAAGCCATGCGGCCTAGTATGCACACTGAGTCGCTCACTTTAAGGGTTGGAAGCGGGAGTCCGGCACGACAGAACTTGGCGGGATGGCAAAGGCATATGCGCTCCCCAGCAGGTGTGAGGGTATAGCAGGGGTGCCAGTCTTTTCAGAGGACAGCTGTGATTCTGCAAGCAGTCGCTCTCTGCTGATACTGTTTGCCCGAGAGGAGTTGTCAGGCTGCTGTAGAGAAGAGAAAACATGTTAGTTGCACCAAAGAAAAGGTCCACAATACTGCAAATCCTGTGTCATCCGACATCTCGGTGAAGGATGATGGCACTGCAGGAACTTAGTTTATTATTTATAGAATTGAAAAATATCAAATGCAGAAATTATCCTCAAAACCTGAAGAGGAGATAGAGGTCACATGGAAAAATCATGGATTATATTATACCCCAGAGCTACACTCACTATTCTGCTGGTGCAGTCACTGTGTACATACATTACATTCCTGATCCTGAGTTACATCCTGTATTATACTCCAGAGCTGCACTCACTATTCTGCTGGTGCAGTCACTGTGTACATACATTACATTACTGATCCTGAGTTACATCCTGTATTATACTCCAGAGCTGCACTCACTATTCTGCTGGTGCAGTCACTGTGTACATACATTACATTACTGATCCTGAGTTACATCCTGTATTATACTCCAGAGCTGCACTCACTATTCTGCTGGTGCAGTCACTGTGTACATACATTACTAATCCTGAGTTACATCCTGTATTATACCCCAGAGCTGCAATCACTATTCTGCTGGTGCAGTCACTGTGTACATACATTACATTACTAATCCTGAGTTACATCCTGTATTATACTCCAGAGCTGCACTCATTATTCTGCACAGGTTGCACCAATGGCCTGTCCACCCTGATATATATATATATATATATATATATATATATATATATAATTATACACATTGTAACAGGAGCTGTAACAAAATCCAGAAAATAAAGCAGCAGATTGGTTTCATTTGTGTTGCAATTCAGCACGTTGCATACAGTGTTGCAGAGCTAAAGGCTAACCCCTGAGTCAGAAGGCTCTCTAGGGCCCCTTTAGAAGGATGGATAGTCTGTAATGGGCTAGAGAAGGAGGCGGCAGCACAGCAGACATCGTGTGTTTGCTGATCTGGTAAAAATGCTGTAAAATGTCAGAGTATGAGGAGCAGAGGAGCCTGACAGTGATGGTACAGAGTGCTGACTGCCATCCTGGCCCGCATCATCCGCATCCTACCTTGCCTCCCTGCATTCCCAGCTTCGCAGACACATCTGCTGCTGGAGGAAATGAGAGATGTAATTGTGCTTTCACAGGTCAAGTGTCTGCATCTGCAAACAAAATATTACTGACAAAAGGTATCACAGCCGCCATACGGCTACTGTGCGGGCGGCACACGTGCGCTAACAGCCGCAGTGAACAAACCGGAGCCTCCAACAAAAATTTATTTAGTAAGCGGCAAGAAGTAGGGTTCATTGAGCCGCAGAGAGCGAGACTGACTCCCTGGGAATTCATCCTTTCCTCCACCAGACACATCAGCCATAATTAATTGAAAGAGATGGGGCCCCGTTGATTGGAATTCTTAATGAGCAGCAACATCTGTTCACGTTCCAGGCCCTTGTGTGCGCCGATCTCTGTGCTCCCTGCCCCCGGCTGGCTGAGTGTGCAGCCTCCTCAGAACTATGCCTGCCCCAGGTCATCCGGCACTGCAGAGGGGTCAGGGAGACATGATAACAGCCATGTGGGGGCGGTGTGATGAGGGCACACCTAGGCGCAGCCCACCCGCCAGCGCACTGCGCATGGATTCATTGATGCCTGCAAAGGTTGTAAGAAGCAGCGGCATCAAAGACTGCAGAAAAATATGTGCAGGAGCAGAATCAACATTTACATCAAAAGCTAAAAAAAAAATTGTTCTTTCAAGCTGGCTTTTGTTTTCGTAGATATTGTCCTGTAATCCGCAGACTAGCTAAATCCGGGTATAGTTTAGGTGGTGTGCACCACAGTAAATGGAGGTCATGGTCGGCTGCAGGAGGATTATATCATTATAGAGATGACCGATCCCTTGTCTCGGCCTCTGTTCACATGTGGCTATAATGATTAGACGTGATTCCCCCCCCTCATCCGATCACTGTGCTCCTCCATTATAATCCCACAGAACAGGAGGGCTGTACATTGGTGCTGCTCCAGCTCACAGGCAGTGCACCCAGCCAGCCTTTTGTGGCCCCCATGTGTACAGTGGTCTTGGCTCCTGCATGAGATTTCCTATAGAAAAGTACAGAACTGATCTTTGTCAGATTTTTTTTACTTAGAACGGAGCCCCAGGTGATTGCACTGTAGATTTCTATCACATAGATGCGTTTTGATCACTACCTTCACTGTGACACTATTCTGTACCTCAGTCTTAACCCCTCTCTGCCATCAGACGTACTATTCCGTCCATGTGACCCTGGACCTTATTCCCATGGACGGAATAGTACGTCATGGGCGATCAGCTGCGCTCCCAGGGGGAGCGCAGCTGATCGCCGCCGGGTGTCAGCTGATTATCACAGCTGACACCCGTGACTGTGTGTCAGGAGCGGTCACGGACCGTTCCCGGCACATTAACCCCTGGCACACCGCGATCAAACATGATCGCGGTGTACCCGGGCACAGGGGAGGATCGCGCAGGCAGGGGGCTCCCTGCGCGCTCCCCTGAGACCCTCAGAGCAGCGCGATGTGTCGCACTGTTCCGAGGGTCTGTCCTCCCTCCAGGTCCCCGGATCCAAGATGGCGCCGGGGTCCTGCAGGGAGGCGGCTTCCTCAGTGCCTGCTGAGAGCAGGCGCTGGGGAAGCCTGCAGCAGTGCCAGAGCGATCGCTGGTGTGACAGAGTGCTGTGCACACTGTCACACCAGCGATCTGCTAAAATACAGTGATGTCCCACCCTGGGACAAAGTATAAAAGTAAAAAAAATAAAAATAAAAAGTGGTAAAAAAAAATCATAAAAAAAAAAAAAAATATTCCCCAATAAATTCATTCTTTCCTGTAAATAAAAAAACCAAAACAATAAAAGTACACATATTTGGTATCGCCGCGTCCGTAACGACCCCCCCTATAAAACTGTCCCACTAGTTAACCCCTTTAATGAACCCCTTAAAAAAAAAAAAAAGAAAACGAAGCAAAAAATCAATGCTTTATCATCATACCGCTGAACAAAAAGTGGAATAACACGCGATCAAAAAGACGGATATAAATAAACATGGTACCGCTGAAAACGTCATCTTGTCCCGCAAAAAACGAGCCGTCATACAGCAAAAAAATAAAAAAGTTATAGCTCGCAGAATAAAGCGATGCAAAAATAATAATTTTTTATATAAAATTGTTTTCATTCTATAAAAGCGCCAAAACATAAAAAAAATGATATAAATAAGGTATCGCCGTAATCGTACTGACCCGAAGAATAAAACTGCTTTATCAATTTTACCACACGCGGAACGGTACAAACGCCTCCCCCAAAAGAAATTCATGAATTGCTGATTTTTGTTCATTCTAACCTCCCAAAAATCGAAATAAAAAGCGATCAAAAAATGTCACGTGCTCAAAAATGGTACCAATAAAAACGTCACCTCGTCCCGCAAAAAATAAGACCTCACATGACTCTGTGGGCCAAAATATGCAAAAATTATAGCTCTCAAAATGTGGTGATGCAAAAAACTATTTTTTGCAATAAAAAGCGTCTTTTAGCGTGACAGCTGCCAATCACAAAAACCCGCTATAAATAGTAAATCAAACCCCCCTTTATCACCCCCTTAGTTAGGGAAAAATAATAAAATTAAAAAAATGTATTTATTTCCATTTTCCCGTTAGGGTTAGGGTTGCGGCTAAAGTTAGGGTTAGGGTTGGCGCTAACGTTAGGATTAGGATTAGGGTTGGGATTACGGTTAGGGGTGTGTTAGGGTTAGGTTTGTGGTTAGGGTTGGGACTAGGGTTAGGGGTGTGTTGGGGTTAGGGTTGAGTTAGAATGAGGGGGTTTCCGCTGTTTAGGCACATCAGGGGCTCTCCAAATGTGACATGGCGTCTGATCTCAATTCCAGCCAATTCTGCGTTGAAAAAGTCAAACGGTGCTCCTTCACTTCTGAGCTCTGCCATGCGCCCAAACAGTAGTTTACTCCCGCATATGGGGTATCAGCGTACTCTGGACCACAAGAGTTATTGTGCAATTTGTCCTATTTCTACTGTTACCCTTGGGAAAATAAAAAACTGGGGGCGACAAAATCATTTTTGTAAAAAAAAAAAGATTTTTTATTTTTACGGCTGTACGTTATAAACTTCTGTGAAGTACTTCGGGGTTCAAAGTGCTCATCACACATCTAGATAAGTTCCTTGTGGGGTCTATTTTCCAAAATGGGGTCACTTGTGGGGGTTTCCACTGTTTAGGCGCATCAGGGGCTCTCCAAATGCGACATGACTCCTCCAGACCATTCCATCAAAGTCTGCAATCCAAAACGTCACTACTTCCCTTCCGAGCCCCGACGTGCGCCCATACAGTAGTTTACTCTCACATATTGGGTATCAGCATACTCAGGACAAATTGGACAACAACTTTTGGGGTCCAATTTCTCCTGTTACCATTGTGAAAATAAAATATTGGGGGCGAAAAAATCATTTTTGTAAAAAAAAAGGATTTTTTATTTTTACGGCTGTACGTTATAAACTTCTGTGAAGCACTTCGGGGTTCAAAGTGCTCACCACACATCTAGATAAGTTCCTTGTGGGGTCTATTTTCCAAAATGGGGTCACTTGTGGGGGGTTTCCACTGTTTAGACGCATTAGGGGCTCTCCAAATGCGACATGACTCCCCCAGACCATTCCATCAAAGTCTGCAATCCAAAACGTCACTACTTCCCTTCCGAGCCCCGACGTGCGCCCATATAGTAGTTTACTCCCACATATTGGGTATCAGCGTACTCAGGACAAATTGGACAACAACTTTTGGGGTCCAATTTCTCCTGTTACCCTTGTGAAAATAAAATATTGAGGGCGAAAAAATCATTTTTGTAAAAAAAAAAAAAGGATTTTTTATTTTACGGCTGTACGTTATAAACTTCTGTGAAGCACTTTGGGGTTCAAAGTGCTCACCACACATCTAGATAAGTTCCTTGAGGGGTCTAGTTTCCAAAATGGTGTCATTTGTGGGGGGTTTCCACTGTTTAGGCATATCAGGAGCTCTCCAAACACGACATGGCATCCAGCCAATTCTGCGTTGAAAAAGTCAAACGGCGCTCCTTCCCTTCCAAACTCTGCCATGCACCCAAACAGTGGTTTACTCCCACATATGGGGTATCAGCGCACTCAGGACAAATTGCACAATAACTTTTGGAGTCTTGTTACCCTTGGGAAAATAAAAATTGGGGTGAAAAAATCAATTTTGTGGAAAAAATATGATTTTTTAATTTTACGGCTCTACGTTATAAACTTGTGTGAAGCACTTGGGGGTTCAAATTGCTCACCAAAGATCTAGATAAGTTCCTTAGGGGGTCTAGTTTCCCAAATGGGGGCACTTGTGGGGGTTTCCACTGTTTAGGCACAGCAGGGGCTCTCCAAATGCAACATGGCGTCCAATCTCAATTCCAGCCAATTGTGGTTGGAAAAAGTCAAATGGTGCTCCTTCCATTCCGAGCTCTGCCATGCGCCCAAACAGTGGTTCCCCCCCACATATGGGGTATCAGCGTACTCAGGACAAATTGGACAACAAATTTTGTGGTCCAATTTCTCCTGTTACCCTTGGGAAAATAAAAAATTAGTGACTAAGAGATAATTTTTGTGGGAAAAAAATAGGATTTTTTATTTTCATGCTCGGCATTATAAACTTGTGTGAAGCACTTGGGGGTTCAAAGTGCTCACCAAAGATCTAGATAAGTTCCTTAGGGGGTCTAGCTTCCAAAATGGGGTCACTTGTGGGGGTTTCCACTGTTTAGGCTCATCTGGGGCACTACAAATGGAACATGACCCCCATCAATGTTTGCATTCCAAAACGTTACTGCTTCCTTTCCAAGCCCTGCCGTGCACCCAAACAGTTCCCCCCCCACATATGGGGTATCAGCGTACTCAGGACAAATTGGAAAACAACTTTTGGGGTCCAATTTCCTTGGGAAAAATCAAAAATTTGGGACTAAAAAATCATTTTTGTGGAAAATTGTTTTTTTTTTTTTCACACCCAGGCATTATAAACTTTTGTGAAACACTTTGGGTTCAAAGTGCTCACAACAGATCTAGATAAGTTCCTTAGGGGGTCTAGTTTCCAAAATGGTGTCACTTGTGGGGGGTTTCCACTGTTTAGGCATATCAGGGGCTCTCCAAACGCGACATGGCGTCTAATCTCAATTCCAGCCAATTTTAGTTTGAAAAAGTCAAACGGCGCTCCTTCCCTTACGAGCTCTGCCGTGTGCCCAAACAGTGGTTTTCCCCCACATATGGGGTATTGGCGTACTCAGGAGAAATTGCACAACAACTTTATCTGCCCATTTTTCTCCTTTTACCCTTGTGAAAATAAAAAAACGTTTGTAAAAGATCATTTTTGTGGCTAAAAAGTTAAATATTAATTTTTTCCTTCCACATTGCTTCAGCTCCTGTGAAGTACCTGAAGGGTTATTAAACTTCTTGAATGTGGTTTTGAGTACCTTGAGGGGTGCAGTTTTTAGAATGGTGTCACTTTTGGGTATTTTCTGCCATATAGACCCCTCAAAGTGACTTCAAATGTGAGGTGGTCTCTAAAAAAATGGCTTTGTAAATTTTGTTGTAAAAATGAGAAATCACTGGTCAACTTTTAACCCTTATAATTTCCTAACAAAAAAAAATTTTGGTTCCAAAATTGTGCTGATGTAAAGTAGACATGTGGGAAATGTTATTTATTAACTATTTTGTGTGACATATCTCTCTGTTTTAAGGGAAAAAAAATTCAAAGTTTGAAAATTGCAAAATTTTTAAAATTTTCTCCATATTTGCGTTTTTTTCAAAAATAAACGCAAGGTATATCGAAGAAATTTTACCACTAACGTGAAGTACAATATGTCACGAGAAAACAATCTCAGAATCGCGAAGATCCGTTGAAGCGTTCCAGAGTTATAACCTCATAAAGAGACAGTGGTCAGAATTGTAAAAATTGGCCCGGTCATTAACGTGCAAACCACCCTTGGGGTGAAGGGGTTAATGCTTCATATCTCAATGCCATTTAGTCCTGATAGTTTTCCCATTACGTAGGTTTGGATGCCTCACAGAAACATGTTATATAGGGGGGTTGAGATTACCTGACGCGCTTCGCTCCTCCACACTCCGTTCACTGTTTTGGTTGGTGCAATGGTCACCACAGGTGGTGTGTTGGGCACACTATGGCCTGCTGGGGGCACTATGATGGGCCCCATCGGACCCCTCTTTGGCGTGCTGGCAGGAGAACTGTGATTTGTAGCTGGGGATGAAACAGGGGAAGACTCGCTGCTTATTGATGATCCTGCAACAGACAAAAAGAAACGGATGTTTTATCTCTCTTGAGCAATTGCGAAGAAACTAACAAAGTTGTGGTTAAGTTCAGACAAATTCCCCAATGATTGTACACATCGTAAATTACAAACGTGGGTGCATCACAGCGCCACGTGTTCAGACAAGATTATCTGCAGACTGATCTCCCACCATCGGGCTGCGGCCTAGTGATCCGTGTCTGTGTAGCGTCTGTCAGTCACAGTCCTTCCACACAGATGTCATATCTACATCACAGTATGTGATGGTACAACATGTGTAGAATATACGGTACATGAACACACAATACAGAACAGCCAATGGTGCCAGAATGGGGACTACTACGTTCCCCCACTGCTTCTGAAGTCGTCTGCAGTCTCCATGTAATCTTGCCTCCATAGTTGTGAGGAGGAAATGATGGCTCTGGACGCGTGGGCAGCCGGATGATTACCAGCTGATTGTCGAGCACAGATTTTCTGGCTTGTGGGAAGAGTGGAGAGGTTATAGCACGCTGAGATGTCTCATGCAGTTACTGTAAACGGATCGTGGGCCGGGAGCGAAGAGATGTGTAATGAGAAGAAAGCTGATCAGCCGGAGATGTATTTATCTTGCTCCTGAGAGGTAGACACTTGTCCTAAACAGCGATGTAGGGGGCCACCATCAGATGAGTGTCCTGGTCGTCATGTGCCACTACATGAGACCAGAGATGAACGCCAGTCACAACAATCGGGAGACATTTAGCAACGATCCACTATTCTAGATAATCAATGACCGAACACCATCAGGTGGGAGACAGGTCCTCCATGAGCGATGGTAGCAGCCAGTATGGATTAACACGTGTATGACGACGTCTGCGTAATGACCGATTACCAGAGGATTGTGTGACCCACTTCTGTCTAAGCTGTGTGGCCACTTTATGTAAAGCTCATATGAAGGTAACCGGAAGGGTTGGTCTCCTAATTGTCATACCCGCTGATACTGTAGGAACTGTTCACTAGAGAGCTACTCGTGCTAACCCATTGACTTTAAAGAGAAGATGGTCCTATCTCTTCAGATATATTTACTCACATAGGTGTACACCACTAACAAGACTGTAGAATAGTGGGAAGGGAAACAAGTAGTGTGAATAATAAAATGTAACCTTTATTTTATAATGTGATTTACTAAAAGATTTTCATGCATCTATTGGATGTATAAAAGGTCACAGCTATAAGGTATGTAGTCACAGCCGTGAACCACTAGATCCCGATAATATGCTGGGTGTGAACACGGTGTATATTCAGTTGGAAAACCAGACCATGGTCCCTTATAACATGGGTCAGGCTATTTAAATTCCATTAGACTCAATTGTAGGGTACAAATTAATGAGTGCCCCATGTATTATATGGGGCATCCACCTATCCCAGATTAATGAGAAATAAACGGCGGCATGCACTATACGTATAACCACTATCTATAGTTGTTAAATTCTGTGGGTGTTATGTTATTTTACACTGGCAATTCTTAGTCAGTAAGCAGAAATATTGTGAAACATTATTAAGGAAGAGGGGGCGGGGTGGAATTTCTATGCATTTCTATTCCATTCCTAAAACTGCCCTCCCACTGGTGGCCAGGATGGTCAGTGATTTTGGCTCGGGTCAGGAGGGGGTGTGGGTCTGGAGAAGACGATCGAGCGGCGAGGGTTGGCACGGAGAAGGTGACCGAGCGGCGAGGGTTGGCCCGGAGAAGGCGACCGAGCGGCGAGGGTTTTCACGGAGAAGGCGACTGAGCGGCGAGGGTTGGCACGGAGAAGGCGACCGAGCGGCGAGGGTTGGCACGGAGAAGGCGACCGAGCGGTGAGGGTTGGCCCGGAGAAGGCGACTGAGCGGCGAGCGTTGGCTCGGCAGAGTGGTGTGGTCTAGACAGACAAGTTTTCTGGAAGGGTGTATTGTGCAGAGGAAGTCTGGAAGAAGGGGTGGCTGGGGGGAGAGGGGAGGGTGTCTAGATACTCCAGTCTGGAAAAATGGGGTGGAGAGGGTGGGTCTGGAGAAGTATTATGTGCCTATAGAAGTTGGGTTACAGCTTTGTGGGCCACTTTGGTCACAGGAGCCAAACACATGAAGTCAGAGCCAATATCTGATGCTTTGGACACATTTCCAAAAGTATTAAGTGCGAGGTACAGACAACAGTGTATTAACCACCTAGAAGACGGACTAATGGCAAATCTGAGCTCACGGTATAAATCATCAAGAGACTCGTCCCTCTCCTCCCACCACACTATATAAAATCAGAAAATAAGACACGGAAAGGCCTTGATGCTCAAGGACTTGAGAGAATTTCATCTGTAGAGCACATAGGTTAGAGAGCAGATCTGACATCTCTGTGGTAGGATGTGCATACAAAACACTCAATGACCTGCTAACCCCATCTGTACCATTAGCCAAAGAAGAAGCTACAAGCCATTCCCAGGACACTGGATCCTTGAAGAAGAAGAAAAGCCATAGGGAGAAGAATGATTTTTATCTTCGCTGGATCTAGACAAACCTTTTCCCATTAGCCTGAGGCTGTGAACATGGGAGGAAGGGTCTGCTTATTACAGGGCAGAGGAGCTGATAAGGTTCAGAGCAGCTACTGAAGTGCATCTTGTTAACGGTATACCAGGAACAATTAAGGACCTAATCCTTCCTGAGCTCGGGAGCTATCCCCGACCGCTCAAAATCAATAGCTTCCCAACAAGTCAGGCAATTACCGGCACCACAGCCACGAGCATCGAAGACTAGATTTGCTGTGCGGCTTTACACGGGGCGACAGTGTGATCATCGTAATTAACTGCTGGCATCCTAAGACGACCGGCTCAATAAAATTAATTGGGATTAGAGTTGAAAAGTCCTTGCGCAGCGATGTCCCCTTTATTGTCTGCGCCCCCTACACTGTGCTTCACAATCCCATCTTATCTGACCAACTTGGCGAAGGTGTGAAATTACCAAGTCCGAGACTGGTCCAGCCAGCAACACACAACCTCCGAAGACGACCCCGATGCAGAGGAGGCGCCCAAACCATTTTGGAGTCTGTACACATTTGTGATGAACCCAGATTCTTTACGGCTGCAGAATACATTAGTGCTACTTACGCAAAAGAAAGGTCTGAAATTGACTAAAGATTACAGCAAGGAAAAATCAAATATTTCTATTGCTTGGATTCTTTAATTGCAGTACTATAGGTCAATCATTAGATAACACCACGGAATGATAAAAAAACGTTCACGCCGGACGATCACTCCTGAAAGGCTATCAAAAGTCTTCATTTACCAATATAGGAAGACCGAGAACCACACAAAAAGGCAGCCAACGAGCGAACAATTGACAAATCTGTATCTCTGGGACAAATGGCTTATTGAGATGCTCCAGACTGAACACAAAGGCTTGTTCTGTGTAACTTTCGTTTTCGGTTACAAAGTTACGGCTCCAGCTTCCTCAGCACTTGTCAGGTCATGCCCTGACTACCCAGGATTAAATATTGAGCCAAACGATGTTCCCCAAAGTCACCAATCCTGAAACTGGAAGGTGTTATCGACCAAGATATTACACATGGTCTGCGTATCTCACAACTCCACATGACTTAAGCAGCGTTAGACGCAATTGTAGAAATAAAAGTGAAAAATAACAAAAACAGTAGTGAATGATGATGCACAGCGGAATAATCCTAGAAATGGAGAGAAAATAAAAAAGTACCACTATAGTGTTCACTGAAAATCCAAGCTACATGTCCGTGTTAACTAGATGGACAGTCGGGGGTGGGACGGTCTTATAATGCAGACGTTTACAAGTCGGAGGCGTCAATAGTTTACGATCCGGCTTAGAACACTGAAAATATTTGCCAATTGTAAAATAAAGTGCATGAAGGAGGCGAGGAGCGTGTCATCGGCAGATGGGTATGCATTTTGCACGTTCCAAGGTTCCCCATTACGTCGTAGCTTAATATTGGACATACGCCGTGCTATGTCCAATACACGCCGTGCTATTCTACAATAATGTAGAAAATGTGAGGATTGATTTTCCATTAATGATCTATGTGCTCTATACATTCCAAGGCGAGAGACACAAGTCAATGCTTTGTTCTGCTCAGTTTCCTTCCTATACATTTACCGCTAAGTCTTACATCGAAAAGTCAGACATTTGCAACAGAAAATAAAAACTAACCATTTCACAATATCCTAATCTGCTGACACGCAGGGATAAAAGGTGACAAGTCCACAGCAGTCAATTAACACCATTCCAGATGTCCACAGACAGTCCCAGGTGGGGACTGAGCGCAGGGCAGGGTGGATTCCCTGGCTTAGACCAGCTACCATGGAGACTGCTCGTCCTCCCATGTACTCCCAGGCCCAACCCCGAGCATTACTGCAATAAAATGCCAGACACCATCAACCACAGATCACTCATCAAACAGAACAGCAGCACCGCAACGAGACCGTGTCCAGAGATTGTAGCAAACCCTATGTACATACCAAGATAGACATTTGGAGCTGGGGACACTAGTAACGCTGCTGACAATTCAGATTTCTTGCATTTTGTTTTGATTAAACCCGACATTAAGGAACGTTGACCAATTAAAATGTAACCATGAAGGACAATTTTATTGACTGATAAAAGTTATCGACTGGAACTGAATTTTACACCAAATTATTGGACATAAAATCTTTTGGCCACATACGATATTTTGTTAATAAAACGCTATCTGCCAATATGGAGTAATACGTAGATGAGTGCATCCACCACCAGAAAGTGCTTCATCCACAGATCAACCTACTTCTATCTAATGTGTATGGCCACCGCTAGATTCATTGCAGACTGATAATGATGATGGTGTAATCGAGTTTTATTATAGAAATTTTATGTATATGCATCTATGAAAAATAGGCAGTTCAAAGAGGAACGCTCATAATGTGGGAGCCTGGAGCAGCAAAATCGCTACATGCCCGTGATGCAGAGCCCCGATCTGCACCAGAGCAGCAGAACATGGAAGCACAGACCCGGCACCAGCTGCAGAATTAGAAAGGCTTTTGCTGCGCCCCCTCCTTCCTCCTCGTGCTTTAGCATCATCCAGCCTAGCACTGCTCACATCACACTAAATGGGCCACTTATGAGATTAATGTACTCTGCAAACGACCGGTAATTTCTACCTTAATTATGAAATTAATTTGCTGCTGTTAAATTCCCCTTCTTCACTGCAAAATAGGCTGTCATTTCAGGGAGTTGTGTCCCCCCACCCTGGAGAGTGCAAGGACGTCAGCACGGTGATCTGTCTCACTCCGGACGGCTGGAGCTGCGAGAGGCGCTGCTGGCCAATGCACAGGCTTTGGAGCCACCATCTTTACGTCTATAATCGCTATCATTGCAATCATCAATCGCAATCATAATTAAAAAGGGTCAGGGTGGTTTGTCCTATAACTCATCCCAATGATGATCGCTGTCCGGGAAAGCTCAGTCATCGTTTATAACCAGTTGAAGAGCCACATCAGTATCATTGTGGAGGGTTAGAGGGAAGAAGCAGCGCGAGACTCGAACATCTCACGGGGACACAGCACAGACTAACACGGCGATAACTCCATGCTGTCATACATTTTTACCTTGGCCCAGTTTGACATTAGTGGGTATTCCTTATAATATTTGAGGACATGTAAATTCGCAACTCTCAATGGAGTCCTGCCTATATCAGAATATCAAGGTGGGAATGATCTTCTGAACAAGGAATAAAATAGTGGAGCGTCTGATATTCGTGGTCCCTATCCCAGGACTGTCTGCAGCATGTTGGTCCGCTGCTCTGCATGTTCTGCAGTGCGTTGTGGGCCTGGTCTCCTCCAGATACGTTATCTATGCTATACACAGGATCAGGACAGTCTCCTGAACTACAGTCTAAGACGACCACACAACGGGCCACCAATCATCTTTCTATCATGGTTCTCAGTTTTACCAAGAGCTCTGGACACCACCATATTGTATCTCTTTGGAAGAATGCTGCCCTTCTGGACCATTTTAGCGGGGCGCATCCGCTGATGGTGAGGAGAGGTTCTCTCCACCCAGAGGACATGCTATGGTGGTCGGTGGGAGGGAAGACATGCACAAGAGACACGTTCCAAGCATTAAATCTTACCTCTCGGCTCCTCTGCCTGTTTTGCAAGTTTACGCAGCGCTGCAGCAAAGCTGGAAGAGGGTGCAGACTGGACTGATAGCGCGCTGCTGACCGCCGGGCTGCCATTGGGTACCAGGGAGCCATTGAGAGGGGTGGGAGTGAGGGGGCTGACAGTGGCCGTGGTCCGGGTGGCTGTAGAAAGCATTCCTATGGAAGGTGACTTTGGCTCATGGTTCATGCCTGGAATAAGGAAATATAAAATGGGACATAAAGCTAAACAGAATAAATGATCGAGAAGGAAAAATAAAACAAAAACACATATTACAATGGCTGGCTATACAATCCTAGAGGAAGGAGCGGCTGATGGTCATAGGGGTCATCACCAGTGGTCCACCATAACTGCAGGGAGTGATGGAAGTGGCGATTGTCATCTGGACATGGCCCAGGTAGACATTAGTGTATCGTAGCCAGGATGAGCGGCAAATCCCAGATATTACTTAATCAATAGAAGACAACCCTAAAAATTCGGCACCAGCAGTTTTTAGGGCCATTGACTATTGACTACCTGTCTCCTGACATATATCAAGTCCTGGTTTATGGTTGTCAGTAATTTTCCCTCCAGACCCGACCTGTCTCTGCTGAATGATGAATTACCTAGGATGTATGTCATGTTCTGATAAACAGTATCTCGTCCCAACTGTCGCACCCGCGGAGGACATTTTTTCCTGTAGTACACACAGAGCGCCATCAGCTCATTATCCATTATCATAATTACACAGATGCAAATCAAGGGGCGAAATTAAATAGAAGCAGTACAGACCTTTGTGCTAGAAAATATCCACATGAACCCTGGTGGCACAGAGTGCTTTGGCCATTTTTCAGCAGCAGGCATGTTATAAGACCACACTTTTTGGGGGCACAGGTGGCTCCCAAATTGCAGGATAATGTGTATCATCTACATGTGTTACTTTATTGACTTCATTAGTGGAAAATGCAAACGGCAAGCGGATCAGGCACGTGGAATTAACGGTTAATACTACAGCCCAGACTTATCGGGGGCTTTCCTGTGTATTGAAGTGATGGCATATCACTAAAACCCCACTGATCCTGAAAATGAAGAGGCCACAGTACTGGGGTAGCGCTGCATCCCCTTCATGGACAGCGTTTCCAGTGCCCGCTACGAGGAGAACTGCAGCCTGACCTGATGTGCTGCACATCCACAAATGTAACCGGACCGCTACTGCATGTACCACATGATAATACAAATAGTCCAGATCTGAAGGAGACAAAATAAGTGATCTGTCGATCCACAGAAGTACAATGTGACCAGATGTGCAAGTACAGCACAGCGCTAGAGCCACTGCGTCACAGGGCCACAACCACCGCCACCCTGTCAGAGCAGCCACTGTGTAAGCGCTTTTACTGCTGCCACCGTGTCAGTACCCCCAGCTATGTCAGAGCGGTGCAGTGTCAGTGCCCCAGCTATGTCAGAGTAGCGCAGTGTCAGTGCCCCAGCTATGTCAGAGTAGCGCAGTGTCAGTGCCCCAGCTATGTCAGAGCAGCGCAGTGTCAGTGCCCCAGTTATGTCAGAGCAGCACAGTGTCAGTGCCCCAGCTATGCCAGAGCAGCGCAGTGTCAGTGCCCCAGCTATGTCAGCAGCACAGTGTCAATGCCCCAGCGATGTCAGAGCAGAGCAGTGTCATTGACCCAGCTATGTCAGAGCAGGGCAGCGTCAGTGCCCCATCTATGTCAGAGCAGCGCAGCGTCAGTGCCCCAGCTATGTCAGCGCAGCGTCAGTGCCCCAGCTATGTCAGAGCAGCGCAGCGTCAGTGCCCAAGCTATGTCAGAGCAGCCACGACATCCATGTCAGTGCTACAATGATGGAGAACATTACATTTATCTTGACCTCTACACGAACCATCCCAGATGTTCACAGAACTAGAAGGCAGACAATTTTGAGCACTGATTTGAAGACCTGCTATGATAATTATGATTATAAAAATCCATTATATTCAACATATCGATTCATAACTTAAGAAAATCTCCCTGACCTCATGGGGGGAGGTGCAGGAAGAGAAAGTTTCTTCCCACACAGTTCTATAACTCCACACATTGTAATCACACACAACCCTTTGATTTTTTTTATGATTTGACTGCAGGGGAACTCGCTGACCCGTGTATTGCCCGCTGGTGATCCCAATCAGACAGGGCCACTGAATAAGTAAATAATCATAGGGAGGCCCACAGTGAAATCCGGTCACATGCAAGGAGAATACTAGCCTTAGCTTCGTTCTGCCTTTTAGGCCTGCACCATATAACACCGTAATTCGCTTTGAGAAATCTTTGCCGAATAGCATGCGCAGTGCCGGTCATTATAAGAAAAACATTGGATATCAAGGGTAAAGTGCGATGAACTCGTGTGACCCTCATCACAGCAATGTACAAGAAATAAAAATTTCCTCATCAGATTACAGATGAGCTGAATACAAACACCAGAAGTGCATACAGCACCGAAACCAACACTCCTTCACGGAGAACCACGGGGCATCCACGTACTCAGTGCACAGAATCAGCATTAAAGTCTGATCCTCACAGCAGTAACAAGGGAAACGAGAGGCGGCTGCAGCTTCCATCTAGTCACTGAAAGGCAGGCAACAAAGAGGAAGGAGCAAGAACTTCCCAGAGGCTAAACCGCCTGCCAACTGCATGCTTGGCCAGACCTGATGTGTGTAGATCAGAAGCCCTCGCGTCTGTATCAACACTGAATCCAAAAAAAGAAAGTAACAATGATCTGTAATGAGAATATCACCAGGGCTGCAGGATGATGGAGAGGAAGGCGAGAGATGGAGGAAGAGGAAACGAGGTGAAGAAAGGGGCACACAGCGCCAGACGCTCCGCGCTAGGGGCACAGACCAGCAAAGAGGCAGATAGGAACAATGGAGAGAAAGAGAAGAAAGTCAGATGCTAACACGGAGCAAGACAAAAGGACGGAAAGCAAAACAGCCCCATTCTGCCGTCATTTTTCCCCAATCTAAGCATTCATGCAAAATGCAGCTTACTATTGAGCGCAGCCGAGGCAGTCTGTCATGAAGCGTCTGCTCTTCCACTTTTTTTTTGCTTAATTTCTGCTAAGTCGATGGACTAAATGGTGCTCTCTCCAAATAAAGGCTCCAGGACACAGCATTATCCTCCGCCAGCGTCCCAGGCTTATCTAACAAAGCAACACCACACTTGCCTTGTGAAAACAAGCTGATACTCAGCCTGTAACAGCTGCCACCAGCGTCACATGGGCTGGCCCCATCTCCCCCAGCCAGGCGGCCTGCAGATAACACTGACCGTTTTGTCATGAGACTCAGAGGCAGCAGAGGATTCTATTCAAAGCAGCGATCAGGGGCGTCTGACCCCACTGTGTCCTCCCATCTTTCCTCCTGGGGTGGGTATGTAGCTGATGGAGGGAAGATCCCATATTAGTAATACGAGAGGGTATTCTAACAATATTATATCCACTCTTCCCAGTTATAACTTCGCATCTATTGGTTGGACACACGACTTAAACATTGAAAACTTCAGTAAAGTCGTCGGCTATTTTATTTATTTACGGCTTTCAGCTCGATCTCGAGCCATGACGACTTGTTGGATGAACGCTCTATAGGGCGATCAATCTTGTACAGGTCTAGATAGGTCCACCAGGGTCTTCTCCGATGTTACCTTGATTATTAACCCCTTCACCCCCAAGGGTGGTTTGCACGTTAATGACCGGGCCAATTTTTACAATTCTGACCACTGTCTCTTTATGAGGTTATAACTCTGGAACGCTTCAACGGATCTTCGCGATTCTGAGATTGTTTTCTCGTGACATATTGTACTTCATGTTAGTGGTAAAATTTCTTCGATATAACTTGCGTTTATTTTTGAAAAAAACGCAAATATGGCGAAAATTTTAAAAATTTTGCAATTTTCAAACTTTGAATTTTTTTTCCCTTAAAACAGAGAAATATGTCACACAAAATAGTTAATAAATAACATTTCCCACATGTCTACTTTACATCAGCACAATTTTGGAACCAAAATTTTTCTTTGTTAGGAAATTAGAAGGGTTAAAAGTTGACCAGTGATTTCTCATTTTTACAACAAAATTTACAAAGCCATTTTTTTAGGGACCACCTCACATTTGAAGTCACTTTGACGGGTCTATATGGCAGACGCCATGTCGTGTTTGGAGAGCCCCTGATACGCCTAAACAGTGGAAACCCCCCACAAGTGACACCATTTTGGAAACTAGACCCCCTAAGGAACTTATCTAGATCTGTTGTGAGCACTTTGAACCCCAAAGTGTTTCACAAAAGTTGATAATGCCTGGGTGTGAAAAAAAAAAAAAAAACAATTTTCCACAAAAATGATTTTTTAGTCCCAAATTTTTGATTTTTCCCAAGGAAATTGGACCCCAAAACTTGTCCAATTTGTCCTGAGTACGCTGATACCCCATATGTGGGGGGGGGGGAAACTGTTTGGGCGCACGGCAGGGCTTGGAAAAGAAGCAGTAACGTTTTGGAATGCAAACATTGATGGGGGTCATGTTCCGTTTGTAGTGCCCCAGATGAGCCTAAACAGTGGAAACCCCCCACAAGTGACCCCATTTTGGAAGCTAGACCCCCTAAGGAACTTATCTAGATCTTTGGTGAGCACTTTGAACCCCCAAGTGCTTCACACAAGTTTATAATGCCCGGGCATGAAAATAAAAAATCCTATTTTTTTCCCACAAAAATTATCTCTTAGTCACTAATTTTTTATTTTCCCATAGGTAACAGGAGAAATTGGACCACAAAATTTGTTGTCCAATTTGTCCTGAGTACGCTGATACCCCATATGTGGGGGGGAACCACTGTTTGGGCGCATGGCAGAGCTCGGAATGGAAGGAGCACTATTTGACTTTTTCCAACCAAAATTGGCTGGAATTGAGATTGGACGCCATGTTGCATTTGGAGAGCCCCTGATGTGCCTAAACAGTGGAAACCCCCCACAAGTGCCCCCATTTGGGAAACTAGACCCCCTAAGGAACTTATCTAGATCTTTGGTGAGCAATTTGAACCCCCAAGTGCTTCACACAAGTTTATAACGTAGAGCCGTAAAATTAAAAAATTATATTTTTTCCACAAAATTGATCTTTTCACCCCAATTTTTATTTTCCCAAGGGAAACAAGACTCCAAAAGTTATTGTGCAATTTGTCCTGAGTGCGCTGATACCCCATATGTGGGGGTAAACCACTGTTTGGGTGCATGGCAGAGTTTGGAAGGGAAGGAGCGCCGTTTGACTTTTTCAACGCAGAATTGGCTGGATGCCATGTCGTGTTTGGAGAGCTCCTGATCTGCCTAAACAGTGGAAACCCCCCACAAATGACACCATTTTGGAAACTAGACCCCTCAAGGAACTTATCTAGATGTGTGGTGAGCACTTTGAACCCCAAAGTGCTTCACAGAAGTTTATAACCTACAGCCGTAAAATAAAAAAATTCTTTTTTTTTTTTTTTACAAAAATGATTTTTTAGCCCCCAATATTTTATTTTCACAAGGGTAACAGGAGAAATTGGACCCCAAAAGTTGTTGTCCAATTTGTCCTGAGTATGCTGATACCCAATATGTGGGAGTAAACTACTGTATGGGCGCACGTCGGGGCTCGGAAGGGAAGTAGTGACGTTTTGGATTGCAGACTTTGATGGAATGGTCTGGAGGAGTCATGTCGCATTTGGAGAGCCCCTGATGCGCCTAAACAGTGGAAACCCCCCACAAGTGACCCCATTTTGGAAAATAGACCCCACAAGGAACTTATCTAGATGTGTGGTGAGCACTTTGAACCCCGAAGTACTTCACAGAAGTTTATAACGTACAGCCGTAAAAATAAAAAATCCTTTTTTTTTTTACAAAAATGATTTTTTTGCCCCCAATATTTTATTTTCACAAGGGTAACAGGAGAAATTGGACCCCAAAAGTTGTTGTCCAAATTGTCCTGAGTACGCTGATACCCAATATGTGGGAGAAAACTACTGTATGGGCACACGTCGGGGCTCGGAAGGGAAGTAGTGACGTTTTGGATTGCAGACTTTGATGGAATGGTCTGGGGGCGTCATGTCGCATTTGGAGAGCCCCTGATGCGCCTAAACAGTGGAAACCCCCACAAGTGACCCCATTTTGGAAAATAGACCCCACAAGGAACTTATCTAGAAGTGTGGTGAGCGCTATGAAGCCCCAAGTACTTCACAGAAGTTTTATAACATACAGCCGTAAAAACAAAAAAATGATTTTTTTTTTTTTACAAAAATGATTTTGTCGCCCCCAGTTTTTTATTTTCCCAAGGGTAACAGGAGAAATAGGCCAAATTGCACAATAACTCTTGGGGTCCAGAGTATGCTGATACCCCATATGTGGGGTAAACTACTGTTTGGGCGCATGGCAGAGCTCAGAAGTGAAGGAGCACCATTTGACTTTTTCAACGCAGAATTGGCTGGAATTGAGATCAGACGCCATGTCACATTTCGAGAGCTCCTGATGTGCCTAAACAGCAGAAACCCCCCAATTCTAACTCCAACCCTAACCCCAAACACCAATAACCCTAGTCCCAACCCTAACCACAAACCTAACCCTAACACACCATAACCCTAATCCCAACCCTAATCCTAACGTTAGCGCCAACCCTAACCCTAATACTAACGTTAGCGCCAACCCTAACTTTAGCCGCAACCCTAACCCTAACGGGAAAATGGAAATAAATACATTTTTTTAATTTTATTATTTTTCCCTAACTAAGGGGGTGATAAAGGGGGTTTGATTTACTATTTATAGCGGGTTTTTGTGATTGGCAGCTGTCACGCTAAAAGACGCTTTTTATTGCAAAAAATAGTTTTTTGCATCACCACATTTTGAGAGCTATAATTTTTGCATATTTTGGCCCACAGAGTCATGTGAGGTCTTATTTTTTGCGGGACGAGTTGACGTTTTTATTTGTACCATTTTTGAGCACGTGACGTTTTTTGATCGCTTTTTATTTCGATTTTTGGGTGGTTAGAATGAACAAAAATCAGCAATTCATGAATTTCTTTTGGGGGAGGCGTTTATACCGTTCCGCGTGTGGTAAAATCGATAAAGCAGTTTTATTCTTCGGGTCAGTACGATTACGGCGATACCTCATTTATATCATTTTTTTAGGTTTTTGGCGCTTTTATAGAATGAAAACAATTTTATATAAAAGATAATTATTTTTGCATCGCTTTATTCTGCGAGCTATAACTTTTTTATTTTTTCGCTCATGATGCTGTGTGACGGCTCGTTTTTTGCGGGACAAGATGACGTTTTCAGCGGTACCATGTTTATTTATATCGGTCTTTTTGATCGCGTGTTATTTCACTTTTTGTTCGGCGGTATGATGATAAAGCATTGATTTTTTGCTTCGTTTTCTTTTTTTTTTTTTAAGGGGTTCACTAAAGGGGTTAACTAGTGGGACAGTTTTATAGGGGGGGTCGTTACGGACGCGGCGATACCAAATATGTGTACTTTTATTGTTTTGTTATTTTTATTTACAGGAAAAAATGAATTTATTGGGGAATATTTTTTTTTTTTTTTGATTTTTTTTTTTTACACTTTTTATTTTTACTTTTTTTACTTTTTTACTTTGTCCCAGGGTGGGACATCACTGTATTTTAGCAGATCGCTGGTGTGACAGTGTGCACAGCACTCTGTCACACCAGCGATCGCTCTGGCACTGCTGCAGGCTTCCCCAGCGCCTGCTCTCAGCAGGCACTGAGGAAGCCGCCTCCCTGCAGGACCCCGGCGCCATCTTGGATCCGGGGACCTGGAGGGAGGACGGACCCTCGGAACAGCGCGACACATCGCGCTGCTCTGAGGGTCTCAGGGGAGCGCGCAGGGAGCCCCCTGCCTGCGCGATCCTCCCCTGTGCCCCGGGTACACCGCGATCATGTTTGATCGCGGTGTGCCAAGGGTTAATGTGCCGGGAGCGGTCCGTGACCGCTCCTGACACACAGTCACGGGTGTCAGCTGTGATAATCAGCTGACACCCGCGGCGATCAGCTGCGCTCCCCCCGGGAGCGCAGCTGATCGCCCATGACGTACTATTCCGTCCATGGGAATTAGGTCCAGGGTCACATGGACGGAATAGTACGTCTGATGGCAGAGAGGGGTTAAGCTATCGGATTGCTGGTCTTCCTCTTCGCCTTGTTCCTTCTATTCCAGCCATGATGTCCTTCTCCAGCGATTGCGCTCTTTGTATGATGTGTCCACAGGTCGTAGCTTTGTGATCCTTGCTTCAAGTGACATGTCAGGCTTGATTTGTAAAAGTACCTGAAGACTGGTATTTAGCCGACCGCTGGTCATTTATCCATCCGATATCCATTTGGACTTTGCTTTTCACTTTTATAATACAGCAGGCTGTGTATCACCATAACTGAGGATCAAAACCTGTGAGGACATCATCACATTTTGACGCACAAAGTATCATCCACTGCAATCTGGATTCAATAACCACTTTCCTCCATACAGAAAAGATACAACTCAAAAACATACAGATAGGGAATCTAGATTGTGAGCCCCATCGGGGACAGTGATGATAATGTGTGCAAACTGTAAAGCGCTGCGGAATATGTTAGCGCTATATAAAAAAAAATAAATAAATAAATAATAATAAAATACAACTCCTTATAGAAATGAAACATTCAAGCAAAGGCTCCTTTTACACCTGAAGAAAATTTTGTAAAAACAAGCGCCGATCGACGTTAATAAATAACTTTCGAAAGCCATGCAATAATAAGACCTACTATTTGTTGTCAGGGTTTCGCACTTTGGATCACTTTTGAGATCGTGCCTGTATCCTTCAGTCTTGTCTGATAATGACATGCATCATACCAGTTTACACGAGATTATAGAACATGCCCAAAAATGATCATTATTTAAGATCCGATCAATGGCAAATTCTTTCCTATCAATGGATCGCTGCACATGGACAATGACTGGGAACCTTTGCTCAACAAAAACTTGACACAATAATTCCCTCACATAAAAGGCCCTAACCTCACTGCTGTTTTTACAACCAATTATGGCTTAATTGACCCTTAAAACACATCTCCCTGCAGTGACGGGGCAGACAGGCCGTCTTCTCCATCTTCACCATGAAGTTTGCACAGCCATTTTTTGTAGGTTGGATGATTTATTCTCTGCATTATAGATCGGTCTTCTGGAACCTCCATAGATTTATTTATCTCTCCACATTGTCAGCTCAGACAGGGCTACAAAGGTGGACTAAGATTAGACACCCACCGAAGGCAAGGAAATATTTCCCGTCTATTTGAATCTCAAACTTAAAAAAATGAAAAAAAAAAACAAAAACTTTATTATTCTAGAAATAAAGGTAAAGCTGTTCATTCCGCGAGGAAAAGCACCAAAATGTTGCAGTTATCTAAGCACATTATTCTTTGTATTCCACATGGACCCAGAAAACAAGATAAACAAAGAAATAATGAGAGCAGGAGTCACTTCTGGAGTACGCTGACAAGGCAGCGATATAATTACCGCGACGCTCTGTCAGCCATGGCATCCTGTGCAGGTCGTGCCTACTTGATATTGAATTTTTGCATTGCCTGTAGAGCACACTACAAGTCATGGTCTCCAGAGAACAGACGAGGTTCATCACACCCTCCACCACCAATTTGTTTCCAGATAAAGCAGAGCTTTGTAGCTACATTAATCTTCCAATGACAGTGGCCCAGGTGCTCTTGTCATGGCAAATCATCCATGCAAAATGGCTCTCCTATGTAATATGTGGTAAAATGGAAAAAAAAAAGCAGTCTTCCAATCCCCCAGGAGATGGCTGCAGCTGATGGACGTCGCCCTATAGTCTTCTCACCATTAAAATCATATCTATGAAAAAAAAAAAGATCACCATTGGATCTCAGCCCTGCGGATGTGTCCTGGAATTTGGCATTGCTACACTATCTTTCTTCTGGGAGTACAGATGCTGTAGACAAGAACAAGTCATCAAAAAAGCGGTCATGGCTTCACCTTTGTGCACACTGATGTTAAAACAAAAAACAACCCCTATAAATCAGCAGGTTGAGGCTCCCTAAGTCCATCGCCGCTTTATTGATTACGCACCAGGTGACGCCAGGTCTACAGAACTGCAGCCAATCACTGAGATGAGCAGCGCTGTTATGTACACATTGCATGAGCTGCTTAGTCCAGTGATTGGCTGCAGTGCTGTAGATGTAGTAGCGGTTGATATACTGTGCTGGACCTGGGGAGGGTAATTCTTAATATTGGCACACCAATAGTGTGCAGAAAAGAGAAGCTGGAGAACGCCTTTAAATTATTTGTGTCCAGTTGGAACTTTCATGCAACACCTGACTTTTAGGCTTTCTGACGTTTCTGCTCCTCTGGAACCGCTATAATCTGAAATTCTAAAATCTAACAGTCAACCAAGTCCTCAGCACAACCTCTGCAATCCGGCACATAAACGTGACCAATTCATTAAGCTGTTTCCTTGTATAGTCAGAGCCCACCAGGCCTCCTGCCAGCTTTCTGCCCTTCTGTTCATTAGGGCCATTTTGCAAAGAGCTCTCTACTATATGGAAACTGAGGAAAAAAAGAAAACGCTCTGTGGAGAGATAAGGAGGCCATGCCCAATAGATAGAAGTAGGTTGATGGCTGAATGAATAGTGGTCTGCTGACTGGATGAAGGACAACTAATCTGGGAATGTTCGTGGACTAGCGACCATCATCCATGATCGTCTGCTGACACTGGATGAAGGATGACCGATCTGGGACCATGATGGTCGTCTGCTGAGAGTGGATGAAGGATGACCGATTTGGGAACGTTCGTGGACTAGTAACCATCAGCCATGGTCGTCTGTTGACAATGGATGAATGATCTGGGAATGTTGGTGGACTAGCGACCATGAGCCATAGTCGTCTGCTGAGAGTGGGTGAAGAAGGACCGACCTGGGAACGTTCGTGGACAAGCGACCATCAGCTATGGATGAAGGGTGACCAATCTGTGAACGTTCATGGACTAGCAACCATCAGCCATGGTCGTCTGCTGAGAGTAGATGAAGAATGACCGATCTGGGAACGTTTGTGGACTAGCAACCATCAGCCATGGTCATCTGCTGAGAGTGGATGAAGAATGACCGATCTGGCAATGTTTGTGGACTAGCAACCATCAGCCATGGTCGTCTGCTGAGAGTGGATGAAGAATGACCGATCTAGGAAGGTTCATGGACGAGCGACCATCAGCTATGGTTGTTTGCTGACAGAGGATGAAGGGTGACCGATCTGTGAACGTTCATGGACTATCGACCATCAGCCATGGTCGTCTGCTGAGAGTGGATGAAGAATGACCGATCTGGGAAGGTTCATGGACTAGCGACGATCAGCCATGGTTGTCTGCTGACAGTGGATGAAGGGTGAACGATCTGGCAACGTTGGTGGACTAGCGCCCTTCAACTGACACAGACAACTTTGTTCCATACAATGGCCGTCTGTCTTCGATAACTAAAACTTTCCTTCATTATTTCACCTGATCAATGATTAGTCTAAAGTAAAATCAAAATAGGTTATTTCAACCAACATAAAAAGTGTTCAGCAACCATGAAATGGCCTGCAGAGGAGTAGGAAGACCACCAGGTTCTGTGTCCACACATTACAAGTCAGCTCTGAGAAATTGTAAGACCGGTTTGAAGTGACCACAAAACTTTAACTCCTACATCAATGGCCTCACCCGAGTTTAAGCCCCCAAAATGCAATGAAACAGTGTAAAGATGCGACAGGTGCATGTAGCCTCCATATAGAGCTGTAATACCTTGAATGACCAGCAGGGGACACTGCTGACACACAGTGTGGCTCTAGAGGATTATCCACAGCCAGAGCTAAGGAAGAAGAGATTAGTGAAAGGGAGTGAGGACTGGAAATCCTGAGCTGCCTCATTAGTGGGGAGGATGGAGATAAGAGGAAACCATGAGTGAGATGCAGTTTATTAAAGAGGCAGCTTCATCAATATACCATGCATGCTAAATACCGGAGAAAAAACACCTCCCTCATATTGTCACCGAACAGTACAGCGGAGACTCATTCCCCACCCAAAGTGAAGAAAAATGGTGCTGGGTGTGGATAATAATCCACAAGATATGAATCACTATTGATGGATCAAAGGCATTGAAAGTCATGAAAAGGGAAGTGCTCTACTGGCATCACCCATAATCTGACACCCAGAGGACATTACAGACCCCTCTGCTCAGACTATACACACAGGTCAGGTCTCAATTTGCCCTGTGCTAAATGCAACACAAGTTTCCAATTATGAAAAAACAGGATGCAAAGGATAAAGAATGCAACTACTGAGTATTACAAGGGGGTATTTATTGTAAGGAAAACTCACAACATCCAGTGGACAACACCAAGTTCCTTTCAGAAAAAAACCTGCAGACCCCAGGTATGAGTCTGCGGCAGAACGGGGTTCACCGAAAGGATGAGAAGAGAGCAGAAACTCTAGGATCAGACATAATTTCTCCCCAGGAAAGAAGATTGCATGGAAGGGGCTCCGAGCAACATGTAACAGCAGCTAAATTATTGCCAGTCACTTAATAGCCTGTTAAGACCGGCCGACAGCACTTCTATGTGCACAGAATGTCATTTTGTTATGTTTCGGTAGCTGAGGAGTGCAGGTAAAAAAAAAGGCAATACACCAGAGCAGTTGGAATCTATGGGATTGCAGTACCCTGACTAACCACCACAACTAGAGGCAGCCGTGGAGCGTTCCTACGTTGGTCCTAGACGCCTCGTCACAGCCTGAGAAACTAACTACACCTAAAGATAGAAATAGGAAAGCTATCTGCCCCGGAGCAGAACCCCAAAGATAATAGTTAGCCCCCAAACATGTAATGGCGGTTAGACAAGAGGAAATACTGACACAGAAAGAAAATAGTTTGGGCCCCAGCGTTTGCTCATTCTATCTAAAAAGAAAAGGACAGGAAGGGTACTTACTGCAATCCCAGAAAACCCTGAAAAACACCAACTCTACTAATTTCAAAATCACCTGAGATCACACGACCTCTACCACCTAAATTAGCTCTCTGGTGTAACAAAATCAAAACAGCAGCCACTGAAAAAACTGGAAAAAGCAAAAGAACAAAACTCAGTGGCTGAACTAAACTGAGAAGGCAGAAGCCCCCGGAGGGGACCCAGAAGGCCCCCAAAGAAGTGCAAGACAAAATGCAAAAATATAGCAATAACACAAAAGAAGAAAAAATCTTATCTGGTAGCAGGAGATGCAGACACGACACAGCAGGCTACAAGGGAAACTGGAATGAAGGATTCAGACCAGAACAATTGATCACCGGCAACCCTGATGGGAAAATGACTCCCTTATATAAGACCAGTCAGTAACACCTGATTCCCAGTCCTCACAATCTTCACTAGTACCGCTTGTAACCACCAGGGAGCCTCTGCTCAGAACTCATCTCAAACCCATTCACAACAGTACCCCCCCCTTGAGGAGGGGTCACCGAACCCTCATTTGAGCAACCAGGTCGGTCAGGATGAGTTCTATGATACGCACGGATAAGTCTCCTAGCATGGATGTCCGAAGCAAACACCCAAGAATTGTCTTCCTGACCATAACCTCTCCATTTAACCAAATACTGGAGTTTCCGTCTAGAAAAACGAGAATCCATATTTTCTCAACCACATACTCCAGATTGCCCTCAACCAAAACAGGGTCAGGAGGAACAGCAGCAGGAACCACTGGCTCAACAAACCTCTTCAACAAGGACTTGTGGAACACGTTATGGATCTTAAATGTCCCTGGAAGAAGCAAACGAAAAGAAACAGGATTAATAATCTCCATGATCTTATAAGGTCCAATGAACCTAGGCTTAAATTTAGGAGATGCTACTCTCATAGGAATATTCTTTGAGGACAACCAGACCAAGTCCCCCACTTTAAACCGAGGACCATCAGTCCTATGCCGGTTAGCAAACCGCTGGGCCTTCTCCTGAGAGAGGGACAACCTCTCCACTACCTGGTCCCAAATCTGTTGCATACGCTCCACAACAGAGTCAACACCTGGACAGACAGAAGCCTCCGTCTGTCCTGAAGAAAATCGAGGGTGAAACCCAGAATTACAGAAAAACGGAGACATCAAAGTGGCAGAGCTAGCCCTATTATTAAGAGCAAACTCAGCCAAAGGCAAAAAAGAGACCCAGTCATCCTGATCAGCAGACACAAAGCATCTAAGATAAGTCTCCAATGTCTGGTTTGTTCTCTCAGTTTGACCATTGGTCTGAGGATGAAATGCCGAGGAGAAAGACAATTGAACACCCAGTTTAGAACAAAAAGTCCTCCAAAATTTGGAAACAAACTGGACTCCTCTGTCAGACACAATGTTCTCAGGAATGCCGTGTAAACGAACCACGTGCTGAAGGAACAACGGCACCAATTCAGAGGAGGAAGGCAACTTAGGTAATGGCACAAGATGTATCATTTTGGAAAACCTATCACAAATTACCCAGATGGTGGTCATTCTCTGAGAAACAGGAAGATCGGAAATGAAATCCATAGAGATATGGGTCCATGGTCTCTTGGGCACAGGCAATGGCATCAACAAACCACTAGAGCGAGAGCAAGGCTTGGAGCGAGAGCAAGTCCCGCAGGACTGCACAAATTCCCTGACATCACGAGACAAGGTAGGCCACCAAAAGGACCGACTAACCAAGTCTCTGGTACCAAAAAATCCGGGATGCCCAGCCAATGCGGAACAATGAATCTCAGACATCACACTCTTTTTCCATTGGTCCGGGACAAACAATTTTCCAACAGGGCAGCGCTCGGGCCTATCCTCCTGACACCCCTCCAGAGCAAGTCTCAAATTGGGCGAGATGGCGGAAAGAACTACACCCTCTTTCAAAATAACAGAAGGATCAGATAACTCAGGAGAGTCCGCAAGGAAACTCCTCGAGAGGGCATCCGCCTTAACATTCTTAGTGCCAGGAAGAAAGGAAACCACAAAATTAAAACGTGTGAAAAACAAGGCCCACCTGGCCTGTCTAGGATTGAGTCGCTTGGCAGATTCCAGATAGACCAGATTCTTATGGTCCGTAAGGACCACCACCTGATGTTTGGTCCCTCCAGCCAATGTCTCCACTCTTCAAAAGCCCACTTCATGGCCAATAACTCCCGATTACCCACGTCATAATTACGTTCAGTAGGAGAAAATTTTCGAGAGAAAAAGGCACAAGAGTTACTTTTAGAGGTCTCTGGATCTTTTTGGGAAAAAACGGCACCTGCCCCAATTTCAGAGGCATCAACCTCCACCTGAAATGGCAGAGAAACATCAGGCTGCCGTAGAACAGGAGCAGAAGTGAATCTCTGCTTAAGTTCCTGAAATGCAAAGACTGCCTCAGGAGGCCAATTCACCACATCAGAACCCTTTCTGGTCAAATCAGTTAATGGTTTAACAATAACCGAGAAATTACCAATAAATTTACGATAAAAATTGGCAAAACCCAAAAATCTCTGAAGAGCCTTTAATGAAGTAGGTTGGACCCAATCACAGATGGCTTGAACCTTGACCGGGTCCATTTCAATAACAGATGGGGACAAAATGAATCCCAGAAATGAGATCCTCTGTACGCCAAAAGACACTTTGATCCCTTCACATACAGAGCATTCTCTCTCAAAATCTGGAACACAGTTCGAACATGTTTCACATGAGAGTCCCAGTCATTAGAAAAAATCAAGATATCATCCAAATAAACAATCAGAAATTTGTCCACAAAATCCCTGAAAATGTCATTCATGAAGGACTGGAAGACGGAAGGAGCATTAGTGAGCCCAAAGGGCATCACTAGGTACTCAAAATGCCCTTCAGGGGTATTGAATGCCGTCTTCCATTCATCCCCGTGCTTAATGCGAATAAGGTTATACGCCCCCCTGAGGTCAAGCTTGGTAAACCAAGTAGCGTTTTTCACCCTGGAAAACAGGTCAGAAATCAAAGGTAACGGGTATTGATATTTCACAGTAATATTGTTCAAGAGACGATAATCAATACACGGCCTTAATGAACCATCTTTTTTGGCCACAAAGAAAAAACCGGCACCTAAGGGTGAAGAGGATGGTCTGATATGACCCTTCTCCAAAGATTCCTTGATATAAGACCGCATAGCGTCATGTTCAGGTACAGACAAGTTAAAAAGGCGACCTTTAGGGAATTTACTACCCGGCACTAATTCAATAGCGCAGTCATAGCTCCTATGGGGAGGCAAGGATGCAGATTTACTTTCGCTAAACACATCAGAAAAATCAAACAAAAAGTCAGGAACATCCTGAGCCTGGGGGGAGGCAGAAAAACAGGAGTGTTGGTATTAACACATTGGCAGCCCAACTGGCCACAGACACAGACTTCCAATCCAAAACAGGATTATGAGACTGCAACCAAGGGAAACCCAGCACGATAATGTCATGCAGATTATATAGAACCAAAAATTTGCAGCACTCCTGGTGATCAGGTTCAACCCTTCATTATCACCTGAGTAGAAAACTGGGTTTATTCTCAGCCAAAGGGTAGAATCGTCCCCAGTAGGGGAATAGACTTCTGTAGGGGTATCAAGGGGAACCCCACAACGTTTAGCAAAATCATAATCCATCAGGTTAATAGCTGCTCCAGAATCAACGAAAGCCTGAGCAGAAAATGAGGACAGAGAGCATATCAGGTGACAGTTAATAAAAACTTAGTCTGAACACTACCCAAGAAAAACTGAGCGTGCAAAACGTCTTCCCCGCTTAGGGCAGACTGAAATAGCATGAGAGGCATCACCACAGTAGAAACATAACCCATTGCGCTTTCGAAACTCATGACGCTGTGCCCCAGACACCACTCTATCACAACTGCATGGTTTCAGGAGCTGGTTCACAAGGCAACACCATTCCACGCATACTTCTCCGCTCACGCAACGTCTGTCAATTTGAATCGCTAATGACATAGAATCATTGAGACCAGAGGGGACAGGGAATCCCACCATAACATCCTTTTACATTATCTGACAGACCCTTCCGGAAAAGGGCCGCCAAAGCGTCGTCATTCCATTTGGTCAGGACTGCCCACCTACGGAATCTCTGACAGTATAACTCAGCGTCATCAAGCCCCTGATTTAATGCCAACAAGGCTTTTTCAGCTTGATCAGTGACATTAGGCTCATCGTACAATAACCCCAAAGCCTGAAAAAATGCATCAACATCACTCAAAACAGGATCCCCAGGTATCAGGGAAAAAGCCCAATCCTGAGGATCGCCGCGCAGGAGAGAGATGATAATTTGAACCTGCTGCGCTGCGTTTCCTGAGGACTTAGATTTTTAAGGCAAAAAACAATTTACAATTATTTTTGAAATTCTGAAACTTAGCTCGATCCCCTAAAAAACAAATCTGGCATGGGGATCCTAGGTTCCACAACAGGCAACTAGCAAGATAGATAGCAATACCCCGAACCTCAGTGGCAAGCTGATCCACACGGCCAGACAACTGTGCAAACTCCATTGGGAGAAAAGATCCTCCCAGCACCCAGAGATACAGAGGGAGAAAAAAAAAAATGCAACAAACAGAAAAATATCTCTGACAACTCTGACAACCTTTTTTTCTATCACAATATTTTTTCCCTTCTGTGAGTACCATACAATTTTCTATTGGCCGGTGATACTGTTATGTTTCGGTAGCTGAGGAGTGCAGGTAAAAAAAAAGGCAATACACCAGAGCAGTTGGAATCTATGGGATTGCAGTACCCTGACTAACCACCACAACTAGAGGCAGCCGTGGAGCGTTCCTACGTTGGTCCTAGACGCCTCGTCACAGCCTGAGAAAACTAACTACACCTAAAGATAAGAATAGGAAAGCTATCTGCCCCGGAGCAGAACCCCAAAGATAATAGAAAGCCCCCAAACATGTAATGGCGGTTAGACAAGAGGAAATACTGACACAGAAAGAAAATAGAATGAGCAAACGCTGGGGCCCAAACTATCTAAAAGAAAAGGACAGGAAGGGTACTTACTGCAATCCAGAAAACCCAGAAAAACACCAACTCTACTAATTTCAAAATCACCTGAGATCACACGACCTCTACACCTAAATTAGCTCTCTGGTGTAACAAAATCAAAATAGCAGCCACTGAAAAAACTGGAAAAAGCAAAAGAACAAAACTCAGTGGCTGAACTAACTGAGAAGCAGAAGCCCCCGGAGGGGACCCAGAAGGCCCCCAAAGAAGTGCAAGACAAAATGCAAAATATAGCAATAACACAAAAGAAGAAAAAATCTTATCTGGTAGCAGGAGATGCAGACACGACACAGCAGGCTACAAGGGAAACTGGAATGAAGGATTCAGACCAGAACAATTGATCACCGGCAACCCTGATGGGAAAATGACTCCCTTATATAAGACCAGTCAGTAAACCTGATTCCCAGTCCTCACAATCTTCACTAGTACCCCTTGTAACCACCAGAGGGGCCTCTGCTCAGAACTCATCTCAACCCCTTCACAACACATTTCTCAGCAGCACATCCTGGACGATGAGCTGCCGACGGGTATTTTTAAGCTGGCTTAAAAATTACCCCACTGGACGAGCAAGCATTTAGCTCATTTGTTGGGCAATTACTGGCCTGCTAGACAGGAACGCTCGTTTTTTTCTGGTCCTGCCTAATGGACCATTACAAACCAAAATGTATCCACGATGGGAGCAATCTGTGAAGGCCTCGCTCTTTAATGAAGCCCATGCTTCATCCATCAGGTTACATTATTGCACATTAGCTGCAGCATCCCAGTTGGAATGTATGGATTTATATTCAACGTCTCTGGGTGCTGAAAATGAACCTTCCCCTCCATCTCCTACCGCCAGTCCCCGTGTACTACATTCCCCTTCTGCCAACCCTAATCAGCATCAAAAACCCAACGCGCATAGTCAGGGGGAATTGCTCAGGGCTCGTTAACGGCTGAGAAGGCCCTGAATGGCCACTTCAACGATGCATTGCTAATTAGTAGCGGCACCCTAATGATAAAGTATACATGTACATAGGAGGACATGGCCTGTGCGTGTGTAAACTGCACCTCTCCTTCTACAATTCTCCCCTCCACAAGCAATCACTAATCAGCACTCTGCCTGCCTCCTGCCGATTTAGTAATTACTGTCTTCCTTTCATCCACAGCTCCTTGACACAGACCTCAGGCCCATTACCTCCCTTCTCTGTAATTACAAGCTATTAGTTTCAAGGGTTTTTTTTTTTTTTGGTCGGGTCCCAGTTCAAGCCCAATTCCCTCCTCTGCCTCCACCCACTCTGATTCTGCTCCACTCTCTGATAATGATACCCTGCAATGTTCAACAGTTGAGCTTGGGTAAAGTCAAGGAGTGCCAGGACAGCATGTAATACTCTTCATCAATGTGCACAAATTTCTGTACAGGCCAAAAATGTCCCATTCAGTCCAGAACGAGCTTGCGACACATCCACTGAAAACAAGAATGTGCAAAACCAGCAGCGGCAGCACCAGGCAAAATCCATCCAAGCTGTGCCAAGATACAGAAAGAAAGGGAAAGAGGGGGGCACAAATTGCAAAGCAATGCATCGAGAGTCAGTCCACGGGGATACACAGGGAATGAGGGGGCAGCTGTTAATGGAAGGGAATCCATTATTCTTTCATTGGACTGAAATAAGCAGATTGGCAGTGACAGCGGGGAAACCATATAAATGGTCAGCACGTTCCACACTGCCAAGAAATCTTACTCCACAAACCAGATGATGCGGGGGGACTGCGGGTGCACGCACGAAACACTTCCGCTATGAGATTAATGAAGTAGGAATCAGCATTCTAGGTTTTTAAGTATTTTTTTCGCCTTGTTCTTTCGGTTTTCACCAGATTCATCGAACAGAGTCTGATGAATTTGACACAAATTAAACAGATTTTTTTTTTTTGCATCTTTTACAGTTAAAATTTACGCAATCCTTTAAATTGTTGCAAATTAGTGACAAAACCCCCCCGATATTTCACTGCAGTGCGAAACATTGCTCAGAACATTTTGCAACATTTCAAAAAGTTGCACATGATGAATTATTGTGAAAACAGCTGGATATAAAAATTCCGGCCATTATCTGAAAAAAAAAAATCAAAAGGGGACAATGACTGAAAAAACTTGTGAAAAAGGGAGAAATTGCCTAAAGAAATGGCAGAAATATATAGCCAAAGTCAACTTACTCCAAAAAAAGGGCACAAGAGAGTGATGAATCGCAGGCATTTTGGATCCTGAATTCTTAAGAGGCTGAATCAAAGTGACCATTTTATTACCTTTGCTGCTCCATGTAAATGGCGTCTACAGCCACACGTACAAGATATCAGATGTCAACAGGGACTAATGCAAATTCCCACTAATCAACCATAAAACCTGCATCCATAAAACATGAGACAAAACAGATTCTATTACCATCTTCATTCTGCTGTCCTTAAAGCTACAGTAGCAGCCGGGGTCATCTTTTCCTTTCACACCAGACTTCCAGGTGGAAAATGTCTCGTCACCTATTTGCATACTGGACAACTGATGGACAGGAAAAAATTGCTGAAATAATTTACAGTGATCTTGCTGACAACATGATCCCCCTGTAAGTTTATATATGACACTTGGGAGGTCCACATCTTGGCATTTAGGGTTCCGCTACTTTCTAATATACTTTTTGCTTCAATTTCATGCCGTTTTCAGGATTTTGTTTCCACATTGCTACAGTTGTTCAGTGTATCAGTGCACACAGAAAGTGTCCAGGGATGGATAAAATT
>JARQOD010000010.1:43573091-43658382 GCA_033576555.1 Oophaga sylvatica | reverse complement strand
CTGCACTCACTATTCTGCTGGTGCAGTCACTGTGTACATACATTACTGATCCTGAGTTACCTCCTGTATTATACTCCAGAGCTGCACTCGTTATTCTGCTGGTGCAGTCACTGTGTACATACATTACTGATCCTGAGTTACCTCCTGTATTATACTCCAGAGCTGCACTCACTATTCTGCTGGTGCAGTCACTGTGTACATACATTACATTACTGATCCTGAGTTACATCCTGTATTCTAATCCAGAGCTGCGCTCACTATTCTGCTGGTGCAGTCACTGTGTACATACATTACATTACTGATCCTGAGTTACCTCCTGTATTATACCCCAGAGCTGCACTCACTATTCTGCTGGTGCAGTCACTGTGTACATACAGGAGGTAACTCAGGATCAGTAATGTATGTACACAGTGACTGCACCAGCAGAATAATGAGTGCAGCTCTAGGGTATAATACAGGAGGTAACTCAGGATCAGTAATGTATGTACACAGTGACTGCACCAGCAGAATAGTGAGTGCAGCTCTGGGGTATAATAGAGAATGTAACTCAGGATCAGTAATGTAATGTATGTACACAGTGACTGCACCAGCAGAATAGTGAGTGCAGCTCTGGGGTATAATACAGGATGTAACTCAGGATCAGTAATGTAATGTATGTACACAGTGACTGCACCAGCAGAATAGTGAGCGCAGCTCTGGAGTAGAATACAGGATGTAACTCAGGATCAGTAATGTAATGTATGTACACAGTGACTGCACCAGCAGAATAGTGAGTGCAGCTCTGGAGTATAATACAGGAGGTAACTCAGGATCAGTAATGTATGTACACAGTGACTGCACCAGCAGAATAATGAGTGCAGCTCTGGAGTATAATACAGGAGGTAACTCAGGATCAGTAATGTATTATACTCCAGAGCTGCACTCATTATTCTGCTGGTGCAGTCACTGTGTACATACATTACTGATCCTGAGTTACCTCCTGTATTATACTCCAGAGCTGCACTCACTATTCTGCTGGTGCAGTCACTGTGTACATACATTACATTACTGATCCTGAGTTACATCCTGTATTCTACTCCAGAGCTGCGCTCACTATTCTGCTGGTGCAGTCACTGTGTACATACATTACATTACTGATCCTGAGTTACATCCTGTATTATACCCAGAGCTGCACTCACTATTCTGCTGGTGCAGTCACTGTGTACATACATTACATTACTGATCCTGAGTTACATTCTCTATTATACCCAGAGCTGCACTCACTATTCTGCTGGTGCAGTCACTGTGTACATACATTACTGATCCTGAGTTACCTCCTGTATTATACCCTAGAGCTGCACTCATTATTCTGCTGGTGCAGTCACTGTGTACATACATTACTGATCCTGAGTTACCTCCTGTATTATACTCCAGAGCTGCACTCACTATTCTGCTGGTGCAGTCACTGTGTACATACATACATTACTGATCCTGAGTTACCTCCTGTATTATACTCCAGAGCTGCACTCACTATTCTGCTGGTGCAGTCACTGTGTACATACATTACATTACTGATCCTGAGTTACATCCTGTATTATACCCCAGAGCTGCACTCACTATTCTGCTGGTGCAGTCACTGTGTACATACATTACATTACTGATCCTGAGTTACATCCTGTATTATCCTCCAGAGCTGCACTCACTATTCTGCTGGTGCAGTCACTGTGTACATACATTACATTACTGATCCTGAGTTACATCCTGTATTATACTCCAGAGCTGCACTCACTATTCTGCTGGTGCAGTCACTGTGTACATACATTACATTACTGATCCTGAGTTACCTCCTGTATTATACCCCAGAGCTTCACTCACCATTCTGCTGGTGCAGTCACTGTGTACATACAGTACATTACTGATCCTGAGTTACATCCTGTATTATACTCCAGAGCTGCACTCACTATTCTGCTGGTGCAGTCACTGTGTACATACATTACATTACTGATCCTGAGTTACCTCCTGTATTATACCCCAGAGCTTCACTCACCATTCTGCTGGTGCAGTCACTGTGTACATACAGTACATTACTGATCCTGAGTTACATCCTGTATTATACTCCAGAGCTGCACTCACTATTCTGCTGGTGCAGTCACTGTGTACATACATTACATTACTGATTCTGAGTTACATCCTGTATTATACTCCAGAGCTGCACTCACTATTCTGCTGGTGCAGTCACTGTGTACATACATTACATTACTGATCCTGAGTTACCTCCTGTATTATACCCCAGAGCTTCACTCACCATTCTGCTGGTGCAGTCACTGTGTACATACAGTACATTACTGATCCTGAGTTACATCCTGTATTATACTCCAGAGCTGCACTCACTATTCTGCTGGTGCAGTCACTGTGTACATACATTACATTACTGATCCTGAGTTACCTCCTGTATTATACCCCAGAGCTTCACTCACCATTCTGCTGGTGCAGTCACTGTGTACATACAGTACATTACTGATCCTGAGTTACATCCTGTATTATACTCCAGAGCTGCACTCACTATTCTGCTGGTGCAGTCACTGTGTACATACATTACATTACTGATTCTGAGTTACATCCTGTATTATACTCCAGAGCTGCACTCACTATTCTGCTGGTGGTGTCACTGTGACTCCTACCTCTCCGGAGCTCCTATAATGCGGAGGGCAGGTACATCAGGTGACTGACAACACTTTGCAGATATTAGAACAACAATAAATGTTAGATAGATTACAGCTCTGAAGCTCCACAATTTTACATTCTCCTAGCGCACCTCGTACGTTCCTAGCTCGCCCCCTCGTACCTCCAGGTTCCTCGGTGTCACGCTTGATCCTCAGACACATCTGCCTCTTGCTCGCTCTGCTCCTCGCTGTCTCTCCTGCTCCTCTTCATCCTATATCCGACACCTGTTCTTTGCAAAATTAATGCAGCCCGAAGCCCCGGGAGCAGCTTGTGCAGGAGGATGAGAGCAGTGCAGAGCTGAAAGCTTCAATTAAGTGAATTCCTCCGAGAAGAGACTGTGATCAGGAGTAAAAGTGGCGGCAGCGGGTGCAGGAATCTGACGGATGGGGCAGCGTTGTGTCACCGGGGGCAGCACTGAGGGGCTGGTGCCCTTATGTTACCAGATGAGTTTCTGGTGATTTATTCCCTTTTTTTTTACATTGTTGAGAATAATGAAAGGCTCTGCCGGGATTCTACAGAGGAAACCCCTGGAGCCGGCGTCCAGATCTGCTGGTAATGATGGGGAGAATATGAGCGGAGGCGGGGCATGGTGAGGACGCTCAGCGCACCCACGCGAATCATCAAGGTCATGGGGCCGACATGATGCTTGCCCGCAGGGGCGGCCACATCGGGGAATGTCCCTCTCTTTCTGCCTCACTGCTACAAATGGGGCAAAATGTTGCTGTTGCCAGTCTACCTCAAGACCGATAACCCTGCAACCTCCGAATATACGTTGCCCTCCAATTCCTGACTTGGTTTTCTAGATCTCCGCTTGCTGTCAGTGAATTGGCACATTGTTTCCAGAGGCTGCAGACGTCTTCTCGCAGCTGGGGGGCTTGTCACCATGCATCAGGCCTGCTGTAGTTTGTGACAGTGTGTGAGTGCAGCACGGGTTCTTGTGCATCTTGTAGCCCCGGCCAGGTGTTGGATGAAGATGTTCTGCGTCTGGAAGAATCGCCCATTCGCTGACTGTAAGCAGAGATCTTGATAAGTGTCGATCGGCCACCACCACGGCTAATAGGGTGATTCCACCAAGGCCAGCCTTCGAGCGCAGAGGTCACACGTCCTCTTCACATTGCACGTTTGCTGCAAAGTTTGGGCCAAACTGCGGCCATGTACTGAGCCAGCTGCAGGAAACTGTGCACTTGTCCTCGGGGCAAAAGAGAGACCCCAATAAAGCGCCCGTGGGAGTTGTTCAGTGGATGGTGGTCACAGTGTGGCGGTCACATTGGGTGCCCATTATATATGACAAGCAGCCGCGGGATGGAGGAACCTGGAAGTTGTGGGGACCCCAAGGATTAGGGCGCAGGTTCAGATGGCGCGGTGGGCATTGCCGTGTGTGAACAGGACGCGTCTCCACTGCTTCATGCGCTCTTTCCTTGGATGATGAGGTGTTACCCTTCTGAGACTGGCAACCAGGACCTAAATGTGCCGACGGAAGGACACCGAGCCGGGAAGAAATGCCGGCGTCAAGCTGCCGCCATGCATTATGCATCAGGCCGGATTTTACATTATTTCTGCTCCAACCTGTCAGTATGGAAGGCTCTGCATAATTTATAGCCGCAGATCCGCGCGCCTCCCGACAAGCACTCGCGCTGTTATTGGGGACGTAACCAGCTTCCATGATAAAAATAGACAGGCGTAAACGAGGCGACCAGACGCTTGACCCCTCGGCGCAGACCCGGGGCCCCACCATCATGGCTCATATCTGGCGGACCAATGAAATGGCAGTAAGGAGCAGGGGGCGCAGGAATCACGTGGTCTGATGGCCCAGGTGACACCGGACCGTTCGCCTTCCCGCGGTAGAGAACATGGCCGCTCGCTTCCCTCCTGGCATTATTACCATATTAATGTGTTTTATGTTTCCAGCAGGGATGCGCTTAATTAAAACTTTCCTTCTCGATGAATTAGAAATGAACATTCGGCTCCTGCACAACAAAAAGGGGTAATTAACACTTAAGTCAAAAAGACGCAATTACAAAAACAAGGAGGCGGCATCTTTACTCCATCACTTGTAGGAGACCGCGGCAAAGTCCCTAATAGTCAGTGCCCCGCGGCCAGGGCCAACCCAGCACGGAGCGGGCCTAACCCTGCGCTATAGGAGCCACCCAGAGGAGTGGGCACAAGGCTGACAACTTTCACAGGACCAACATGGCCTGCAGGAGAAGATCCGCCACACCCAAACTGATACATTGTAGCAAACTATCAGCTCAGGAGAGGTTTGTGCTACTAGGTTTATCTCACAGGATTGTCTGGATATGGACACACTGAAACAAACAGTCAGCTGTGAGAAGCATTAGATTTTTTTTAACCTCCTATATGCTCCAGCAGAGTAGTGAGTGCAGCTCTGGAGTATAATACAGGGTGTAACTCAGGATCAGTAATGTATGTACACAGTGACTACACCAGCAGAATAGTGAGTGCAGCTCTGGAGTATAATACAGGATGTAACTCAGGATCAGTAATGTAATGTATGTACACAGTGACTGCACCAGCAGAATAGTGAGTGCAGCTCTGGAGTATAATACAGGATGTAATCAGGATCAGTATATGTATGTACCAGTGACTGCACCAGCAGAATAGTGAGTGCAGCTCTGGGGTATAATACAGGATGTAACTCAGGATCAGTAATGTAATGTATGTACACAGTGACTGCACCAGCAGAATAGTGAGTGCAGCTCTGGGTATAATACAGGATGTAACTCAGGATCAGTAATGTAATGTATGTACACAGTGACTGCACCAGAATAGTAGTGCAGCTCTGGAGTATAATACAGGATGTAACTCAGGATCAGTAATGTAATGTATGTACACAGTGACTGCACCAGAATAGTGAGTGCAGCTCTGGAGTATAATACAGGATGTAACTCAGGATCAGTAATGTAATGTATGTACACAGTGACTGCACCAGCAGAATAGTGAGTGCAGCTCTGGAGTATAATACAGGATGTAACTCAGGATCAGTAATGTAATGTACACAGTGACTGCACCAGCAGAATAGTGAGTGCAGCTCTGGAGTATAATACAGGATGTAACTCAGGATCAGTAATGTATGTACACAGTGACTGCACCAGCAGAATAGTGAGTGCAACTCTGGGTATAATACAGGATGTAACTCAGGATCAGTAATGTATGTACACAGTGACTGCACCAGCAGAATAGTGAGTGCACTCTGGAGTATAATACAGGATGTAACTCAGGATCAGTAGAATGTATGTACACAGTGACTGCACCAGCAGAATAGTGAGTGCAGCTCTGGGTATAATACAGGATGTAACTCAGGATCAGTAATGTAATAGTACACAGTGACTGCACCAGCAGAATAGTGAGTGCAGCTCTGGAGTATAATACAGGATGTAACTCAGGATCACTAATGTATTACACAGTGACTGCACCAGCAGAATAGTGAGTGCAACTCTGGAGTATAATACAGGATGTAACTCAGGATCAGTAATGTATGTACACAGTGACTGCACCAGCAGAATAGTGAGTGCACTCTGGAGTATAATACAGGATGTAACTCAGGATCAGTAATGTAATGATACACAGTGACTGCACCAGAAATAGTGAGTGCAGCTCTGGAGTATAATACAGGATGTAACTCAGGATCAGTAATGTAATGTATGTACACAGTGACTGCACCAGCAGAATAGTGAGTGCAGCTCTGGAGTATAATACAGGATGTAACTCAGGATCAGTAATGTAATGTATGTACACAGTGACTGCACCAGCAGAATAGTGAGTGCAGCTCTGGAGTATAATACAGGATGTAACTCAGGATCAGTAATGTATGTACACAGTGACTGCACCAGCAGAATAGTGAGTGCAGCTCTGGAGTATAATACAGGATGTAACTCAGGATCAGTAATGTATGTACACAGTGACTGCACCAGCAGAATAGTGAGTGCAACTCTGGAGTATAATACAGGATGTAACTCAGGATCAGTAATGTATGTACACAGTGACTGCACCAGCAGAATAGTGAGTGCAGCTCTGGAGTATAATACAGGATGTAACTCCGGATCAGTAATGTATGTACACAGTGACTGCACCAGCAGAATAGTGAGTGCAGCTCTGGGGTATAATACAGGATGTAACTCAGGATCAGTAATGTAATGTATGTACACAGTGACTGCACCAGCAGAATAGTGAGTGCAGCTCTGGGTATAATACAGGATGTAACTCAGGATCAGTAATGTATGTACACAGTGACTACACCAGCAGAATAGTGAGTGCAGCTCTGGAGTATAATACAGGATGTAACTCAGGATCAGTAATGTAATGTATGTACACAGTGACTGCACCAGCAGAATAGTGAGTGCAGCTCTGGAGTATAATACAGGATGTAACTCAGGATCAGTAATGTATGTACACAGTGACTGCACCAGCAGAATAGTGAGTGCAGCTCTGGAGTATAATACAGGATGTAACTCCGGATCAGTAATGTATGTACACAGTGACTGCACCAGCAGAATAGTGAGTGCAGCTCTGGAGTATAATACAGGATGTAACTCAGGATCAGTAATGTAATGTATGTACACAGTGACTGCACCAGCAGAATAGTGAGTGCAGCTCTGGAGTATAATACAGGATGTAACTCAGGATCAGTACTGTATGTACACAGTGACTGCACCAGCAGAATAGTAAGTGCAGCTCTGGAGTATAATACAGGATGTAACTCCGGATCAGTAATGTAATGTATGTACACAGTGACTGCACCAGCAGAATAGTGAGTGCAGCTCGGGGATATAATACAGGATGTAACTCCGGATCAGTAATGTATGTACACAGTGACTGCACCAGCAGAGTAGAGAGTGCAGCTCTGGAGGATAATGCTGGATGTGACTGATGTGATTACTGTTGGAGATATACATGTAACATTTTGTCTGCTTGTTGCTACGTTGCACTGACATTGTAACTGCTGGTAACTTACGTATCGATGTAACCGCTGTGTGACCCCCGGCCGCTCACTTTTTGCTTTCCTAACCTTATGGATTTTCCACAATCTGCCGGTTTTATCACAGAAATCACTGTTAACCTCTATTTGGGCTCTTACACTTTCCGCAGCCGCTCAAACTCAGTCTTCTTAATGCAGGTGAAAGGTTAAGGACCGGGTCGCACAATATGATCCCAGGTATTAACTGGAGGGTGTTGACCTTTGCCCTTGTGGAGAAATGGCGCTGATAAATGTCGGAAGGTGTCGTTATTGCGGTTTTATTATTCCGGGTGATAAACACCTGCTCTGCCGGACGAGCGTGATGTCCTATTAAATCTTCGCCACCATCCCCCTCCTTCCCCGCTCTCCTGCCCTTGCTCGATTCCCATCTCTGTGTGACAGTTTTATTGGCAGGCAAGCTGCGCTAGAAGGATTGGCCGCCATTCGTGGGGCCGGGGCCGTGACTTTTCTGGGAGACAGTTAACATAAATTCATGTGATGGATCGGGGGGTGGTGGGGGGGGATCAGTCCATTCAACCTGTGGCGGATGCATTCAGATCTGGGCCGTAACATTCGCCGTGCTGGCGCTGAGTCCCATTAAGTGGTGCTTATTTATAACGCGGCGGCGGCGCGGGGCTGCGGCGCGGAGAATGCGGCTCCTGCCTCCATCATGTAATTTTATGAAGAGCATTAAAGCAGCTCCGGTAATTTGCACCTTTTTATTCATTAGGCTCAGCCGCAGCCATAAGTCAGGGATGCAGTGGGGAACGGACGCGGCGCGGGAAGATAAAGCGGCGACAGGCCAGATGTATTTTTACATTAGTGCGCCTTTACTATAGTTTATGTGGAGAGAGAGGAATATAAATTGCGTTATTAAATATGGAGCGCTCTTCTAGGGATGTGGTGCCCGCTGATTCGGAGAGGAGATGGTAATCAGCCAGGAGGGGAGGAATGTTCCCTCCTAATTTCTCAGGGGTCAGCGCGGAAATTGCTGGATATTTATTAAGTTTGTCTCCTGTAATTGCTTGTTTAGATCCGAGATCAGCGCAGCAATGTGATTCCGTTACCGCCATTATGTGCCGTTTCGGGAGCTGCATCCGCCGAACCGCCTCAGTGCCCCAACCCCTGAAATGTGACCCATATACACAGAGAGGCGGCAGGGGGCAGTCACTGGCACTGCAGAGGACCGGACAATTCTAGATTTCAGACGTGTCCATTCCTGGGAATCGGGGCAGTCTGTAGTCTCTCCTGTAGGGCTCCACACGCTCAGGTAGGCATTAGGCAGCGTTCACACAGGCAATGGTTTGGTCCAAGCAAGTTCAGTTTTATTGCTTTCATAAAACTCAAGTTGATTCAAAACAAAAACCTAAACAGCCTCTTCTGAGCATAAAGCTATCACGGCTGATAAACAGTTAATTCAGCAGCACATATGTCAGTGTGGCTCTCCCCAACGGTACAGTGTTTTCCCCAAAGCAAACTTTACAGAAGAGGCCAATTCCCCTACCACCACCAGTCTCTGAGTCACCTTCAGCCTGAGCTCCAGCAGCTTTCAGAGCCAAACAGAAGTGTTCATCTAAAGGCACAGTTCACACTGAACAGGCTGCAGCTTCCACACATTACTCTGCAGCTCTACCACACAGACTGCTCAGCTTTCCCAGCTGACCCGTGCAGTCTCCCTTCATAGAGACCCCTGGCATGTCTCTCTCCATCTGCAGCTCACATATTGTCTGGTCACTCACCAGCAGCACACTCCACTCTGCTCCATCCAGCAGACTGACTTCTAGTGACCACACACCCTGATTTTAGTAAAAAGCTCATCAGGTGCATCTAATCAGGACCTGCAGAGCTAGGACTTAACCCTGTCCTACCTGGCTTTGCTACACTCTATAAATTCTGTTGTGTCATTAATGATGTTCTTCTGGCGCTCCTCCTGTCACTTTAGGTTCCTTTTATTAATCTTGTGGTACTGCCTGCCAATCATAAGCTCCCTCTGTCGGTTCCCTCGGGGTTCCTCTCACCAGTTTTGGGGTTCCCCCTGTTTATCACAAGTTCCTCCTGTCTGCTTTCCTCTTGATTTCCACTAATATCAGGTTTTGCTGCTCGATGTCGTGGTCTGGGGTCCCCGATGTGGCAAGGTTTTATAATAGGGACATGGCACCGCCTTCTGTATGGTGAGGTGCAGGGAATCTGCCCGACTCATCTCCTCTATCCTGTCCATCCATCTGTTCGTCAATTCATCGTCGCCCCCTCCCCCGGGACGGATCCATTTCCTCCTTTCTACTTCACAGTAATGGAGCCATTAGAGGTGGTCGTCGTCCGCCTTTCTGTGGCGTGTAGATTTATCTTGATAGCGGTGCGGATATTGAGTGCGCTGTGCGGTTGGACGCGGTAATTTGCTGCCTGTAATTGTATTATAATGCCCCTACCTGAAAGCCCGGACAATTAAGCCATCTCTGCCGATCGATGCTGCCTATGTGAGAAGTTTATTGGTCCGGAGTCTTCCCCCGGGACCGCCGTCCTGTTCGGCTCCATCAGCAACCTGTGGCTCTGTGTCTGCTGGAGAACTACAAGTGCCAGTGTGGCCTCTGACTCCGCCCTCTCTGTGCAGTATTGTGCCTTTCCTCCCTTCGTCACAGGGGCCCCCTCCTCCCTTCATAACAGGGGCACCTTCCTCCCATCGTCACAGGGGCCCCCTCCTCCCTCCGTCATAGGGGCCCCCTCCTCCTTCATAACAGGGGCCCCCTCCTCCAGTCGTCAGAGTCCCCCTTCATCACAGAAGCCCCCTCCCATTGTCACAGGGGCCCCCTTTTTCCACCGTCACTGGGCCCTTTTTCCATCATCACTGTCCCCCCCCTCCTCCCATCGTCATAGGGGCCCCCTCCAAGTATCACAGGTCCCCCCTCGTCTCATCGTCACAGGGGCCCCCTCCTCCCTTCATAACAGGGGCCCCCTCCTCCAGTCGTCAGAGTCCCCCTTCATCACAGAAGCCCCCTCCCATTGTCACAGGGGCCCCCTTTTTCCACCGTCACTGTCCCCCCCCCTCCTCCCATCGTCATAGGGGCCCCCTCCAAGTATCACAGGTCCCCCCTCGTCTCATCGTCACAGGGGCCCCCTCCAAGTATCACAGGGGCCCCCTCCTCCCATAGTGACATTGCTGTCCTCAACCCCTCTGATCAGCTGCAGAGCCTGTGTGTGCAGCCGCCTCTCTCGGTTCCTCTGGGCCCACCTGCCCCCATCCTGCCACAGATAACACCTTCTGTGCTGGAGAGAAGCTGCAGACTGTACATATTTAATTCCCGACATAAGATTATAGGGGACCCCCACCTCACATTATCGCAGCCATGAACGGCATCGTCCTCCCTTCACCATCTCACTTCTGTAGAACTACAACTCTCATCATGTCCACAGCCGTGCACGTGTTTGCCTCAACTTGCTGGGGGTGGTAGTTCAATAGCTTCTGTACTTGGATTGGATGTAAGCGATAGTCAGGTATTGCTGAGAGTTGTAGTTCTGCAGACTAGCGGGTTTGCTGGTACTTGTAGTTCACATTTGCTCCCCAGCGATGCACTGTTGGGGTGTTTTGGTCACTGGGCAGCTCTGGGGGCAGTGGCTGCTAGAAAGCGGTGATTAGCGGCCCCATTGCTGCTTCCTCCCGCTCCTGGTGACACGTCTCCAATAAAGCGCTGCAGCCGCGTCTAATGGCGACAATTAGGGCTTCAGCATGTGCCGCGCCTCGCCAATATGGGAATCGAGCGCCACGTCCGTCCTATCTATGACGTCCCCCCAGCACCTCCGAGGAGAGGAACCCTGACCGGAGAGTAACGGGCTCTCTGCGGCCCTGGATCACTGCATGGCTGGGGGCTCGGTCTACCCAATATTCCAGCTGAAGGACATGTCCTCATCTGTGGAGATGAGGGTGCAGCGCAGTGGAGCAGAGCTACAGTACCAGACACGACCAGGCACAGGGGTGGCACTGTTTCTAGATAACAGCCGCCGTGTCTGTCTTATGAACTGGCACTGTTATCCCGCATAAGACCCGTCCTGGTTTCAGCATCTGCTCTGCTTATTGGCTCCCCGGCGTCCATGTGCATGAAGGGGTTAATCCCGCTCTGCAGGCAATAACGCCAAGATTATTGGCATGAATAAAAGATGAAGCCGCTGTCAGTGAATCCTGTGCGGGCGCCGTAACCGGCTGAATGCAAAGGATTGTGAGCGGGAGGCGCAGATGTGCGAGAGAACGCCACGTGCTGGGTGACACCTGACGGGGCATGCTGGTGCGTGTAGTTCATTTGTGTCACAGCGGTTATCGAGTAATAGAGGAAAATAAATGTAAACACGGCTTCCCATCGTGTGACCTCTCACAAGATTAGCGTGTAGCTCTCCTGAAATACTGTGTGCTGCTGGGGATCCTGCTCCTTACACTATGTGACACTCGGCCTGTGACCTCTCAGATCTGAAATACTCTGTGCTGCTGGGAATCCTGCTCTTTCCACTATGTGACGCTCAGCCTGTGACCTCCCAAACATGAAATACTCTGTGCTGCTGGGAATCCTGCTCCTTCCACTATGTGATACTCAGCCTGTGACCTCCCAGACCTGAAATACTCTGTGCTGCTGGGAAGCCTGCTCCTTCCACTATGTGACACTCGGCCTGTGACCTCCCAGACCTGAAATACTCTATGCTGCTTGATACCCTGTGATTTCAGCACTGTAACATCTAGCCTTTGACTTCCCTTATCACCAGCTTACTCCTCTCCTGAAATCCTCTGTGCTGCTGGGGTCACCTCCCACAATAGCAGTCATCTCCAGGCATCTTATGGTGGAGGTGGCACCTACACTGGGGCTACACTGTGAGACTGCCATGAAACGAGACCAAGCTTTGTACGACTCTACACAATATGTTGCGGCTTCAGAAAGTCTAGTGAATTGATCAACAATATTTTAAGTAATCGCCCAATAATTGGGAACATGAAGAGGTTAATTCAGATCTCAATCTGATGGTTCGTTACAGTTGTATCCAGAATCTGCTGTGATTGTTACAATGTATCAATCTGGAAATCACAGAAGACAGGATAACGTGTGACACCGAGGCCGAAGGCCGGACCCCGAACCATCCGCATACACTCGTCATCTACCAACTGAGGATAAAATACAGCTCCCAGTATGCCAGGCAAGCTGGGCTTTGTAGTGCGTCACCTGGATGACCACAGGCTGAAGCTCAGTGACGCACTTTGCGGTGTGCAAAGGATGGAAGATTTCTATTCACTGACAGCAAGCTGAGCTCTTGAAAAGTTGTGAGGAAGTGAAATTCTAAGCCTGTTAGAAGTTTGACGGCTGAATGATGGGGCTGAGCTTGCTTAACTGACCCCTTTTATGGCCATTTTGGGGCCCATGTGTCACTTTTAGCCTTGAAAACGCCAATTTGGATTGAATCCCCCCATATCTGTCCGCGGCCTCCCCTGAGCTGTGGGGTCTTTGCATTGTAGGGTTGGTGAATGTCCTGCCAGTCTCCCACGATTCTCCTGTAAGGAGCAGAGAAGTCAATCTGCTAAGGACCTGGGTGAAGATCAGGATCTTGTGCTGTACCGGAGATTTGTCACCTCGATGCTCCGCTCCAGCCTATGGTGGCCCTCTAAATCCACCGATCTGTCCCTTCACGAATACTAGGAGCCGGCTGTTCCCGCACATCTGCTTCATTAGCGCCGCCGCTCTTGCACATTAATAAGCGCTCTGCTGCCATATGCGGCCTTCCCCCGGTAGATGTTGCGTCCCATATCACGCCATCACTCCATGAGCAGAACGCGTGCAGCGCCTTCCCCGCACCTCCGATGCAGCGCGCACAGCTGTCACTGTCAGTGAGCCGCAGACAAATCGTCGCCCTCCCCTGAACCATAGGAAGCATCAGATCTCTGCCGGATTTATTTGCTTGTCGGGGCGATGAGGGGCTCGGAGACTGTTTTATGTCCCCTGCTGTGAGCGCCGAGCACCTTGGAGAAGATATCGCTCGTCTACGTGCGTGCGCCGTTTTAATGAGCAATAGGAGGGGTAGAAGTTGGGATGATCTAAGGAAGGAGGCCAGCAATGATGGACGCGCGCCACTGACTTCTGGTCTGCTTGGCTTAACCCTGTCGCTGCCAACAATGGGAGCAAGAGACCAGTCATGGAAGAGGATGACTGGCACATATTCACACTGGAGATCTCCAGTTTGGGCATTTTTCAGTCTTGCAGATATTCCTTACATTCCTTGTTGTCTGAGGGCCACTTCGGCCGCCATGCTTCTCACCGCCTGCTCCAGGCCTTGATCTCCCAGCTGGGTCTTTGTTGGCTGCTGTCACTTGTCCACAATGTTTTGCTTTTTGGTCTAGAAGAAAGGAAAACCGGACTCAGATCCCAACTCCATCTACTTCTATGGGCAGGTGGAACGTTCAGGCTACATTCAGTTATAGGATTATTGGAGAAGGACCCTCATGGCTGCTCCCACAGGTGGGGACGGAGGAGGACACCTGAGTCTGGAGGAGGAAGAGGACACAGAAGAATGGAGGAGGAGGGAGGACAGAGGAGTCTGGAGGAGGAAGGATAGTAATAATAATTTTATTTCTATAGCACCAACATATTCCGCAACAATTTACATTATAGAGGGGACTTGTACAGACAATAGACATTACAGCATAACAATAAACACAGATCAAAACAGATACCAAGAGGAATGAGGGCCCTGCTCACAAGCTACAATCTATGAGGAAGGATAGAGGATGAGGGCGACAGAGGAGTGTGGAGGAGGGAGGATAGAGGAGTCTGGAGGAGGAGGGAGGACAGAGGAGTCTGGAGGAGGAGGACAGAGAAGTCTGGGGAGTACAGGATTCTGGAGGACAGAGAAGCCTGGAGGAGGAGGAGGGAGTACAAAGGAGTCTGAAGGAGGAGGGAGGACATAGGAGTCTCGAGGATACAGGAGTCTGGAGGAGGGAGGACACAGGAGTCTGGAGGAGGAGGGACGACACAGGAGTCTGGAGGAGGAGGGAGGACACAGAAGTCTGGAGGAGGAGCGAGGACAGAGGAGTGTGGAGGAGTCTGGAGGGCATGATGACTCTGGAAGAGGGAGGACAGAGTAGTCTGGAGGAGGAGGAAGGACAGAAGAGTGGAGGAGGGAGGACAGAGGAGTCTGGAGGAGGAGGAAGGACAGAAGAGTCTGGAGGAGGGAGGACAGAAGAGTCTGGAGGAGGAGGGAGGACAGAGGAGTCTGGAGGAGGAGGGAGGACAGAAGAGTCAGGAGGAGGAGGGAGGACAAGAGAGTCTGGAGGAGGGAGGAAAGAGGAGTCTGGAGGACAGAAGAGTCTGTGCACATTTTCCTTCCTCTTATTTGTCTCTTCCCATTCCACCTTCTTCCTCTGATCTTTTTGTGTCTTCTAGGTCGTGATCCAGCAGGGAGATGGCGGCGGGGTGCGTGTAATAAGCGGCGCTCTCCTCCCCTCCCCCACTGACAGGTTTTATCAGAGCCGCAGACACAGCGGTATAATACTATAATAAAATATTGATATCGTACACGCGGCAGCAGCAGCAGAGCCATCAGCGGAGCCATCGAGAGGATGTCAGGGAACAAAGGCAAATGGAGCTGCGGGGACAGATGTGTCGGGTCACGGAGGGCACAGAGCCGGGTGGGTGGTCAGATGGCGCCTCGTGTTCATAAGCTCTGGATGACCTGGTCAAGGCAAAGTGGCTCCACAGCGCCCCTACACTCAGAGCCCCCCACACTGAGCCCCATGTCCCTCCACTCCCCAGCTGTGCCTGAGCCTCTACAGCATAGACTGCGGGTCATTGAGCGGAGGTGCTGGTACAGTGTAACAGTGCTGTGACCAATGGCAGGTGCCGGTATTGGGAGCTTAGAAGGGGGTGCAGTGAAAATAATACTCAGACAAGAGCTGAAATCCTTCCAGAAACCCGAAGAGATCAGGAGCTGAGGCATCAATATGGCCGATGCCAGATACCAAGTGCCTGTGGTTGTGTGGAGGGATGATGATGATGGTGGTGGTTGTGTGGAGGAATCAAGATGGTGGTGGTTGTGTGGAGGGATGATGATGGTGGGGCTTGTGTGGAGGGATGATGATGGTGGGGCTTGTGTGGAGGGATGATAATGATGGCGGTGCTTGTGTGGAGGGATGATGATGGTGGGGCTTGTGTGGAGGGATGATGATGGTGGGGCTTGTGTGGAGGGATGATAATGATGGCGGTGCTTGTGTGGAGGGATGATGATGGTGGGGTTGTGTGGAGGGATGATGATGGTGGGGTTGTGTGGAGGATGATGATGGTGGGGTTGTGTGGAGGGATGATGATTGTGTGCAGTGATGATGATGGTGGAGGGATGATGATGATTGTGTAGAATTATACTGGTGGTTGTGTGGAGGGATGATGATGGTGGACTGATGGTGGTTGTGTGGAGGAATGATGGTGGTGGGATAATGATGGTGGTTGTGTGAAGTGATGATGATAGAGGTGTGGAGGGATGATGGTGGTGGAGGTTGTGTGGAGGGATGATGATGATGGAGGTTTTGGAGGGATGATGATGGTGGTGGAGGTTGTGTGGAGGGATGATGATGGTGGTTGTGTGGGATGTGTTGATGATGGTGGTTATGTGGAGGGATGATGGAGTGATGGTGGTTGTGTGGAGGGATGATGGTGGTGGTTGTGTGGAGGGATGATGATGGTGGAGGTTGTGTGGAGGGATGATGGTGAAGGTTGTGTGGAGGGATGATGATGATGGTGGTTGTGTGGAGGGATGATGGTGAAGTGATGATGGTGGAGGTTGTGTGGAGTGATGATGGAGGTTGTGTGGAGGGATGATGATGATGGTGGAGTGATGATGGTGGAGGTTGTGTGGAGTGATGATGATGGAGGTTGTGTGGAGGGCTGATGATTTTGGAGTGATGGTGGTTGTGTGGAGGGATGATGATGGTGGTGGTTGTGTGGTGTGATGATGATGGTGGTTGTGTGGAGTGATGATGATGGTGGGTGTTTTAGAGTTGATGATGGTTCTCGTACATTGGGACTCTTCCTGAGCTGTAGTCGCCCCTCTGGTGTCGTCCATCTTCTGTTTTTGGCGGTGTGTCCTATGACGTGGGAGCTTGTGCCCAGCTGCGGTGTCTTCTGCAGCCTGCTCAGTACTGTGCGGCCGCTGCCAGTTTGATCTGTATATTCGTGCAGGTGACCGGATGAGACCCGGGATTCTGTGCCGCTTTCTTCAGGTCCCGTCAGTGGGAACGTATCTGATTTGGTTCTTGTAATGTGTCGCGTTTTGCGTCCTTCATACAAGAAAGTGAAGGTAACGCGCCAATCTTCCTGCTCGCAGGGTTTGTGTCTCTGTTTCTCTCGTCTCCCCGGAAGGTTTTTAATCATTGACTTCTTTGTACATGATGATCTGTGTGCAGCTAATCTGCAGGCCGTGTTCGCAGGACACCAGAGAGCCGCACGCGTTTCCTCGTCAATACCCTGCATCGTGATGTCTGCCAGATGAAAGGATGAGGCGCTTCGATTGATGCCGGCGCCGCAGCGGGTGGTAAACACGGGCCTTTAACGAGCTCACAAAAGTCTATAAGATGGTGTCACGACGATACCTGAGAGCACGTCCCAGGACCGGCCGCTCGCTGCGCTCCCAACGTGAACCCGGCTCCACGAATACGGCTTAATTGGCGCAGACTCCGGATTCACATCAGATCAATTCTCCTATTTCTTATTAGTCCCCGAGCGGCTGGAAAGAAATCCATGAAATCTGTCGAATTAGAGAAGACTGGGAGTACGGCGCAGTCACCCTGCGATCAGAGCCGACCGCACCGCAGTCACCCAGCGATCAGAGCCGACCGCACCGCAGTCACCCCGCGATCAGAGCCGACCGCACCGCAGTCACCCCGCGATCAGAGCCGACCGCACCGCAGTCACCCCGCGATCAGAGCCGACCGCACCGCAGTCACCCCGCGATCAGAGCCGACCGCACCGCAGTCACCCCGCGATCAGAGTTAACCGTACAGCACTCACAGGGCAGTCGAGGAACGGCATGAGGAGCAACTCCCTATTCTATATAGTCTGTAGTCCTGGCTTACCTGTAAAAGTTTTGTGAGGCCAGAAGTAGGCGCCATAAAGCCTCATGGTCATAGCCAGTGTATTCATGGGTACATCATGCGACTGGGGCTTTCTATATACCGACCTCTGCTGCAAACAACTACATCTGACTATTAGGATTGCTGCAAACGGATCAGTAATGTGATGTATGTACACAGTGACTGCACCAGCAGAATAGTGAGTGCAGCTCTGGAGTATAATACAGGATGTAACTCATATCAGTAATGTATGTACACAGTGACTGCACCAGCAGAATAGTGAGTGCAGCTCTGGAGTATAATACAGGATGTAACTCAGGATCGTAATGTAATGTATGTACACAGTGACTGCACCAGCAGAATAGTGAGTGCAGCTCTGGAGTATAATACAGGGTGTAACTCAGGATCAGTAATGTAATGTATGTACACAGTGACTGCACCAGCAGAATAGTGAGTGCAGCTCTGGAGTATAATACAGGATGTAACTCAGGATCAGTAATGTATGTACACAGTGACTGCACCAGCAGAATAGTGAGTGCAGCTCTGGAGTATAATACAGGATGTAACTCAGGATCAGTAATGTAATGTATGTACACAGTGACTGCACCAGCAGAATAGTGAGTGCAGCTCTGGGTATAATACAGGATGTAACTCAGAAACAGTAATGTAATGTATGTACACAGTGACGAACCAGCAGAATAGTGAGTGCAGCTCTGGGGTATAATACAGGATGTAACTCAGGATCAGTAATGTAATGTATGTACACAGTGACGCACCAGCAGAATAGTGAGTGCAGCTCTGGGGTATAATACAGGATGTAACTCAGGATCAGTAATGTAATGTATGTACACAGTGACTGCACCAGCAGAATAGTGAGTGCAGGTCTGGAGTATAATACAGGATGTAACTCAGGATCAGTAATGTAATGTGTGTACACAGTGACTGCACCAGCAGAATAGTGAGTGCAGCTCTGGAGTATAATACAGGATGTAACTCAGGATCAGTAATGTATGTTAACAGTGACTGCACCAGCAGAATAGTGAGTGCAGCTCTGGAGTATAATACAGGATGTAACTCAGGATCAGTAATGTATGTACACAGTGACTGCACCAGCAGAATAGTGAGTGCAGCTCTGGAGTATAATACAGGAGGTAACTCAGGATCATTAATGTATGTACACAATGACTGCACCAGCAGAATAGTGAGTGCAGCTCTGGAGTATAATACAGGAGTAACTCAGGTCAGTAATGTAATGTATGTACACAGTGACTGCAGCTCTGGAGTATAATACAGGATGTAACTCAGGATCAGTAATGTAATGTATGTACACAGTGACTGCACCAGCAGAATAGTGAGTGCAGCTCTGGAGTATAATACAGGCTGTAACTCAGGATCAGTAATGTAATGTTGTACAAGTGACTGCACCAGCAGAATAGTGAGTGCAGCTCTGGAGTATAATACAGGATGTAACTCAGGATCAGTAGTGTAATGTATGTACACAGTGACTGCACCAGCAGAATAGTGAGTGCAGCTCTGGAGTATAATACAGGATGTAACTCAGGATCAGTAATGTAATGTATGTACACAGTGACTGCACCAGCAGAATAGTGAGTGCAGCTCTGGAGTATAATACAGGATGTAACTCAGGATCAGTAATGTAATGTATGTACACAGTGACTGCACCAGCAGAATAGTGAGTGCAGCTCTGGAGTATAATACAGGATGTAACTCAGGATCAGTAATGTATGTACACAGTGACTGCACCAGCAGAATAGTGAGTGCAGCTCTGGAGTATAATACAGGAGGTAACTCAGGATCAGTAATGTATGTACACAGTGACTGCACCAGCAGAATAGTGAGTGCAGCTCTGGAGTATAATACAGGAGGTAACTCAGGATCAGTAATGTATGTACACAGTGACTGCACCAGCAGAATAGTGAGTGCAGCTCTGGAGTATAATACAGGAGGTAACTCAGGATCAGTAATGTAATGTATGTACACAGTGACTGCACCAGCAGATTAGTGAGTGCAGCTCTGGAGTATAATACAGGATGTAACTCAGGATCAGTAATGTAATGTATGTACACAGTGACTTCACCAGCAGAATAGTGAGTGCAGCTCTGGAGTATAATACAGGATGTAACTCAGGATCAGTAATGTATGTAGTCAGTGACTGCACCAGCAGAATAGTGAGTGCAGCTCTGGAGTATAATATAGGATGTAACTCAGGATCAGTAATGTAATGTATGTACACAGTGACTGCACCAGCAGAATAGTGAGTGCAGCTCTGGAGTATAATGCAGGATGTAACTCAGGATCAGTAATGTATGTACACAGTGACTACCCCAGCAGAATAGTGAATGAAGCTCTGGGGTATAATGCAGGATGTAACTCAGGATCAGTAATGTAATGTATGTACACAGTGACTGCACCAGCAGAATAGTGAGTGCAGCTCTGGAGTATAATACAGGATGTAACTCAGGATCAGTAATGTAATGTATGTACACAGTGACTGCACCAGCAGAATAGTGAGTGCAGCTCTGGGGTATAATACAGGATGTAACTCAGGATCAGTAATGTAATGTATGTACACAGTGACTGCACCAGCAGAATAGTGAGTGCAGCTCTGGAGTATAATACAGGATGTAACTCAGGATCAGTAATGTAATGTATGTACACAGTGACTGCACCAGCAGAATAGTGAGTGCAGCTCTGGAGGATAATACAGGATGTAACTCAGGATCAGTAATGTAATGTATGTACACAGTGACTGCACCAGCAGAATAGTGAGTGCAGCTCTGGAGTATAATACAGGATGTAACTCAGGATCAGTAATGTAATGTATGTACACAGTGACTGCACCAGAATAATGAGTGCAGCTCTGGAGTATAATACAGGATGGTGCACACTGTAGATGTCTTGTACATACTGTTAGATGGGGTCAGAGATGAATGTGATAAAGTGGTTCATTGGCTCTAATCACATTGGTACCATAGATACGATGGATAACTCTCATGATGGACTGTTTTTCCTGCGCCCACGGTCAGGTATTTAGCAGATCGTGTTAATTCTCTGGGGTCGGTCCCCATGGTGTTTGTCTCGTTACCTGGGGCTTTGTTAATCACAGATGATGGATAATTGGGAGCTATATATAGGGTTTATAATCCCATTAGGTTCCTCCATGGTCTGGTGCCCGTGTAAACATTGCAGCTTCCACCTCCTCTTGTCTTGTTATATGGCTACTTAATTATAAGTAAGGTTAATGAGCGAGTAAGGAATCGGCATGTGTGCAGCAGTTACTGTAGTATCTATGATGTGAGGGGATGATGCGGGTTTCTTCCCATAGTATGTATGGTGCTGCTCATTGGTAACAATGTCTCATCCGCTGTTACATTGTGTCCTCTGTGCTGCGGAGCTGATAACTTGTAACAAGTCGAGGATGTGAGCTTCTAGGGAGGATGCAATTGTAGCAGTCTCTCAGCTGTGAGCAGAACGGGGGTCAGGGATTGTATTTGATCACTGACGGCAAGCAGAGATCTTGTAAATGTTTGCTGTGTCGTGAATGAATCGCCTTTTAGGTTTTTCGCACTTTCTCGCTGCTCCAGGCACCACGTTCTCACGTGTAAACCTTAACAAGCCGACACGATAATGTGTCAACGGATCGCTACCTCATCACCTCCGAGTCCTTACAGATGTCGGAGGATGAGGATTATACTGCCCTGATTAGTGTGGCATCGGAGGGGTTAAAGCTGCTCGGGGTCTCCTGCGCTCACCCCAAAGGCCTTGATGACGACTTTATCCGCCATGGTGAACTTCGTGGCTGCTTCGCTGGTGACATCTGTTTGGTGGGTGATTAATTGCAATTAGTGAGCGAGCTGAAAGCCGGGGCGAGATTATTCAGCAGAACCTCCTCAAGATTAATGAGCCAGGACCACCGGGGCCCACCACGTACCGGAGTGTGTGCGCACCCCCCAGAACTGCGGGGATATGGCCGGTAACAGGGAACAGCAGACATGTCTAATAGTGGGGGGTGTCTGCGGTGAAGGAGGTTGTGGTATAGAGGTCCGTTCACATCTCCCCCTCTGACCGGTGACAACCCCTGTGGCAGCTGTAGTGGCGTCCACACTGATTGTCACTCCAGATTTCTATTTTCTGCAGATTCTCTGTTTTATTTTGGGACCGTGGGAAGGGGAGTCTTTAATCTCGTCTACCAGGGCACGCTGGGAGTTGTAGTGTCACCAAGCCTTGCTGATCACCGTGCCTCGGGGTCACCGGTGCATACGGTTCCTGCCAGGCAGCCGCTGTTTGCCAGCACAAAGCCGCAGTGTTTGGAGTCGGCGCCCGCGGTTCGTCCTCCGTGTGAGTCACCGTCATTAAATCATCATTAGCTGGCACCGCTCCCGTCCCTGACACCCGGCGGGAGAGAATGAGGTCACAAGCTGTAGCCAGCGCCCGGTGCCAGGAGGAGCAGCCTCTGCCCGTAGTCTGGTGGCATGTTCTAGTGATCACCCGCTGTGTGCCCTCCGGCTGGCAGGAAGTTATTGCTGTAGTCAGCGAGCGCCAGAACCGCGGGCAGAGGACGCAAGCGATGTCCTGTTGTCAGGACGGTGCGGCTGCAATGGATGTGCCCGCCGCTTACACCCGCAGTGCGCCCCCAATGTGAACTCTTCACCTGCACAATCCACAGCAAAACCTGCTGTTTTGCACTTACTCATTGCTTTCTATGGAAGAAAAAAACGCTGTAAGAAGCGACTGCTGCAGTTGGTGAAAACGCCGCAGTGTTCCAGTTCAGTCAGGGAAAGCCCCATTGTGTGTGCATGAGATCTCTTCTCACAGCTTTTGGTGGTACTGTAAAACACAGCTTAAAATATGTGTGTGAAACGCAGCAAAAATGCAACGTGTGAACATGCCCTTACTGTACATTAGATCAGGAGTCTATCCTCATATCCGCACACTGCCCCCTTGTGGACACATAGGCGGGACAACACGGGAAGGGTGAGCGACACGTGTCGGCGCTCGCATGTTCTGCCGCCTGCAGATTACGCAGCAGTTTCCTTTCTGCATGAAGTTTTTCTCTCTTTCTGGAAGTGCTAAAAACAAGTATGTGGTGACATGACAACAGAGCGGGAAGCTGCAAGCGGCGTCCTGGGTGTCAGGAGAACGTGCTAAGGAGCCGATTGTGGAGGGAGCAGACGGCTGCGACATAGCAGAGGGGAGACGTGGCACCGTGGGTGTAGTGTCAGATAGCACCACAGGGGGTACGTGGACGTGATGCCCCTCGCCCCTCCTGCGACCACCACCATCCCTGTCCCCATAATCCAGAACATCTGGTAATCTGCCGCCTAATACAGATAAAGGGTTTGTAAAATCATTTACAGGTTGTTGATAAAAGTACATTGTTTTGTCTTCCACCCTCTGGATGCAGCCTGCAGTGTAAAGCACAGAGGTCATGGTTACAGCTATTCGTACATTGGTGTATGTGTCTGTACACACAGGAACATGGCTGTGGGCACTAGAATGAAACCTCCATCCTTTACACTGCAGCTGCAGAATACTAGTATACAGGATAGTGTCCCCCTCACCACCCCCCGTTTCTGTCCGTGGGGGGTCCTGGGCTCAGGTTTCCTATTGGAACAAGCAGAGCTGCACTGTAAAGCATGGTGTATATAGGAAGCCTGTGATTGCTGAGAGCGATCAGTCCAATCCTCGTTGTTTTCTCCTTTCCGTCGCCACTCTCCTTGTACCCACTTTACTGACGGCCCGTTAGAATCGGCGTCCCCCCGTGTGCTGATCTGACGCTCGTCCTCACTGCGCTCAGTCAACATGAAGCCGGATGAATATTCAGATCTGATGTTTGGAAAAGCAAAACAAATATCTAATCTGGAGCGATGTGACCGCGGCAAATAGCTGTATGGAAATGCACGGCGGCGGCCCAGACCCTGATTTCCATGCGCTTTTTAACCTCTTCTGTGCTGCCGGTGATGGGGGCCGCAGCTGCTGTGGATGAGGGGTCTCTGCAGCCTTCATGTCTCTTCATTGCCCACATAGAAGCGATAAGGTGCCATTAAAAGGCGACTTAGAGTCCGCCCAACAAAAAAAAGGCCTCAGAAATGCACATGGTCATTCTGTTATGTGAAAACGGCCCCTGTTCACATGTTCAGGCTTTTTGAGCTTCTTTTGATCACTTCAGGTCTCCAAAGACACCGAGCATCTAAAAGGAGTGACCTGACCGATCTCCTAACTGTGTCCGCTTTGCTCTTTGCAAAATCAAAGTGAAGGCGCAAAAGTTGCCCAGGCCTATTTTTGGGCAATTTGCCAGTGTGTTTGCTTGAAAAACTGCAAAAATGGCATTAAAACCCGCCAAAAATGTCTGAAAAGCATCCAAAAACCAATAAAGACTCTTGAGGGAAAAAACACACCAGTGCTTCCTAGCGCGTCTTTCTCTTAAAAGCCTCGTCTGGTTCGCCCGGCTGAATACGGCGTTGTGTGCACATGCCCTGCGGCTGATCACAGAGAAGCTTGGCAGGTTGTGAGTGCAGCACCCGCCATGGCCAGCAGGGGACGCAGGTCTTTTTTTTTGCGTTTGGCTGGATGATCTCACCGATTAGCGTGTTTTTTTGGAGATCTCGTGTGCACTCAAATCCCCTATTTTTTTTCTTCTGCGACTCAGCAAATCGTGCTCTGAACTGCACACGAATCAGAAAACTACGATAATCTGCAGCAGAAAGCTGGGCAGAAAGTCAAAAGGAAAATGTGCAACCACGGCGAGAACTCAGGAGGCAAAAAGTGCCCAGGATGGATGAGCTGGATCTGCTGCAGGCTACATGGGCGGCACGTTAACTGTACACGCTTCAGGGCCGTGGTCGGCTCAGTCCAGCAGTTTTGACGTCGCCATTAAGGGTTAATGTGCAGTTGTCTTAGTAACGAATAGTTCCACAATTTCATCACATTTTGTGTTTTTGCTTCATTTTATTTATTATGCGCTGCTTATATAGCGCCATCATATTTCCCAGCACTTTACCAGTATCACTGTACAAATCTCCGCTTGCATGCAGTGAATTGATACAGCACTGACAGGCTGGTAACCCCAGAACCTCTTATGCAGCGTTTTCTTCTCCCTATGGACCATGGTCTTTTCTCGGCGCCGTGCTCTCATGCGCCTCTTTACGGCGCCGTGCTCTCATGCGCCTTTTCTCGGCACCGTGCTCTCATGCGCCTCTTTACAGCACCGTGCTCTCATGCGCCTCTTTACGCACCGTGCTCTCATGCGCCTCTTCACGGCACCATGCTCTCATGCGCCTCTTTACGCACCGTGCTCTCATGCGCCTCTTCACGGCACCATGCTCTCATGCGCCTCTTTACGGCGCTGTGCTCTCATGCGACTTACACCGCGGCTCCTGTTCAACCTCATGACCATCTAATATAGAAAAGGAAGGTTGGGATGATTGTGGTTGTAGTTCTGTGCTTGACCTCTGTCCCTGGTGATGATACAAGATGTCTTTTTTTTTTTTTTTATTGGCCACAGTCTCTATCTCCACCGTATATTGCGTTTTCTCGGATAGTTCCCGGTTGTGACCGCGGCTCCCCGGGGGAGGGGGGTTGCAGTAACAGGAAGACAACTGTCTGCACTCAGCGGGGGTCCGGAGACCCTGTGTTTCTTTACAAGGGGCTGATATGTCACATTTATTGCTCAGTCTGTCCATAGTCACATCCACATTATTTTCCGGTTTTCTGATTCCGAGGTGTTGATGGGATTATTATGACTGATCTTCGCTTCTATCGTGCTGATCATTGTTTTCAGTGGGACACTGTCAGTAAATCCTCGGGCCCCTGAGTGCTGTGGAGCCCAGGACCTCATAATCGATATTCAGACTGTAATGTTCCCTTCATGGCTGCTGCCTGGTGTCTAATATCCGTGACCTGTCAGCAGACGCCGCTTGCAAACTCAATTATTGCAACCTGCTAACAAAGCCAGGGCCCCTGAGGTCCTGACCTCTCCCCTCTCCTTCCTGACCTCCAACCCCTGACCTCTTTATGTGAGGCCTGTGGCAGGGGTCAGCCACTTCTGCGCTGCCTTTTGATGCATGGCTGGCTGATATGTGTGCTCTGGAGCCACTGCTGAGAGCGGGACCCCCTGAACTGCATCCTGGGGGGACTCTCAGAACACCTGCCGCTAGCACTGAGACCACGGAGAGAACTTGATAATGGCGATCATATTTGCTGCAGATATCACCCATGCTAATAAGTGGGAAATATCTGCACCAAATTGCACGTTTTTTGCCGCTGCGTTTTTGCTGCCAAGAGACGCAGAAATTTCTGCAGCAAATACGTGGCGTTACTTGTCAGATTTTGCTGCAGAATTTTCTCTGCTTCTTGCATTGAGAACTGTCGGGCCGCCTGCTGGGACTTGTAGTCCACCGGTCTATACTCTGTCCAGATTGGGATGATGTTTGTTGCTATTTACAGGGTGAGTAGAGCCAGCCTGGCAGATGGCAGTGCCCCCGCAGCGGGCAGAGGTGCTGATTACACCGCTTTGACTTATGAGGAGCCTCTTGTCTCCCTGCAAGTGATCAGCGGTGAGAGGCGGAGGCGGCTGAGATCCATGGAGGCTGAGAGAGTCCTTGTGTGTAATCAGTGGAAGGGAATGTGCCATGCGTTAGTATTCCGGGAGAGCGAGAACCAGCCGGCAATCTGCTCCTCTCACACAACCACCCGGAGCAGCTGATAAGGACGGGCACTGAGCGAGCGCTGCCATCTGCCGCTTCCACCGCTATTATTTGTCATTCAGGGTTGCAGAGGCTGCTGGGAGATCCTGGCTGCACGTGTCCCCGGAGATCACAAACCTTCCTAGCGTCACGTGAGCGACATCTGGGCTGCGGAGCTGACACTTGGCAGCGGCGGGTACGATGCCGTCCTGTGGTTGCTGCGGGCGCTCGTACCTGATCTCTCAGTCTAGATAAATGATGATAGCTCTGCTGATTGACAGATATAAGGAGGGTTTCTCCTTGGCCATACCAATATACTGAGGGCGGGCACCACGGATGATGGCACTCATTAATACATCACAGGTCTTGCCCATGGCCGGCAAACAGATAAGCACTTGATTGGCTGGTCTGGGCGTCCCAACAGTATCACTCCAGCTCCGCTTATCATACATGACACCCATTGTGCTCAGCCGGCGCTGGATGGCAGATGACGGGGCTAGCAGTATTCATAATAGACGTTGATGTGACGTGGGAGCACAATGGTGGCGTTATCATCTCTGGCGCAGCGAGCACAGATCACGGGGTGCTCATAGCGGAAGCGGCGTCCCCAAACAAGGGAGGATCATTGTCCGCCCTTCGCTACCTCCGGGACTTGGAATTGATGTCACACGGGAATGGTGGAATCGCTGAACAAGCCGTGGGCACATCCGGATATCACCGTACTGCGCGGCGCACCACAGTCACCTCTGCACAATGATCTGGGCCCACAGGGGGGTAAACCAATGCGTTTATACCACAAGGACCCCTCTAATGCCATATATCCACCGCTTCACCTGTTAGTGCCCAGGAGCCAGAAGGATAATTCATTGGGTCTCTTGCCTTCACCTCCTTACTGACCGTGTATGAATAGTGCAGCTTCCATGTAAGCCAGAGAATTTAGGGTTAATCTGGCCGTCTCCCCTGGCAGAGCGGGTTACTATTTTCCTTGCTGTGGATTTGGCGCCATGCAGCCTCGGGTGATGGAATGAACTTTGATTCCATCGGTTTTGCCCGAGGAGGTGACATGGCAGCAGCTGGTCTGCGAGCGTTAGCGGCGCCGCTGGCCTGAATTCGCCTTTTCTCTGTCTCCAGATAAATATCTTTGTACAAACCTCTGATGATTTCCCATCTTCTCGCTGGATCTCGGGCTCAGCACCAGGCAGATGCTACAGAGATCAGATAATCAGATTCAGTAGCGTTCAATAAAAAAAATGGGGTTAATAATGTCAGTAATCGCACGCTGCTCTAGAGGAAAAACTGAGAAGTCTTCTTACAGGGAATCTGACTCCAGGAAATTCGCCTTTTACATTGCGGCATGGGTACAATGGAGGCTGACGAGCTTGTTGTCACTACGTACAGAGGGGTCTCACAAAGTGCCTACAAGAGTCTCCGGGCTCCCAAAAACAGGAAATGGCTGTCACCCGAGCAATGTCTCCCAACTCCTTCATATATAGGATTGCCGCACACTTCTGAGCCCTCTGAGGGTGCCAATGCCTAACTCCTCCATACACAGGATCGCCGCACACTCCTGAGCCTTCTGAGGGCGCCAATGTCAAACTCCTCCATACACAGAATCACTGCACACTCCTGAATCCTCTGAGGGTGCCAATGCCGAACTTCTCCATACACAGGATTGCTGCACACTCCTGAGCCCTCTGAGGGTGCCAATGCCAAACTCCTCCATACACAGAATCACTGCACACTCCTGAGCCCTCTGAGGGCGCCAATGCCAAACTCCTCCATACACAGGATCGCTGCACACTCCTGAGCCCTCTGAGGGTGCCAATGCCAAACTCCTCCATCCACAGGATCACTGCACACTCCTGAACCCTCAAGGGCGCCAATGCCAAACTCCTCCATACACAGGATCACTGCACACTCCTGAATCCTCTGAGGGCGCCAATGCCAAACTCCTCCATACACAGGATCACTGCACACTCCTGAATCCTCTGAGGGTGCCAATGCCAAACTTCTCCATACACAGGATTGCTGCACACTCCTGAGCCCTCTGAGGGTGCCAATGCCAAACTTCTCCATACACAGGATTGCTGCACACTCCTGAGCCCTCTGAGGGTGCCAATGCCAAACTCCTCCATACACAGAATCACTGCACACTCCTGAGCCCTCTGAGGGCGCCAATGCCAAACTCCTCCATACACAGGATCACTGCACACTCCTGAGCCCTCTGAGGGTGCCAATGCCAAACTCCTGCATACACAGGATCACTGCACACTCCTGAATCCTCTGAGGGTGCCAATGCCAAACTTCTCCATACACAGGATTGCTGCACACTCCTGAGCCCTCTGAGGGCGCCAATGCCAAACTCCTCCATACACAAGATTGCTGCACACTCCTGAGCCCTCTGAGGGTGCCAATGCCAAACTCCTCCATACACAGGATCGCTGCACACTCCTGAGCCCTCTGAGGGCGCCAATGCCAAACTCCTCCATACACAGGATCGCTGCACACTCCTGAGCCCTCTGAGGGTGCCAATGCCAAACTCCTCCATACACAGGATCACTGCACACTCCTGAGCCCTCTGAGGGCGCCAATGCCAAACTCCTGCATACACATGATCACTGCACACTCCTGAGCCCCCTGAGGGTGCCAATGCCAAACTCCTCCATACACAGGATCACTGCACACTCCTGAACCCTCTGAGGGCGCCAATGCCAAACTCCTCAATACACAGGATCACTGCACACTCCTGAATCCTCTGAGGGTGCCAATGCCAAACTCCTCCATACACCGGATTGCTGCACACTCCTGAGCCCTCTGAGGGTGCTAATGCCAAACTCCTCCATACACAGGATCGCAGCACACTCCTGAGCCCCTGAGGGTGCCAATGCCAAAAACTCCTCCATACACAGGATCACTGCACACGCCTGAGCCCAATGCCGAACATATCCGATCACGGCTGATCTCCAGGGATGAAAAAGCATCGGCCGCTAATAACAGACCAAATCCTTCTCACCCCATACACAGTAGACCTTCCTGCTGATAGATCAGTGGGTCTGGCCCATTTTGGTCTGGTGTGTATCGAGGCCTTTGGGAGCAATAAGAGTCTCCTCTTTGTTCCTCTGTTATTTTGTGATTTTCCTCTGTTACTGCTTTTTTTTTTCAGTTATCCCACACTCTTCCTCTTCTATCACACGCTCTTCCCCTCTGGCACTGTGCTTTTCCTCTTCTACCACGAGCTTTTCATATCCTGCCCAACGCTCTCTCGTCCCGGTTCTCTGGTCCCAGCCCTCTCGCGCTCTGGTCCCGGCCCTCTCGCGCTCTGGTCCCGGCCCTCTCGCGCTCTGGTCCCGGCCCTCTCGTGCTCTGGTCCCGGCCCTCTCGCGCTTTTTTTCAGTTATCCAACACTCTTCCTCTTCTATCACACGCTCTTCCCTTCTGGCACTGTGCTTTTCCTCTTCTACCACGTGCTTTCCCTGTCCTGCCCCACGCTCTCGCTCTTTCGTCCCAGCTCTCTCGCGCTCTCGTCCCAGCTCTCTTGCTCTCTTGTCACCACATCATGATGTAGAAGGAGAGACCATGGTTACAGGGATGTGTCACTAATTAGGCTGTGTGCTGTAGTTTCAGTACAATCAGTGTTTTATCAGCAGAAGATTATCACTACAGGAACAGGTCTCAAGTGCACAGCAGTCAGGTAATCTGGGTAACCCCGCCCCCCACCACTGATTGCCAGCTTTCTATGTGTACTGTCATTAAGCTGCCAATGAGGGGTGTGGGCGAGGTCATACACAACTCAGCATTCTGAGCACTGCTACATCTACAGCAGAGAAAACAGGGGTTGTATCAAAACTGCAGCAAGCAGACCAGTAAGTGACACATCGTTAGAATCGCAGACTCTGTCCATACATCATACTGCTTTCAGATTACATAGCAGCAACCTGCTGACATATTCCCTTTAATCCTCACTCTCCGTGAATACCCTGGAGTTCAGTGGAGCGAATCGCTGGCAGGGTGTGACTGAAGCAAAAATAATACTGTAATTGCCGGGTGTAATGATGCCAATTGGCAGCGCGCTTTGTGGCCGCCTGAACTTTCCTCATCACCTGTATAAAACAAGAGAAGCCAAAGGATCATGTCCTGACAGAAGCCGAGCTCATTACTGGGGTCAAGTGCCTCTAATTCCTCATCACACCCTGCGCTGAGCGATGTCTCCTCTCATCTACATTTATCTGCGTCCCGGTGTCCGCACTGCGGAGCTGTGATATCTAACCCTGCCCAGAGATCAACACCGACCCAACCCGGCCATCTTCTGTGCATGGGGCATGTCGGACTTCAGCACCTGACGAGTTTGGAGGAGGAGGGAGGGATACTCCTGTGTGATACTGTCTGCTGAGCTGTGTATCTAATCCTATCCTGTGTGATACTGTCTGCTGAGCTGTGTATCTAATCCTATCCTGTGTGATACTGACTGCTGAGCCGTGTATCTAATCCTATCCTGTGTGATACTGTCTGCTGAGCTGTGTATCCAATCCTCCTGTGTGATACTGTCTGCTGAGACGTGTATCTAATCCCATCCTGCGTGATACTGTCTGCTGAGCTGTGTATCTAATCCTATCCTGTGTGATACTGACTGCTGAGCCATGTATCTAATCCTATCCTGTGTGATACTGTCTGCTGAGCTGTGTATCTAATCCCATCCTGATTGATACTGTCTGCTTTTCCCCGGGGTCTGGGGTGCGGTGATTATTGCTCCCGGTCACATGCAGCCCCTCTGTTGTATGACTACTCCCAGCGGACAGGTGGTCTCTGCCATGCTGGGGGTGATTGCCGCCTTTAGCCCCCTGGCCTAACAGAAGCTTCCAGGGGTCAGCCAGAGGTAAAGGAAGTTACTGACCCGGGCACCTGGATTTAACCCCTGTAGGTGTGGCTGTAGAACCCTTCCCCTTTAATCCCATTGGACAGCTGGGTATCCCAAATTAGTGCATCACCTGGGGAGGGGTGAATTGGGCACTGAGCTGTATTTTTTCTAGCTTCAGCCATATGGGCTCCACAGTCAGAGGCACATTCGTTAATTAGTACCGTGCCTGCCATTATGGAGCAGGAGCTCCTCGGTGATGGATTCGTGCTCGGACCTCGGCCTCCACATCTCGGGATTAATAATCTCTCCCATTCTCCTACAGATGTTTTATAATTTATCTGCTCGCTCAGTCAGGGCACAAACCCCGGTGCCCTCCGTGCCAGTGCTAAAGTGCTCTCCTGCCATCAGTCTCCCTCTGCAATAATATTTCCGGCTGAATTCGCTGCCCCGTTCTGGCTGTTGTCCTGCGCTTGCTGCGCTCTGCGGCTTTTCTTCACGCTGCCCCCACCATGACATGGACCCTGTCTAAAGAGGGAAAATACATCAATGTTTTTAGAGAAATGTAATAATGAGCTATGAGTGCGCCAGCATGGCTCTGGGGTGTCCCTGCCCAGTCTTCAGTGAAGCGTTACTGTACGCTCCTATTTGTACGCTCCGATACCACACGCTCCGATCCAGTACGCTCCGATCCCTTACGCTCTGATCCCTTACGCTCCGATCCCGTACGCTCCTATCCCGTACACTCCTATCTTGTACGCTCTGATCCCGTACGCTCCTATCTTGTACGCTCCGATCCCGTACGCTCCTATCTTGTACGTTCCGATCCCGTACGCTCCGATCCCGTACACTCTGAACCCGTACGCTTCTATCCTGTACGCTCCAATGTATGTTCCGATCCCGTACGCTCCTATCTTGTATGCACCGATACCGTACGCTCCAATGTGATACGCTCCGATCCCCTACGCTCTGATCCCGTACGCTCCGATGTGGTATACTCCGATCCTGTACGCTCCTATCTTGTACGTTCCGATCCCGTACGCTCCGATCCCGTACACTCTGAACCCGTACGCTTCTATCCTGTACGCTCCAATGTATGTTCCGATCCCGTACGCTCCTATCTTGTATGCATCGATACCGTACACTCCAATGTGATACGCTCCGATCCCATATGCTCTGATCCCGTACGCTCCGATGTGGTATGCTCCGATCCCGTACGCTCCTATCTTGTATGCACCGATCCCGTACGCTCTGATCTTGTATGCGCCAATCCCGTACACTCCGATCTTGAATGCTCCGATCCCGTACACTCCGATCTTGTATGCTCTGATCCCTTACACTCCTATTCTGTACGCTCCGATCCTGCCGTCACTACGTCCCTTTAGTTTCTTGATATTTGCAGGAAAGTTTCTAACCAGAAGGTTGTAGTTGCTGTACTGCCCTGTAGCTACTCTGAATAACTGCGCTATCCAGGAGGATGACCGCTGGACAACTACGGGGTCAGACTACATGGGGGTATTTGTAGTCTGTAACCATGGAGAATCACAGGCCTGCATTGAAGCTGTGGATACAAAAGGGAGGACATTCTCAGCTGTTTTCAGTATTTAGTTTTTGCATTTGAGCAATAAAGAAATGAAGTCTGAAAATATCAACACATCATTCTGTGCGAAACGAGTGTGAACAAGGATGAGGCTGAGCATCAGATGTAGGAGGCGATCACCGTGGCTGCCGGTACCGAGCCGTCACCTCCGCCCGCAGCGGGGTCTGTCCTCAGTGGTGCCGGGAGATTAGTGTCTCTTGTAGGCGGTAAAGGCGCTAAAATTACATTGGTCATCTGTCTCAGTCTTTCTCTTTTGCTGTCTGCCTCATTCTCTTTGTGCGTTGCTTGCTGTCTTGCTGTCTTTCTTTGGTGCTCTCTCACTCTCTTGTAGTTCTCACTATCACTCTGTTGACGTCTCTTTCTTACTCCATATCTTTTTGTCTCGTTCATGTTCTCCATATCTCGCACTGTCTTTCTGTTTCTCGCTCTTATTCTCTTGCTCTCTCCTGATCTCTCTCTTGCACTATCAGTCTCCTTTCTGTCTGTCTCCTTCCTTCTCTCTGCTCCTTTTTCCCGTCTCTATCGCTTTCTTCCTCTCTCTGCTGTCTCTTTGTTCTTTTTTCTCTCTTTATTGTTCACAATATTACCGTAGAGTATGCGGCTGGTATGAGGCCGATGGATGGGGGCACATCAAGGGGGGGCTGAAGACGTCCATGGCTGACCATGTGCTCACACTCTGCGCTGCGCCATCCACTTGCTCTCTTCTCCCTGATGGATGTGGACTTTCTCATCCTTCTCCATAAAGCTGAAGTCTGGGAAGGGAATGGAGAGCGAAAATGGAGAGAGCGCCCCCTACTGCCGAGTATTCCATGTACTGCAGCAGGGATTGGGTTTCCTCCATGGCCTCCAGGTCTCAGTCTGTCGGTTTCTATTGCCTTTCCTGTCTCTACCCCGTTCTGTCTCTTTTTCTGTCTCTGTCTGTCTGGCTCGCTCACCGTATATAGGGATTCTTAGATCCGGTGTATATACACCACCGCTATACTAATGGCTTCACAATACCGTATATAGGGATTCTTAGATACAGTGTATATGCACCACCGCTATACTAATGGCTTCACAATACCGTATATAGGGATTCTTAGATCCGGTGTATATACACCACCGCTATACTAATGGCTTCACAATACCATATAGGGATTCTTAGATACAGTGTATATACACCACCGCTATACTAATGGCTTCACAATACCGTATATAGGGATTCTTAGATACAGTGTATATGCACCACCGCTATACTAATGGCTTCATAATACCGTATATAGGGATTCTTAGATACGGTGTATATACACCACCGCTATACAAATGGCTTCACAATACTGTATATAGGGATTCTTAGATCCGGTGTATATACACCACCGCTATACTAATGGCTTCACAATACCGTATATAGGGATTCTTAGATACAGTGTATATGCACCACCGCTATACTAATGGCTTCACAATACCGTATATAGGGATTCTTAGATCCGGTGTATATACACCACCGCTATACTAATGGCTTCACAATACCATATATAGGGATTCTTAGATACAGTGTATATACACCACCGCTATACTAATGGCTTCACAATACCGTATATAGGGATTCTTAGATACAGTGTATATGCACCACCGCTATACTAATGGCTTCACAATACCGTATATAGGGATTCTTAGATACGGTGTATATACACCACCGCTATACAAATGGCTTCACAATACTGTATATAGGGATTCTTAGATATGGTGTATATACACCACCGCTATACTAATGGCTTCACAATACTGTATATAGGGATTCTTAGATATGGTGTATATACACCACAGCTATACTAATGGCTTCACAATACCGTATATAGGGATTCTTAGATACAGTGTATATACACCACCGCTATACAAATGGCTTCACAATACTGTATATAGGGATTCTTAGATATGGTGTATATACACCACCGCTATACTAATGGCTTCACAATACCGTATATAGGGATTCTTAGATATGGTGTATATACACCACCGCTATACTAATGGCTCGACAATACCGTATATAGGGATTCTTAGATATGGTGTATATACACCACCACTATACTAATGGCTCCACAATACCGTATATAGGGATTCTTAGATCCGGTGTATATGCACCACCGCTATACTAATGGCTCCACAATACTGTATATAGGGATTCTTAGATATGGTCTATATACACCACCGCTATACTAATGGCTCCACAATACTGTATATAGGGATTCTTAGATCCGGTGTATATGCACCACCGCTATACTAATGGCTCCACAATACTGTATATAGGGATTCTTAGATATGGTGTATATACACCACCGCTATACAAATGGCTTCACAATACTGTATATAGGGATTCTTAGATATGGTGTATATACACCACCGCTATACTAATGGCTCCACAATACTGTATATAGGGATTCTTAGATATGGTCTATCTACACCACAGCTATACTAATGTCTCCACAATACCGTATATAGGGATTCTTAGATCCGGTGTATATACACCACCCTGAACAAATTCTGTTGGGATTTCTGGTGGTCGTGACACAGGTGCCAGTGACGGCTGCTCCACCTGGTGACTGCACACCGCCATCAGCGCTGTTAAGAATGGTGGCATCAAGTCTTGGTTTGCTATGTCTCATTCTGCAGTTCTCTTCAAAATTTAACTCCATAACGCAGGGACGGCTCCATTCATTTCTTGAGAATGTCAGTAGATTAATGTGGGAGAAGAGTGGAGGCGCTAGATCAAGAGTGATGTGTCACCGCCGAGTATCGAGGGGTTTGTGATCTCTGTATCTGGAACTGTGCGTCATCTCGGCTTCGGGAGGGATTTGTCATTGCCAGGTCAGGAGACGTTGCTGGGCTGAAGGGGATTTGTTGTACCAGGTTGGTTGATGTTTCTGAGCTCTGTATTTGGAGAGAATTGTGCTCGCTGGCTCAGGAGGGGTTCCTCACTGCGGGGTGGGTGTAGGATTACCATCTCTGCATCTAGAAGGCTTTGGTTTACCATGGCTGAGTCTGGTCTAGAGGAATTTGCCATGGGCAAGTCAGGAGGCATTTTCCATGATCGGTTCTTAAGGGTTTTTGCCATGGTTAGATATAGAAAGGTTTAGTTTTACTATGGCTGGGTCTAGAGGAATTCGCCATGGTGGGGTCTAAAGGAATTTGCCATAGCCAGTTCTGGAAGGGTTTGCCATGGCTGGATCTGGAAGGGTTTGCCATTGGCCGGATCTGGAATGGTTTGACATGGCTGGGTCTGGAGGGGTTTGCCATGGCCAGATCTGGAAGGGTTTGCCATGGCCGGATCTGGAATGGTATGACATGGCCGGGTCTGGAGGGGTTTGCCATGGACAGATCTGAAAGGGTTTGCCATGGCTGGATCTGGAATGGTATGACATGGCCGGGTCTGGAGAGGTTTGCCATGGCCGGATCTGGAATGGTATAACATGGCCGGGTCTGGAGGGGTTTGCCATGGCTTGGTCTGGAATGGTATGACATAGCCGGGTCTGGAGGGGTTTGCCATGGCCTGGTCTGGAATGGTATAACATGGCCGGGTCTGGAGGGGTTTGCCATGGCCGGGTCTGGAAGGGTTTGCCACGGCCATATCTGGAATAGTTTAACATGGTCGGGTCTGGAGGGGTTTGCCATGGCCGGGTCTGGAGGGGTTTGCCATGGCCGGATATGGAGGGGTTAGCCATGGCCGGATCTGGAGGGGTTAGCCATGGCCGGGTCTGGAAGGGTTTGACATGGCCGGATCTGGAAGGGTTTGCCACGGCTGGGGCTGGAGAGGTTTTCTATGGCCGGGTCTGGAGGGATCTGTCATCACTAGACTGATAGGTTGATTGGGGCTCCTCATCGCTGGGCCAGGAGGAGTTTGTCAGTGCACCCAACACTCTGCCACCAGAAGAGCTTATCTTGAAATCTCAGATTTATAATGACGGTGAGAGGAGCTTTTAAGGACTGTGAAACACGTTCTGTGGAAACCTTGCAGGGTAAGGAGATCAATTAACACCTCCTGTCTGCAGGGTCTGCTGCACATTAGCAGCCTTTCTCCTTGTACTGAGCCCCTCCCCGGCATCAATAAATGTCATCCAGAGGGTGACAACAAAGGACACGATGTGCCCTGTATAGGGGCACACCTGATATCAGGCGAATACATGCATCTCGCTAATTAACGTCAGTGGCGGTGAGGAGCGGAGTGCTGTGAGTGAGCCTGGCAGCCTGAAACGCGCTTCGTGCAAGAGCGGCCATTAAATAAAGGTGCAATTATCGCCTGAATAATTGAAGAACAACGAGCGCGCGTCGCCACTCAGCGTAATGCGCTCTGATCTGCTGCCAGCACGGCCCTCACTATAATGCTGTGGAGACTCTGCCCAGGCCTTCTCCACTGCAACACACGTTACTCTACGCTGAAGTCCCTGGTGGCAACGTGCAGCTCTTTGGTGAAGGGGTCGGCGAGACGCGGATCTAGAGGGGGCACCGATCACAGGAGATGAAGTACTGCAGAACTAGTCTGCTACCACCGCGGCTCCAATCCTCATTCCTCTCGTCTGTTCCCCTATATGTCTCCTCTCCCATCAGCTGTCAATGTATTCCCTCTACTGTTGTAAAGTACAAACGGCCCCCCCCAAAATTTATCTTCTATAAGTAACACAACGACCCCCAAATAAACCGCTATATGATATGAAGCAAAATTAGGGATAAGAAATGACGGCAGTATTATACTAGTCATATTCTTGTACATAGGAGCGGTACTATAGTAGTTATATTCTTGCACATAGAGGCAGTATTATAGTAGTTATATTCTTGTACATAGGGGCAGTATTCTAGTAGTTATATTCTTGTACATAGGGGCAGTATTATAGTAGTTATATTCTTGTACATAGGAGCAGTATTATAGTAGTTATATTCTTGTACATAGGGGCAGTATTATAGTAGTTATAATCTTGTACATAGGAGTAGTATTATAGCAGTTATATTCTTGTACATAGGAGCAGTATTATAGTTATATTCTTGTACATAGGGGCAGTATTATAGTAGTTATATTCTTGTACATAGGAGCCATATTATAGTAGTTATATTCTTGTACATAGGGGGCAGTATTATAGTAGTTATATTCTTGTACATAGGGGCAGTATTATAGTAGTTATAGTCTTGCACATCGGAGCAGTATTATAGTAGTTATATTCTTGTATGTTGTGAATATGCTGGAGGCGGCTTCTGAGCTGGGTCTCCCTCCGGTGGTTGCTGAGGGTAATGAATTGATTACTGAATGGCCTTCAGCTGGCGCTGAATGGTAGGATATAAGTGGCCTGAGTTCCCGGCAGCCTTGCCGGTTATCAATTATTCCTTCTGGTCTTGCTTGAAGCACTGCTAGTTTCCAGTTCTCCCTCAGATAAGTGTTTGCTGTTTTTTTTTTTCCTCTGTTTGATTTTCTCTGTTGGTTTGCTGCTTGCAGTGCACTGCAGCCTGTCCCCTTTTGGGGTCTGGCACTGCAATTGTGCTCTGTTTGTTTCTGAACTTTTGCTTTGCTCATTTGTTACTTTTTATTAGCTGAATGGCGTTTTGTTACACCAGAGATCTGATTTAGGTGGATGAGATTGTGTGATCTCAGGTTTTTTGGCAATCAGAAGTGTTGGTATTTTTGTTAGGGTTTTTGTTGGATTGCAGTCAGAATTCTTTCCTGTACTTTTCTGTCTAGACAGATTGGGCCCAGCGTTTGCTCATTCTATTTTCTGTCTGTGTCCGTGCTTTCTTCTTGTCTAACCGCCATTACATGTTTGGAGGCTTCCTATTTTCTTTGGGGATCTGCTCCGGGGCAGATAGCTTTCTTCTTTCTGCCTTTAGGGGTAGTTAACTCTCAGGCTGTGACGAGGCGTCTAGGATCACCGTAGGAACGCTCCACGGCTACTTCTAGTTGTGTGGTTAGTTCAGGTTACTGCAATCCAATAGGTTCCAGCCTCTCTGGTGTATTACCTCTTTTGCTATTTTTTGCTATTTCTCCTCAGTTACCGAAACATAACAGTATAACCGACCCAAAAACTGAAAATTGTATGGTACTCACAGAAGGGGAAAATAGTAATAAGGAAACTCTGTTTGTTGCATTATTTTTCCCCTCTTTTCTCTGGGTGCAGAGGAGGAATTTTTTTTCTCTCAATGGAGCTTGCACAGTTGTCTGGCCGTGTGGATCAGCTTGCCACTGAGGTTCGGAGTATTGCTACCTATCTTGCTGGGTTGCCGGTTGTGGAACCTAGGATCCCCATGCCAGATTTGTTTTTGGGGGATCGATCTAAATTTCTGAATTTCAAAAATATCTGTAAGTTGTTTTTTGCCTTAAAGCCTAAGTCCTCAGGGAACGCGGCATAGCAGGTTCAAATTGTCATCTCCCTGCTGCGCGGCGACCCTCAGGATTGGGCTTTTTCCCTGACACCTGGAGATCCTGTTTTGAATGATATTGATGTACCTGTATTTTTTCAGGCTCTGGGGTTGTTGTACGATGAACCTAATGTCACTGATCAAGCTGAAAAGATCTTGTTGGCATTAAATCAGGGTCTTGAAGACGCTGAGTTGTACTGTCAGAAATTTTGAAAGTGGGCAGTCCTGACCAAATGGAATGACGACGCTTTGGCAGGCCTTTTTTGGAAGAGGCTGTCAGAGAATGTAAAGGATGTTATGGTGGGATTCCCTGCTCTCTCTGGTCTCAATGATTCTATGTCATTGGCTATTCAAATTGACAGACGTTTGCGAGAGCGCAGAGGTATGCGTGAGATAGTGTTGCCTTGTGAGCCAGCTCCTGAGCCCATTCAGTGTGATGGAGTGACTTCTGGGGCTCAGCGTCATGAGTTCGTAAGCGCAATGGGTTATGTTTCTACTGTGGTGACGCTTCCCATGCTATTTCTGTCTGCTCTAAGCTGGGAAGACGTTTTGCACGTTCAGTTGTCTTGGGTAGTGTTCAGACTAAATTTCTGTTGACTGTTACCCTGATTTGCTCCCTGTCCACATTTTCTGCTCAGGCTTTTGTTGATTCAGGAGCAGCTATTTAACCTGATGGATTTTGACTTAGCCAAACGTTGTAGGTTTCCCATGATACCCCTGCGGAAGTCTATTCCCCTACTGGGCATTGATTCTACCCCTTTGGCGGAGAATAAACCCTGTTATGATTTGGTAGCTGAGGAGAGCAGGCAAAAAAGGAAATACACCAGAGCAGTTGGAAACTATGAGATTGCAGTACCCTGACTAACCACCACAACTAGAGGCAGCCGTGGAGCGTTCCTACGTTGGTCCTAGACGCCTCGTCACAGCCTGAGAAACTAACTACACCTAAAGATAGAAAGAGGAAAGCTATCTGCCCCGGAGCAGATCCCCAAAGAACATAGAAAGCCCCCAAACATGTAATGGCGGTTAGACAAGAAGAAATACTGACACAGACAGAAAATAGTATGAGCAAACGTTGGGGCCCAAACTTACTAAATAGAAAAGGATAGGAAGGGCACTTACTGCAATCCCAAAAAACCCTGAAAAGCACCAACTAATTTCAAAAACACCTGAGATCACACGACCTCTACCACCTAAATTAGTTCTCTGGTGTAACCAAAAACAAAACAGCAGCCACTGGAAAAACTGGAAAAAGCAAATGTACAAAACATCAGTGGCTGAACTGAACTGAGAGGCAAAAGCCCCCAGAGAGGACCCTGAAGGCCCCCACAAGGTGCAGGACAAAATGCAAAAATCAAGCACAAAAACAAAAAAAAGAAAATGTCTTATCTGTTAGCAGGAGATTCAGACACGACACAGCAGGCTACCAAGGAAACAGGAATCAAGGACTGAGACCAGAACAATTGATCACCGGCAACCCTGATGGGAAGGTGACTCCCTTATATAAGACCAGTCAGTAACACCTGATTCCCAATCCTCACAATCTTCACTGGACAGTCCAGTACCGTTTGTAACCACCAGAGGGAGCTTCTGCTCAGAACTCATTTCCAGCCTATTCACAACAAACCCCAGTTTTCTACTCAGGTGATAATGAGGGTTGAACCAGATCATCAGGAGAGTTGCAAATTTCTGGTGCTGCATAATCTGCATGACATTATTGTACTAGGTTTCCCTTGGTTACAGTCTCATAATCCTGTTTTGGATTGGAAATCTGTGTCTGTGACCAGTTGGGGCTGCCAGTGTGTTAATACTGACACTCCTGTTTTTTCTGCCTCTCCCCAGTCTCAGGATGTCCTTGACTTTTTGACTGATTTTTCTGATGTGTTTAGTGAAAGTAAATCTGCATCCTTGCCCCCTCACAGGAGCTATGATTGCGCTATTGAGTTAGTGCCTGGTGGTAAATTTCCTAAAGGTCGAAGTTTTTAATTTATCTGTGCCTGAACACGATGCTATGCGATCTTATATCAAGGAGTCATTGGAGAAGGGTCATATCAGACCATCCTCTTCACCCTTGGGCGCCGGTTTTTTCTTTGTGGCCAAAAAGGATGGTTCATTGAGGCCATGCATTGATTATCGCCTCCTGAATAAGATCACTGTTAAATATCAATATCCGTGTCACGCTGTATCACAGATATATATATATAAAGTCAGTTATCTATACCAAGAGGGACAACATTCTATTTAACATATCAACATGTACATATAGTATAGTATTACCTGACATAATATCCGTTGTACTGTGGGTGAATCCTGAAGACGTTTTACGCTGTCACAGGCTAGAGGTGGACCGGGGTCTATGCTGACCCTAAACTGGGGTCCTGACTAGTCCCTCTACCTGGAGGTACTGTTAATGGTACAGAGGTCCAGGCCGCCAACGTAACCCTGTCTCCTATAAGTCCCTGACCACTGTAATCTAGTCCTCAGAAGGACCCTGATTACTACACAGGGAATAGGCAGGTCACAGCTTAACAAACAGTAAAGACAAACGAGACAGACAGGGGATAAAGTAAATACTGTCTTGCATACAACACTTAAACACAGAGGGAACACAAAAGGTCTAGGAGATAAACTATAAGCGAGGAGAGGAGAAACCACAAAGGAACTCTTAGCTTAAGTCTTCTCATAACCTGATCCAATCTGCTGGTGTGCATGAAAGCTTTCACCGGCAACTCCTAAGCAGACTGGCAGGTATATAAAGGAAGCTAATTAGTGCATAATCAAACTGCAGGCGGGAGAGGCTGGACCTAGTCTTAGCACAGAGCTAGGCAGAATTAACTCCCTCACTGCCAAACACAAAGTAACAGCAACTCAGCTGCGAGAAGTCAGAATGTGTAATCGCGACGATCTTCGTGGCGATACACCCATGACAGTACCCCCCCTTCTACGAGGGGCCTCCGGACCCTCAGGGCCAGGTCTGCCCGGGTGAGTTGTGTGGAAGATCCGAACCAATCGATCTGCGTTAATATCAGACGCAGGAACCCACGTCCTCTCCTCAGGACCATACCCCTTCCAATGAACCAAGTACTGAAGGGACCGGCGATTCAGACGTGAGTCAATGATCTTCGACACCTGAAATTCCAAGTTACCATTGACCACCACTGGAGGAGGAGGTAGAGGTGACGGTATAACTGGCGCCACGTACCTCTTAAGCAACGATTTGTGGAACACATTGTGGATTTTAAACGTAGGAGGGAGGTCCAGACGAAATGCCACAGGATTAATTATAGAACTGATCCTGTACGGCCCGATGAACCTGGGACCCAGTTTCCAGGAGGGAACCTTGAGTTTTATATTCTTGGTAGACAACCATACCAGATCGTTCACACTAAGGTCCGGACCAGACACTCTCCTCCTATCCGCCATACGTTTGTAACGGTTCCCCATAGCACTCAGATTATTCAGCACTCCTCTCCACACTGAAGCAAGTGACGACGAGAATCGTTCCTCCTCAGGAACCCCAGAAGGGCCCCCCCCATTGAAAGTACAAAACTGGGGATGAAAACCATATGCCCCAAAAAACGGGGACTTACCAGTGGACTCGCTCCGCCTATTGTTAAGAGCGAACTCTGCCAGAGGCAAGAAAGAAGACCAGTCCTCCTGGTTCTCTGAGACAAAACACCGAAGATATGTCTCTAGGCTCTGATTCAGACGCTCTGTCTGACCATTGGTCTGCGGATGAAAAGCCGAGGAAAATGACAATTGCATCCCCCGACGTGAACAAAATGCCCTCCAGAATTTGGACACAAACTGAGACCCCCTATCTGACACCACATCAGAAGGCAACCCGTGAAGTCTCACAATCTCCCCAATGAACACCTGCGCCAGAGTTTTAGCATTAGGAAGAGCAGGAAGAGCAATAAAATGTGCCATCTTACTGAACCTGTCAACTACAACTAGTATGACAGTTTTCCCTGACGACGGAGGGAGGTCCGTAATGAAGTCCATAGACAGATGAGTCCATGGACGCTCCGGAATTTTCAAAGGTAAGAGGGTCCCAGACGGACGGGTATGTGGGGTCTTAGAGCGAGCACAAACCCCACAGGACGCGACAAAAGTTACTACCTCTTTATTTAAGTTAGGCCACCAAAACCAGCGAGAAAGGAGATCCATAGTTGCTTTACTCTCTGGGTGTCCTGCTAAAGCAGAATTATGATGTGCCTCGATAACTTTTTGTCTTAACTGATTTGGAACAAACAGTTTCCCTGGAGGTCCTACAGGGGCGTCCCCCTGAGCCTCCAATACCTCCTCCTCAAGCTCAGAGCATACAGCCGACACTACAACTCCCTCCTGAAGGATAGGAACCGGGTCATCCGTCTTCCCGGCCCCTGGGAAACTACGAGATAAGGCATCAGCCTTAACATTTTTTGACCCAGGACGATATGTGACGACAAAATTAAACCTGGTAAAAAACAACGACCATCTAGCTTGTCTGGAATTCAGACGCTTTGCAGATTCTAAATACAGCAGGTTCTTGTGATCAGTAATGACGGTGACCGGGTGGACTGCCCCCTCAAAAAGTGACGCCATTCCTCAAAAGCCAACTTAATGGCCAAGAGTTCCCTATTGCCGACATCATAATTCCTCTCGGCGGACGACAATTTCTTAGAGAAGAAAGCGCACGGATGCCATTTACCAGGGGACGGACCTTGGGATAATACTGCACCCACCCCTACGTCAGACGCGTCTACCTCCACAATGAACGGTTGTGATGCATCTGGTTGAATGAGTATGGGTGCCGAAGCAAAACATTTTTTCAAGGAGGAAAATGCTTGACAAGCTTTGTCAGACCACCTAGAAAAATCCGTCCCTTTTTTTGTCATGTCAGTGAGAGGTTTGACAACGGATGAGAAATTACGAATAAATTTCCGGTAGTAGTTAGCAAACCCCAGGAAACGCTGCAGTGCCTTAAGATCCTCTGGCTGATCCCATTCAAGCACTGCTCTCACTTTCTCAGGGTCCATACGGAAACCGGAAGTTGACACCAGGAAACCCAAAAACTGAAGTTCCTGTACGGCGAATACACACTTTTCCCATTTGGCATACAGTTTATTGTCTCGCAAGATCTGCAACACCTGTCTCACATGCTCCTGATGAGACACAAGATCTGGCGAGTAAATTAAGATGTCATCTAAATAAACGACACAAACTGCCCCACAAGGTGGCGAAAGATGTCATTAACAAAATGTTGAAACACCGCCGGGGCAGTAGTCAGACCAAAAGGCATGACAAGGTTCTCATAATGTCCCTCCGGAGTGTTAAACGCCGTCTTCCACTCATCCCCCTCCTTTATCCTAATCAGATTATACGCCCCCCTGAGATCCAACTTAGAGAACCATTTGGCGCCCACAATCTGATTGAAGAGATCAGGAATAAGTGGGAGCGGATACGGATCTCGGACAGTAATCCGATTAAGCTCACGGAAATCCAAGCAAGGGCGTAGGCCTCCATCTTTTTTCTTCACAAAGAAGAACCCCGCGGCCACTGGGGAAGATGAAGGTTCTAATATGCCCCTTGGCCAGACTTTCCGAAATATAATCCTTCATAGCCTGCCTCTCAGGACCAGAAAGGTTATATAACCTAGATTTAGGTAACTTAGCATCAGGAAGCAATTTTATTGAGCAGTCATACGCGCGATGAGGAGGTAATTCTTGACACCCCTCCTCTGAGAACACATCCTCAAAGTCCTCCAGAAAAGGAGGCAAGGTTCTAGGCACGACCGCACCGATGACCGTGTTCATACAGTTACTCTTGCAAAATTCACCCCACTGGCTTATCTCTCTGGATTGCCAATTAATCACTGGGTTATGTTTAGCCAACCAAGGAAGTCCCAACACAATAGGAGTAGGAAGACCCTCCAACACATAACAAAACAATTGTTCTTTATGTATTGCCCCTACTCGAAGGTCTATGTTATGAACAGCTTGTACAAAGCTACCTTGACCGAGAGGCCTGGCGTCAATAGAGAATATAGGGATCGGTTTGGCCAATACACTCAGTTGCATACCTTGCACCTGGGCAAACCGAGCGTCCACCAGATTAGCCCCGGACCCACTATCAAGAAGAACAGAAATCCTCTCAACTCTCGTACCAACCACCACCTCCGCTGGTACGAGAAACTGAGACGGACTTGGGGACGAAATACATACTCCCAGGTTGTCGTCCACCACACAACCTGGGATTAACAGTTTTCCGGCGACTTTTTGCTCAACGAGGCACGGGATGGACACCCCTCAACAAAATGTCCCTCTCTCCCGCAGAAGAAACACCTTCTTGTCTTGCGGCGCACCGCCGATCCCCTCCTACGAAATGATGTCCCTCCCAACTGCATAGGTTCCTCAGAACAGACCAGGGGAACCTCAATATAAGGGACTTTAGTAGTAGGTGGAGTCATAACAGGGGGCGGAGTTACCTCGCACCTCTCCCGAAGCCGTCTATCAATACGAATAGCAAGGGCCATAGCAGCCTCCAGTGACGGAGAATCATACTGAGCCAAAACATCTTTTATTTTGTCAGATAACCCTTGACAAAACTGGCTCCTAAGAGCTGGGTCATTCCACTGATTATCTGTGGCCCATCTACGGAACTCAGAAGAAAATTCCTCCGCCGGACGATCTCCCTGCTGTATCTTACGTAACTTCGTTTCAGCAAGGGAGACCCGATCCGGGTCATCATATACCAGACCCAGGGCAGTAAAAAATTGATCTACTGACTGGAGAGCCGGGGAGCCCGGAGGGAGAGAGAACGCCCAGGATTGAGGGTCCCCTTGTAAGAGCGAGATGACAATTCCCACCCTCTGCTCTTCACTCCCCGATGACCGAGGCCGAAGCCGAAAATATAATTTACATGCCTCCCGGAAGGTAAAAAATTTGTCCCGCCCACCAGTGAACCTGTCCGGGAGAGCAACTTTAGGTTCAGATCTGGTTTGCTCCGGGGGGACAAAACCTTGGACTTAATGTCCGTCAGCTCCATGGATAAACTCTGCAACTGCAGGGCAAGCTGGGCAACTGGATTCATGGTAGCTGGGGAGAATCTTTATGGCCGGTGAAAATGTCACGCTGTATCACAGATATATATATAAAGTCAGTAATCAATACTAAGAGGGACAACATTCTATTTAACATATCAACATGTACATATAGTATAGTATTACCTGACATAATATCCGTTGTACTGTGGGTGAATCCTGAAGACGTTTTACGCTGTCACAGGCTAGAGGTGGACCGGGGTCTATGCTGACCCTAAACTGGGGTCCTGACTAGTCCCTCTACCTGGAGGTACTGTTAATGGTACAGAGGTCCAGGCCGCCAACGTAACCCTGTCTCCTATAAGTCCCTGACCACTGTAATCTAGTCCTCAGAAGGACCCTGATTACTACACAGGGAATAGGCAGGTCACAGCTTAACAAACAGTAAAGACAAACGAGACAGACAGGGGATAAAGTAAATACTGTCTTGCATACAACACTTAAACACAGAGGGAACACAAAAGGTCTAGGAGATAAACTATAAGCGAGGAGAGGAGAAACCACAAAGGAACTCTTAGCTTAAGTCTTCTCATAACCTGATCCAATCTGCTGGTCTGCATGAAAGCTTTCACCGGCAACTCCTAAGCAGACTGGCAGGTATATAAAGGAAGCTAATTAGTGCATAATCAAACTGCAGCCGGGAGAGGCTGGACCTAGTCTTAGCACAGAGCTAGGCAGAATTAACTCCCTCATTGCCAAACACAAAGTAACAGCAACTCAGCTGCGAGAAGTCAGAATGTGTAATCGCGACGATCTTCGTGGCGATACACCCATGACAATCCGTTACCTTTGATTTCTGACCTATTTTCCAGAGTGAAAAGTGTTAGTTGGTTTACCAAGCTTGACCTCAGGGGGGCGTATAATCTTATTCGCATTAAGCACGGGAATGAATGTAAGACGGCGTTTAATACCCCAGAGGGGCATTTTGAGTACCTAGTGATGCCTTTTGGGCTTACTAATGCCCCTTCCGTCTTCCAATCCTTCATGAATGATATTTTCAGGGATTTTGTGGATAAATTTCTGATTGTTTATTTGGATAATATCTTGATTTTTTCCAATGACTGGGACTCTCATGTGAAACATGTTCGGACTGTGTTCCAGATTTTGAGAGAGAATGCACTGTATGTGAAGGGATCAAAGTGTCTTTTTGGCGAACAGAAGATCTCATTTCTGGGATTCATTTTGTCTCCGTCTGTTATTGAAATGGACCCGATCAAGGATCAGGCCATCTGTGTTTGGGTTCAACCTACTTCATTGAAGGCTCTTCAGAGATTTTTGGGCTTTGCCAATTTTTATCGTAAATTTATTGGTAATTTCTCTGGTATTGTTAAACCATTGACTGATTTGACCAAAAAGGGTTCCAATGTGGTGAATTGGCCTCCTGAATGGCGTTTTGTTACACCAGAGATCTGATTTAGGTGGATGAGATTGTGTGATCTCAGGTTTTTTGGCAATCAGAAGTGTTGGTATTTTTGTTAGGGTTTTTGTTGGATTGCAGTCAGAATTCTTTCCTGTACTTTTCTGTCTAGACAGATTGGGCCCTAGCGTTTGCTCATTCTATTTTCTGTCTGTGTCCGTGCTTTCTTCTTGTTTAACCGCCATTACATGTTTGGGGGCTTCCTATTTTCTTTGGGGATCTGCTCCTGGGCAAATAGCTTTCATCTTTCTGCCTTTAGGGGTAGTTATCTCTCAGGCTGTGACGAGGCGTCTGGGATCACCGTAGGAACGCTCCACGGCTACTTCTAGTTGTGTGGTTAGTTCAGGTTACTGCAATCCAATAGGTTCCAGCCTCTCTGGTGTATTACCTCTTTTGCTATTTTTTGCTATTTCTCCTCAGTTACCGAAACATAACACTTGTATATAGGAGCAGTATTATAGTTATATTCTTGTACATAGGAGCAGTATTATAGTAGTTATATTCTTGTACATAGGGGCCAGTATTATAGTAGTTATATTCTTGTACATAGGAGCAGTATTATAGTGGTTATATTCTTGTACATTGGGGCAGTATTATAGTAGTTATATTCTTGTACATAGGGGCAGTATTATAGTAGTTATATTCTTGTATATAGGAGCAGTATAATAGTAGTTATATTCTTGTACATAGGAGCAGTATTATAGTAGTTATAGTCTTGTATATAGGGGCAGTATTATAGTAGTTATAGTCTTGTACATAGGAGCAGTATTATAGTAGTTATATTCTTGTATATAGGAGCAGTATTATAGTAGTTATATTATTGTAGAATCATAGAATAGTAGAGTTTGAAGGGACCTCCTGGGCCATCTGGTCCAACTCCCTGCTCAAAGCAGGATTCTCTAAATCATCCCAGACAGATGTCTGTCCAGCCTCTGTTTGAATACTTCCATGAAGGAGAACTCACCACCTCTCGTGGCAGCCTGTTCCACTCATTGATCACCCTAACTGTCAAAAAGTTTTTTCTAATATCTAATCTGTGTCTCCTCCCATTCAGTTTCATCCCATTGCTTCTAGTCTTTCCTTGTGCAAATGAGAATAAAGATGATCCTTCTACAATGTAACAGCCCTTGAGATATTTGTAGACAGCTATTAAATCTCCTCTCAGTCTTCTCTTTTGCAAGCTAAACATTCCCAAATCCTGCAACCGTTCCTCATAGGACATGGTTTGCAGACCGGTCACCATTCTGGTGGCTTTCTCTGAACTTGCTCCAGTTTGTTGATGTCTTTTTTAAAATGTGGTGCCCAAAACTGGACACAGTATTCTAGATGAGGTCTGACCAAAGAGGAGTAGAGGGCAATAATGACCTCACGTGATCTAGACTATATGCTTCTGTTGATACATCCTAGAATTGCATTTGCCTTTTTTGCTGCTGCATCACACTGTTGACTCATGTTCAGTCTGTGATCAATTAGTATACCTAAGTCTTTTTCACATGTGCTGTTACTTAGCCCTATTCCTCCCATTTTGTATATGCTTTTTTCATTTTTATTGCCCAGATGTAGTACTTTGCATTTTTCCCTGTTAAAAACCATTCTGTTAGTTGCTGCCCACTGCTCCAGTTTATTTATATCTTTTTGAATCCTCTCTCTCTCTTCTCTAGTATTAGCTACCCCTCCTAGCTTTGTGTCATCAGCAAATTTGATCAGTTCCTTCATCTAAATCATTGATAAAGATGTTGAACAATACAGGGCCCAAAACAGAGCCTTGTGGTACCCCACTTGATACATTCTTCTAACTGGATGTGCAGCCATTTACGACCACTCTTTGGGTCCGATCACTAAGCCAGTTATGAATCCACCTAACAGTTGCCTTGTCCATTCCATACTTAGTCATTTTTTCAATAAGGATTGTGTGAGATACTTTGTCAAATGCTTTGCTGAAGTCAAGATATACTATATCTACAGCATTTCCCTGATCCACCCAGTCAGTGATTCTGTCATAGAAGGAAATTAAGTTAGTCTGACATGACTTATTAGTTACAAACCCATGCTGACTCTGTTTAATCACTTCATTCTTATCCAGGTACTTGCATACATGTTCTTTAATAATTTGTTCAAAGATCTTTCCTGGTATAGAAGTCAGACTCACCGGCCTGTAGTTCCCTGGGTCCACCTTTTTCCCCTTTTTGTACTTAGGAGCAGTATTATAGTAGTTATATTCTTGTATATAGGAGCAGTATTATAGTAGTTATATTCTTGTACATAGGAGCAGTATTTTATAGTAGTTATATTCTTGTACATAGGGGCAGTATTATAGTAGTTATATTCTTGTACATAGGGGGCAGTATTATAGTACTTATATTATTGTACATAGGAACAGTATTATAGTAGTTATATTCTTGTATATAGGAGCAGTATTATAGTAGTTATAGTCTTGTACATAGGGGCAGTATTATAGTAGTTATATTCTTGTACATAGGGGGCAGTATTATAGTAGTTATATTCTTGTACATAGGGGCAGTATTATAGTAGTTATATTCTTGTACATAGGAGCAGTATTATAGTACTTATATTCTTGTACATAGGAGCAGTATTATAGTAGTTATATTCTTGTATATAGAAGCAGTATAATAGTAGTTATATTCTTGTACATAGGAGCAGTATTATAGTAGTTATATTCTTGTATATAGGGGCAGTATTATAGTAGTTATATTATTGTACTTAGGAGCAGTATTATAGTAGTTATATTCTTGTATATAGGAGCAGTATTATAGTAGTTATATTCTTGTACATAGGAGCAGTATTTTATAGTAGTTATATTCTTGTACATGGGGCAGTATTATAGTAGTTATATACTTGTACATAGGGGCAGTATTATAGTAGTTATATTCTTGTACATAGGAGCAGTATTATAGTAGTTATATTCTTGTGCATAGGGGGCAGTATTATAGTAGTTATATTCTTGTACATAGGGGCAGTATTATAGTAGTTATATTCTTGTACATAGGGGGGAAGTATTATAGTAGTTATATTCTTTATAAGGGCCATTATTGTAGTAGTAATATTCTGAACATTGGGTCAGATTTATAGTAGTTATATTGGGGTGGAGGAAGGTTTGGTGCTTTGTCTGTAGGTGGAGGTAATTTGGGTACTGTGGCTGTAGGGAGGGTCGGGTTCTGTAGGTGGAGGTGATCAGGTGCTGGGGAAGAGGGTGTGGTGCTATTGCTATAGATGGTAGGCTGGGTGCTGTGATTCTTGGTGGAGGTGGATCACGGGCTGTGGCTGAAGGAGGGTCCGGTATTGAAGGTGAAGGTGGGTTGGGGGCTGTGGATGGAAGTTGGTTGGGTACTGTAACTATAGGTGGAGGAGGGTTGAGTGCTGTTGCTGGAAGAGGGTTGGGTGTAGTAGGTGGAGGAGAATCGGGTGCTGTGGCTATAGGAGGGTCAGTTGCTGTGACTAGGTGGATGTGGGTTAGGTGCTTTAGCCGTCTGTGGGTCGGGTGCTATAAGTGAAGTTGTGTTGGTTGCTGTAGGTGGAGGTGGGTCAAATGCTGTGGAGGAGGGTGAAGTACTGTGGCTGTAAGAGGTGGTTCGCTGGCCGGTGAGATTGTAGGTGGGTCGGATGCTGTCGGTCTAGCTGCAGTGTGTTGTGGCTGTAGGTGGAGAGGGCTGTGTTCTGTGGCCATGGAGGGCCGGCTGCTATGGCTGACTGTGGGCTGGATGCTGTAGCTGTACGTCGATGTGGGTAAAGTGCTGTGGCTGTAGGAGGGTCAGGTGCTGTAGCTGTCAGTGGGTTGTGTGCTGTAAGTGGAGTTGTGTTGGTTGCTTTATCTGGAGGTGAGTCACATGCTGTGGAGGACGGTGCGGTATTGTGGCTGTAGGTAGGTTGGGTTCTGTGGCTGTAGGTGGAGGAGGCAGTGTGCTGTGGATGTAGGTGGAGACGAGTCAGGTGCAGTAGGTGGAGGTAGGTCAGGTTGTGGCTGTAAGAGAAGTTGGATCGGGGGTTGAGCGCTGTGGGTGAGTCAGGTTCTGTAGGTGGATCAGGTGCTATGGCTGTAGAAGGGCAGAGTGCTGTGACTTTAGATAGATGTATGTGGTTCTGTGGCTGGAGATTTGTCGGTGGTTGTGTGCTATGATTGTGTCAAGTGCTGAGCCTTTGTGTAGAGATGAGTCAGGTGCTGTGGCTGTAGAAGGGTTGGGTGCTTTGGCTGTTGAAGTGCTGGGAGCTGAGGCTGCAGGTGGATGTGGGTCAGGTGCTTATAACTGGAGTTTAGTGTATGTAGATGGGCCAGGTACTGTGGCTGTAGGTGGGGTTGGGTCAGGTTTTTTTTGGCTGTAGGTGGAGGAGAGTCGGATGCTGTAGGTGGAGGTGGGTTGGGTGGTTATGACTGTAGGTAGACGAGGGTCAGAGGCTGTGACTGGAGGTGAGTCAGGTTCTGTTGCTGTAGGTGGGTTGGGTGCTTTTGGCTGTAGGTGGAGGAGGGTCAGGTGCTGAGACTGTAGGTGGAGTAGGGTCAGGTGCTGTGGCTGTAGGTGGATGTGGGTCCAGTGCTTTTGGTTGTAGGTGGAGGAGGGTTGGATGCTGTGGCTGTAAGTGGAGAGGGGTCAGCAGCTGTGGCTGCAGGTGGAGGTGGGATGGGTGCTTATAACTGTAGGTAGACGAGGGTCAGAGGCTGTGGCTGGAGGTGGGTCAGGTTCTGTAGCTGTAGGTGGGTTGGTTGCTTTTGGCTGTAGGTGGAGGAGTGTCAGGTTCTGTGGCTGTAGGTGGAGGTGGGTCTGGTGCTCTGGGTGGAGTTGGATCAGGTTTTGGCTGTAGGTGGAGGAGGGTCGAATGCTGTAGCTGTAAGTGGAGAGGGGTCAGCGGCTGTATGTGGAGGTGGGTGGTGCTTATGACTGTAGGTAGACGAGGGTCAGAGGCTGTGACTGGAGGTGGGTCAGGTTCTGTAGGTGGGTTGGGTGCTTTTGACTGTAGGTGGAGGAGTTCTGTGGCTGTAGGTGGAGGTGGGTCGGGTGCTCTGGGTGGATTTGGGTCAGGTTTTGGCTGTAGGTGGAGGAGGGTCGGATGCTGTGGCTGTAAGTGGAGAGGAGTCAGCGGCTGTGGCTGTAGGTGGAGGAGGGTTGAGTGCATATGACTGTAGGTAGACGAGGGTCAGAGGCTGTGACTGGAGGTGTAGTAGGGTCGGGTGCTGTGGCTGTAGGTGGAGGAGCTGTAGGTGGATGTGGGTCCGGTGATTTTGGCTGTAGGTAGAGGAGGGTCAGGTGCTGTGGCTGTAAGTAGAAGAGCTGTAGGTGGATGTGAGTCTGGTGATCTTGGCAGTAGGTGGAGGAGGGTCAGGTGCTGTGGCTGTAAGTGGAGGAGCTTAGATGGATGAGTCCGGTGATCTTGGCTGTAGGTGGAGGAGGATCAGGTGCTGTGGCTGTAAGTAGGAGAGCTGTAGGTGGATGTGGGTCCGGTGATTTTGGCTGTAGGTGGAGGAGGGTCAGGTGCTGTGTCTGTAAGTGGAGGAGCTGTAGGTGGATGTGAGTCCGGTGATCTTGGCTGTAGGTGGAGGGTCAGGTGCTGTGGCTGTAAGTGGAAGAGCTGTAGGTGGATGTGCGTCCGGTGAGTTTGGCTGTAGGTGGAGGAGGGTCAGGTGCTGTGGCTGTAAGTGGAAGAGCTGTAGGTGGATGTGGGTCCGGTGATTTTGGCTGTAGGTGGAGGAGGGTCAGGTGCTGTGGCTGTAAGTGGAAGAGCTGTAGGTGGATGTGCGTCCGGTGACTTTTGGCTGTAGGTGGAGGAGGGTCAGGTGCTGTGGCTGTAAGTGGAGGAGCTGTAGGTGGATGTGCGTCCAGTGATTTTGGCTGTAGGTGGAGGAGGGTCAGGTGCTGTGGCTGGAAGTGGAGGAGCTGTAGGTGGATGTGGGTCCGGTGATCTTGGCTGTAGGTGGAGTAGGATCAGGTGCTGTGGCTGTAAGTGGAGGAGCTGTAGGTGGATGTGGGTCCGGTGATCTTGGCTGTAGGTGGAGGAGGATCAGGTGCTGTGGCTGTAAGTGGAAGAGCTGTAGGTGGATGTGCATCCGGTGATTTTGGCTGTAGGTGGAGGAGGGTCAGGTGCTGTGGCTGTAAGTGGAGGAGCTATAGGTGGATGTGCGCCGGTGATTTTGGCTGTAGGTGGAGGAGGGTCAGGTGCTGTGGCTGTAGTGGGATGTAGGGATGTGCGTCCTGTGATCTTGGCTGTAGGTGGAGGAGGGTCAGGTGCTGTGGCTGTAAGTGGAGGAGCTGTAGGTGGATGTGCGTCCTGTGATTTTGGCTGTAGGTGGAAGAGGGTCAGGTGCTGTGGCTGTAAGTAGAAGAGCTGTAGGTGGATGTGCGTCCGGTGATCTTGGCTGTAGGTGGAGGAGGGTCGGGTGCTGTGGTTGTAGGTGGGTCAGGTACTGTAGCTGTAGGTGAGCTTTATACTGTGGCTGTGCTGCTGTCTCGTGTCTTTGGTGCATGGAGGACAGATGGAAAGCGTTTAATGAGCCGTCCTGCATCGTCAACACTTGAGAGACTTGCACACATTACTTATAAAGCTGCTGATGCTCCGCTCTGTCACTCCTCAGTATCCGTGGCGGCTGCCTTTTCCTCGCTGTTTCTATAATTGTTCTCATAATTGCATCTTGCTCTCCTGAGGCTGGCGAGCATGTCCTGCCAACATAGTCACAGCTACACCCCGCCACATTCTCCCCCTCCTCCCAGTATGACCACTGCAGACATCCACACTGATCCATGTGGTGGGGCTGGCACGCTCAATTACAGATCTGCTCAGCCTCTATGTGTTCAATCTACCAAAGAATTGAGGGTGTCAGGTGTGGCGCCCCCTACTGGCCAGATCTGTATTTGCTCTATGCTGCTCATCTGACCTATACTGGATTATTATTATTATTATACATTTTTATTGCGCCATTTATTCCATGGCGCTTTACATGTGAAAAGGGGAAAATGCAAGTACAGTAAACGTGAACAATACAAGGCACACACAAGCACAGAAGGAGAGAGGACCCTGCCCGCGAGGGCTCACAGTCTATAGGATGCAGAACAATAAATGCTCCCAGATCTTCAGCCCTGACATCTCTGGTGACATCACTCCCATCATTGCCACCCGCTCTTCCTACACCTCTGGAATAAAATATAAAATGCATCTAATCTCCTTTGTATCAATCAGTGGCTGCTGGAAATCAATTTATGTTCAGCGTGGGAGTCTTGTACTGATTAGTATGTGTTTGGGTGAATTAACCCCGGTCGACTGCGCAAATTAGGGTCATCGTTGTTAGTCCAGAGCGGAGGTTCACCCAGCGGACTGGACGGTGTCAGCTCACGGAAAGACACACAAGCCTGGATAGAGGATTGTGACATGAAGTGATTAACCCCCATCTCCTGATCCTCAGGAGTACTGCATAAGTAATGTATGTGCACAGTGACTGCACCAGCAGAATAGTGAGTGCAGCTCTGGAGTATAATACAGGATGTAACTCAGGATCAGTAATGTAATGTATGTACACAGTGACTGCACCAGCAGAATAGTGAGTGCAGCTCTGGAGTATAATACAGGATATAACTCAGGATCAGTAATGTAATGTATGTACACAGTGACTGCACCAGCAGAATAGTGAGTACAGCTCTGGGTATAATACAGGATGTAACTCAGGATCAGTAATGTAATGTATGTGCACAGTGACTGCACCAGCAGAATAGTGAGTACAGCTCTGGGGTTAAATACAGGATGTAACTCAGGATCAGTAATGTAATGTATGTACACAGTGACTGCACCAGCAGAATAGTGAGTGCAGCTCTGGAGTAAATACAGGATGTAACTCAGGATCAGTAATGTAATGTATGTACACAGTGACTGCACCAGCAGAATAGTGAGTGCAGCTCTGGAGTATAATACAGGATGTAACTGAGGATCAATAATGTATGTACACAGTGACTGCACCAGCAGAATAGTGAGTGCAGCTCTGGAGTATAATACAGGATGTAACTCAGGATCAGTAATGTATGTCCACAGTGACTGCACCAGCAGAATAGTGAGTGCAGCTCTGGGGTATAATACAGGATGTAACTCAGGGTCAGTAATGTATGTACACAGTGATTGCACCAGCAGAATAGTGAGTGCAGCTCTGGAGTATAATACAGGATTTAACTCCGGATCAGTAATGTAATGTATGTACACAGTGATGCACCAGCAGAATAGTGATTGCAGCTCTGGGTATAATACAGGATGTAACTCAGGATCAGTAATGTAATGTATGTACACAGTGACTGCACCAGCAGAACAGTGAGTGCAGCTCTGGAGTATAATACAAGGATTAACTCAGGATCAGTAATGTAATGTATGTCACAGTGACTGCACCAGCAGAATAGTGAGTGCAGCTCTGGGTATAATACAGGATGTAACTCAGGATCAGTAATGTAATGTATGTGCACAGTGACTGCACCAGCAGAACAGTGAGTGCAGCTCTGGAGTATAATACAGGATGTAACTCAGGATCAGTAATGTAATGTATGTACACAGTGACTGCACCAGCAGAATAGTGAGTGCAGCTCCTGTGATTAATACAGGATGTAACTCGATCAGTAAATGTATGTATACAGTGACTGCACCAGCAGAATAGTGAGTGCAGCTCTGGGGTATAATACAGGATGTAACTCAGGATCAGTAATGTAATGTATGTACACAGTGACTGCACCAGCAGAATAGTGAGTGCAGCTCTGGAGTATAATACAGGATGTAACTCAGGATCAGTAATGTAATGTATGTACACAGTGATTGCACCAGCAGAATAGTGAGTGCAGCTCTGGAGTATAATACAGGATGTAACTCAGGATCAGTAATGTAATGTATGTACACAGTGACTGCACCAGCAGAATAGTGAGTGCAGCTCTGTCCCCCCATGTACTCCTGTTCTTACACTTGACATCCCAGAATGCTGTGCAGCTCCCTGATTTCCAGCACAGGATGTATTTTCTCCGGACTTTACATTGTAATTCATCCGCCTTCTCGTCTTTTCCCTCGTGAGATCTTTTCATTAGATTTCCTGATCTTCACGTCCAGTAATGAGGGTTATTTATGATGTAGCAGAAGGGAAATTGTGTGATCTTCGCTAGTTATTTGCTGCTCAGTCTCTGCAGAACGAGTCATAAAACGCTGAGGATCCGCACTCAGCGACCACCTCTCCCCGGGGAGGAAATCTGCCCAGATCCAGAGCGGATAACGGGTTTTCGATAGGATTCAATCAATTAAACTTCTTCCCTGGAGAGCTCAGCGCGGCCGGTAATTAACAGTAATGTCTGTATTTCTGCAGCCCGTGCATCCATAGATTTATGTGTCTCTATTCTGGGGATGAGGAGATGAGGGAGGTTTGCACCAAAGATTTAGTAACACATAACCCAACCTGCCCCCCATAATTATACCATCACTGTGACATGTCGGCCTGGCTTCAGGATGGAGCATTGGTTGTATTCATTATCGAATCTAATCAATCTAATCTGTGCAGTCTGCGCTCTGTGCAGTCTGCGCTCTGTGCAATCTGCCCTCTGTGCAGTCTGCGCTCTGTGCAGTTGCCTGCGTCTGCCTCTGTGCAGTCTGCCCTCTGTGCAGTCTGCCCTCTGTGCAGTCTGCCCTCTGTGCAATCTGCGCTCTGTGCAATCTGCGCTCTGTGCAATCTGCCCTCTGTGCAATCTGCCCTCTGTGCAATCTGCCCTCTGTGCAATCTGCGCTCTGTGCAATCTGCGCTCTGTGCAATCTGCCCTCTGTGCAATCTGCCCTCTGTGCAATCTGCCTCTGTGCAATCTGCGCCTCTGTGCAATCTGCCTCTGTGCAATCTGCCCTCTGTGCAATCTGCCCTCTGTGCAATCTGCGCTCTTCAGTCTATGCTCTGTGCAATCTGCACTCTGCAATCTGCGCTTTATGCAGTCTGCGTTCTGTGCAATCTGCGCTGTGTGCGGTTTGCGCCTTCACTTCAAATAATTTACAAATTGATTTTAGGGCTTTCATCTAAGACCATTTTGGCAATTTATGTGTTAAATCTTCTGCGCAAATCTCAACACCCTACATTATAAATATATTTAATCCACAATATGTTCATTCGGAGCTGAAATTCTCTAGCATTCCCTGCTTGTTCAGTGTCTGCACAGCAGAATAATGAGTGTAGCTCTGGAGTGTAATACAGGATGTAACTCAGGATCAGTAATGTAATGTATGTACACAGTGACTGCACCAGCAGAATAGTGAGTGCAGCTCTGGAGTATAATACAGGATGTAACTCAGGATCAGTAATGTAATGTATGTACACAGTGACTGCACCAGCAGAATAGTGAGTGCAGCTCTGGGGTATAATACAGCAGGGGTCCCCAACCGCCGGTCCGCGGCCCACCACTGGGCCGTAGCAGTTCTGATGCCGGGCTGCGGAGCCACGGCACAGAACACTGGACCCACATGGAGCCGGCGGCTGTAGCGACAGCTACAGTCGCCCGCTCCATCATCGATACTCACCTTCCGCCGCTGCGATCCCTGTCCCGGCCGTGGCAGCTTCATCCAGCGCTGAGCGGTGACGTAGTACCGCTCATTAAGGGCATGAATATGGACGTGACGCCACTCCCATAGGCGTGGCATCCATATTCATGCCCTTAATGAGCGGTACTACGTGACCGCACCGCAAAGGAGGAAGCTGCCGGCGCCGACAGGGATACAGGGAAGTTCAGCGACGGAGCGAGGAGGGTAAGTATGACAGGGATAACGGGGGAGCCCAGGAGAGGGTGGGAGAGGAGCCTTGTATACAAGGGAGGGTGCGGAGCCATAGTGGGAGCGGAGCCTTGTATACAGGGTGGGAGCGGAGCCATGTATATAGGGTGGGAGCGGAGCCATGTATATAGGGTGGGAGAGGAGCCATGTATATAGGGTGGGAGAGGAGCCATGTATAAGAGGGTGGGAGAGGAGCCATGTATATAGGGTGGGAGAGGAGCCATGTATAAGAGGGTGGGAGAGGAGCCATGTATATAGGGTGGGAGAGGAGCCATGTATATAGGGTGGGAGCGGAGCCATGTATATAGGGTGTGAGGAGCCATGTATATAGGGTGGGAGCGGAGCCATGTATATAGGGTGGGAGCGGAGCCATGTATATAGGGTGGGAGAGGAGCCATGTATATAGGGTGGGAGCGGAGCCATGTATATAGTGGAGAGGAGCATGTAATAGGTGGGAGAGCCTTGTATACAGGGAGGGTGCAGAGCCATGTATAAGAGGGTGGGAGCGGAGCCATGTATACGAGGGTGGGAGCGGAGCCATGTATACGAGGGTGGGAGCAGAGCCATGTATATAGGGTGGGAGCGGAGCCATGTATATAGGGTGGGAGCGGAGCCATGTATATAAGGTGGGAGAGGAGCCATGTATATAGGGTGGGAGAGGAGCCATGTATATAGGGTGGGAGAGGAGCCTTGTATGCAGGGAGGGTGCAGAGCCATGTATAAGAGGGTGGGAGCGGAGCCATGTATACGAGGGTGGGAGCGGAGCCATGTATATAGGGTGGGAGCGGAGCCATGTATATAGGGTGGGAGCGGAGCCATGTATATAGGGTGGGAGAGGAGCCATGTATATAGGGTGGGAGAGGAGCCATGTATATAGGGTGGGAGAGGAGCCTTGTATACAGGGAGGGTGCAGAGCCATGTATAAGAGGGTGGGAGCGGAGCCATGTAACTACAGAGGTGGGAGCGGAGCCATGTATAAGAGGGTGGGAGCGGAGCCTTGTATACAGGGAGGGTGCAGAGCCATGTATAAGAGGGTGGGAGAGGAGCTATGTATATAGGGTGGGAGAGGAGCCATGTATATAGGGTGGTAGAGGAGCCATGTATATAGGGTGGGAGAGGAGCCTTGTATACAGGGAGGGTGCAGAGCCATGTATACGAGGGTGGGAGCAGAGCCATAGTGGGAGCGGAGCCATGTATAAGAGGGTGGGAGCGGAGCCTTGTATACAGGGAAGGTGCAGAGCCATGTATATAGGGTGGGAGCAGAGCCTTGTATATAGGGTGGGAGCGGAGCCATGTATAAGAGGGTGGGAGCAGAGCCTTGTATATAAGATAAGAATGATAAGAACGCCCTACTACTAAACTACAACCCCGTCCATAGCCCCGCCCCTTATGACCAAAGCCCCACCCCTGCCACACCTCCATCCCCGCCCTGCCGGGCCATGGAAGAATGGTCTTGCTTGAAGCCGGTCCCTGGTGCAAAAAAGGTTGGGGACCACTGTAATACAGGATGTAACTCCGGATCAGTAATGTAATGTATGTACACAGTGACTGCACCAGCAGAATAGTGAGTGCAGCTCTGGAGTATAATACAGGAGGTAACTCAGGATTAGTAATGTATGTACACAGTGACTGCACCAGCAGAATAGTGAGTGCAGCTCTGGAGTATAATACAGGAGGTAACTCAGGATTAGTAATGTAATGTATGTACACAGTGACTGCACCAGCAGAATAGTGAGTGCAGCTCTGGAGTATAATACAGGAGGTAACTCAGGATCATTAATGTAATGTATGTACACAGTGAATGCACCAGCAGAATAGTGAGTGCAGCTCTGGAGTATAATACAGGATGTAACTCAGGATCAGTAATGTATGTACACAGTGACTGCACCAGCAGAATAGTGAGTGCAGCTCTGGAGTATAATACAGGATGTAACTCAGGATCAGTAATGTAATGTATGTACACAGTGACTGCACCAGCAGAATAGTGAGTGCAGCTCTGGAGTATAATACAGGATGTAACTCAGGATCAGTAATGTAATGTATGTACACAGTGACTGCACCAGCAGAATAGTGAGTGCAGCTCTGGGGTATAATACAGGATGTAAGTCAGGGTCAGTAATGTAATGTATGTACACAGTGACTGCACCAGCAGAATAGTGAGTGCAGCTCTGGAGGATAATACAGGATGTAACTCAGGATCAGTAATGTAATGTATGTACACAGTGACTGCACCAGCAGAATAGTGAGTGCAGCTCTGGGGTATAATACAGGATGTAACTCAGGATCAGTAATGTAATGTATGTACACAGTGACTGCACCAGCAGAATAGTGAGTGCAGCTCTGGAGTATAATACAAGATGTAACTCAGGATCAGTAATGTAATGTACAGTACAGACCAAAAGTTTGGACACACCTTCTCATTCAAAGATTGTTCTGTATTTTCATGACTGTGAAAATTGTAGAATCACACTGAAGGCATCAAAACTATGAATTATTACATGTGGAATTATACATTACACTTCACAAAAAAGTGTGAAACAGCTGAAAATATGTCTTATATTCTAGGTTCTTCACCTTTTGCTTTGATTACTGCTTTGCACGCAGAAAAGGTGAACGGATGGATTCTACATGCCTGGTTCCCACCGTGAAGCATGGAGGAGGAGGTGTGATGATGTGGGGGTGCTTTACTGGTGACACTGTTGGGGATTTATTCAAAATTGAAGGCATACTGAACCAGCATGGCTTCCACACCATCTTGCAGCAGCATGCTATTCCATCCGGTTTGCGTTTAGTTGGACCATCATTTATTTTTCAACAGGACAATGACCCCAAACACCTCCAGGCTGTGTAAGGGCTATTTGACCAAGAAGGAGAGTGATGGGGGGCTACGCCAGATGACCTGGCCTCCACAGTCACCAGACCTGAACCCAATCAAGATGGTTTGGGGTGAGCTGGACCGCTCACCGCTTCAATTTTGAATAAATCCCCAACAGTGTCACCAGCAAAGCACCCCCACACCATCACACCACCTCCTCCATGCTTCACGGTGGGAACCAGGCATGTAGAGTCCATCCGTTCACCTTTTCTGCGTGCAAAGCAGTCATCAAAGCAAAAGGTGGCTACTGTGAAGAACCTAGAATATAAGACATATTTTCAGTTGTTTCACATTTTTTTGTAAAGTGTAATGTATAATTCCACATGTTTTAATTCATAGTTTTGATGCCTTCAGTGTGATTCTACAATTTTCATAGTCATGAAAATACAGAAAAATGAATGAATGGGAAAGTGTGTCCAAACTTTTGGTCTGTTCTGTATGTACACAGTGACTTCCCCAGCAGAATAGTGAGTGCAGCTCTGGAGTATAATACAGGATGTAACTCAGGATCAGTAATGTAATTATGTACACAGTGAGTTGCACCAGCAGAATAGTGAGCGCAGCTCTGAAGTGTTTTTAGATGGCTATATACAGCTGTATGCAATGATCGGGTGATAATTTTTTGGTAATTTTGCGGCTCCCAGTTGTTCTGATATGTGATATTACAGATAACTTATGTGCGTATATATTATCTAGCTTTGAAGACACTACAACTCCCAGCGTTGTGGAGCTCCAGTTTCATCACAACTAGAGATGTGCAGATTGCTCGCCCCTGGGAACATCCAGCTCACATCCTATGTTAAGTAATCCTGAAAGGTTGTAACCGGAGAGTTTGGAAGAAGCTGCAATGTGGATGGGGATGTGATGGAGGAAGATGAGAGTTCCCTGCTGGGATTTGACTCTGCGATTTGAGCCGAGCGCAGATGTTACAGGTGTTCAGTCATTATTGCAGCTGGAGGCGTGCTGATCCTGCGCACAGTCGCTGAGAGGTGAAATCCGTTGTGTGGCAGTGAGCGCTGGTTCTGCACGGAGCCTGATGTGTTGCAGACTGTGAGAGTCACGTAACAGTGATTAATGAGCCGCGCTCATCTTGGCATTAACACCTTGCAGCGCAGGGTCTGGGGACGCTCCGTCCCTTTACCTGCAGGCTCTGCTGACTCCAAACATTGACTGACGCTGGGGAGCAGCGATTCTCCCTCAAATGCAAACTCCGGATGTTTTATCGGCTTCTCCGGGTCTCGGATAATTGTTCTCCGGAGAGATTGTGAATTTCGATTCCTACTGATATAAATGTATAAAGACTCCTAATAATTGTGTGCCTGGTTCAGGTTCCCATAGATGCTGACATCCGCAGATCCAACCATGAATTACACGTCTCTTCATGAAGACCCCAATGCCCCTCCAGCTAATATCGGTGGCCGATTATTGAAGTTATTGGAATCTGGATGTCGATCCATGTGCAAATTTAGGTGCACATCACCGTGATGCCAATAAATGCTCTAAATTCTGTGTTCCGTTTTCCAATATTTGGGATTTGGTGATATGACCCCCCCCCCCCTGGATTGATCCGTAATCGGGTCCTAGGGGTCGCACCGGCCCACGGAGGCATCTCTCTGTCCTTTCCCATCACTAGGTTGCACTTTCTGTAATTTCTTCCACCCTTCATCTGCATCTTCCATTGCACGTTGGGGGGGTGTTGTGTCCGCACTGTCCCCTCCAATTATTCCTCGCTGTTGCAGCCCAGCTGTTGTAATGTGCTGCAGCTGGAGGGTCATTGAGTGCGCGGCGCAGCGGAGGATAATATTCTGTAACAATATGATAACGAGTCCCCCCCTCCCGCCAGTAGCTCCATGATGGAGGAAGGCGAACTCAAGTATATTCATGAAATTACAGTTCACGAAAGCCAAGCAGGGAGGGGGCGACATGTAAGAAGGAGCCTGATACTTCCCTTTCCTTAATTACCTCCCAGCGCTCCAAAGTGTTCCATCTAAATTAATTAAAGACACCAGTGACCCAAATTATGATCGTGCGCGCCTTTTGCCAATGTGTATTTTTACCCGGCGCTTAAGAGCTGGTGCGGAGGCTTCCAGCAGCTCCACTCGGATGTCACAGCGAGAGGCAGCGTTGTACCCAAGCAGCGTTCCTGCCCTCCTCTCCTATAATAACATATAGACCTGACTATTCAAAGCAGAGTAAAAACAGTGAGCGCCAGCGGCTCCCCACTCCCGCTATATGCGCCTTTTCTTCCTGCCACGCTCTGAAGCGATAATTACGGTTATTTTCCAGCGCGGCTACAAATGAGGCTCCGTGTAGAGATTTTTCCGGCAGTGTCAATTGGGCAGAAAGCGTGTTACTAGGGTCGAGGTGCGACCTGCTGCTCCACTAATTATCAGCATTGATGGAGCTACAGAATGTGGGGGTCACCCCCAGTGGGGGGCTATACAAGTCGTGGGCCGGTTTTGTGATTAGCCATGCAATTACTGACAAAGGTTTTACAATTACCCAAAAGTCCAACATCCACAAAAAAAATTCACTTGTCTGTGGGGAATGTAAAATGAGGCGGGCAGCGTCCAGACATGTAGCCAATGTTACCTGATCGCCGTCATTATAATTTACTTTGCCATTTTTCTGGCTCAAACGCCACCAATAGCCAAGTACAGAGTCATGATGGTTTTAGCTCCAAAAAATTCCCTGCACAGTGCCGGTCGCCAGGTTCGGTCCAACTTACTCTCCACTACCTGTATACCATAAGACGCAGGACAAGGTTTACAATTGGTGTTGGCCTTGTCCGCTTGGCAGGCAGTGAGGGGGCAGCCCTCTGCCCCTAGGCAGGCAGTGGGGGATGGGCCTTTTCAGCTTGGGAGGCAGTGGGGATGGGCCTTTTCCACTTGGCAGGCAGTGGGGGGGCAGGCCTTTTCCTCTTGGCAGGTAGGCCTTTTCCTCTTGGCAGGCAGTGGGGATGGGCCTTCTAATTTCCTTTAGTTACATTATAATAGTCCCATGTAGTCCTCCATAAAGTACAATTGGCTGACATTGTCCCCAACAGTATAATGTCCACATTGCACATACAGTATAATGTGCCCACATTGTGCTCAATACAGTATAATGTGCCCATAATGCTCAAAACAGTATAATGTGCCCATATAGCCCTCCATACAGTATAATGTGCCCCACATAGTGCTTCATACAGTAAAATGTGCCCCACATAGTGCTCCATACAGTATAATGCGCCCCACATAGTCCTCATTACAGTATAATGGGCCCACATAGTCCTCCATACAGTATAATGGGCCCACATTAACATGTGTGTATCTGAGGCAGGAACAGAGATCTGATGGCTTCATGGCTGATTTTGCTCTCCAGTTAGGTAAAGGACTCTGCAGCAGCAGAATACTGGGAACTTCTTGCAAACTGTTTAGAAAGTTGTTTGATTTTTCATTTAGGAAGCAATGAAGGCAGAGCATGGAAACGAAAACAGTTTTACTGGGTCAAAGGTCCAATAGAGAGGGGAAATATATGCAAGATAGAAGCTTATAAGCCAAGATTCCTATCAAGAGGCTTCTCGTATTGCATTTTGGACTATCCTTTTTGACGTTTTATCTGGTTCCCTTGTGATGGCGCTAGGTCAGACTTGTGAAGCGATGAAGGAAGGTGATGCACAAAGATACAGTGTAAAACCTAGCTTGGATGCAGTGTTCAGAGACTTGACCTGCCGCCTCCCTGCAGGATTTCCTCGCTGATTTGGCCTCTTGATCCATCAGAGAAAGGGATGAGGTCAGTCCTCAAAATTCATCACATCAGTACTGATGGCTTTTTCATCTGTTTTTTTGACCAATTTTCAAGAATGAGTCTTTTTGTAAGCCGTTGCTGTGACACTGGACAATTCAGAATTACTAATGGCGCTGTTCCTAATAACAGATTATGATTTCTCTGTGGCCCGTTTACACTCATTAGGCTTCCATATGAATGGCAGGTATTCATGGACCTTGGAAGACAATACCCATAGACGGCCTTGGTGGTTTCACCTTTCTCCAAAAATGCAATGATGTGCCTTCATTCCCGCTCCTCTGCGTAATATGCGGTGGTCAGATGAGTTTTCCTATAGTTTTCCTATTTCTGCTAAGCTGGGAAACAACAGCTGACAATGAACATGGAGCGAGGGTGGCATTTGTCAGACATGTCTACATTGCTGGGTGTCAGTGCATGGCGTTCTCTGTTGTGTGGCTGAGCTGCGTCATTTACAGACTGATCCAATATCATGTGCATAGTGGTGGGCGCCGTGGGGCGTGTGTAGTGTGGGCGCCGTGAGGCGTGCGTAGTGTGGGCACTGCGGGGCGGGCAGAGTGTGGGCACCGGGTGACGTGCCCATGTCTCACCTGGTGATGCAGCACTTAATGCTTCTAGTTATTGCCCTTTTTCAAACTGAACTATCTACATACAACATTATTGGGGGCTGACAAGTATGATGTAAATCTACAGGACATACCGCTATTGGGATGGGGTTAGGTAGCCGCCTGTTAGAGGTTGGTCACTTTGATCTACCGATCTGCTTGTGCTGTACCTGTCACGGGTGTGTCGCTGCGAAGATCGTCGCGATTGCACACCCTGACTTTTCACAGCTGAGTTTCTGGTGCTGGGTGTTTTTCGGCAGTGAGGGAGTTAATTCTTCCGTGCTGGACAAGACCAGCCTCGCTCAGCTGCAATTAATGTTGTGGTAATTGGTTTCCTTCATATACCTGCCTGTCTGCTGGGGAAGTGTCGGTGAAAGCATTCATGCAGACCAGCAGAGCGGATCGTATTGAGAAATCTAAAGCTAAGAGTACCTGTTGTGGTTTTCTCCTCTCCTCGCTTTATTATTTATCTCCTTACCCGTTGGTGTTCCTTCTGTAGTGATAGTTTTGTATGCAAGGTGGTCTTTTATTTTACCCCTTGTACTGTCTCGTTCGTCTTATACTGTGTGTGAAGGCAGTTACCTTCCTGTTCCCTGTGGTGGTAATCAGGGTCCTTCTCAGGACTAGATTACAGTGGTTAGGGATTCACAGGAGATAGGGTTACGCTGGCGGCCTGGACCTCTGTACCATCAACAGTACCTCCAGGTAGAGGGATTAGTCAGGACCCCAGCTTAGGGTCAGCATAGACCCCGGTCCTCCTGTATACAGAGACAGCGTGACAGTACCATGATGTTTTTTTCTCCACTTAGACATCCCTGAGGTGGCCATATTGGCTCCCACCAATGTCTGCATTGAACAAGGCCCATCAGAAGTAATTAGTTCATGATCTGGCACGGTGCGTCACTTTCTGTAGGCAGGAGCCATTGGGGTAACCCATAAAGGCAACTACTGACCAACTACATTTCTATGGAGCAGCCAATAGTCGCTGCAGCTGGGGACCCTCATGGGACACAAAGGCTTGTGGCGTTAGCACAAAGCAGAATGTCACAATTCTCCAATCCTTTGGGTTCGGACTCCATAGTTTTGCCGCCTGGTTAATCTGAGCTTTAGTACCTGTTGTAGACAATGACCCCCATTGGACCCTCCTTCCCACCTTGTGAATCGTGCTGTCTGCACGGGGTAAGGAGGATTATGGATTTTCTCTTCCTTTTACTGATGTTTTCCTTGAACCTGAGAAAGGAAGGATTTTAATTTGTAACCTGATTCCGGCAGGGTTGCTGAATAGAGATATTGCTTAGATTTATAGGATGGCGTTACAGGACAAAGGCAATCTGAGCTGACACAGATATAGATGAATGTGTCTCTCTAAAACCCTGGACTGGCAAATTAAAATGGAGTTGTGGGTGCGGAGTGTGGAGGGAGCAGAGTGATTGATTCCCCGTCCAGACACCCAAACCAACCAAATATGTCACAAAGACAAGCACTTTAGGAGCTCCTGCATGGCTGGATTTATTGCTCTCCCGCATTACAGCCCATCAATTCTTCCCACAGATTATTGATATGAAATCACAGGCTGTAAGTAACCGTCTCTCTATTGATTCCTAGCAGAGGCTCATCCCAGCCCCGTGCATGCAAATCCCGGAAATCTACGGGAGGACAGTCTCAAAGTCACTTTTGTTGGAAAGTAGTACAGGGACGGGAGGCGAAGAGCTCGAAGTTACTGCAGGCACCAAGTAAACCGTCATCACATCTGACGCTTAGAGACCCCTTCTGTCATGGATGATGTTGCCCTGAGATCTCCAAAAACACCAACAAGTGCTAACTCTCACTTGATTGGATCGAGAGATAGAAAAGATTGTGGACTTCGGATTGAAAGATTTTAACTGGGATCTTGAAGGACGTAGGTTTTTCGTAAGTGAGACCATCCAACTGGAACCAAAAGCAAGTCCTCTGCCTCTTCGATCATCCTACGTATTACGGTATCTTCTCAATGATAATAGGTTGAACAATGTAGACCTCCCTTCTGACATTGGTCAAGAATGGGGACCGAGAATATTTGAAGCCCCTCCATGTGATCTCTTTTGTGGGACCAAGGACAATGGAACACTGATTTATATGGTATTACATGGCTGCCAGCATTTGGCCCTGAATGAACATAGGTTGGGGTTGCCTGACAGGTCAGTCTCCACCGTCCCCTCCTTTAGGGCAGTGCGGTTATAGTTTCATGTAAGATTTGTTTCGTCCCATATCTAATTCCTGTTATAAAGCCTAGATAAGAATTGGCAGCCATCTGTAAGGAGATCCAGCAGAAAGCTTCATTTTCTTGACTTGTCTATGTCTGTGGTGCAGGAGTTAATCCTAAGGCCACAATGTCGGCCAGCCGTGTGGTGCAGGCGTTTGGCTCTGATAATCACCCTCTTGACATACCTGTCAGCCAATGAAAGGGCCCTCTGGATCCCTGGAAGGATAAGAATCACATAGTGACAGATTTTCCGTTTCATCTCTGAATGAGGCGTCCTTCCCTCCCGCTCGTTTCTGAGCTCTGCTCCCCCCTTGGCTGTCACCCACACACAGACTGAGCTTCTCATTAAATAGTCATTAACATGAATAAGGCAGAATGTTCATTTTCCCCCTCTGGTTGTACAAGGCTTGCGTGCGTTTTGTGTTGCACCGATGCCGCTGTGATTGCTGGTTCCCCCCAAGCCCTGCTCTGCTCGCTCTTCAGCCCCACTTTCCTGCCTCTCCTTATCGACCCCCCTCCCCTCTCCATGACACAAGCTGACAAGAACCATTTCCAAGATGGATTGATTCAATTTAGCAGGCATTTGGCTAGGTTGGGGATGGTAGTGCTCCCCTGTTGGAGCAGCACAGATATGTGACCGGTCTGAGCTAGATATTTATTAGCCCTGCTCCCCGTGAGGCTGGCCAGCCAGCAGCTCATAATCAGCTCCTGTTTGTTCTCCTCACGTCCTGGAAACTCTCCCTGTCCACCTGCCCATCACTCTCATCCATCTCTTCTCCTCACTACATATTCCTTTATTCCTCTTATGTCCGTCAGTTCTGGCGTTTGCACAATCCAGAGCCAGCGGCTCTCCCAGGTTTCGCCACCAGTTTTGCAGCTTATTCCATCAGTCCTCATCGGTCATATTCTCTTTTCGGCACCTTTTGTGTCTCTATTCTTCACCTCGGCACCTTTTGTGTCCTCTAAGGCCTCTTTCACACATCATTTTTTTTTACTTCAGACGCAATCCGGCGTGTTGTTAAAAAAAACGGATCCGGTACCGGATGCGTTTTTTTTTAGCATTGACTTTCATTAGCGCCGGATCGCGCCTGATGTCGTTGCGTTGCATCCGTTTTTGTCCGGATCCGGCGGAAATGTACATTCCGGCGGCCGGACAAAACAGTCACTGCAACGTTTCTTTCTTTTTCCGGAGCCGCCTGATAGCGCCTGAAGCGGCGCATCAGGTGGCCGTAAATAATACTAGTGTATGGACCCGGACCAGTCTTTTGTGCAATCCATCAAAAGACTAATCCGGATTCCGGAAACCAAGGTCTCTCTCTCTCCTCGGTCCGGACATGCGTACCTGCCTCTCTCTCTCCTCGGTCCGGACATGCGTGCCTGCATTTTCCGGCTGCAAAACTTATTTTTCCGGGTTCAAAAGTTCAGGTCGGATCCAGCAAAAAGACTGATCCGTTGCATCAGTTTTTTTATTTCAGCGCCGGATCCGTCCCTCCAGGTATTTGACGGATTATGCCTGACACAAAAAAACTAATGTGTGAAAGTAGCCTAAACTCGCCACGCGAACGTATTATTATAAATCCCCCCCAGCCACACGCATATCATACTTTTGCCACCATTTTTCTCCCTCTATTCGTCCTACTTCACTCATTGGTGGTCTTGCTGCAGGTTGGTTGCTGTTGATGAAGCTCTTCAAGGTCTTGAATTTTGTATCCATCGGGAAACTGACCAAATGTTTTCTCAGCATTATGGAGATCCCCAAGCATGGGCTGAATGTCAGCCAAACCCACTGATTTCCAATTGACATCTAATGTGAAGGAGGAACGCAAGCTGGAGAGGTTGTGGCACAGGTGGGCTTGTTAGATTCAGCATGTGCAATCTGCATGGTCTCGCAAGTGATGGAGACTCTGAGGTGGCAGCAGCTTACTCCTCTCCGATGAGACTTGCATTACACAGGACTGATCCACAGAGTATTGGGGGTCCACCGGAACAGCGTTTTGACTAACACCTAGATAAGCTGAATGGCGGCTCTTAGATAACTGTTGGAACATAAAGAACTTTTTCAGCAGATCTTTCTGACTGCAGAGAGTGTTCAGGTTTTCTTCTATTATTCTGCTTGGATACATAGGAGACGAGATAGCATTTTGCATTTTAGGACGACTCTTCTGCGTAGTAGCTGCATCAGTGTTGAGCGCTGAGTACAACTCCTTAACAAACAGAACCCAATCACGAATCGACGGACATCTTAATTCTGCCGTATCGATCTCCATGTGCTTCAGCTTCCTCTTATCTGTGACTTATTTCCTGGATCACAAATGAAGGAATAGAGAAGTGGTCAGGATGTTGCAGGGCGCAGAAAATTTGAGGGTTAGACGCTAAACCGCAGATATTCTTCCTTCCAGTTCTGCTTGTGACTTTCTCTTTCCTCCTCTGGCGCAGCGCTTGCGCCCAGTGCTGGATCATTGGCGTCTTCACTTGCTTAATATTGATTCTTTTTGAACCCTGTTTCACTCCAAAACACTGTAACACAGTAATGTGACAGAGAATTGCCGGGTAACGGGTTAATCGGGGCCGCCGTCTTTTGTATAATCTTTTATCCAGTCCTCTTGCCGCCCGTCTTCACAGCCCATAAAGTTTTAAGCAGACGCGAGCCGATGTGTCGTAGTCACACTCTGCACAGAAAGCTGGCTAATGACACAGCAGCGACAGGGACTCGGGGACAAATGAAACCTCGGCATTCGGTGGTCTGTTGCTCTCCACTGCTTTGATGGCTCCATAGACTGGTGTAGCGCTCCCCGCACCAGCAGCCTGATCTACCCGCTGATAACCATTACATGTCTCAGTGGCACAGAGGCATCCAGCTCATTAGTTTTATGTAGGGATAAGTGTGACCTAGTTGTCGGCTGAAGGTCACCAGGCCATCGTGCCACGCCATAACGTCTCTGAAGCAACACAAAATGTCTTGTTGATTGCACATAGTCAGGAGCGCGGCTCGTGTTTACAGGGATAATGAGACTATAAGGGGATGGAGGCTTTTACGTACAGGATGAAGCCTCCGTGCCGCACATCTGTCGTAGTAGCAATGGTGGACGTCATCTTAAACGCATCTAATACTGCAGAGGAGGATGAGGTTTGCTGCACACAGTTAGGACACTTCAGCCTTGACCTGACCTGCTATGTTCTGTCTGACAGTCTGGGGTCTATGGACACAATACTGCAGTCTCAGGATGGTTGTCATACTGCAGTCTCAGGATGGTTGTCATACTGCAGTCTCAGGATGGCTGTCATACTGCAGTCTCAGGATGGTTGTCATGCAGCTTCTCTGTAGCAACCAGTCTGTTTCTCAGAACTAAGTTTTCAGTCCAAGGAAGATATAATTTGTTTAAAGGAGCATAAAGAGAAGTAATGAGGTCTCCTGAAACTATGCAGGTAGAGAACTCTCAAGTCACAACTCTTCAATTAGAGAAGTATCACCTTTAGTTTGCCCTCATTATACCAGTCTGGTGCTCTCCTCCCTTTGACTTCATTCATATATCCCGCTCTCTTTTCACACATTTTCTCCTTTTTTTGAAGATTTTTTTTTTTGCCTATTTTTGCTGCCTCTTCCTGAGGAGATGACACTTTATAGACCCTTTTGTCCTGTAGGAACCTCGTTGTAGACATCCAGCTACATCCAATCTGTACCCACAGATCATATTGCAGCTGATGTGCAGCTACCATCACCAATCCTCGGCTTATAGGAAAGAGGAACTAGAAACAATTGTATCTATTCTGCTGAAAGTCTCCGGATAAGAAAAGTGATCATATGTGATAATCTATATTACAGATGACAAATAAAACTAGTTCTACATTTAGTCCAGCATGAAAGACGTCAACACCTTGTAGAAGGAGGGCAAATGACCTATTACTAATGACTGGAGAGAACCACCAGATCACACCGTGTGCAGCCAAGCAGGGGATACACAGTGACTGTACCAGCAGAATAGTGAGTGCAGCTCTGGAGTATAATACAGGATTTAACTCAGGATCAGTAATGTAATGTATGTACACAGTGACTGCACCAGCAGAATAGTGAGTGCAGCTCTGGAGTATAATACAGGATGTAACTCAGGATCAGTAATGTATGTACACAGTGACTGCACCAGCAGAATAGTGAGTGCAGCTCTGGGGTATAATACAGGATGTAACTCAGGATCAGTAATGTATGTACACAGTGACTGCACCAGCAGAATAGAGAGTGCAGCTCTGGAGTATAATACAGGATGTAACTCAGGATCAGTAATGTATGTATGTACACAGTGACTGCACCAGCAGAATAGTGAGTGCAGCTCTGGGGTATAATACAGGATGTAACTCAGGATCAGTAATGTAATGTATGTACACAGTGACTACACCAGCAGAATAGTGAGTGCAGCTCTGGAGTATAATACAGGATGTAACTCAGGATCAGTAATGTATGTACACAGTGACTGCACCAGCAGAATAGTGAGTGCAGCTCTGGGGTATAATACAGGATGTAACTCAGGATCAGTAATGTAATGTATGTACAGAGTGAGTGCACCAGCAGAATAGTGAGTGCAGCTCTGGGGTATAATATAGGATGTAACTCAGGATCAGTAATGTATGTACACAGTGACTGCACCAGTTGACTAAAGAGTTCAGCTCTGGAGTAAATGGAATGCGTTTATAAAAGTGGTTATTATTTTGGATACTCTCCTTCCTGTGTCTCTCTTTAACCCTTGATGGTAATCACTGTTGTGATAGATTTGCTGACCGCGTGTCTACCAGAATCCTCCATGTTCCCGATGGGCACCAGGATCTCCTTGGTGATGGCTGCTGATGGTGGGATGCAGGGTAGATAAAGCCCCGTGTCCTGCAGATGTCTCGGCTTTCGCCCAGTCAGCATGTGGCGTTTGTCTTCTCTGACTAATGAGCTCTTGGTCGCCGGCTCCGGTGTGAAGTTTTTATCTGGGCCGGCAGAGGACGTGCTCTTTGTTTGCTGCGGCCGCTCCGTGTTCTGTCCCTTTGTCGCTTTTCCTGTTGCATCCCTGGTGGAGACCGAGGAGACAAGTGTCATTGCTCACACGACTGATAACGCCGCTCGCCGCCTTCTCCTTCAGCTGCGGTTAGTTATCTGCCTGTAGCAGCGGCTCTTATCACGCCACCGACTCCTGCCGTTGTGGCCGTCCACAATCTCTGCTGATCCCGGGGGGATGTTGTAGGTCCCGCTCCTCCAGAGCCATGAGACCACTGCCAGTTGTCCTTGTCACACTTAACGTGTTCCTCGTGACCACATTCTTCTTACTAATCAAAAATATTGCACGTAAAGCAGCGGCTGTAAGGCCGTGTGCACACAACGCTTTATCCACACGGGTCCGCTCTGAAACCCACCTGAAAAAGCACTGAGGAAACGCTCAATGTAACGACGGCTCGCTGTTCGGATATTCGGACCGAAGAAGTGAACGGACCGTTCCTAAGGCGCTGTCTGTCTGCTTGGAGGATGCTCTGTCCCCTACAGACAATGGCAGAGGTCGCCAGCCTTTGGCTTATAAAACAGCTGGCGTCCAGAAAACGCTTTGCAGATGATTGCACTGCTCAACCATGTATTCTGCAGAGCATGTGAAGGAGTAAAACTGCAGAACAGAACCTGAGACGTGTTATCAAGCTCAGCTCAGAGATTTGTGGGTATGTGCACACGTTGCGGATTCTGTTGCAGTTCCGCAGCGGATTTTGCCCTGCGGATCTGCAGCAGAATTGCAAGTGATGTACAGTACCATTCTAGTCAATGGAAATAAAAAACCGCAGTGCATGCTGCGGATTTTTCCATGTAGATTTGATGCGGATTTAAAACTGCAGCATGTCACTTCTTTTGTGCGGTACTGCAGCGTTTTGAGACCTGCTCCATTATAGGAATCTGCAGGTCTCAAAAGGCAGGGAAAATCTGCACAAAAACTGCAGTAAATTTGCAGATAAAAAGGACATAAAAAAAGGATAAAAACTGCACGGATTTTGACCTGCAGTTTCTGCCAGGAGATGCAGATTCTGTGCAGAAAATTCTGCAGACCAATCTGCAACGTGTGCACATACCCTGAGATATTATTTTTGTATGCGCAGATTTAGATGGAAAATATTTTCTGCAGTTTAAGCCAAAACCCAAAAAAAGACAGAAATGAAAAAAAAAATTTCCAAATGTAATTCATAAGGTCATTTATAAAGAAGCGCTGGTAACATCACTGAGAATGCCGCTTATCCATCACTAAAGATCAGCGGTGACATCACTGAGAATGTCTCCTATCCATCACCAGAGATCAGCGGTGACATCACTGAGAATGCCTCCTATCCATCACTAGAGATCAGAGGTGACATCACTGAGAATGCCTCCTATCCATCACTAGAGATCAGCGGTGACATCACTGAGAATGCCTCCTATCCATCACTAGAGATCGGCGGTGACATCACTGAGAATGCCTCCTATCCATCACTAGAGATCAGAGGTGACATCACTGAGAATGCCTCCTATCCATCACTAGAGATCGCGGTGACATCACTGAGAATGCTCCTATCCATCACTAGAGATCAGCGGTGACATCACTGAGAATGCCTCCTATCCATCACTAGAGATCAGCGGTGACATCACTGAGAATGCCTCCTATCCATCACTAGAGATCAGCGGTGACATCACTGAGAATGCCTCCTATCCATCACTAGAGATCAGCGGTGACATCACTGAGAATGCTCCTATATCCCAAACATCAGCTGAGATCACTGAGAATGCCCCTATCCATCACTAGAGATCAGTGACATCACTGAGAATGCCTCTATCCATCACTAAGTCGGTGACATCACTGAGAATGCCTCCTATCCATCACCAGAGATCAGCGGTGACATCACTGAGAATGTCTCCTATCCATCACTAGAGATCAGAGTGACATCACTGAGAATGCCTCCTATCCATCACTAGAGATCAGGGTGACATCACTGAGAATGTCTCCTATCCATCACAGAGATCAGGGTACCTCACTGAGAATGCCTCCTATCCATCACTAGAGATCAGAGTTGACATCACTGAGAATGCTCGTATCCATCACTGGATCAGCGTGACATCACTGAGAATGCCTCTATCCATCAAGGTGTCATCACTGAGAATGCCTCCTATCCATCACTAGAGATCAGCGTGACATCACTGAGAATGTCTCCGTATCCATCACAGAGATCAGCGGTCACCTCACTGAGAATGCCTCCTATCCATCACAGAGATAGAGTGACATCACTGAGAATGCCTCCTATCCATCACTAGAGATCAGCGGTGACATCACTGAGAATACCTCCTATCCATCACCAGAGATCAGAGGTACATCACTGAGAATGCCTCCTATCCATCACTGGAGATCAGCGGTGACATCACTGAAATGCCTCCTATCCATCACAGAGATCAGAGGTGACATCACTGAGAATGCCTCCTATCCATCACCAGAGATCAGAGGTGACATAACTGAGAATGCCTCCTATCCATCACTAGAGATCAGAGGTGACATCACTGAGAATGCCTCCTATCCATCACTGAGATCGCGGTGACATCACTGAAATGCCTCCTATCCATCACTGAGATCGCGGTGACATCACTGAGAATGTCTCCTATCCATCACCAGAGATCAGAGGTGACATAACTGAGAATGCCTCCTATCCATCACTAGAGATCAGAGGTGACATCACTGAGAATGCCTCCTATCCATCACTAGAGATCGAGGTGACATCACTGAGAATGCCTCCTATCCATCACTGAGATCAGCGGTGACATCACTGAGAATGCCTCCTATCCATCACTAGAGATCAGCAGTGACATCACTGAGAATGCCTCCTATCCATCACAGAGATCGCAGTGACATCACTGAGAATGCCTCCTATCCATCACTAGAGATCAGCGTGACATCACAGAGAATGCCTCCTATCCATCACCAGAGATCAGCGTGACATCACTGAGAATGCCTCCTATCCATTACTAGAGATCAGCAGTGACATCACTGAGAATGCCTCCTATCCATCACCAGAGATCAGCAATGACATCACTGAGAATGCCTCCTATCCATCACCAGAGATCAAAGCTGACATTACTGAGAATACCTCCTATCCATCACTAGAGATCAGCGGTGACATCACAGAGAATGCCTCCTATCCATCACTAGAGATCAGCGGTGACATCACTGAGAATGCTCCTATCCATCACCAGAGATCAAGCTGACATTACTGAGAATCCTCCTATCCATCACAGAGATCAGCGTGACATCACTGAGAATGCCTCCTAACCATCACAGAGATCAAGCGTGACATCACTGAGAATACCTCTATCCATCACTAGACATCAGTGGTGACATCCTGAGAATGCCTCCTATCCATCACCAGAGATCGCGTGACATCACTGAGAATGCCTCCTATCCATCACCAGAGATCACGGTGACATCACTGAGAATGCCTCCTATCCATCACCAGAGATCAGGGTGACATCACTGAGAATGCCTCCTACCATCACCAGAGATCAGTGGTGACATCACTGAGAATGCCTCTATCCATCACCAGAGATCAGAGGTGACATCCTGAGAATGCCTCCTATTCCATCACCAGAGATCAGCGTGACATCACTGAGAATGCTCCCCTATCCATCACTAGGATCAGCGGTGGCATCACTGAGAAGCCTCCTATCCATCACCAGAGATCAGCGGTGCATCACTGAGAATGCCTCCTATCCATCACCAGAGATCAGGGTGACATCACTGAGAATGCCTCCTATCCATCACCAGAGATCAGAGGTGACATCACTGAGAATGCCTCCTATCCATCACCAGAGATCAGGGTGACATCACTGAGAAATGCCTCCTATCCATCACAAGAGATCAGGGTGACATCACTGAGAATGTCTCCTACCATCACTAGAGATCAGCGGTGCATCACTGAGAATGCCTCCTATCCATCACCAGAGATCAGCGGTGACATCACTGAGAATGCCTCCTATCCATCACCAGAGATCAGCGGTGACATCACTGAGAATGCCTCCTATCCATCACCAGAGATCATCGGTGACATCACTGAGAATGCCTCCTATCCATCACCAGAGATCTGCGGTGACATCACTGAGAATGTCTCCTATCCATCACTAGAGATCAGCGGTGACATCACTGAGAATGCCTCCTATCCATCACAAGAGATCAGCGGTGGCATCACTGAGAAAGCCTCCTACCTATCACCAGAGATCAGCGGTGGCATCACTGAGAATGCCTCCTATCCATCACCAGAGATCAGCGGTGACATCACTGAGAATGCCTCCTATCCATCACCAGAGATCAGAGGTGACATCACTGAGAATGCCTCCTATCCATCACCAGAGATCAGAGGTGACATCACTGAGAATGCCTCCTATCCATCACAAGAGATCAGAGGTGACATCACTGAGAATGTCTCCTATCCATCACTAGAGATCAGCGGTGACGTCACTGAGAATGCCTCCTATCCATCACCAGAGTTCAGCGGTGACATCACTGAGAATGCCTCCTATCCATCACCAGAGATCGGCAGTGACATCACTGAGAATGCCTCCTATCCATCACTAGAGATCAGCGGTGACATCACAGAGAATGCCTCCTATCCATCACTAGAGATCAGCAGTGACATCACTGAGAATGTCTCCTATCCATCACCAGAGATCAGCGGTGACATCACTGAGAATGTCTCCTATCCATCACTAGAGATCAGCGGTGACATCACTGAGAATGCCTCCTATCCATTACTAGAGATCAGCAGTGACATCACTGAGAATGCCTCCTATCCATCACCAGAGATCAGCAATGACATCACTGAGAATGCCTCCTATACATCACTAGAGATCAGCGGTGACATCACTGAGAATGTCTCCTATCCATCACCAGAGATCAGAGCTGACATTACTGAGAATACCTCCTATCCATCACTAGAGATCAGCGGTGACATCACTGAGAATGCCTCCTATCCATCACTAGAGATCAGCGGTGACATCACTGAGAATACCTTCTATCCATCACTAGACATCAGTGGTGACATCCTGAGAATGCCTCCTATCCATTACCAGAGATCGGCAGTGACATCACTGAGAATGCCTCATATCCATCACCAGAGATCAGAGGTGACATCACTGAGAATGCCTCCTATCCATCACCAGAGATCAGTGGTGACATCACTGAGAATGCCTCCTATCCATCACCAGAGATCAGAGGTGACATCACTGAGAATGCCTCCTATTCATCACCAGAGATCAGCGGTGACATTACTGAGAATGACTCCCTCCTATCCATCACTAGAGATCAGCGGTGGCATCACTGAGAAAGCCTCCTACCTATCACCAGAGATCAGCGGTGGCATCACTGAGAATGCCTCCTATCCATCACCAGAGATCAGCGGTGACATCACTGAGAATGCCTCCTATCCATCACCAGAGATCAGAGGTGACATCACTGAGAATGCCTCCTATCCATCACCAGAGATCAGGGGTGACATCACTGAGAATGCCTCCTATCCATCACAAGAGATCAGAGGTGACATCACTGAGAATGTCTCCTATCCATCACTAGAGATCAGCGGTGACATCACTGAGAATGCCTCCTATCCATCACCAGAGTTCAGCGGTGACATCACTGAGAATGCCTCCTATCCATCACCAGAGATCAGCGGTGACATCACTGAGAATGCCTCCTATCCATCACCAGAGATCATCGGTGACATCACTGAGAATGTCTCCTATCCATCACCAGAGATCTGCGGTGACATCACTGAGAATGTCTCCTATCCATCACTAGAGATCAGCGGTGACATCACTGAGAATGCCTCCTATCCATCACAAGAGATCAGCGGTGGCATCACTGAGAAAGCCTCCTACCTATCACCAGAGATCAGCGGTGGCATCACTGAGAATGCCTCCTATCCATCACCAGAGGTCAGCGGTGACATCACTGAGAATGCCTCCTATCCATCACTAGAGATCAGAGGTGACATCACTGAGAATGCCTCCTATCCATCACCAGAGATCAGCGGTGACATCACTGAGAATGCCTCCTATCCATCACCAGAGATCAGAGGTGACATCACTGAGAATGTCTCCTATCCATCACTAGAGATCAGCGGTGACATCACTGAGAATGCCTCCTATCCATCACCAGAGTTCAGCGGTGACATCACTGAGAATGCCTCCTATCCATCACAAGAGATCAGAGGTGACATCACTGAGAATGCCTCCTATCCATCACCAGAGATCAGCGGTGACATCACTGAGAATGTCTCCTATCCATCACTAGAGATCAGCGGTGACATCACTGAGAATGTCTCCTATCCATCACTAGAGATCAGCGGTGACATCACTGAGAATGTCTCCTATCCATCACCAGAGATCTGCGGTGACATCACTGAGAATGTCTCCTATCCATCCATCACCAGAGATCAGCGGTGACATAACTGAGAATGTCTCCTATCCATCACCAGAGATCAGCGGTTACATCACTGAGAATGCCTCCTATCCATCACAAGAGATCAGAGGTGACATCACTGAAAATGCCTCCTATCCATCACTAGAGATCAGCAGTGACATCACTAGAGATCAGCAGTGACATCACTAGAGAGCAGCAGTTATGTCACCCAGAATGCAGTTTTCTATATATCGGTTCAGTTTCTTCCATTTTGCAGCATGGCGTCTGTTCACATGTGAATGTTTGCTTTGCGGAGCAGGTGGTGTCGTCGCAGTGTTTGCTCTGGCGCTCGTTGTCGTGTGACTGCTGTGCTCATACAGGATGTGGCACTTGGTGCTGTGTGATGTGGGTAAAGGATCTGCTATCTCTGTATTATCTCTGTAGCACAGGACCCTCTGCCTTCCCCAGCTGCCTCCCTTGATAGACCCCAATCTCCTAATAAGCTTTCCCAGGTTGTGTAGTTGTAGATGATCTTAGTAATGTGATCTGACCCTGTAAACAAGCAGGGCTACAGTGTGATCAGCACTGGCCTGGTGAATTTCGGACTACAGCCTCCAGCAGACAATGCGGCTATGCTGGAGCCACTTTTTATAGCGGTGCCCTAATATGGCTTCTGTTGCATGGTCAGGGATGGACGCCTCCGCAGGGACCCTGGATGTTTCTAGTTTTCACATACACATGTGTTGGTGGCTTGTGAATGCTAGTAATGGCTATCAATGTGTGATGTAAATGTCAGCACACAGCCGGCCTGTAATTGAGAGATAGAGATGATCCCTGGACACATACACCTGTGGCATCCGTGCTCCGCTGAGGACTCAGGATGGGATTCTGACGCTCGCCTCTAAGCATTCATTAAAAATGGAAAATTGCTGCTTGATTCATTAGTGGAGACGAGTGCAGAGTGGAGGCTAATGCGGCCATTACTGGCAGTGAAAGCGACCGGGAGGCGAATCATTACCGAAGACGACAGTGTAAGGGAAAGAAAGGTCAAAGTGTGAATAAAGGTGCGAATCGCACAAGTGCGTCCTTCTCACCACCCTTGTCGAGGTCTGTACATAGACCCTCATTGGAAACCTCCATTCTTAACACTGTAGGCTGCATCCAGAAATCACGTCCTATGATGTGCGTCAGTGTGACGTGCATTTTCTGCGTGCAGTAGCCGCGCTGCCTGCTCTTCTACACATTGAGCTTTGCTGTTTGTGCAGCCACAGGGTCACCTGCTGTGTGTGACGGGATGTGTTAGATGTGGGGGTCCGATGCTCCCACTACTTATCTGCAGGACGCCTGTCGGCATTTATTTATTATGGCTTAGCTTATATAACACTATCTTATTCCGCAGCGCTTTACAGACATTATCATCACTCTCCCCAATGGGGCTCACAATCTAGACTCCCTATCAGTCTTTGGAGTGTGGGAGGAAACCTGAGTACCCGGAGGAAACCCACGCAAACACGGGGAGAACATACAAACTCCTTGCAGATGTTGTCCACTGAGCCACCGTGCTGCCCATAAGCCTCCATTGGGGTCTCATCCCTGGATGTCTCATGTCACTTCTGCTTGTGGGGGTCTCTGGTATATTGGCTGTGGGGATGCAGAACCTTCAAGTTGCCCACAAGGGTTTCTATTGTGCCAATTTCTCACGGACGTCTGGTGTCGTGTTCGGAATTCTGCACAATTTGCACCATTTTCTAGCACATTTGGACACCATTGATAACAGACGTTAGAAGAGAGCGGCGGTCTACCCAAGAATAATGCAGATTTGTTACGGGGGCCGGGGATTGTTCCCAACGTCATGACGGGTTTTGTGCGGACAGGGGAGTCTCCCCCGGGGTGATGAGAGGGGTTATCGCTGGCGACATGCCGGCCTCTCACATCTGTTTCCTTGCGGCATTCTTTTAGCAGCCGCCTTAATTCCCTAGGATTAAACGTACGGCAGCGGTAATTAACTGTCGGACCTCCTCTACTGTATCTGATAATGGCAGCCGCTGTAAAAATTAATTTGCAAACATGTCATTATGCAGCAGCCGCACAGGCAATAAACCTGCAATTATAGACCCGGTCCCGGCCAGAACGTGGAGGGCGCGAGAGGCGCAGCGCCAATCTGTTCACTTGATAACTGAACAGACCGCGTGGGGGAAGGGTTGAGGGCTCATCCCGTCACATCCGAGCAGTCTATGTTCTGTGACATCACTCAGGGGGCAAGGCTGCAATTACAGCAATAAAGCAGGAACCTTAATTAAAGGTCTGTTTTGTGTCCACAGCCCCTCTGCAGACCTATATGTCTCTGTGGTTACAGGCTGGGCAGTCTGATCCTCCATTCTTGGGTTATTATGCTCCATATGCCTTTTTTTTGACGTGCAGAAAAGGAGGCAGAATAACACTTTGGAGCAGTAACACTGGTTGCATAAGTCTTCAAACCCGCTTACGCAATTTCACCTAGAAGAAAAAGTGCAGGAATTGCAGGATGGAGAAGTCACTGATCTGCAAATAGTGAAAAATGGAAACATTGTCACAACCTCTGAATGTGTCTAGTCCGGAGTCTGAGCCTCATGCAGAAATTCCGGCACCTCCGGCCACATCTTCTGTCACTGAGGTCATTAAAGGTAGTCTGAGGAAGGTACTGCTGCTGATCCACTGCCAGCAGCTCCTGTGTAATCACAGACCAATGACCTCCTCCATGTGCTCATTGGAGACAAGTCCAGAGACGCTGCACAGGACACGACTCCCATGTGCTTGTGGATCAAGTCCAGAGACGCAGCAGCTCTGTGAATCACGACATGATGTCCCCGATGTGCTTGATGGAGTCAAGTCCAACAATGAGATATCTGCAGCAGTCTCCTGTGTAATCACCGACCATGATGTCCCCGATGTGCTCGATGGAGACAAGTCCAGAGGCGCTGCAGGCAGCTCCTGTGTAATCACCGACCAGTGATGTCCCCGATGTGCTCGATGGAGACATGTCAGTAGAAGCTGCTGGCAGCTCCTGTGTAATCGCCGACCAGTGATGTCCCCGATGTGTTCAATGGAGACAAGTCCGGAGACGCTGCAGGCAGCTCCTGTGTAATCACAGACCAATGACCTCCTCGATGTGCTTGAATGAGACAAGTCAGAAGACGCTGCAGGCAGCTCCTGTGTGATCACCGACCAATGATGTCCCTGATGTGCTCAATGGAGACAAGTCCAGAGACGCTGCTGCAGTTCCTGTGTAATCATCGACCAATGATGTGCTCGATGGAGACAAGTCAGGAGACGCTGCTGGCAGCTCCTGTGTAATTACTGACCAATGATGTCCCCGGTGTGCTCCATGGAGACAAGTCCAGAGACACTGCCACATCTCATGTTTAATCACCGACCAATGACGTACCCGATATGCCCTATAGAGACAAGTCCAGAGACGTTGCCGACAGCTCCTGTGTGATCACCGACCAGTGACCTCCTCCATGTGCTCAATGGAGACAAGTCGGGAGACGCGGCCAGCAGCTCCCGTGTGATCACTGACCAATGACCTCGTCGATGGAGACAAGTCAGGAGACCCTGTCGACAGCTCCTGTGTAATCACCTAACAATAACATCCCCAATGTGCTCGATGGAGAAAAGTCCAGAGAGGCTGCTGGCAGCTCCTGTGTGATCATTGACCTATGACATCCACGAGGGGGAAGGAGACTGATTCTGACCACAGCTGACCCCATCAGACCCATGAGGGACATGTGGAAGCAAAAAATGGATTTGGGATCTGCATCTTCTGCAGGGAAAGATATCATGATTTTATTAAAATCCACATAATGGAAGTCATTAGTGATGGCCTTTTACAGCTGTAATGATGACCACCATCAATTTGCCGCCCCTTTTGAACATGAGGTCCGCTGATTTTTAGTCCTTTAACTGTAGTTCTCACCCCTGACCATCCATTGTTTTATCCTGTGCTGTGGAAAGGAAAGGGTTACCGTCGCTTTCCCGCCTCTCAGGAAGCCCCTATGGTTTTGCTTTGATGAGAGAGGTGGGGGACAGAGAAGAGGAGGCTGCTGGGAGCCCCTTGATAAGACAGGCAGGAAATGGTTAACAGTGATAATAACTACTAGCAGAGGATGTGGAAAGCATTGGCCGGATAATAGGTTAATATTTCCTGACGGTTGGTGCCAGGCGCAGGGATAGATAGGAAGCCGATAATTTTGCCATCTCTTCCTCCTGTAAAGCTCATTGCTCCACATCACTGAACCCTGTGCACACACGGGGGCGACACCTGTCCCTTCACGGCCCCGAGGTCATGAGCGTTCACCGGGGCAGCCGCATCATGTGTACAGGGGCCAAGTGCCAGCCCAAGCCGAGACCTCAGCGTCTAATGTCACCAGTGTCCGCCATCCACAGCTGAGCACTAATAAGACCGGGAGCTCATAGGGATCCGCGACCCAGACCAACTGCTACATTATAACGGCACAGAACCCCGGAGGTCATATAAAGGGCCTTATATCAGTACTGGAGCGTTATAGAAGGGGCTGATATCAGTCACATATGGTGTAATGTCTGGAGGTTATATCAGTACTGGAGCGTTATAAGAGGGGCTGATATCAGTCACATATGGTGTAATGTCTGGAGGTTATATCAGTACTGGAGCGTTATAAGAGGGACTGATATCAGTCACATATGATGTAATGTCTGGAGGTTATATCAGTACTGGAGCGTTATAAGTCCTGACATTGAATATTGCTGGGAGTAGGATAGTACGGCCCCTGAGGAGTCATTCAGAGTAGAAGGGAGTTACGTGGAAGAAGGGTCTCTGCCCAAAACCACAAGAAAAAGGGTCATAGCCGAAAATGTAACCCCGGAATTGCAGCTGACCTGTCTAAAGGGACACATCAATCTGTGGGTAGCCGGGCATAGAGGAGCCGAGCATAATGATGTATATGGCTATTGGGAGAGAATCAGTATAATTTGTGTTTTACTCTTTGAAATATCTAGAGTTTGTATGGAGGAGTCCAGTGGGCGGTCCTACTCTGTGATTGACAGCTATCTCCACATGCAGTCATACAGGAATGACTGCCAATCACTGATTAAGACCGCCCACTGGACTCATCCGTACAAACACCAGAGATTTCAGTAAAGAAAGTACAGGTTTATGGAAGAAGTTTCTGTATAACTTGTATATTGATCGGATCCGCTCCTCCTGCCCCATAGCACCCTGCCTACAGACACAATACCATCTACTCTACTACATGACCGGTTGTCTTTACATTGCTGACAGTCTTCAAGATCTCTGCTTGTTATCGACCAGAACATTCGTTCACGTCAAGAAATCGTAAAGTTCTTCTGAGTTCCTACTTTGTACAGCTGAGGATTTGTTACTGTTACACCCATGTTAGATAGGCACACACTCCTCCTTCACTGATACATTGTAACAGAATAGGAGAGAGGGATGTGCTGCCTCTTTACAGTGCAGAGAATTTTCTAGACTGGATACAAAAGTAACAAACCCTCAGCTGTCAGAAGTGCCTCTTAGGACAGGTTTTTATTCTTGTGATATAAACAAGGATATTTCCATTCGATGGCAACAAGCTTAGATCATGACAAATGCACGAAGTCCGTTGAACATTTGCAGATACAATAATTAGTTTATTCACAGTAAATGTTTGTCTAATGACTCATTCGCCGCTGTTCACATGACGCAGTGCAGTCCCACAATAAAACGAGAGCTACATTGTGAGTGATTCCCTTCTTTGGATGTCAGATTTACTACCCTGAATTAGGCGATT
>JARQOD010000010.1:43503939-43562790 GCA_033576555.1 Oophaga sylvatica | reverse complement strand
GGGCCACCCAGGATTGTGCCCATAAGCCACCCGGATAAAAGGCGCCAGCCTAAAAAGCACCCACCCTTTTAGCCCTTTTTAAAAAGGGGACACGGGGGGAAAAAAGTGCCCTGCTTTCCAACATTCGCCACACTCCTCGGGGACAACCCCGCCGGGCTCCTCACTTCAGTTGCCCTTTAAAACATACAGCCCCGGAACCCCGCCAGGCCATGTCCCCAAAACTTCGGGGTCCGTTGGGGAAAAAAAAACCCAAGCCCAACCCCAATCCCGGCCGGGCAATCCTTGGGGACCAGGGGCTTCTGGGGGGTCAACAAACCCTCCCTTTTCAGGAATTTCCTCGACATGGTCCTTTTTTCCCACCCCAGACCCCCCGGGGATCACCTTCAAAGGGTAGAAAAACCGGGGGTCCGTGTGGTGGCCAGGTCCTTTTCCCTGCCTCCTGCCCCCCTTCCTGGAAAAGGCCAAAAACCCCTGCGGAAATACCCACGAGGACCCTCTCAAAAGGGTTTTGGCAACATTGTTTAAAAAAATTTTATAAAAACACCGGGTTTTGCCAAACCCCCCCACCAGTCCCTGTGCGGTACGGACCTCCCAATTTTGCCGTTCCCCCATAACAGCTGAAAAAAGGGGCTAAAAAACCCGTGTCCAAGAGGCCTAAAGACGCAGACATCCCAGTTTTTAAAAAAGGGGAAGCAAAAGCCTTTGGCCAATTGACCCTTTCCCTCGGGGTTAAAGCCCCAAACCCCCCCGGGGCCACCTTTTTAGGGATTTAAAATTTTGCCCTCCCAATTTTGCGGGGTAGCCCCCCGGGGGGCCAAATTTCTGCCAGATTTTGGCGGGGGCTGGGGCCCTAAGGGGTGCCGGGGGGAAAAAACAGGATCTCCCCCTCCCACCAAGACTTTCCCCTTTTCCCGGGGGACAAGGACCCACCCCCCCCGGAGCGTTCGACCTCAACATACCCCCCAACCGCCCCCCTCCGGGGAAAAAAAAGGGAGACGTCGTCACGTACGCTACCACCCTCAAGGGGCCCCCCCCCCCCGGGCCATCCCCCCCCAACGCCACGATTTCCCTCCCAAGAAGGGACGTCGCGAACCTAAAAAAAGTGGGCTCAGAGGACAACCCTGGGGGCCCCGGGAACTCCCCCAAAAAAGGGTGACCAACCCAACCGTTCACGAGTGGAAAAGCTCAGCCCCTTTTTTAAAAAGGGGCTCAAACCCAAAATTTTTCAAACCCCCCAGGGGGACCGTATAAAAGGACAACCGGTTTTTCTCGTGATTCCCCCGGTCAAAGCCTTTTTTGATTAAGGACAGAAAATACCCCTTCCATTTTACCCGCCCTCCCCCGCTCCACTGCCTTGGGGCACCGAGCACAGCACTAAAAGTACTGCGGCCTGGAACAGAGATGCTGAGCCCCAAAGGGGCTGGGGGGCAAATTACCACCCGGGAAAAAAAGCATTTTTTCAAACCCTTTCCCCGGTCCACATTGAAAGGTATGGACGCCTTTTCCCAATACGGGACAGTCCTTACCCTTTGATAGGATAACGGGGCTGACCTCCAAAATTACGGGGGAAAGCACCCGGGGAAAAGGGATCATTAAACCCTCAGTCAAGAGGGAACCAAGGGTCCAAAAGGGCCTTGTAAAACCCATGTTAACCCTTTCCGGCCGCATTTTTTTGGGGGCCAAGCCCATCAAGGCCCCAGTTCACTTCCTCTTCCCTTTTCCTTTACCAAAACATAAGAGAGGGGTCATCTCCGGCTCGAAGGTTCACCAGGAAGCCGACATCCCTCGATCCAGATCCCTCTTTTCCAAGGGGGTGCGAGTAGAAATCTGCCCCCTCCGGATCCCTGTTTTGGGGTGGGGTTGGGGGAACCCTATGTCGACAGTCCTGTCCCATCTTCAATTCATGACATTTTACATTTCTGTAGATCGGGCGGCGGTACCCCCGAAATCCCCCCAAAAACCCCAAAAAGTGGGTATCATAGACACCTCTTGAGAAAGACTTAAACCCGAGATCCCCCCGGTAAACCCCATCGAGACGCTGCTCGGTTTCCTCCTCAAAGTGATACAAGCGGTCCCCTTTTTTAGACTCCGAGGCTCGAGAGCTGACGGAAGAACCCCCCAAAACCCTCTCTTTGAAGATCTCCCCCACTCAACTTACGCACGAGACCAAAAGGGGGAGCTGGTCTGAAGAAATTCCAAAAAACTGTTCATTCCGCTTTTTTCCAAAAGGGATAATTCAGCTTCCACACCCTCTTCCCATCCGGGGGTCTCTGTAAAATTCAGGAAAAAAAAATTAAAAAAATAAACGGAATTCCACTCAACGGGGGACATGCAGAAAAGAGGGGATCCTCCTTAAAAAAAAAACCCATCTATCCTAGCCCCACACACCTCTAAAAAAGGTGAAACCCCCGTGACTGGGGGGTGCCGTTTGGGGCTCCACCGGGGAGCTTCGTAGCTATACTATTTTAAGCTGTACTATCGTAAGCCGGTGGCCTCCGGGGCCCCCCCATACGGGATCTCAAATTTGGTTTAAAATCCCCACCAAAAACCCCTGCCGGCTGTAAAAAAAAAGGGCGGGGTTTCATGAAAAACATTTGCGGGCCCACTTGGATTGTGGACCATAGATGTTTATGGCCGAACTCGTCCCCCCATAAAAAATCAAGACCGGGGCCCTCCCCTTTCACTCAATCCCCCCCCCGGGTTTTTCCCCCGGGGTTTTAAAAAGGACCGCCACCCCCCCCAATAGGGGTCGGCCGCAAGGCCATATGGGGGCCCACACCCCCACTCCTCCTGGTTTATGGTGGCCCCCTGTTGTTAGTCGGGTCTCTTGCAAAACAAAATTTCCCCTCAAATCGGGTGAAAAAAACAAAGGCCCAAAACTGGGGCCCCATCTGCTTAAAAATGGCGCATAAGGGCGCCAGAGTCAACGGGTGATTCCCCATCATGGGGTTGGGGGTTTGTGGCCTTTTCCCCCACCCCGCTTTCCCCCTTTTTCCCCCCCGAAAGGGGGATGTCCCTTCCGTTTTTGGGAAAACAGGTATCCATCCCCATGGTCCCTTGCCCCGGGTCCAGGTCTGTCCCCCCCGGGGGAAACAGCGCCCCCCCCGGGGACAGACTCCGTCATCCCCTGAAAACCCCCAGATGGCGCCCCCGGCCCCTCGCCCCCGACCTCCGTCCCCGCGGGTCGTCAAGGTTTTGGGCCCCCTTGGGAGGGGGGCGTCGAGGGGACCGGGACCCCTCCGTTTGGGATCTTCGGTGGGGGAGGGGTTTGGAAGGTTAAACCCCCTTTTTTCCCCTTCTACCTTTTTATCCCCCCTTCTCATTGGTTGATCCGTGACCTCCCATCCCCATTTTTAACTGGGAGGGGTTGCGGAGTCACCGGGGTTTTTCCCCCCTCCCAACCCCTGATCTCCTCGCAACCTCTTCCTCCCCGGGGCCTCAGAGACATGGCCCCGGGGTAGAGGGGAGGGCAGGCATCACCCCAGTTGCCTGGGTTCCCCCCCCCCACCCCCTGGCGTTTTCCGTCTCCCTTTAAAAGGGGGCCTCTTTTTTCCTTGTCCTTCCCATGGCCCTTTCCCCCCCTTTTCCCCCCACCACCACCTGCCACGCAGGGGTCCGCCGCCAGGGTTGCCCCCTCCGGGCCCCCCCCCGGGGCTGCAGCGGCTTGGGGAAAAGGAGCGGGGGCAGGGGCTAAGGGTGCCTAGGTCCCACAAGGGGGACCAATGTCCTTGCAGATGCCCACCCCACCCACAAGGCACATTTCTGCACCTTTTAGCTTGCGTGAATGGGGGGGATCACCGCACTTGTGGCAGACCTTTTTGGGTGCCCCTTGGGAGAAACCAGGTCCTGTCCCTCCCTAGGAAAAACCCCAGGGGAAAGGGTGTGGGGGACGGTACCCCCCCTGAGACCTTCAACTTTTTCATGAAGGCCAGCCCCCGACCAGATACCGAAAATTGTCCCTTTTTTTTGGGGCGTCCGTGACTTCCCCTAACGGGAAAGCCACGCAGAGTAAAAAGCCGGAGAGTGACTGTACAAGTCACCACGGTCATCTTAAACGGCATTTTGGGGGGAGAAAAACGCCTGTGGGGGAAGTCTGCCATCCGGGTCCCCTTCACCAGCTCGAATTAGCCCCAAAGAGCTCTGCCCCCCCGCCGAATGAAAAACTGATGTCGAAGAATAGGGTGGCCGAGGGGGATGGGCAAAGATTTCCGTCCCCGAACCCATCTTGGGGAGCTCCCCCCACCCTACTCCTGGTGGGAAGCTTCACCCCCCTCCAGCGAAGACGGACCACATTCCTCCGGCCCGGGGCCCTTTCCCCCCGGCGTCGGGGGCCAAAGGTTTCCCCCCCCTCCCTCTTCTGAAGGCCCCGGCCATGTCTCCCAAACCAGAAAGACAAGCCCACCTCTTTCCCCTAATTGACCGCCGCTCTCCTTTTTTAAGGGCCCCAAAAAGGGGGGTAAAAAAACCCCCCCCCAGAGCCGGGGAAAAAAGGGGGCCCCCCGAAAACCCCCCCGGGGACCCCAGCCACACCCCCGCAAAAAACGGGGTCTCACTGCTGGGGGCCGAGGGCCAGCCCCTCCCTCACCACCCGTGCCCCACTTACCCAACACTCACTCCCTCCGCATTACTCCCACTCCCATCCACGTCATTCATTCATCACCTCACTCATCCCAAAATTACCTCACCCCAATTCATCAAATTTTTTAATATTTTTTCCTTGCTGTTTCGTTTTTTACCGGGGGGCCGGGGTGATGGGGACCTCCCGTATTTTTTTTCCCGGGTACTGCCCCCTTTTTACGACCGCAGAAAAGAGCCACCTATAACTCCCCGGGGGTCAGACAGCACATTTCCCCCGGGCTTTCTGGCTCCTTTTTTTTTTTGTTGTTACACTTGGGGGGGGACGGGGTCTGCTCGCACCCTGCCCCACTGGAAACTTTTCGGTTCTTTTTGGGGCCCGGGCCCCCCACCCTAGAGGAGGTAAGGGGGGTGGGACCCCGGCCCCCCTTTGCCGCTCTCTCGGGCATTGTTTTGGGGGGACGAAGGCAGCGGGCCCGCCGAGGCCCCCCCCCCCCCCCCGGTCACGGAAAAGGGGGGGAACAAAGGGCCCCCAAAGGGCCCACGTCCCCCCGCCGCCGTGAGCAAGCGGGGGGGGCTGCGGGCCCGGGCCACGCCCCCCCGCCAAAACCCAGTAAAAGCGGGTGAGGCAGCACCCCCAACTACCCCCCCCCGCCGACGCACAATAGCGGGGGGGACAGCGGCCGGGAGGACACGCCCCCCTCACAGGACCACCCCTTCTTTTACCCCCCACCGTTTGAAAGGGCGGCCACTCCCCCTTTGGGGGCCCCCCGGGGGGGGCCCCCCGCGGCCCCCCTTAATTGGTCGACGCCGGGGCCCCCCACCCGCCCGGACACCGCCAGGGGAGCGACCCAGCTTGCACTTTTTTTTCTCCTTCGGCAGACTCCCCCCCCTTTCTTGGTCTCTGGCCCCCAAAAAAAACTATCCAGGGGGGGGGGGTGGGGGGCCCAGGACCCAGCTCTCGCCGCCGAGATGGGCCCCCGGGGAAAGACCCAGTGCCGGCCAGCCCCCGCTGCCAAAGGACTGGGCCCAGCCCACCACCTCAACAACACCGGCACCCCCCATCTCCTATCGCTGCCTGAGTCCGGCTGCCACCACCCGACATGGCACCCGACCGGGCGACTCTTTCTCCCCGCTCCTTGCTCGGACCCACCACAGGGCCCGAGCCGGGGTGGGTAGGGGTTCCACAAAAACGGACAGGGGCCCCAGGAAGGGGGCATGACGTTTTTTCAGGTGGTGCTCTGGTTTTTTTTTTTTTTTTTTTCCCCTCCCGGGGGGCCCCCTCCTCGCAGATCTCATCCCCAAAAAACAGCTCCCAAAACCGTGCGGGGGGCCGATTGCCGCACTTGTTGCAGGATAGGCACCCCCCCCCCCTGCTGTTCCACCCCCCCTCCTCCCCCCGCCCCCCATTTCCTCCAAAAAACTGGAGTTCGGTGGGAGGGCCATTTTCGGGGGCTATCCCGCTGTGTACCTGGGCGTTAACCTCCCGGGTTTAGGTGGGACGGGGGCAGATCCTCCAGCCCCATTTCCCCTTCCCCTCCTCCCCTGGCGGGGGCCTCCTGCCCCCCCGGGGAAACCCCCCGTCAGGGCCCAAACCGGTCGTCTTTTTTTGGGTTTCCTCGAAAGGGCCCTCCCACCAGTCCTGCCCCCGTTTTTCCAATCTGTAATTGCCCCTTCAGCCCTGCACGTGGCGGTGCCCCTGCTTCCTTGAGGCGGGGGTTTTTTCTTCGCCATGAGCTGCTCCCTTCAACCCTCCCGGATCTCCTTACTGTTGGGGGCCTCCTCGTTTTCGCGGGGTGGCGTGGATGCGGACCAAGGGGGTGACAGGCTCCCCCGCGCCTTGGAGCCCCAGATGTTGGGGGGCTCCACCCCCGCACCTCCGCTGGCCGCCTCTCCCCCCCTCCTCCCCCCGGAAGGGTAACCCCACGGTCCCACCCCGGGGGGCTTGGGGTTTTTTTGGGGTTTGCGGCCCCCCGGGGGGTTTTTCCCCCCAGGCTCTCCCCCCGGGCCGAAAAGGTATGGCCTCCTGCTGGTATGTGAGGGGCCTCCCCCCCCCCACCCCCTTGCTGGAGGGGGGGGGCGGGCCACCCCCCAGGGATAAGTGTCCTTTGGAAGGGGGGCAGGTGGACCAGGAAAAAAAAATCCTTCCTTTCAGAGATCCTTCCAACAGGCGACCCGAGCACACGCAAGTCCCCCCTTTTCCTGTGTGAACCCAGAGCTGCACTCCTATTCTGCTGGGGGTCATGTGACATATAAATTCTGATCCTGAGTTACTCCCCTTTATACCCCAGAGCTGCACTCACATTTGCTGGTGCAGTCACTGTGACATACTTACATTACACCGGTTACACCTGTAAACTCCAAGCTGCAAATTTTGCTGGGGCAGTCACGTGTACCAAAACATTACACCGGTTCCCCTGTTTTAACCCCAAGCTGCACTCCTATTCTGCTGGGGCAGTCAGTTACAAATTACGTCCTGATTCCCCCTTATTTCCCAAGCTGCCTCCATTTGCTGGGCAGTCAGTTACAACTTACGACCTGATTTCCCCCTTTTATCCCAGGTCACTCCATTTGCGGGCAGTGTGTCAAATTACATTATGATTCTGATTTAATCCTTATTATATCCCAGATGCACTCACTATTCTGCGGTGCATCACTGTTAATACTTACTTTATGACCTGAGTTAATCCTGTATTTTACTCCGACGCATCACTTTCGCTGGTGCGAACTGTGTACATACATTACTTACTGACCGAGTTACCCCCTTTTTTAACCCAGGCTGACCACAATTCTGGGCAGTCACTGTGTACTACTTTACTAAATCCTGATTACCCCCGTTTTTAACTCCAAAGTGCACTACTTCTCTGGTCGTACTGTGAAAATAAAATTACTGATCCTGAGTTCCTCCTGTATTATCTCCAGAGCCACCCTATTTCTGGTGCAGTCACTGTGACATACATTACTGACCTGATTACCTCCTGTATTTCCCCAGACTCCTCCTATTTGCTGGGCAGTCACTTTACAACTTTTACTGACCTATTTACCCCTGTATTTACCCAAGTGCAACTATTCTGCGGTGCAGCAGTTACAAATTACATTATGATCCTGATTAAATTTTATTAAAAACCCAGAGCTGCACCACTATTCTGCGGTGAAGTCACTGTGTACATATTTTCTGATCCTATTACTCCTTTTTATACCCGAGCTGCATCCTATTTGCTGGTGCGTCACTGGTACATACATTTAAAATGATCCTTTTTTTAATCCGTTATCCTCCAGAGCGCATCCTTTCTGGGGGTGGTCACTGTGTACATACATTACTTTAGACCTGTTTTAAAACCCTGTATTATACCCAGAGCTGCACTCCTTTTGTGGGAGTCACGTGTCATCATTACATTACTGCCCCTGATTACTCCTGTATTATACCCAGACTGCACTACTATTTGCTGGTGCAGTACTGTGACAAAATTTTACGATCCGGGTTTACATCCTGTATAACTCCAACTGCACCACTATTCTCTGTGCAGTCACTGGTACAAAAATTTACTGCCCCTGAGTTAAAATCCTTATTATACTCCAAGCTGCACTCATATTTGTGGGCAGTCACTGTTACATACATTACATTACGACCCTGAGTTACATTGTATTATACCCCAGAGCTGCCTCCTATTCTGCGGGCAGTCACGTGTACATACATTACATTCTGATCCGGAGTTCATCCTTTTTATCCCAGACTGCACTCACTATTCTGCTGAGTCACGTGTACATACATTACATTACTGATCCTGATTACATCCTGTATATACCCAGAGCTGCACTCCTTTTCTGCTGGTGATCACTGTGACATACATTACATTACGATCCTGAGTTACATCCTGTTTTATACTCCAAGCTGCACTCACTTTTTCTGCTGGTGCAGTCCTGGTCATACTTACATTACTGATCCTAGTTACTCCGTATTATACTCCAGAGCGCACTCACATTCGCTGGTGCAGTCACTGTGTACATACATTACGATCCTGAGTTACCCCCTTTATACTCCAGAGCTGCACCACTATTCTGCTGGTGCAGTCACTGTTACAACAATTTACTATCCGAGTTACTCCTGATTATTCTCCAGAGCTGCACTCACTATTTTGCGGGTTTCAGCACGGTTACATTACATTCTGATCTGAGTTACTTCCTGTATTATACCCCAGAGCTGCACTCACTATTCTGCGGTGCAGTCCTTGATACATCCTTTACTTTACTGATCCTGATACATCCTGTTATTTATACTCCAAGTTCCCAAACTATTTCCTGGCTGTTTGGCTGTCATTGTGTCAACATTCATTACTGATCCTGAGTTACATCCTGATTATACCCAGGCTTCACTCACTATTCTGCTGGTGCAGTTTCACCCACCACTGTTTTTGTACAATATTCATTCCCCAAATTTACATTACAAACCTGAGTTACATCCTTATTATACTCCAAGCTCACTCACAAATTCGCTGTTGCAGCCCATGTTAATACATTACATTACGATCCTGAGTTCCCTCCTTATTATCCCCAGAGCTGCACTCACTATCTCGGTCAGTCACTGTGTACATACATTACTGATCCTGTTTCCCTCTGTATTACCTCCAAGCGCACTCGCTGTTCTGCTGGTGTAGTGCGGTGTGGCAAGCAGTGTCGGGTGCAGTATTGGGCTGAATCCCCTCTTTTTTATTATTGGATTAGCGCAGTGTATACTCAGGCGGGGCTGTATAATAACGGTCTTCTCTGTGTTTTTTGCCTCCTCCCCGCAGGCGTCATTATGGCGGCGCCTGTCTGCACAGGGCGCCTCGCTCGTGTTTTTGGCGCAGTGGTCGGCGAATGTTGTTTGGTTGTGTACTTGAATTTGGGATGGCCAGGGGAATGCTGCTGAGTAATGGGGCGGATGGACACTTCTGTGTGCCCCATCAGGGTCCACTATGATCCCCAAGGGTTAATTTGGAGCGCTCCCTGGCACCCCTCTGCTGCTTGCCTGCTTTCTGAAGCCTGACCTGTTCTGCTGCCAAGTGACATCCAGTCTGTGCTGGGAGCGCTGCCAGGAGCAGACAATGCGGCCTTAACACCAGCCGGCGACTGCCCTCTCCAGCTCCTAATCTCTTGGTTTCCTCCATTAAGTAAATAAATTATCTGCCCCTCCAAACCACAGCCCCCATCCTCCTCCGACCCCGGCTTCCTTCTTCCCTTTTTGCTGGAAGTTGTTTTCTCCTGGCGATTATTGTAAGCGGAGAATCTGAATTTCGTGAAAACCGGCGCTTAAATCCGCGGCGTCCGGGATCAGTGCAGCGGGCTTACTGTGGCGTGTGATAGAGGGGCGGCTCTGTCCCCATATGACCCCAGTAGAGCGTTACATGGTGCAACATGGCGGTGTGAGCCCCCACGTCCTCCGGGCAGGAGAGGACGTGACAAACACCTGTAACCTTTCCATCTGCCCGTCATGAGAGCCTCTCTCCATGCGACTGTCTCCGGGCCGCTGATCGCAGGGAGCTGCTCCTTGTAACCGTGAATGGCCGACCGTGTAAGATCCTCACGTCTGCCCCTATGTGAACCCAACGAGAGCCGCCACGGGATATGTCAGGAGTGAGGATAATGGCGGCATTATCTGGATAAGCGGAGATTAGCCGGCGGATCAGAGACTGATGACGGTAGCGGAGCCAGCGAGGTGATGAGGAGGGGTCCAAATGAGCCCCCAAAATAGAAGGGTTTCTCCATGATGGCCTCCATACCAGCTTTCACATGTCAGGCTCCATCAGTGGTGTCATCTGCCCCCGACATGAGAATGTGGCCCCAGTGCCCCATGTGGGAGCCGTGTGGTTGTCTGAGGGGCCGTCACCCAGCGACACTGACCGGGGGATTATATTACCCCTAACACAGAGCAGGGAATGATGGGAGTTGTAGTGCTGCAACATCACTTTGTAGCCACAGCTGAAAATCTAAACCCTTGGACCCTCCTGCCCTAAAGTGATGTCTCCGTGTACCCCGACGTTCTCAAACGTATTATTTCTACCCTTTGTCACACCTCTCCTTGCTTCATGCAATCTACTTATGTTTTTTGTTCGGTGGGTGAAAACCTGCCTGGTCCATTCACTGCTGACAGCTGAGGGTTCGTCACAGGTGCAGTCATGGCGGACACCAGACTGATACAATGTGACAATCTCTCCATCCCTACTATTGACCGCCTTCCCTTCCCCCGGTCCGTGTGTCTCCGCCGTGGCCTCTTTGGCGTTTCATGGCGTCTTACCGCTGCCCACTCCGCAGAAACACCCGCTTTTTTTGCCGTTTCCTGGCGACGGTCTTCGGAGATAACAATTTGAACAATTTGCTGCAGCTCTTAACGATGAAGCCACTGCCGGCGACCCTGCGACCTTGGCGGATCTCCAGAGGTGGCTGCAAGCGGCGTCTTCACCTTTAATTTGAAGAGCCCATGGGCGCCGGGTAACGAGTTAGCCGCCACGATCATTCATCCCGGCTCTAATCTGTTGTGATTCTTCCAGGACGAGGTCCGGGCACGAAGCGTCCCCTCCACGGGGGCAGAGACGCGCTCTTATCGAGAGGGACAGATCCTGCCTAATTGCGCTGATTCTCCCTGTATATAAAACAGATGGCTTTCTTTAAATCAATTATTCCTCATTTGTGTAAGTGGGAATGATTTCCTGACAGATCGAGTACCAGGGGAGCGGGGAAGGGCGCAGCGAGGGGGGCATCCGATACCAGGCCCAAACTGGCCTCGCCTGCCCTCCAGGGAGCGTAGGGTTAACTGCTAAATCTTCTGTCACCTCCACTTATTGCATTATGGATTTGATGGAAATAAGGCGTAAAATAGATTGTTCACGACACGATCTCTGCTTGCTGAGTGTGAATAACAATTGTATCCAGTGTGGACAATCCTCTGTGAGCCCGAAATCCAGACTGAACATTGTAAACAAACTATATCCTGTACAGGTCTGCTGCCCAGTGAGGTGGGTCCGGTCCAGACTGCAGAGATACGCAGCCCTGACGCTGCTCACCTCACTGTATACAGGGGTAATGCCTGATGTTTTTACATGATACTCACCAGACAGATCTCTGGGGAGCCAGGGTCACAAGCTGCTGCCCCCGAATATTAACTCATTACATTCATAGGGACATCATTAAACCCTTGTCATCAGGAGCTGCGCTCCCTGTACTAGCTGTGCTGCTACAGAGTGAGGAAGGGTATTACTAACTGTCACCACTAGGGGCACTCTCTATAGGGCCAGGAAGCCGTAGTATAGTATTTATATTCTTGTACATAGAGGGAGTATTATAGTAGTTATATTCCTGTATATAGGGGGCAGTATTATAGTAGTTATATTCCTTTTAATAGGAGCAGTAATTATAGTAGTTATATTCCTTTTACATAGGAGCAGTATTATAGTAGTTATATTCTGTACATAGGAGCAGTATTATAGTAGTTTATATTCTTGCACATAGGGGCAGTATTATAGTAGTTATATTTATACATAGGGGGCAGTATTATAGTAGTTATATTCCTGTATATAGGGGCAGTATTATAGTATTATATTCTTGTAATAGGGGCAGTATTATAGTAGTTATATTCCCTTTTACATAGGAGCAGTATTATAGTAGTTATATTCTTGTAAATAGGGACAGTATTATAGTAGTTATATTCTTGTACATAGGAGCAGTATTTATAGTAGTTATATTCTTGTACAAGGGCAGTATTATAGTAGTTATATTCTTGTACATAGGGGCAGTATTATAGTAGTTATATCTTGTCATAGGGAGCGTAATATAGTAGTTATATTCTTGTACATAGGAGCAGTATTATAGTAGTTATATTCTGTAATAGGGGCAGTATTATAGTAGTTATATTCTGTACATAGGAGCAGTATTATAGTAGTTATATTCTTGTATATAGGAGCAGTATTATAGTAGTTATATTCTTGTACATAGGAGCAGTATTATAGTAGTTATTTCTTGTACATAGGAGCAGTATTATAGTAGTTATATTCTTGTAATAGGGGCAGTATTATAGTAGTTATATTCTTGTACTAGGAGCAGTATTATAGTATTTATTCCTGTACATGGGAGCAGTATTATAGTAGTTATATTCTTGTACATAGGAGCAGTATTATAGTAGTTATATCTCTGTACATAGGGGCAGTATTATAGTAGTTAATATTCTTGTACATAGGAGCAGTATTATAGTAGTTATATTCCTTGTACATAGGAGCAGTATTATAGTAGTTATATTCTTGTACATAGGGGCAGTATTAAGTAGTTTATATTTGTACATAGGGCAGTATTATAGTAGTTATATTCTTGTAATAGGGCAGTATTATAGTAGTTATATCTTGTACATAGGAGCAGTATTATAGTATTTATATTCTGTAATAGGGGGCAGTATTATAGTAGTTATATTCTTGTACATAGGAGCAGTATTATAGTAGTTATATCTTGTACATAGGAGCAGTATTATAGTAGTTATATTCTTGTATATAGGGCAGTATTATAGTAGTTTTATATTCTTGTACATAGGGAGCAGTATTATAGTAGTTATATTCTTGTACATAGGAGCAGTATTATAGTAGCTATATTCTTGTAATAGGGGGCAGTATTATAGTAGTTATATTCTTGTACATAGGAGCAGTATTATAGTAGTTTATATTCTTGTACATAGGGCAGTATTATAGTAGTTATATTCTTGTACTAGGGCAGTATTATAGTAGTTATATTCTTGTACATAGGAGCAGTATTATAGTAGTTATATTCTTGTAATAGGGGCAGTATTATAGTAGTTATATTCTTGTACATAGAGCAGTATTATACTAGTATATTCTTGTATATAGGGCAGTATTATAGTAGCTTATATCTTGTACATAGGAGCAGTATTATAGTAGTTTATATTCTTGTATATAGGAGCAGTATTATAGTAGTTATATTCTTGTACATAGGGCAGTATTATAGTATTTATTCTTGTACATAGGAGCAGTATTATAGTAGTTATATTCTTGTACATAGGGTCAGTATTATAGTAGTTATATTCTTGTACATAGGGCAGTATTATAGTAGTTATATTCTTGTACATAGGGCAGTATTATAGTATTTATATTCTTGTACATAGGAGCAGTATTATAGTAGTTATATTCTTGTACATAGGGCAGTATTATAGTATTATATTCTTGTACATAGGGCAGTATTATACTATTTTATATTCTTGTACATAGAGCAGTATTATAGTAGTTATATTCTTGTACATAGGGTCAGTATTATAGTAGTTATATTCTTGTACATAGGGGCAGTATTATATAGTTATATTCTTGTACATAGGAGCAGTATTATAGTAGTTATATTCTTGTACATAGGGTCAGTATTATAGTAGTTATATTCTTGTACATAGGAGCAGTATTATAGTAGTTATATTCTTGTATATAGGGGGCAGTATTATAGTATTATATTCTTGTACATAGAGGCAGTATTATATAGTTATATTCTTGTACATAGGGGCAGTATTATAGTAGTTATATTCTTGTACATAGGAGCAGTATTATAGTATTTATATTCTTGTACATAGGGCAGTATTATAGTAGTTATATTCTTGTACATAGGGGCAGTATTATAGTATTATATTCTTGTACATAGGAGCAGTATTATAGTAGTTATATTCTTGTACATAGGGCAGTATTATAGTAGTTATATTCTGTACATAGGGCAGTATTATAGTATTATATTCTTGTACATAGGGCAGTATTATAGTAGTTATATTCTTGTAATAAGGGCAGTATTATAGTATTTATATTCTTGTACATAGGGCAGTATTATAGTAGTTTAATTCTTGTACATAGGGCAGTATTATAGTAGTTATATTCCTGTATATAGGGCAGTATTATAGTAGTTATATTCTTGTACATAGGAGCAGTATTATAGTAGTTTATTCTTGTACATAGGGGCAGTATTATAGTAGTTATATTCTTGTACATAGGGCAGTATTATAGAGTTATATTCTTGTACATAGGGCAGTATATAGTAGTTATATTCTTGTAATAGGAGCAGTATTATAGTAGTTATATTCTTGTACATAGGAGCAGTATTATAGTAGTTATATTCTTGTATATAGGAGCAGTATTATAGTAGTTATATTCTTGTACATAGGAGCAGTATTATAGTAGTTATATTCTTGTAACATAGGGGGCAGTATTATAGTAGTTATATTCTTGTACATAGGAGCAGTATTATAGTAGTTTATATTCTTGTACATAGGAGCAGTATTATAGTAGTTTATTCTTGTACATAGGGGCAATTTTTATTGTAAAAACCAAACAAATACAAATATACTGACATTCCTCCAGTAATATAAATTCACTTGGATTGTACATTCATTACATATCCGGATTATACTTATAAAATTATCTTAGAGTCCATACACCTGGTTTGGAAAAAAAAACAAAAAAAAAAAAAAAAAACATCATATTTCAACCCAGTGACACATCCTTCCATAACTTAACATTTCCTAATGATTTTATCTATCTGGGGTCGGACATTATTAGTTGACAGCGTCACAGATCTGGTCGGAGTTATTCTGGTCACCGCCGGTCTCCATTTCAGACTCTACCCGAGAGCCCTCAGGTAATGGCTTCCGCTTGGGCGGAGGACAGTCCTCTACGTCCCTATCAAACTCTGCGTCAATTCTTCTAAGGTCATCCTCAAAATCACCGTCAGACTCAGACAGAACACCAAACCTATTAGATAAGTCCATTACACCTGCAGAACTCTGGACCTTCTTCCTGGCTCCTTGGCCAGTGCCATACTCCTTCTCAGGTTTACGGGAGGTCTTGTCCTTTTTCTTCCTTTTAGTCTGAGACACAGATGGTAGTACTGAAGTAATGCTTCCCTGTGACTGCTGCCCCTGAGGGACAACCTCCATACTTCCCTGTGCACCCTCTGTACCCTGCTGCTCTGGTGTCACCTGAGTAGACCCCTGGTGGGCCTCCGGGTCTGGCCAGTATTTCCCCTGACAGTAAAGCTGCCTCCTCCAGAATCTCTGCCCCTGCCACCAAATCCTCATCAGGATAGTCCTTACAGATATTGTGCCAGGCGTCAGGACAGTCCCTGTGAGGGTGACCGATCTTCCCACAGAGGTTGCACCTGATGTTCTGGCAGTCTCCAGCCACATGGCCGACCTCCCCACACAGGTTGCACTTCACCACAGTACACGTATTTGCCAGGTGACCCGCCTTGCCACATTTGAAGCACTTACGAGGCTGCCCAGGATAGAAACACACACCCCTCTCCCTCCCAATAAAGAAGGAGTTGGGTAAGTGGGCAGTGATATTATCGCACTGGCGCAGTTTCACCAAAACCCTCCACCCTCCCCGTCCAGATACCATCATTGTCTCTGCTTTTGGTGAGGTCAGAGACCAGGTCACAATGCCTCCGGAGCCACACCACAATGTCCTGCGGGGAACAGACTCATTCCAGAAGATGAGATTAACCGTAACGGTATCTGGCTTAGAGATAGGAATAAAGCTGAACTTACTCCAGCCCTCAGTGTCTCTAAACTTGGGGAAATTAGACCAAAACCTGTCCAGGTCACTCATGAGCTTAAAGCTGACGTCATAGCCCTGCCTGTCTGGAAGATTAATCACCGCCAAGATGCTGACTGGCGCAAACCCCATCTGGCGACACAAGAGCTCCCTGACCACAAACCTTCTATCTGGCAGATCCTCCTTGGCACCTGTGTGCCGGAAACGCACAACGTTTCTCCGTTTAAACGCCTGGCCGGTATAATTGGCACCAGAGGTGAAGGACGGAGCGCCACGACTCCAGGCATTACTGGGGGAACCTGCGGGGTCACACTAGGCTGACTGACGGGGTGAGGGTCTGCAGCAGGGGGGGCTGCTACACCTTGTGTGCTCGGAATTAAAGGGGGAAATCACAGACATCATCATGAACATTGTTATCATCAACATCAATGTCACTATCAACTGCGCAGCGTCCACCAAAGATACTGTGCTCCCCCAAACCCCCGACCCCTCAGATACAGCGCGGTTATCCCCAGCATCAGAGCCCTGCTGGGCACCATCAGGAACTACCGGCACATGTCCACTGCCCAACTGTGTGCCTGGCATTCTGAGACTTGTAGTCCCTGTGCTGAAAAATGTCCATGCTGCTGTTGGAATCTGCTGCAGGCGGCTGTACTGGCATTCTGCGACTTGTTGTACCTCTACTGGAATGTGCCCTTCATGCTGCTGCTTGGAATCTGCTGCAGGCTGTTGTGCTGGGCATTCTGTGACTTGTTGTACCTCTGCTGGAATCTGCACTACATGCTTCTGCTTTGGATCTGCTGCAGGCAGTTTTGCTGGGCATTCTGAGACTTGTGGTACGTCTGCTGGGGTCTGTACTACAGGCTGCTGCTGGTGCGGCATTTGCCCCTTTTGGAAGCAGAAACTTGCAGGCTGCAGCACTGGCCGCACCTGCTTCTGGGGTCCACCTGGGACAATGTCTGACCTGGAACCTGCAGAGTTCTGCTTCTGTGATTAAACAGTTCCTGGTTCCTATAAGTCTCCGCCAGGGGCCCCATCCTCTCTAGGACGCAGTCCATGTCCCTCACCACTTTTGCCAGCAATACACCCAGTGTGTTCAGAGTCTCATCATAAAAATCATGACTCCCGGGATTAATAGCCTTTAGCTTATAGCAAGTGTCTATCTGCATCTGTAGTGAGTTTTCTGCTGCTGTAACTCACCGAACTTCTTGACCAGTCCTGGGATCTCCTCTGCGAGCTGAAGCTCAGGTGCACGTGGCGTCTCCTCCTGGGATCCTGCATTCAGCGATGTCCCCGGCTGCTTGAACCCAGACGTCTCCTTAATTTTCACCACCGCTGGTTTCATGGCTCCAGGCTCCACAGCACTTTTACTGCTGCCACCTGACTGCGACCGTGTGCGTCTGACCGCGCCATACTGCCATGCTGCTAGTAAGTTCTCCTGAATGGTTGTCTTTCCAAAGACGTCGTCTTGCCTGGGAGCAGGAGGTGATCTGCACTGCTGGGGCTGACTCACTGTGCACCCGGCAGGAGCTGCTTGCTGACTGGGGAGTTTACCTGACTTCACATTGTCTGTAACCTCGCTGACCGACACTTTTCCTTCTTGCTTCTTGCTGGACTTGGAGAAGGTTTTCCTCCCAAACTTTACTGACGGCTTTTTCCTCCTTCACAAACGCTGCAGCTTTGGCTCGCTGCATTCACTGCTCTGACAGTGGCTCTGGGATTAACATTCCCATTAGGAGAGGCCTGGGAGGCTTGTCCCAGTGTAGGCCGGAAGCCTGGGCCTTGCCTGGGGAGCTTCCCCGCCCAGGGTGGCCCTCCCTGGGCTTGCTCCAGACATGAGGAGATCCACAAAACACAACCTCACAGCTAGGAGGCAGTATTATAGTAGTTATATTCTTGTACATAGGAGCAGTATTATAGCAGTTATATTCTTGTACATAGGAGCAGTATTATAGTAGTTATATTCTTGTATATAGGAGCAGTATTATAGTAGTTTATCTTGTACATAGGAGCAGTATTATAGTAGTTATATTCTTGTACATAGGGCAGTATTAGTAGTTATATTCTTGTACATAGGACAGTATTATAGTAGTTATATTCTTGTACATAGGGCAGTATTATAGTAGTTAATTCTTGTACATAGGAGCAGTATTATAGTAGTTATATTCTTGTACATAGGAGCAGTATTATAGTAGTTATATTCTTGTACATAGGAGCAGTATTATAGTAGTTATATTCTTGTACATAGGAGCAGTATTTAGTAGCTATATTCTTGTACATAGGCATATTATAGTAGTAATTCTTGTACTAGGGCAGTATTATAGTAGTTATATTCTTGTACATAGGGCAGTATTATAGTATAATTCTTGAATGGAGTATTATAGTAGTTATTTTCTGTACATAGGGCAGTATTTAGTAGCTATATTTGTACATAGGAGCAGTATATAGTAGTTATATTCTTGTACATAGAGCAGTATATAGTAGTTATATTCTTGTACATAGGAGCAGTATTATAGTAGTTATATTCTTGTACATAGGAGCAGTATTATAGTAGTATATTCTTGTATATAGGGCAGTATTATAGTAGTTATATTCTTGTATATAGTTAGCAGTATATAGTAGTTATATCTGTAAAGGAGCAGTATTATAGTAGTTATATTCTGTACATAGGGCAGTATTATAGTAGTTATATCTTGTACTTGGGGCAGTATTATAGTAGTTATATTCTTGTACATAGGAGCAGTATTATAGTAGTTATATTCTTGTACATAGGGGCAGTATATGTAGTTATTTCTTGTCTGGCAGTATTATAGTAGTTATATTCTTGTACATAGGGCAGTATTATAGTAGTTATATTCTTGTACATAGGGCAGTATTATAGTAGTTATATTCTTGTACATAGGAGCAGTATTATAGTAGTTATATTCTTGTATAGGAGCAGTATTATAGTAGTTATATTCTTGTACATAGGAGCAGTATTATAGTAGTTATATTCTTGTACATAGGAGCAGTATTATAGTAGTTATATTCTTGTAATAGGAGCATATTATAGTAGTTATATTCTTGTACATAGGAGCAGTATTATAGTAGTTATATTCTTGTACATAGGAGCAGTATTATAGTAGTTATATTCTTGTACATAGGGGCAGTATTATAGTAGTTATATTCTTGTACATAGGGCAGTATTATAGTAGTTATATTCTTGTAATAGGAGCAGTATTATAGTAGTTATATTCTTGTACATAGGGAGCAGTATTATAGTAGTTATATTCTTGTACATAGGGGCTATTATAGTAGTTATATTCTGAATAGGGCAGTATTATAGTAGTTATATTCTTGTACATAGGGCAGTATTATAGTAGTTATATTCTTGTACATAGGAGCAGTATTATAGTAGTTATATTCTTGTACATAGGAGCAGTATTATAGTAGTTATATTCTTGTACATAGGAGCAGTATTATAGTAGTTATATTCTTGTACATAGGGCAGTATTATAGTAGTTATATTCTTGTACATAGGAGCAGTATTATAGTAGTTATATTCTTGTACATAGGGCAGTATTATAGTAGTTATATTCTTGTACATAGGGCAGTATTATAGTAGTTATATTCTTGTACATAGGGCAGTATTATAGTAGTTATATTCTTGTACATAGGGCAGTATTATAGTAGTTATATTCTTGTACATAGGCAGTATTATAGTAGTATATTCTTGTACATAGGAGCAGTATTATAGTAGTTATATTCTTGTACATAGGAGCAGTATTATAGTAGTTATATTCTTGTAATAGGAGCAGTATTATAGTAGTTATATTCTTGTATATAGGAGCAGTATTATAGTAGTTATATTCTTGTATCTATAGTAGTTATATTCTTGTAATAGGGCAGTATTATAGTAGTTATATTCTTGTACATAGGGCAGTATTATAGTAGTTATATTCTTGTACATAGGGGCAGTATTATAGTAGTTATATTCTTGTACATAGGAGCAGTATTATAGTAGTTATATTCTTGTACATAGGGAGTATTATAGTAGTTATTCTTGTACATAGGAGCAGTATTATAGTAGTTATATTCTTGTACATAGGGCAGTATTATAGTAGTTATATTCTTGTACATAGGGCAGTATTATAGTAGTTATATTCTTGTACATAGGGCAGTATTATAGTAGTTATATTCTTGTACATAGGGCAGTATTATAGTAGTTATATTCTTGTACATAGGAGCAGTATTATAGTAGTTATATTCTTGTACATAGGGCAGTATTATAGTAGTTATATTCTTGTACATAGGGCAGTATTATAGTAGTTATATTTGTACATAGGCGTATATAGTAGTATATTCTTGTACATAGGAGCAGTATTATAGTAGTTATATTCTTGTACATAGGAGCAGTATTATAGTAGTTATATTCTTGTACATAGGAGCAGTATTATAGTAGTTATATTCTTGTACATAGGGGCAGTATTATAGTAGTTATATTCTTGTACATAGGGCAGTATTATAGTAGTTATATTCTTGTACATAGGAGCAGTATTATAGTAGTTATATTCTTGTACATAGGGCAGTATTATAGTAGTTATATTCTTGTACATAGGGCAGTATTATAGTAGTTATATTCTTGTACATAGGGCAGTATTATAGTAGTATATTCTTGTACATAGGGCAGTATTATAGTATTATATTCTTGTACATAGGAGCAGTATTATAGTAGTTATATTCTTGTAATAGGGCAGATTATAGTAGTTATTTCTTGTACATAGGAGCAGTATTATAGTAGTTATATTCTTGTATAGGGGCAGTATTATAGTAGTTATATTCTTGTACATAGGGCAGTATTATAGTAGTTATATCTTGTACATAGGGCATATTATAGTAGTTATATTCTTGTATAAGGGCAGTATTATAGTAGTTATATTCTTGTACATAGGGGCAGTATTATAGTAGTTTATTTCTTGTACATAGGGCAGTATTATAGTAGTTATATTCTTGTACATAGGAGCAGTATTATAGTAGTTATATTCTGTATATAGGGCAGTATTATAGTAGTTATATTCTTGTACATAGGAGCAGTATTTAGTAGTTAATTTTGTACATAGGGCAGTATTAGTAGTTTATTCTTGTACATAGGAGCAGTATTATATAGTTATATTCTTGTACATAGGAGCAGTATTATAGTAGTTATATTCTTGTATAGGAGCAGTATTATAGTAGTTTATTCTTGTAATAGGAGCAGTATTATAGTAGTTATATCTTGTACATAGGAGCAGTATTATAGTAGTTATATTTGTACATAGGAGCAGTATTATAGTAGTTATATTCTTGTACATAGAGCAGTATTATAGTAGTTATATTCTTGTACATAGGCAGTATTATAGTAGTTATATTCTTGTACATAGGAGCAGTATTATAGTAGTTATATTTTGTACATAGGGCAGTATTATAGTAGTTATATTCTTGTATAGGGCAGTATTATAGTGTTATATCTTGTACATAGGGCAGTATTATAGTGTTATATTCTTGTAATAGGGGCATATTATAGTATTATATTCTTGTAATAGGCAGTATTATAGTAGTTATATTCTTGTACATAGGAGCATTTATAGTTTATATTTTGTAATAGGAGCAGTATTATAGTAGTTATATTCTTGTACATAGGGCAGTATTATAGTTTATATTTTGTACATGGACGTATTATAGAGTATATCTTGTACATAGGGCAGTTATATATTATATTCTTGTACATAGGCAGTATATAGTTTATATTCTTGTCTAGGGCAGTATTATAGTATTATATTTTGTACATAGGCAGTATTATAGTGTTAATTCTTGTAATAGGGCATATTATAGTAGTTAATTTTGTACTAGGCGATTTAGTAGTTATATTTTGTACATGGAGCAGTATTATAGTAGTTTTTCTTGTACATAGAGCAGTATTATAGTAGTTTATCTTGTACTAGGAGCAGTATTAGTAGTTATATTCTTGTAATAGGAGCAGTATTATAGTATTATTTTGTAAAGGGCAGTATATAGTAGTTATATTTTGTACATAGGCAGTATTTAGTAGTTATATTTTGTATATAGGGCAGTATTATAGTAGTTATATTCTTGTACATAGGGCAGTATTATAGTAGTTATATTCTTGTACATAGGGCGTATTATAGTAGTTATATTCTTGTAATAGGAGCGTATATAGTAGTTTATTCTTGTACATAGGGCATATTTAGTAGTTATATTCTTGTACATAGGCAGTATTTAGTAGTTATATTCTTGTACATAGGGCAGTTATAGTAGTTATATTCTGTAATAGGAGCAGTTTTATAGTAGTTATATTTCTGTACATAGGGGCATATTAATGTAGTTATATTCTTGTACATAGGGCAGTATTATAGTAGTTATATTCTTTACATAGAGGCAGTATTATAGTAGTTATATTCTTGTATATTGGGGCGTATTATAGTAGTTATATTCTTGTACATAGGGCAGTATTATAGTAGTTATATTCTTGTACATAGGGGCAGTATTATAGTAGTTATATTCTTGTACATAGAGGCAGTATTATAGTAGTTATATTCTTGTACATAGGAGCAGTTTATAGTAGTTATATTCTTGTACATAGGGGCAGTATTATAGTAGTTATATTCTTGTACATAGGGGCAGTATTATAGTAGTTATATTCTTGTATATAGGAGCAGTATTATAGTAGTTATATTCTTGTACATAGGGACAGTATTATAGTAGTTATATTCCAGTATATTTAAGCATATAGGTTAATAACTTCCTGGGATTTGGGATTTCTGGCTGTAGAGACATTACTGTTCTCCCCTGGGTCGGTGGATGGTTTGGGGTCAGTTGACGCCTTTTCTGTCTTCCCTATTACATACATTATATATTTTGCTTTATTACCGTCTCCTTTCTCTTACATTGTGTTTCTGTCTTTTTTTATCGCTTAGTGTAGCTCGGCTTCTCGCGCGTCTGGACCCAGCAGCTCAGCAGTCAAGGTCCCTGAAGTTGAACAGAACCCCAGGACAGTGAAGGACCCCCCACCGCTGCCTCCATCCCAGGATTCCTGCTCAGAAGTGGAGCGTGCTGATCCAGGCACTACAAGTAGGTGGCGCTATTTCCATGATAATTTGTGCAGATGTCTGAGCCCTGTAATGTGATAGGCTGTGATATATCATGGAGACGCTGCGCCCTGTGGGGGATTCCTAAATTTCCTTGACGTGTCACAGTAGGATGCGGTTATGCTGCGCTGGTTCAATATCTATTCTGTGTTCAGCAGATCTGATCTCTGAGAAGCTCCTCTCCCACCCCAGGATCACCGCAGGCCCCAGTTAACCCCTTCTATGCCTTATGCTGCATATTGTGATGTTATCGGCATTACCTACTCACATACTGCGTATACCCATCTCACATATACTGCCGTATACCCCGTCCTCACATATATGGCTGTATACACCGTCCTCACATATACGCCATATACCCGTCCTCACATAAAGGCTGTATACACGTCTACATATACTGCCGTATACACCATCCTCACATATATGGCTGTATACACCGTCCTCACATATACGGCCATATACACCGTCTCAATATATGGCTGTATACCCGTCCTCACATAAACGGCTGTATACCCCGTCCTCACATATACGGCCATATACACCGTCCTCACATATACGGCCATATACCCCGTCCTCACATAAACGGCTGTATACACCGTCCTCACATATACGGCCATATACACCGTCCTCACATATACGGCCATATACCCCGTCCTCACATAAACGGCTGTATACACCGTCCTCACATATACTGCCGTATACACTATGCTGCCTACTATAATGAAAGGTTTATTACGACGGTGCCCGCTCAGGATGTGAACATTTATTCTCCTGGATACTGGAGTTTTCTTCCATCTCTTGTAGTTTTATTGCGTTGTATAAGTGCCGGACACAGAACCCTGTAGTCGTGTCCTGCCGGCATCCTGGACCGCGCCTGCAGACAGCGACCACCTCACATGATAGATGTTGATTCTGATTAATTATTTCCTTATCTTCTCATCTTCAACTGTTGCAGCATAATGTTCACTGCTTCCTCATCCCTCAACCTAGAAACTGTAACAGCAGTGACATAGTGGATTCTTTACTGTAACAGCTGTCACACCGTCGATTCTCTACTGTAACAGCAGTCACACCGTCGATTCTCTACTGTAACAGCAGTCACACGTCGATTCTCTACTGTAACAGCAGTCACACTGTCAATTCTCTACTATAACAGCAGTCACACTGTCGATTCTCTACTGTAACAGCAGTCACACTGTCAATTCTCTACTATAACAGCAGTCACACAGTCGATTCTCTACTGTAACAGCAGTCACACTGTCGATTCTCTACTGTAACAGCAGTCACACCGTCGATTCTCTACTGTAACAGCAGTCACACGTCAATTCTCTACTATAACAGCAGTCACACTGTCGATTCTCTACTGTAACAGCAGTCACACTGTCAATTCTCTACTATAACAGCAGTCACACTGTCGATTCTCTACTGTAACAGCAGTCAATCCATCGATTCTCTACTGTAACAGCAGTCACACTGTCGATTCTCTACTGTAACAGCAGTCACACTGTCGATTCTCTACTGTAACAGCAGTCACACTGTCAATTCTCTACTGTATCAGCAGTCACACTGTGATTCTCTATTGTCAGAGCTCTCAGACACTGGATTCTCTACTGTCAGATCGCTTAGACACTGGATTCTCTATTGTCAGATCGCTCAGACACTGGATTCTCTACTGTCAGAGCGCTCAGACACTGGATTCTCTACTGTTAGATCGCTCATACATTGGATTCTCTATTGTCAGATCGCTCAGACACTGGATTCTCTACTGTCATATCGCTTAGACACTGGATTCTCTACTGTCAGATCGCTCAGACACTGGATTCTCTATATCAGGTCGCTCAGACACTGGATTCTCTACTGTCAGATCGCTCAGACACTGCATTCTCTATTGTCAGGTCGCTCAGACACTGGTTTCTTACTGTCAGATCGCTTAGGACACTGGATTCTCTACTGTCAGAGCGCTCAGACACTGGATTCTCTACTGTTAGATCGCTCATACATTGGATTCTCTATTGTCAGATCGCTCAGACACTGGATTCTCTACTGTCATATCGCTTAGACACTGGATTCTCTACTGTCAGATCGCTCAGACATGGATTCTCTATTGTCAGTCGCTCAGACACTGGATTCTCTACTGTCAGATCGCTCAGACACCTGCATTCTCTATTGTCAGGAGTTTCGCTGCAGCTCAGACACTGGATTCTCTACTGTCAGATCGCTCAGACACTGGATTCTCTACTGTCAGATCGCTAGACACTGGATTCTCTACTGTCAGATCGCTTAGACACTGCTTCTCTATTGTCAGATCGCTCAGACACTGGATTCTCTACTGCCAGATCGCTCAGACACTGGTTTCTCTACTGTCAGATCACTGAGACACTGGATTCTCTACTGCAGATCCTAGACACTGATTCTCTACTGCAGATCGCTCAGACACTGGATTCTCTACTGCCAGATCGCTCAGACACTGGATTCTCTACTGTCAGATCACTGAGACACTGGATTCTCTACTGTCAGATCGCTCAGACACTGGATTCTCTACTGTACCAGCAGTCACTCTGTGATGCTCTGGAGCATGGAAGTGTTAGATTGTGGGATGTATGTACGGATCATTGGCTGACAGATCAGAGCCGTTATACCCCTGATATGATGTGTTCGGTTTCAATGCACTGACTGATGGAGAGGACTTTGTTGCAGCATCCAGGCAGCAGGATGTGGCCCTGAGGCGCGTGCAGTATGGCAGCGTTTTACTGCTGTAGGTGGAGGCAGGCCTGGCTTCACCTGTTGTTTCGGAGCCCTCGGGGCAGGACAGGTGTTGTGTTCACCCCTCCTCTGTCAGGTGAGCTTGTGCTGTGGCCGCCCGCCAGGTGCTGCTGCTGTCCTGGGCGGTTGCTTAGTGTGAGGCGTAGAGGAGACTCTGTGCACCTGAAAGCCAGAGAGGCCTTTTAAAGTGCCGGTGTCTGAGCGTTCGGTATTATGGAGTGAGGAGGCCTCAGAGCTGAGGATTTGTTACATTGCATCCAGTCTGAACAATCCTTTGTGCGCTGAGCACATCAGCAGCACAGATCTCTCTTCTCAGATAATTTGTTACATTGCTGCAATGTATCAGTGCTGATACATTCTGGAGTCGCTCTGAAAGATGGTCTACAGTGATGTGAAGAAGTGTTCACCCCCTTCCTGATTTCCTATTCTTTTCCATATTTGTCACACTAAATGTTTCCAATCACCAAACAAATGTAAATATTAGACAAAGATAACAACAGAAGTAATCACAAAATGCAGTGTATAAATGAAGGTCTTTATTATTAAGAGAAAAAGAAATCCAAACCTCCAGGGTCCTGTGTGATAAACGGCTCGGTTCTTTGGTGGCACCACGGATGCACCGAGCGCCAGGACTTTTTGTGACGACAGATTTAAAAGCATCTTTCTTGTGCTGTCATTATTTGATAACTGGGCATTACCGATTATTGGGGTGTCCCAACATACTCCCCACATACCGCACAGTTCTGCATTGTGTACCGACACAACTATCTGAGAAGTGGAACATTAACACGCAGTTACCAATTCATCCGTATATTTCCAGGAGGAAGAAGAGAGGAACAGAACAGTGTAAACTTCCAAGAATTGGAAACCTCATTGTGAAATTTAGTGTTCATTTTTCCTGAAATAAAAATGCCACATTATTTTGACATGCATTGATATAAACATGATTCCGGACATTGCCATGAAAACCGCCATTCTTTACACTGCAGGGAGGATATGAATGGAGCTTTGTTATGCTGACCGGTCTGTATGGTGCACAGTTTGGGCGCAACGCTGGAGAGGTTAAGCGAGGCTGAGTCTGGCATGGCGGTCTGCGCCTCCGCTCCCCCCTCCTCCCTTGGCTTCGAGAAGGAAAATGGTCCTAATTTGCAGTCAATAAATAAGTCGTTGCCGTGAGTCAGGAGCCGCGCTAGACAGACAGGCGGTCAGGAAACGGCTCCAAGTCGGAATCCGGTCTTGGGAGAAAGGGGGAGACGATTTGTGTGTTTGTGGGTGCAGCGGGAGATGAGGATGAGGTGACCTCCGAGAGTGTGGCCCCCTACCGTCACTCACACCCTCGTAATCCATGGGGGGCTACAGCACAGCATAGGCGACTCTCCGTGTGGGCGAGTTGTGAAAAGGGGAAGGACTTAAAATGTGGAAGAAAGGGGGAGCTATAAGGAGGGGTGATTTAAATAGAGTGACCCCCTCACCATTCTCCCACAGGAATGTATATGAGGTCAACTACAGTGTCTCTTCCCCCGTAGACTGCACCTGTATACAGTGCACCCCGTACAGTGCGACATTATACAGTGCACCCGTATAAAGTACACTTCTATACAGTGCACCCCGTGCAGTGCGACATTATACAGTGCACCCGTATAAAGTACACTTCTATACAGTGCACTCCCGTACAGTGCGACATTATACAGTGCACCCGTATAAAGTACACTTCTATACAGTGCACTCCCGTACAGTGCGACATTATACAGTGCACCTGTATAAAGTACACTTCTATACAGTGCACCCCAGTACAGTGCGACATTATACAGTGCACCCGTATAAAGTACACTTCTATACAGTGCACTCCCGTACAGTGCGACATTATACAGTGCACCCGTATAAAGTACACTTCTATACAGTGCACTCCCGTACAGTGCGACATTATACAGTGCACCTGTATAAAGTACACTTCTATACAGTGCACCCCTGTACAGTGCGACATTATACAGTACTAAAATTCTATACAGTGCACCCCGTACAGTGCGACATTATACAGTGCACCCGTATAAAGTACACTTCTATACAGTGCACTCCCGTACAGTGCGACATTATACAGTACACTTCTATACAGTGCACCCCCGTACAGTGCGACATTATACAGTGCACCCGTATAAAGTACACTTCTATACAGTGCACTCCCGTACAGTGCGACATTATACAGTGCACCCGTATAAAGTACACTTCTATACAGTGCACTCCTGTACAGTGCGACATTATACAGTGCACCCGTATAAAGTACACTTCTATACAGTGCACTCCCGTACAGTGCGACATTATACAGTGCACCCGTATAAAGTACACTTCTATACAGTGCACCCCCGTACAGTGCGACATTATACAGTGCACCCGTATACAGTACACTTTATACAGTGCACCCCGTACAGTGCGACATTATACAGTGCACCCGTATAAAGTACACTTCTATACAGTGCACTCCCGTACAGTGCGACATTATACAGTGCACCCGTATAAAGTACACTTCTATACAGTGCACTCCTGTACAGTGCGACATTATACAGTGCACCCGTATAAAGTACACTTCTATACAGTGCACTCCCGTACAGTGCGACATTATACAGTGCACCCGTATAAAGTACACTTCTATACAGTGCACCCCCGTACAGTGCGACATTATACAGTGCACCCCGTACAGTGCGACATTATACAGTGCACCCGTATAAGTACACTTCTATACAGTGCACTCCTGTACAGTGCGACATTATACAGTGCACCCGTATAAAGTACACTTCTATACAGTGCACTCCCGTACAGTGCGACATTATACAGTGCACCCGTATAAAGTACACTTCTATACAGTGCACCCCCGCACAGTGCGACATTATACAGTGCACCCGTATAAAGTACACTTCTATACAGTGCACCCCCTCACAGTGCGACATTATAAAGTGCACCCGTATAAAGTACACTTCTAACAGTGCACCCCGTACAGTGCGACATTATACAGTGCACCCGTATACAGTACACTTCTATACAGTGCACCCCCGTACAGTGCGACATTATACAGTGCACCCGTATAAAGTACACTTCTATACAGTGCACTCCTGTACAGTGCGACATTATACAGTGCACCCGTATAAAGTACACTTCTATACAGTGCACTCCCGTACAGTGCGACATTATACAGTGCACCCGTATAAAGTACACTTCTATACAGTGCACCCCGTACAGTGCGACATTATACAGTGCACCCGTATAAAGTACACTTCTATACAGTGCACCCCCGACAGTGCGACATTATAAAGTGCACCCGTATAAAGTACACTTCTACACAGTGCACCCCGTACAGTGCGACATTATACAGTGCACCCGTATAAAGTACACTTCTATACAGTGCACCCCCGCACAGTGCGACATTATACAGTGCACCCGTATGCAGTACACTTCTATACAGTGCACCCCCATACAGTGCAACATTATACAGTGTACCCGTATGCAGTACACTTCTATACAGTGCACCCCCATACAGTGCGAGTTGTACAGTTGCGCCACCATAGAGCGCAGTGAAGAGGAAAGAAGGTGCATTCCAGCGAAGGATCCTTAATTTTTTTTATTGCAAATCCACTAAAATCCAGACATAGAATAGATGCAGACGCGATTCAGACTAAATGTCTTTAGTCATTGCCTACCGTAGAGTTCACCCTGTACTGGACATCTTTATACCATAGACCCCATAGAGTGCACCTCTATACTGTGCACCCCCATAGAGTGCACCTCTATACTGTGGACCCCCATAGAGTGCACCTCTATACTGTGGACCCCCATAGAGTGCACCTCTATACTGTGGACCCCATAGAGTGCACCTCTATACTGTGGACCACCATAGAGTGCACCTCTATACTGTGGACCCCCATAGAGTGCACCTCTATACTGTGGACCCCCATAGAGTGCAGCTCTATACTCTGGACCCCCATAGAGTGCACTTCTGCACTGTGCACCCCATAGAGTGCACCTTATACTGTGGACCCCCATAGAGTGCACCTCTATACTGTGGACCCCCATAGAGTGCACCTCTATACTGTGGACCCCCATAGAGTGCACCTCTATACTGTGGACCCCCATAGAGTGCACCTCTATACTGTGGACCCCCATAGAGTGCACCTCTATACTGTGGACCCCCATAGAGTGCACCTCTATACTGTGGACCCCCATAGAGTGCACCTCTATACTGTGGACCCCCATAGAGTGCACCTCTATACTGTGGACCCCCATAGAGTGCACCTCTATACTGTGGACCCCTATAGAGTGCACTTCTATACTGTGCACCCCCATCGAGTGCACCTCTATTCTGTGGACCCCCATAGAGTGCAGCTCTATACTCTGGACCCCCATAGAGTGCACTTCTGCACTGTGCACCCCCATAGAGTGCACTTCTATACTGTGCACCCCCATAGAGTGCACTTGTATACTGTGCATCCCCATAGAGTGCACTTGTATACTGTGGACCCCATAGAGTGCACTTCTATACTGTGCACCCCAATAGAGTACACTTCTATACAGTGCACCCCCGTACAGTGCGAGTCTGTACAGTGCGCCACCATAGAGCGCAGTGAAGAGGAAAGGAAGGTGCATCCAGCGAAGGATCCTTAATTTTTTTTATGCAAATCCACTAAAATCCAGACATAGAATAGATGCAGACGCGATTCAGACTAAATGTCTTTAGTCATTGCCTACCGTAGAGTTCACCCCTGTACTGGACATCTTTATACCATAGACCCCATAGAGTGCACCTCTATACTGTGCACCCCCATAGAGTGCACCTCTATACTGTGGACCCCCATAGAGTGCACCTCTATACTGTGGACCCCCATAGAGTGCACCTCTATACTGTGGACCCCCATAGAGTGCACTTCTATACTGTGCACCCCCATCGAGTGCACCTCTATTCTGTGGACCCCCATAGAGTGCAGCTCTATACTCTGGACCCCCATAGAGTGCACTTCTGCACTGTGCACCCCCATAGAGTGCACTTGTATACTGTGCATCCTCATAGAGTGCACTTGTATATTGTGGACCCCCATAGAGTGCACTTCTATACTGTGCACCCCAATAGAGTGCACTTCTATACTGTGCACCCCCATAGAGTGCACTTGTATACTGTGGACCCCCATAGAGTGCACTTCTATACTGTGCACCCCAATAGAGTGCACTTCTATACTGTGCACCCCCATAGAGTGCACTTCTATACTGTGCACCCCCATAGAGTGCACTTCTATACTGTGCACCCCCATAGAGTGCACTTCTATACTGTGCACCCCATAGAGTGCACTTCTATACTGTGCACCCCCATAGAGTGCACTTCTATACTGTGCACCCCCATAGAGTGCACTTCTATACTGTGCACCCCAATAGAGTGCACTTCTATACTGTGCACCCCCATAGAGTGCACTTGTATACTGTGCATCCCCATAGAGTGCACTTGCATACTGTGGACCCCCATAGAGTGCACTTCTATACTGTGCACCCCAATAGAATGCACTTCTATACTGTGCACCCCCATAGAGTGCACTTGTATACTGTGCACTCCCATAGAGTGCACTTGTATACTGTGGACCCCCATAGAATGCACTTCTATACTGTGCACCCCCATAGAGTGTACTTCTATACTGTGCACCCCCATAGAGTGTACTTCTATACTGTGCACCCCCATAGAGTGCACTTCTATACTGTGCACCCCCATAGAGTGCACTTCTATACTGTGCACCCCCATAGAGTGCACTTCTATACTGTGCACCCCAATAGAGTGCACTTCTATACTGTGCATCCCCATAGAGTGCACTTCTATACTGTGCACCCCAATAGAGTGCACTTCTATACTGTGCATCTCCATAGAGTGCACTTCTGTACTGTGGACCCCCATAGAGCACACTTGTATACTATGGATTCCCATGAGTGTTCTTTACTGTGTGCCCCCATAGAGTGCACCTCTATACTATGCACCCCCATAGAGTGCACTTCTGTACTGTGGACCCCCATAGAGTGCACTTCTGTACTGTGCACCCCCATAGAGAGCACCTTTATACTATAGATATGTGCCCTATAGAGTGCTTCTTTATATCATGCACCCACATATAGTGCCCCTCAGATATGTTCCTCCTTCCTGATGTCCTGTCTGCTTTGAGCCCCCCCCCCCCCCGTCGTGTGACCCCCCTGCTGTCTCCCAATCGCCCCATATTAGTGATGTCTCCATGTGCGAGGTTCCCGGTCATTGCACCCCGGCTCCCTGTCTTCCTCCTCGTCTGTGCCTCGCTCCCTCTCTCATCTCCTGCTCTGTATAATTAACTCCTTGTCACCTCTGCATCTGCTCAGTCTCCAGCTCCCTTCACACTTCTGTCACCGTCTCCTTCCATCTTATTAATGTGCCATTTAATGTCTTACTCTGTCTCACTGCTCCATTAAGTTCTCCATTCATCTCAGTCTGAGCGCTGCACTACACTCCCCCTGCTGCTCCCTCCTGGATCTCCCTGTGTAGGGGATGTAGTGCAGTACTCGCCATTATTATCACTTCTGTATCTTACATCCTGATCTTTGCTCCCCATCCCACCATATTCTCCCGCACTCCCCTTCTGCCATCCCCATCTATCTCTCTACACTACCTACCCACCTATCCATAACTCCCATCCTCCATCCAGACCCCCATGTAACTAGCAGAATAGTGAGTACAGCTCTGGAGTATAATACAGGATGTAACTCAGGATCAGTAATGTAATGTATGTACACAATGACTGCACCAGCAGAATAGTGAGTGCAGCTCTGGAGTAAAATACAGGATGTAACTCAGGATCAGTAATGTATGTACACAATGACTGCACCAGCAGAATAGTGACTGCAGCTCTGGAGTATAATACAGGATCAGTACAGGATCAGTAATGTAATGTATGTACACAGTGACTGCACCAGCAGAATAGTGACTGCAGCTCTGGAGTATAATACAGGATGTAACTCAGGATCAGTAATGTAATGTATGTACACAGTGACTACACCAGCAGAATAGTGAGTGCAGCTCTGGAGTAAAATACAGGATGTAACTCAGGATCAGTAATGTAATGTATGTACACAGTGACTGTACAGCAGAATAGTGAGTGCAGCTCTGGAGTATAATACAGGATGTAACTCAGGATCAGTAATGTAATGTATGTACACAGTGACTGCACCAGCAGAATAGTGAGTGCAGCTCTGGGGTATAATACAGGAGGTAACTCAGGATCAGTAATGTAATGTATGTACACAGTGACTGCACCAGCAGAATAGTGAGTGCAGCTCTGGAGTATAATACAGGATGTAACTCAGGATCAGTAATGTAATGTATGTACACAGTGACTGCACCAGCAGAATAGTGAGTGCAGCTCTGGAGTATAATACAGGAGGTAACTCAGGATCAGTAATGTAATGTATGTACACAGTGACTGCACCAACAGAATAGTGAGTGCAGCTCTGGAGTATAATACAGGATGTAACTCAGGATCAGTAATGTAATATATGTACACAGTGACTGCACCAGCAGAATAGTGAGTGCAGCTCTGGAGTATAATACAGGATGTAACTCAGGATCAGTAATGTAATGTATGTACACAGTGACTGCACCAGCAGAATAGTGAGTGCAGCTCTGGGTATAATACAGGATGTAACTCAGGATCAGTAATGTAATGTATGTACACAGTGACTGCACCAGCAGAATAGTGAGTGCAGCTCTGGAGTATAATACAGGATGTAACTCAGGATCAGTAATGTAATGTATGTACACAGTGACTGCACCAGCAGAATAGTGAGTGCAGCTCTGGAGTATAATACAGGATGTAACTCAGGATCAGTAATGTAATGTATGTACACAGTGACTGCACCAGCAGAATAGTGAGTGCAGCTCTGGGTATAATACAGGATGTAACTCAGGATCAGTAATGTAATGTATGTACACAGTGACTGCACCAGCAGAATAGTGAGTGCAGCTCTGGGTATAATACAGGATGTAACTCAGGATCAGTAATGTAATGTATGTCACCAGTGACTGCACCAGCAGAATAGTGAGTGCAGCTCTGGAGTATAATACAGGATGTAACTCAGGATCAGTAATTAATGTATGTACACAGTGACTGCACCAGCAGAATAGTGAGTGCAGCTCTGGAGTATAATACAGGATGTAACTCAGGATCAGTATGTAATGTATGTACACAGTGACTGCACCAGCAGAATAGTGAGTGCAGCTCTGGAGGTATAATACAGGATGTAACTCAGGATCAGTAATGTAATGTATGTACACAGTGACTGCACCAGCAGAATAGTGAGTGCAGCTCTGGAGTATAATACAGGATGTAACTCAGGATCAGTATGTAATGTATGTACACAGTGACTGCACCAGCAGAATAGTGAGTGCAGCTCTGGAGTATAATACAGGATGTAACTCGGATCAAAGTATACAAGACTAAGTAGTGATACTGTAATAGAGTAACAGGATCATAATGTATGTACACTGACTGCACCAGCAGAATAGTGAGTGCAGCTCTGGAGTATAATACAGGATGTAACTCAGGATCAGTAATGTAATGTATGTACACAGTGACTGCACCAGCAGAATAGTGAGTGCAGCTCTGGAGATAATACAGGAGTAACTCAGGATCAGTAATGTAATGTATGTACACAGTGACTGCACAGCAGAATAGTGAGTGCAGCTCTGGAGTATAATACAGGAGTAACTCAGGATCAGTAATGTAATGTATGTACACAGTGACTGCACCAGCAGAATAGTGAGTGCAGCTCTGGAGTATAATACAGGAGTAACTCAGGATCAGTAATGTATGTACACAGTGACTGCACCAGCAGAAGTGAGGCTTTGGAGTAAAGATGATCGATCAGATGATGTATGTAACATGATGCACAATATGATGAGCTGGTAATACGGATGTAATTCGATCTTAAGTAGTAACAGTGACTGAAATGTAGGCCTTGGTATAACGTGTTAGGACTATTAAGTATGCACGTGAGCCAAAATGAGTGGCTGGTAAATCGGTGTATCAGTAGTAATGTATTAACATATGACGAATAGGAGTGAGTGGAGATAAGATGTATGATATGTATGACCAGTGACTGCAGAAAGAGTGAGCTCTGGAGATAATACGAATAATAAATACTCAGAGTAGAGTAAAGGAGTGTATGACTGATGCCAATATGATGTTGTATATGATTAAAGGATCAGAATAAATATTACACTACGCACAGATATGAGTGACTTGGTAAATCAGATGACTGATATATTACAGTGAGCCACAAATATGAGTGCACTGAGATAAGAGGACAGGATCAGATGGATCACAGGCGCCCGATAGGAGGCGTGGGGATATGAGTATCAGACAGTATGTAGATAACTGCACAGCAATAGTGATGCTTGGTATATACGAGTAATGATCAGAATGAGTTCCATGACTGCACCAGAGAATAGTGAGAGCAGCTCTGGGATAATACAGGAGGTAACTCAGGATCAGTAATGTATGTACACAGTGACTGCACCAGCAGAATAGTGATGCAGCTCTGGAGTAATAATACAGGATGTAACTCAGGATCAGTAATGTACACAGTGACTGCACCACAGAATAGTGAGTGCAGCTCTGGAGTAAATACAGGATGAACTCGGATCAGTAATGTATGTACACAGTGACTGCTCAGCAAATAGTGAGTGCAGTCTGGAGTATAATACAGGATGTAACTAGGATCAGTAATGTAATGTATGTACACAGGACTGCAGCCGAGAAGTGAGTGCAGCTCTGGGGTATAATACAGGATGTAATTCAGGATCAGTAATGTAATGTAACAGTGACTGCACGCAGAATAGTGAGTGCATCTGGGTATATTAAGATGTAACCAGGATCATAATGTAATGTATGACAGTGATGCACCAGCAGAATAGTGAGTGCATCTGGGTATAATACAGGATGTAACTCAGGATCATAATGTATGTACAGTGACTGCACCAGCAGAATAGTGAGTGCAGCTTGAGAATAATACAGGAGTAACTCACGGGATCAGTAATGATGTATACATGACGCACCAGGAATAGTGAGTGAGCTTGGATATAATACAGGATGTAATCGGATCAGTATATGTATGTAGACAGGACTGTCAGCTGAGAATAGTGAGCAGCCATTGGAGTATAATACAGGATGTAACTCGGATAGTAATGTATTAACAGTGACTGCACAGAGAGATGGAGTGCACTGGAGATAATACAGGATGTAATCAGACAGATAGATAGTGTACAGTGACTGCACAGCAGATAGTGAGTGCAGCTCTGGAGTATAATACAGATGTAACTCCGATCATAATGTAATGTATGTACCAGTGATGCAACAGAATAGTGATGAGTTCGGGTATAATACAGATGTAATCAGGATCAGTAATGTAATGTATGTACACAGTGCTGACTCAGCAGAATAGTGAGTCAGCTCTGGAGTATAATACAGGTTGTAACCAGGATAGTAATGTAGTACACGGATGACTGCAACCAGAATAATGTAGTCAGCTCTGGAGTAATAATAGGATGTAACTAGGATCAGTAATGAATGTATACACAGTGACTAAGAGAATAGTGAGTGCAGCTCTGGAGTATAATACAGGGTAACTCGGATCATGTAATGTAATGTATGACACAGTGACTGCACCACAAATAGTGAGTGCAGCTCTGGAGTATAATACAGGAGTAACTCAGGATCAGTAATGTATGTACACAGGACTGCACCAGCAGAATAGTGAGTGCAGCTCTGAGTATAATACAGGATGTAACTCAGGATCAGTAATGTATGTACACGTGACTGACGCAGAATGGAGTGCAGCTCTGGGTATATCAGGATGTAATACAGGATCAAATGTATGTACACAGTGACTCACCAGCGAATAGTGAGTGCAAGCTCTGGAGTATAATACAGGATGTAAACTCAGACAGTAATGTAATGATGTCACAGTGACATGCACAGCAAATAGTGAGTCAGCTTGTAGTAATACAGGAGGTAACTCAGGATCAGTAATGTATTACAGTGACTGCACCAAGAAGTGAGTGCAGCTCTGGAGTATAAACAGGATGTAACTCAGATCAGTAATGTAATGTATGTAACACAGTGACTGCACAGCAAATAGTGATGCGCTCTGGGGATAAAACAGGATGTAACTCAGATCAGTAAGTAATGTATTAACAGTGACTGACAGCAGAAAGTGAGTGCAGCTCTGGGTATAATACAGGATGTAACTCAGGATCAGTAATGTATGTACACAGTACTGCATCAGCAGAATAGTGATGCACTGGAGTATAATACAGGATGTAACTCAGGATCAGTAATGTATGTACACAGTGACTGCTACCAGAGAATAGTGAGTGCTCTGGAGTAATAAGATGTAACTCGATCAGTATGTATGTCTGTACAATGGACTGCACCAGCAGAATAGTGAGTGCAGCTCTGGGTATAATACAGGAGGTAACTCAGGATCATAATGAATGTATGTAGACAATGACTGCACAGCAAATAGTGAGTGCAGCTCTGGAGTATAATAAGGATGTAACTCAGGTAGTAATGTATGTACACAGTGACTGCACCAGCAGAATAGTGAGTGCAGCTCTGGGGTATAATACAGGATGTAACTCAGGATCAGTAATGTATGTAACACAGTGACTGCACCAGCAGAATAGTGAGTGCAGCTCTGGGGTATAATACAGGATGTAACTCAGGATCAGTAATGTAATGTATGTACACAGTGACTGCACCAGCAGAATAGTGAGTGCAGCTCTGGAGTATAATACAGGATGTAACTCGGATCAGTATTGTAATGTATGTACACAGTGACTGCACCAGCAGAATAGTGAGTGCAGCTCTGGGTATAATACAGGATGTAACTCAGGATCAGTATGTAATGTATGTACACAGTGACTGCACCAGCAGAATAGTGAGTGCAGCTCTGGAGTATAATACAGGATGTAACTCAGGATCAGTATTGTAATGTCTGTACACAGTGAGTGCAGCTCTGGAGGATAATGCAGGGATGTGTTGAGGATGCAGTCTTGTGCTCTGGATTCTGGAGGTTGTAGCTGGTGACCTCTTGAACCTGTTGTACCTGTGCAGGTTGCAGACTCTCGGGACGTGGGGTTATAGAGGGCTTTGAGGACGTGCTTTGAGCTGATAGACAGGATAAGCTGGGATATTGGGTAGAGCATCCATTCGTGAAGGCTTCTAACCCTTTTAATCCACTCTGTGTGTCTTGTGAGGTTGTCATGCAGAGAATTGAATTCCCAGCTCAGGAGTCGGCGGCGCTCTCTTGTCATCGCTGGAGTGAAATGTCGCGTCCGCTGCTTCTGGGGAGATTTTATGTATGTAATTCATATAGTAGCACAAGTGTCTGGGAGGAAAGGAGCACAGCACTTCTGTGTCCTGAGACTGCAGCACGCCGGATGGCTTCTTCCTGCGGCACTGTCAGCCGGGGGTCATCCGCAGCTCGTGTACTGTGCATTGGATTGTCAGCTCCTCGGACCACGCTGCTCTCAGCTTGTGAGCCAGGGCCTTGTATTGGGGGTGGGTTACACTGAACATCAGATTTCTATTTTTATGGTTAAATAGGTTTTTTTACTTTGATGTATGAAGCTTAATAATAAATTAATCTTTCTGTGCTAATGGCCTTTTTTATTTTCTTGCCAATTTTCATATCTCTGCTTGCTGTCAGTATCAGTAAAAAAAACTTCTTTCCATCCAGAGTTTAAACAACTCATCCTGCCCTAATGGTTTTGCAGATGGCTGTGTCTCTGGTGATAGTTTGTCACAGTGTGTTAGTGAAGGTACAATGTTTCGGTCTGGGATCACAATCGGATGTTTGGCAGCGAAGTATCAGGACAGCAGAGATTCCTGCTACCGCCAGTGATCCGGTGTATGGCAGAAGTGACGCACAGGACACCCATTATCCTTCTACAGTCCGTGCTGATCAGATGGCGCTCTTTCTGCGGACTGTGATTAGTCGGAGAGATCTGATTCGTTGCATAGATGGGATCAGATGGATCATTAGCGCAGATCTGTATATAAGTGGTGGTCTGTGTCAGATGTGTGGGGAGGCATCTAAAGCCACCCTCTCTAAAGCTAGCCCTTCTCTTGTTTTCCTTTTCTCTTCTTCCTTCTCTATTTTTCACCTCTTCTTTCCCATCTTCTCCTCTTCCATTCCTTAATCATCAATCACAATTACTTTTTCATCATCTTCTTTCTTTTTTCTTGATACTCTTTTTCTTTCTCCTATTCCTGCTCCTTTCCCACTTCTCCCTTCTGTCTCTGTTCGCTCTTCCTTTCTTCCTACCTGTTTCTTTTCTACTTCATTTTCATCATCTTCCTTTACTTATCTTTCTTTTTATTTCTTTAGTTTTTTCACTTTTTTCTTGTATACTCCTTTTTTGGCTTCTCATGTGACTTTATTTTCTGTTTTCTCTTCTTTTTTTTCTCCATTTCTTTTCTATTGACTTCTTCCTTCTTTCCTCCTGTTTCTCCTATTCTTCCCCCATTTTTACATCTTTTCCTTTCAGCATTTCATCCCTTACCTTGTTAGCTTTCTTTTTTCTTCTCTTACCCCTACTTCTTCCTTATCTTCCACTATTTCTTCCTCTCTTCTTTTTCTTACTACTTTTTCCTCTTTACTTTTTTGTTCCTCCTCCTTTTGCTGCTATGTTCCTGTCGACATCTTCCTTTTTTCTCATCGGTCCTTTCTTTCTCCTAGTATTTTTTCCCTTTTTCCTCTTCCTGTTTCTTCTTTTTACCTCCTCCTTGGCTACTTTCCTCCTCTCCTTTTCCTTCTTCCCGCTCTTCTTCCTCTTCCTCGGTCATTTTCGCAGTGTCGAGTCCTTATTGAGAGTGACGGCTGCAGGGCACAGAGAATTACGTTGGAGCCAGTGTGTTTGGCGCTGCGCCCGTCTTCCCGCTGTGTCTCTGATGGAGGTGTGAGAGAGGTGACGATATGACAGCCATTTCAGCAGACGAGCTTATTGCTTTCTGACATGCTGGGGCAGCAGCCACGCTCAGGGTGTGTTTTACTGATCCCTGGGCACGGGGGGCATGTAGAGAGGGAGGAGCGGGCACCATTACACAATGCTTGGAGCCTGCTGTCCACAACCACATTGTAGGCCTTGGCATTGTCCTGGTACACACCAGTGATGCTTTAACCCATGCATTGTCTTGTATACTTCTTAACCCCTTCCCTGTCGTGCTATTTGGTACCCTCACTAGATATTGGCACAGAGCAGCTCTGAAGGTCGCTATAGTATAAAATATCTGACCTGTCTCTCAAAAGGAGATGATGCCACCCGGTGACAACACGGACGTGTACATCACAGCACCCAAAGGTTGAAGCCTGTCCTCAACTAATACTTTTCTCAGCTGCAGGTTTGTTACAGTATATCCAGTCTCTGCAATCAGCGTGAATTTCCAAACTGATACATTGTAACAAACACGAGAGAGATTTGTGCTTTCCACAAATTTAGCTCATAGATGATTGTCTGGACTAGATGCCGTTGGGCCGATACTTCTCATAGCGGAGATCTTACAAGTTGTAGGATGTTGCATGATGTGATATTTTGGCTTTATTCGCAGGCGCTACGCCCTTTAAACCTGCTGCGCTTTTTGCCCCGGTGTCCGCTCTATGATGGGGCGTGTAATTGCGCAGCGCTGCACTTATCCCGCACCTTTCCTCCATATGGCACCAACTTCTCTTATCACAGAGATAAGAGGCCACAGAGAAGTTTTACTGCCGCAATAAAGTCTGAGTTTATTCTACACATAAAATGGTGCACTTAAAACCCGGGTGAGAAGCAGCTCTGAGCCAGAGGGAGGGTGAGCAATGATGGTGGCCCTGAGCTAGCGGGAGGGTGAGCAACAGAGGTGAGCAATGGTGGTGGCCCTGAGCTAGCGGGAGGGTGAGCAACAGAGGTGAGCAATGGTGGTGGCCCTGAGCTAGCGGGAGGCTGAGCCAATGAATGGTGGCCCTGAGCTAGCGGGAGGGTGAGCAACAGAGGTGAGCAATGGTGGTGGCCCTGGAGCGGATGCAGCAGTGAGCATGTGGGGGCCTGAGCTAGCGGAGTGAGCAACAGAGGTGAGCAAGTGGTGGCCTGAGCTGCGGAGCGCATGAGGGCTAGCTGGGAGGTGAGCAACAGAGGTGAGCAATGGTGGTGGCCCTGAGCTAGCGGGAGGTGAGCAACAGAGGTGAGCAATTGTGGTGGATTGGCCCTGAGCTAGCGGGAGGCTGAGCAACAGAGGTGAGCAATGGTGGTGGCCCTGAGCTAGCGGGAGGGTGAGCAACAGAGGTGAGCAATGTGGGCTGGTGGAGGCTAGCATGAGGTGCCTGAGCTAGCGGGAGGGTGAGCAACAGGGTGAGCATGGTGGTGGGCCCTGAGCTAGCGGGAGGGTGAGCAACAGAGGTGAGCAATGGTGGGGCCCTGAGCTAGCGGGAGGGTGAGCAACAGAGGTGAGCAATGGTGGTGGCCCTGAGCTAGCGGGAGGGTGAGCAACAGAGGTGAGCAATGGTGGTGGCCCTGAGCTAGCGGGAGGCTGTAGCAACAGAGGTGAGCAATGGTGGTGGCCCTGAGCTAGCGGGAGGGTGAGCAACAGAGGTGAGCAATGGTGGTGGCCCTGAGCTATGCGGGAGGGTGAGCAACAGAGGTGAGCAATGGTGGTGGCCCTGAGCTAGCGGGAGGCTGAGCAATGATGGTGGCCCTGAGCTAGCGGAGGGTGAGCAACAGAGGTGAGCAATGGTGGTGGCCCCGAGCTAGCGGGAGGGTGAGCAACGGTGGTGGCCCGAACTAGGGGAGGGTGAGCAACCGTGGTGGCCCCGAACTAGCGGGAGGGTGAGCAACCGTGGTGGGCCCCGAGCTAGCCGGAGGGTGAGCAATGGTGGTGGCCCCGAGCTAGCAGGAGGGCGACCAGCGGTACAGACTTTTATACAGGATCTGGATGGTCTACGTTGACCAGGCTTTCCCGGGATCCTGCATGGTGGGCCTTGTATAATTATTATTTTTATTAATTTTTATAGCGCCATTTACTCCATGGCGCTTTACATGTGAGGGGGCGAATATAGACAGGTACAATAAATATGAGCAATACAGGACACACATAAGTACAGAGGAGAGAGGACCCTCCCCGAAGGCTCACAGTCTACAGTATAATTATGGTTTTCCTCCGGTGGCTGATGTAGTAGATGCGGCTCCTTGGGCCCCTCTCGTGCCGCTGACTAATGCCTTTCGTTCTCTGCTCCCCAGCAGGATAATGGATGGGAAAGGTTTGCCAGATGATGGCTCTCCAGAGCAGACTCGCCATTGGAGCTGAGACAAAGGCTCGGTGCAAAGGGTTAACTGCTCCTCTGGGTGCTGCAGAGAGATGAGGATTAATGAGCTCTGTGTGCACAGTGCAACAGGGGGAATTCTGGGTAGTCTGGACTTGTTAACCCTGTAAGGGTGCAAAGGTCCCAAAGAGCTGCCCGGTTATTGCCTTTTGTGCAGGAGAACTGCATGCAAGACAATTCCTGAGATGATCTGCTAATGGCCCAAAGCAATGTTGTGCAACCTGTGGCTCGCAGCTGGGGTGCGACTGGCAGCAGGACCTGAGCGCCCCCTGCTGGTTCAGTGTCTGCATGCTCTGGTGGATTGGGTGATGACTGATGCTCTGATGTGATCTGTCACTGCCGTGCGTCACTGATTACGGGGTTAGGGATTGGGAATTATTTGCAGTTTAGGCGGCTGCATTTAGCAAATGATGCACGATGTTTTTTTGCGGGCGCAGGATGTGAACATTATTATTATTATTATACATTTATATAGCGCCATTTATTCCATGGCGCTTTACATATGAAAAGGGGAAAAATATAGACAAGTACAATAAACATGTGCTGGACAAGGGACACACAAGTACAGAAGGAGAGAGGACCCTGCCCGCGAGGGCTCACAGTCTACAGAAGGAGAGAGGTCCCTGCCCGCGAGGGCTCACAGTCTACAGAGGGAGAGAGGACCCTGCCGCGAGGGCTCACAGACTACAGGGATGGGTGAGATACACTAGGAGAGGGTAGAGCTGATTGTGCGGTGGTTCAGTAGACTGAGGATCATTGCAGGTTGTAGGCTTGTCGGAAGAGGTGGGTCTTCAGGTTTTTTTGAAGGTTTCCATGTAGGCGCAAGTCTGATGTGTTGGGGTAGAGAGTTCCAGAGTATGGGGGAAGCCCGGGAGAAGTCTTGTATGCGGTTGTGGGAAGAAGAGATGAGGGGGAGTCGAGAAGGAGATCTTGAGAGGATCGAAGGTTGCATGTGGGTAGTTACCGGGAGACCATGTCACAGATGTATGGAGGAGAAAGGTTGTGGATGGCTTTGTATGTCATGGTTAAGGTTTTGAACTGGAGCCTCTGGGCAATAGGAAGCCAGTGAAGGGCCTGGCATAGGGAGAGGCTGGGGAATAACGGGAGACAGGTGGATTAGTCGTGCAGCAGAGTGTAGGATGGACTGGAGTGGTGCCAGAGTGCTAGAGGGGAGGCCAGACAGTAGGAGGTTGCAGTAGTCGAGGCGGGAGATGATAAGGGCGTGCACTAGTGTTTTTGTGGTTTCATGGTTGAGGAATGAGCGGATCCGGGAAATATTTTTGAGTTTGAGGCGGCAGGAGGTGGCGAGGGCTTGGATATGTGGTTTGAAAGAGAGGGCAGAGTCGATGATCACCCCAAGGCACCGAGCATGTGGGACTGGGGAAAGCGAGTAGCCATTGACATTGATGGATAGGCCTGGTGGAGGGGTAGAATGAGGTGGGGGAAAGATGATGAATTCTGTTTTGTCCATGTTCAGTTTGAGAAAGCGAGCAGAAAAGAAGGCTGAGATAGCAGACAGACACTGTGGGATTTTGGTCAGTAAGGAGGTGAGGTCAGGTCCAGATAGGTAGATCTGCGTGTCATCGGCGTAGAGGTGATACTGCAAGCCGTGGGATTCTATGAGCTGTCCCAGGCCGAGGTGTAGATGGAGAAGAGTAGGGGTCCTACATGCCTTTATGTATGCGATTATAATTGCGTCTAATACGTGATGCGTTGACAAGTCAATCGCAGCAAAGGAATATTTATTAGGCTCTTTTCTAGAATTTTCTGTATAATGAGGAAGAAACTGCAGCAAAACCGCAGCAGAGCGTGCAAGAAAATGTGTGAGTGTAATTCCCCTCCTGCCTTTCTGCAGGTGTGAAGGAGTTAATGTGGAAGCGTTTCGCCTTGCAGCCATATAAGCGCCTCTCTTCTTCAGAGAGCATGGCCGCCTCTTCTCACCTGCTCCCTTGGCGGCGCAGGCTCATTCTTGCTGCAGGAAGCTTTTGTTTGCTCGCTCACCGCAGCCCAGGAGTCGTTGGCCCCTGGCAGGGCGACCTTAGCAGGTGTTTCTGAGTGGGAAACCTGTGTGCACTTGCCAAGTCCCCAGAAAGAGGGGGTGGGAAAATGGGGGGAACACTGCACCAGGGAGCTCTGCAGGCGGAATGGGATTTGTAGAGGATTTGGCGGATAAGAGCTGGTGAGCTGCTGAAATCCTCTCCACCCCGCGGTGACCGGTGACCGATTCCTCACAGACCAATTACATTACGGCTGTCACCCGAGACAACCGGTGAGGTTACAGGTTCTGCGAAACGCCAAGAAACCGCACACAAGTATATAAATCCGCAGCGCATTTCATGTGCTAGAGATGTCACCACGGCCATTGTGAATGGTGGTCTGCTCCCTATGGCAGCATGTAGTGCACCCTGGATAGGTGTTCTGCTCCCTATGGCAGCATGTAGTGCACCCTGGATAGGTGTTCTGCTCCCTATAGTAGCATGTAGTGCACCCTGGATAGGTGCTCTGCTCCCTATGGCAGCATGTAGTGCACCCTGGATAGGTAGTCTGCTCCCTATGGCAGCATGTAGTGCACCCTGGATAGGTGTTCTGCTCCCTATGGCAGCATGTAGTGCACCCTGGATAGGTGTTCTGCTCCCTATGGCAGCATGTAGTGCACCCTGGATAGGTGTTCTGCTCCTTTTAGTAGCATGTAGTGCACCCTGGATAGGTGCTCTGCTCCCTATGGCAGCATGTAGTGCACCCTGGATAGGTAGTCTGCTCCCTATGGCAGCATGTAGTGCACCCTGGATAGGTGGTCTGCTCCCTATGGCAGCATGTAGTGCACCCTGGATAGGTGGTCTGCTCCCTATGGCAGCATGTAGTGCACCCTGGATAGGTGTTCTGCTCCCTATTGCAGCATGTAGTGCACCCTGGATAGGTGGTCTGCTCCCTATGGCAGCATGTAGTGCACCCTGGATAGGTGTTCTGCTCCCTATGGCAGCATGTAGCTCACCCTGGATAGGTGTTCTGCTCCCTATGGCAGCATGTAGTGCACCCTGGATAGGTGTTCTGCTCCCTATGGCAGCATGTAGTGCACCCTGGATAGGTGTTCTGCTCCCTATGGCAGCATGTAGTGCACCTGGATAGGTGGTCTGCTCCCTATGGCAGCATGTAGTGCACCCTGGATAGGTGTTCTGCTCCCTATGGCAGCATGTAGCGCACCCTGGATAGGTGCTCTGCTCCCTATGGCAGCATGTAGTGCACCCTGGATAGGTGGTCTGCTCCCTATGGCAGCATGTAGTGCACCCTGGATAGGTGTTCTGCTCCCTATGGCAGCATGTAGTGCACCCTGGATAGGTGCTCTACTCCCTATGGCAGCATGTAGCGCACCCTGGATAGGTGCTCTACTCCCTATGGCAGCATGTAGCGCACCCTGGATAGGTGCTCTGCTCCCTATGGCAGCATGTAGTGCACCCTGGATAGGTGTTCTGCTCCCTATGGCAGCATATAGTGCACCCTGGATAGGTGGTCTGCTCCCTATGGCAGCATGTAGTGCACCCTGGATAGGTGTTCTGCTCCCTATGGCAGCATGTAGCGCACCCTGGATAGGTGCTCTGCTCCCTATGGTAGCTTGTAGCTCACCCTGGATAGGTGCTTTGCTTCCTATGGCAGCATGTAGTGCACCCTGGATAGGTGTTCTGCTCCCTATGGCAGCATGTAGCGCACCTGGATAGGTGCTCTACTCCCTATGGCAGCATGTAGCTCACCCTGGATAGGTGCTCTGCTCCCTATGGTAGCTTGTAGCTCACCCTGGATAGGTGTTCTGCTCCCTATGGTAGCTTGTAGCTCACTCTGGATAGGTGTTCTGCTCCCTATGGCAGCATGTAGCGCACCCTGGATAGGTGCTCTGCTCCCTATGGCAGCATGTAGCTCACCCTGGATAGGTGCTCTGCTCCCTATGGCAGCATATAGCGCACCCTGGATAGGTGGTCTGTTATGTTACGGTAGCTGAGGAGTGCAGGTAAAAAAGGAAATACACCAGAGCAGTTGGAATCTATGAGATTGCAGTACCCTGACTAACCACCACAACTAGAGGCAGCCGTGGAGCGTTCCTACGATGGTCCTAGACGCCTCGTCACAGCCTGAGAAACTAACTACACCTAAAGATAGAAATAGGAAAGCTATCTGCCCCGGAGCAGAACCCCAAAGATAATAGAAAGCCCCCAAACATGTAATGGCGGTTAGACAAGAGGAAATACTGACACAGAAAGAAAATAGTATGAGCAAACGCTGGGGCCCAAACTATCTAAATAGAAAAGGATAGGAAGGGTACTTACTGCAATCCCAGAAAACCCTGAAAAACACCAACATACTAATTTCAAAATCACCTGAGATCACACGACCTCTACCACCTAAATTAGCTCTCTGGTGTAACAAAATCAAAACAGCAGCCACTGAAAAAACTGGAAAAAGCAAAAGTACAAAACACAGTGGCTGGACTAAACTGAGAGGGCAAAAGCCCCCGGAGGGGACCCAGAAGGCCCCCACAGAAGTGCAGGACAAAATGCAAAAATATAGCAAAAACACAAAATAAGAAATTGTCTTATCTGATAGCAGGAGATGCAGACACGACACAGCAGGCTACAAGGGAAACTGGAAAGAAGGATTCAGACCAGAACAATTGATCACCGGCAACCCTGATGGGAAAATGATTCCCTTAAATAAGACCAATCAGTAACACCTGATTCCCAATCCTCACTAGTACCGCTTGTAACCACCAGAGGGAGCCTCTGCTCAGAACTCATCTCAAACCCATTCACAACAGTGGTCTGCTCCCTATGGCAGCTTATAGCGCACCCTGGATAGGTGCTCTGCTCCCTATGGCAGCATGTAGCGCACCATGGATAGGTGGTCTGCTCCCTATGGCAGCATGTAGCGCACCATGGATAGGTGCTCTGCTCCTATGGCAGCATGTAGCGCACCATGGATAGGTGGTCTGCTCCCTATGGCAGCATGTAGCGCACCCTGGATAGGTGCTCTGCTCCCTATGGCAGCATGTAGCGCACCATGGATAGGTGGTCTGCTCCCTATGGCAGCATACAGCGCACCCTGGATAGGTGGTCTGCTCCCTATGGCTGCATATGCGCATCCTGGATAGGTGGTCTGCTCCCTATGGCAGCATGTAGCGCACCATGGATAGGTGCTCTGCTCCCTATGGCAGCATGTAGCGCACCATGGATAGGTGGTCTGCTACCTATGGCAGCATGTAGCGCACCATGGATAGGTGCTCTGCTCCCTATGGCAGCATGTAGCGCACCATGGATAGGTGCTCTGCTCCCTATGGCAGCATGTAGCGCACCCTGGATAGGTGGTCTGCTCCCTATGGCAGCATGTAGCGCACCATGGATAGGTGGTCTGCTCCCTATGGCAGCATATAGCGCACCCTGGATAGGTGGTCTGCTCCTATGGCTGCATATAGCGCATCCTGGATAGGTGGTCTGCTCCCTATGGCAGCATGTAGCGCACCATGGATAGGTGGTCTGCTCCCTATGGCAGCATATAGCGCACCTGGATAGGTGCTCTGCTCCCTATGGTAGCTTGTAGCTCACCCTGGATAGGTGGTCGGCTCCCTATGGCAGCATGTAGTGCACCCTGGATAGGTGTTCTGCTCCCTATGGCAGCATGTAGCGCACCCTGGATAGGTGGTCTGCTCCCTATGGCAGCTTATAGCGCACCCTGGATAAGTGGTCTGCTCCCTATGGCAGCATATAGCGCACCCTGGATAGGTGGTCTGCTCCCTATGGCAGCTTATAGCGCACCTGGATAAGTGGTCTGCTCCCTATGGCAGCATGTAGCGCACCATGGATAGGTGGTCTGCTCCTATGGCAGCATATAGCGCACCCTGGATAGGTGGTCTGCTCCCTATGGCTGCATATAGCGCACCCTGGATAGGTGGTCTGCTCCCTATGGCAGCATGTAGCGCACCCTGGATAGGTGGTCTGCTCCCAATGGCAGCATGTAGCGCACCCTGGATAGGTGCTCTGCTCCGTATGGTAACATGTAGCGCACCCTGGATAGGTGGTCTGCTCCCTATAGTAGCATGTAGCGCACCCTGGATAGGTGGTCTGCTCCCTATAGTAGCATGTAGCGCACCCTGGATAAGTGGTCTGCTTCCTATGGCAGCATGTAGTGCACCCTGGATAGGTGGTCTGCTCCCTATGGTAACATGTAGCTCACCCTGGATAGGTGGTCTGCTCCCTATGGCAGCATGTAGCGCACCCTGGATAGGTGGTCTGCTCCTATGGCAGCTTGTAGCGCACCTGGATAAGTGGTCTGCTCCCTATTTTAGCATGTAGCGCACCATGGATAGGTGGTCTGCTCCCTATGGTAGCTTGTAGCGCACCCTGGATAGGTGGTCTGCTCCCTATTTTAGCATGTAGCGCACCCTGGATAGGTGGTATGCTCCCTATGGTAACATGTAGCTCACCCTGGATAGGTGGTCTGCACCCTATGGTAACATGTAGCTCACCCTGGATAGGTGGTCTGCTCCCTATGGTAACATGTAGCTCACCCTGGATAGGTGGTCTGCTCCCTATGGTAACATGTAGCTCACCCTGGATAGGTGCTCTGCTCCCTATGGTAGCTTGTAGCTCACTCTGGATAGGTGGTCTGCTCCCTATGGCAGCATGTAGCGCACCATGGATAGGTGGTCTGCTCCCTATGGCAGCATGTAGCTCACCCTGGATAGGTGGTCTGCTCCCTATGGTAGCATGTAGCTCACCCTGGATAGGTGGTCTGCTCCCTATGGTAGCTTGTAGCGCACCCTGGATAGGTGGTCTGCTCCCTATGGCAGCATGTAGCGCACCCTGGATAGGTGGTCTGCTCCCTATGGTAACATGTAGATCACCCTGGATAGGTGGTCTACTCCCTATTTTAGCATGTAGCGCACCATGGATAGGTGGTCTGCTCCCTATGGTAGCTTGTAGCGCACCCTGGATAGGTGGTCTGCTCCCTATGGCAGCATGTAGCGCACCCTGGATAGGTGGTCTGCTCCCTATGGCAGCTTATAGCGCACCCTGGATAGGTGGTCTGCTCCCTATGGCAGCATGTAGCGCACCATGGATAGGTGGTCTGCTCCCTATGGCAGCATATAGCGCACCCTGGATAGGTGGTCTGCTCCCTATGGCTGCATATAGCGCATCCTGGATAGGTGGTCTGCTCCCTATGGCAGCATGTAGCGCACCCTGGATAGGTGCTCTACTCCCTATGGCAGCATGTAGCTCACCCTGGATAGGTGCTCTGCTCCCTATGGCAGCATGTAGCGCACCCTGGATAGGTGGTCTGCTCCCTATGGTAACATGTAGATCACCCTGGATAGGTGGTCTGCTCCCTATTTAGCATGTAGCGCACCTGGATAGGTGGTCTGCTCCCTATGGCAGCTTATAGCGCACCCTGGATAGGTGGTCTGCTCCCTATGGCAGCATGTAGCGCACCATGGATAGGTGGTCTGCTCCCTATGGCAGCATATAGCGCACCCTGGATAGGTGGTCTGCTCCCTATGGTGCATTAGCGCACCTGGATAGGTGGTCTGCTCCCTATGGCAGCATGTAGCGCACCCTGGATAGGTGCTCTGCTCCCTATGGCAGCATGTAGCTCACCTGGATAGGTGTCTGCTCCCTATGGCAGCATGTAGCGCACCCTGGATAGGTGGTCTGCTCCCTATGGTAACATGTAGATCACCCTGGATAGGTGGTCTGCTCCCTATTTTAGCATGTAGCGCACCTGGATAGGTGGTCTGCTCCCTATGGTAGCTTGTAGCGCACCCTGGATAGGTGCTCTGCTCCCTATGGCAGCATTAGCGCACCCTGGATAGGTGGTCTGCTCCCTATGGCAGCACCTGTATAGTGCACCCTAGATAGGTGGTCTGCTCCCTATGCTGCATTTAGCCACCCTGGATAGGTGGTCTGCTCCCTATGGCAGCATGTAGCTCACCCTGGATAGGTGCTCTGCTCCCTTGGAGCATGTAGCTCACCCTGGATAAGTGGTCGCTCCCTATGGCAGCATGTAGTGCACCCTGGATAGGTGTTCTGCTCCCTATGGCAGCATGTAGCGCACCCTGGATAGGTGTCTGCTCCCTATGGAACATGTAGCTCACCCTGGATAGGTGGTCTGCTCCCTATGGTAGCTTGTAGCCACCCTGGATAGGTGGTCTGCTCCCTATGGCAGCATGTAGTGCACCCTGGATAGGTGGTCTGCTCCCTATGGCAGCATATAGCGCACCCTGGATAGGTGGTCTGCTCCCTATGTAGCATGTAGCGCACCCATGGATAGGTGGTCTGCTCCCTATGGTAGCTTAGTAGGCACCCTGGATAGGTGGTCTGCTCCTATGGTACTATAGTGCACCCTGGATAGATGGTCTGCTCCCTATGGCAGCATATAGTGCACCCTGGATAGTGGTCTGCTCCCTATGGCAGCATATGTGCACCCTGGATAGGTGGTCTGCTCCCTATGGTAGCATATAGCTCACCCTGGATAGGTGGTCTGCTCCCTATGGTAGCATATAGCGCACCCTGGATAGGTGGTCTGCTCCCTATGGTAGCTTTATGCGCACCCTGGATAGGTGGTCTGCTCCTATGGTCACATGTAGCGCACCCAGGATAAGTGGTCTGCTCCTATGGCAGCATGTAGTGCACCCTGGATAGGTGGTCTGCTCCCTATGGCAGCATATAGCGCACCCTGGATAGGTGGTCTGCTCCCTATGGTAACATGTAGCTACCCTGGATAGGTGGTCTGCTCCCTATTTTAGCATGTAGCGCACCATGGATAGGTGGTCTGCTCCCTATGGTAGCATTAGCGCACCCTGGATAGGTGGTCCGCTCCCTATGGCAGCATTAGCGCACCCTGGATAGGTGGTCTGCTCCCTATGGTAACATGTAGCTCACCCTGGATAGGTGGTCTGCTCCCTATGGTAGCTTGTAGCGCACCCTGGATAGGTGGTCTGCTCCCTATGGCAGCATGTAGCCACCCTGGATAGGTGGTCTGCTCCCTATGGTAGCATGTAGTGCACCCTGGATAGGTGGTCTGCTCCTATGGTAACATGTAGCTCACCCTGGATAGGTGGTCTGCTCCCTATGGTAGCTTGTAGCGCACCCTGGATAGGTGGTCTGCTCCCTATGGCAGCATGTAGCACACCCTGGATAGGTGTCTGCTCCCTATGGCAGCATGTAGTGCACCCTGGATAGGTGGTCTGCTCCCTATGGTAGATGTAGCGCACCCTGGATAGTGGTCTGCTCCGTATGGTAGCATGTAGCGCACCCTGGATAGGTGTTCTGCTCCCTATGGTAGCATGTAGTGCACCTGGATAGTGGTCTGCTCCCTATGGTAGCATGTAGGCACCCTGGATAAGTGGTCTGCTTCCTATGGTAGCATGTAGTGCACCCTGGATAGGTGGTCTGCTCCCTATGGCAGCATGTAGTGCACCCTGGATAGGTGGTCTGCTCCCTATGGCAGCATGTAGCGCACCCTGGATAGGTGGTCTGCTCCCTATGGTAGCATGTAAGCGCTTTAGCAGCCACCTGGATAAGTGGTCTGCTTCCTATGGCAGCATGTAGTGCACCCTGGATAGGTGGTCTGCTCCCTATGGCAGCATGTAGTGCACCCTGGATAGGTGGTCTGCTCCCTATGGCAGCTTGTAGCGCACCCTGGATAAGTGTGTCTGCTCCCTATGGCAGCATGTAGCGCACCCTGGATAGGTGGTCTGCTCCCTATGGCAGCATGTAGCTCACCTGGATAGGTGGTCTGCTCCCTATTTTAGCATGTAGCGCACCATGGATAGGTGATCTGCTCCCTATGGTAGCTTGTAGCGCACCCTGGATAGGTGGTCTGCTCCCTATGGCAGCATGTAGCGCACCCTGGATAGGTGGTCTGCTCCCTATGGTAACATGTAGCTCACCCTGGATAGGTGGTCTGCTCCCTATGGTAACATGTAGCTCACCCTGGATAGGTGGTCTGCTCCCTATGTTAACATGTAGCTCACCTGGATAGGTGGTCTGCTCCCTATGTAACATGTAGCTCACCCTGGATAGGTGCTCTGCTCTCTATGGTAGCTTGTAGCTCACTCTGGATAGGTGGTCTGCTCCCTATGGCAGCATGTAGCGCACCATGGATAGGTGGTCTGCTCCCTATGGCAGCATGTAGCTCACCCTGGATAGGTGGTCTGCTCCTATGGTAGCATGTAGCTCACCCTGGATAGGTGCTCTGCTCCCTATGGTAGCTTGTAGCGCACCCTGGATAGGTGGTCTGCTCCCTATGGCAGCATGTAGCGCACCCTGGATAGGTGGTCTGCTCCCTATGGTAACATGTAGATCACCCTGGATAGGTGGTCTGCTCCCTATTTTAGCATGTAGCGCACCATGGATAGGTGGTCTGCTCCCTATGGTAGCTTGTAGCGCACCCTGGATAGGTGGTCTGCTCCCTATGGCAGCATATAGCGCACCCTGGATAGGTGGTCTGCTCCCTATGGCTGCATATAGCGCACCCTGGATAGGTGGTCCGCTCCCTATGGCAGCATATAGCGCACCCTGGATAGGTGGTCCGCTCCCTATGGTAGCATGGAGCAGTCTCGGGGCCTATATTCTCATATATGCGACGTGTTGCCTCATTCTCTGCAGCTTTTGCCTTCTCTTCCAGATGTTTGTGCCGCTTTATCTTGCCAGATGCTTGAAGGAGTTAACCTCCACTTGTCGACATGTCGCATCGCGTTTCCAGTCTGTTTGCCATAAGATTCCAGACTCTGCCCTCACCTGAAGCTGCCACTCCTAGCGCTTCTAGAGGAAGAAGGTTACAGCATTTCCCTTCATTTCCTGTAATTTCCTGTAAAGTTACTGATTTATATCCTGGTGGAAAAGGTGTGAGATGTACGAAGCTACAGGCAAAGATGCGGAGGGTGACCCCTCCAGCTGACTCCAGAGGTAAGGATCCTTCCATAGTCCTGTGGAGCAGGGAGGATATGGCGGGCGACACAGGCAGTGCATGACAAATCCTGGGCTCAGCAGAATAGTGAGTGCAGCTCTGGAGGATAATACAGGAGGTAACTCAGGATCAGTAATGTAATGTATGTACACAGTGACTGCACCAGCAGAATAGTGACTGCAGCTCTGGGGTATAATACAGGATGTAACTCAGGATCAGTAATGTAATGTATGTACACAGTGACTGCACCAGCAGAATAGTGAGTGCAGCTCTGGAGTATAATACAGGATGTAACTCAGGATCAGTAATGTAATGTATGTACACAGTGACTGCACCAGCAGAATAGTGAGTGCAGCTCTGAGTATAATACAGGATGTAACTCAGGATCAGTAATGTAATGTATGTACACAGTGACTGCACCAGCAGAATAGTGAGTGCAGCTCTGGAGTATAATACAGGATGTAACTCAGGATCAGTAATGTAATGTATGTACACAGTGACTGCACCAGCAGAATAGTGAGTGCAGCTCTGGAGTATAATACAGGATGTAACTCAGGATCAGTAATGTAATGTATGTACACAGTGACTGCACCAGCAGAATAGTGAGTGTAGCTCTGGGGTATAATACAGGATGTAACTCAGGATTAGTAATGTATGTACACAGTGACTGCACCAGCAGAATAGTGAGTGCAGCTCAGGAGTATAATACAGGAGGTAACTCAGGATCAGTAATGTAATGTATGCACACAGTGACTGCACCAGCAGAATAGTGAGTGCAGCTCTGGAGTATAATACAGGATGTAACTCAGGATCAGTAATGTAATGTATGTACACTGTGACTGCACCAGCAGAATAGTGAGCGCAGCTCTGGAGTATAATACAGGAGTAACTCAGGATCAGTAATGTAATGTATGCACACAGTGACTGCACCAGCAGAATAGTGAGTGCAGCTCTGGAGTATAATACAGGATGTAACTCAGGATCAGTAATGTAATGTATGTACACTGTGACTGCACCAGCAGAATAGTGAGTGCAGCTCTGGAGTATAATACAGGATGTAACTCAGGATTAGTAATGTAATGTAGTACACAGTGACTGCACCAGCAGAATAGTGAGTGCAGCTCAGGAGTATAATGCAGGATGTAACTCAGGATCAGTAATGTAATGTACAGTGCCTACAAGTAGTATTCAACCCCCTGAAGATTTAGCTGGTTGACACATGCGGAATTAACTTGGCATTGTGACATTTGTACTGTAGATCAGCCTGGAAGTGGGAAATGCACTGCAGCAAAAATTTTTGTTGTAATTTTTTTTTTTTTTTTTTTAAAAACGTTAAAAGTAAATTCAGAGTGTCATTTATTATTCAACCCCTCAAACCACAAGACTTCTGTTTGGTCCCCCTAAAGTATTAAGAAGTAGTTCAGGCACCAAGAATAATGAGCTTCACATGTGTGGATTAATGATCTCTTTTGCCAGCCTTTGCTGACTATTTAAGACCCTCCCCAAACTTGTGAACAGCACTCATACATGGTCAACATGGGAAAGACAAAGGAGCATTCCAAGGCCATCAGAGACAAGATCGTGGAGGGTCACAAGGCTGGCAAGGGGTACAAAACCCTTTCCAAGGAGTTGGCCCTACCTGTCTCCACTGTTGGGAGCATCATCCAAAAGTGGAAGGCTTATGGAACTACTGTTAGCCTTCCACGGCCTGGACAGCCTTTGAAAGTTTCCTCCCGTGCCGAGGCCAGGCTTGTCCGAAGAGTCAAGGCTAACCCAAGGACAACAAAGAAGGAGCTCCGGGAAGATCTCATGGCAGTGGGGACATTGGTTTCAGTCAATACCATAAGTAATGTACTCCACCGCAATGGTCTCCGTTCCAGACGAGCCCGTAAGGTACCTTTACTTTCAAAGCGTCATGTCAAGGCTCGTCTACAGTTTGCTCATTATCACTTGGAGGACTCTGAGACAGACTGGTTCAAGGTTCTATGGTCTGATGAGACCAAGATCGAGATCTTTGGTGCCAACCACACACGTGACGTTTGGAGACTGGATGGCACTGCATACGACCCCAAGAATACCATCCGTACAGTCAAGCATGGTGGTGGCAGCATCATGCTGTGGGGCTGTTTCTCAGCCAAGGGGCCTGGCCACCTGGTCCGCATCCATGGGAGGATGGATAGCACGGCCTACCTGGAGATTTTGGCCAAGAACCTCCGCTCCTCCATCAAGGATCTTAAGATGGGTCGTAATTTCATCTTCCAACAAGACAACGACCCAAATCACACAGCCAAGAAAACCAAGGCCTAGTTCAAGAGGGAAAAAGTCAAGGTGTTGGAGTGGCCTAGTCAGTCTCCTGACCTTAACCCAATTGAAAACTTGTGGAAGGAGCTCAAGATTAAAGTCCACATGAGACACCCAAAGAACCTAGATAACTTGGAGAAGATCTGCTGGAGGAGTGGGCCAAGATAACTCCACAGACCTGTGCCGGCCTGATCAGGTCTTATAAAAGACGATTATTAGCTGTAATTGCAAACAAGGGTTATTCCACGAAATATTAAACATAGGGGTTGTATAATAATTGACCCACACTTTTATGTTTAAAATTTATTAAAATTCAACTGAGCAACATAACTTTTTGTTTTGTAAGATTTATGCTTCTGTTAATAAATCCTACTCTCGTTTACAGTTTGAAGGCTCTAACTTATTTGCATCTTATCAAACCAGCTAAATCTGCAGGGGGTTGAATACTACTTGTAGGCACTGTATGTACACAGTGACTGCACCAGCAGAATAGTGAGTGCAGCTCTGGAGTATTAAAACCAGGAAATGTAACTCAGATCAGTAATGTAATGTTATGTACACAGTGACTGCACCAGCAGAATAGTGAGTGCAGCTCTGGAGTATAATACAGGAGTAACTCAGGATCAGTAATGTAATGTATGTACACAGTGACTGCACCAGCAGAATAGTGAGTGCAGCTCTGGGTTATAACACAGGAGGTAACTCAGGATCAGTAATGTATGTACACAGTGACTGCACCAGCAGAATAGTGAGTGCAGCTCTGGAGTATAATACAGGATGTAACTCAGGATCAGTAATGTAATGTATGTACACAGTGACTGCACCAGCAGAATAGTGAGTGTAGCTCTGGGGTATAATGCAGGATGTAACTCAGGATCAGTAATGTATGGTACACAATGACTGCACCAGCAGAATAGTGAGTGTAGCTCTGGGGTATAATACAGGATGTAACTCCGGATCAGTAATGTAATGTATGTACACAGTGACTGGAGGTGGTTGGTTGTGATATTGATGGTGTAGTGATGGGTCGAAAATATAATATACACTGTGTTCCAAATTATTATGCAGACATTGTTTAGGAGTGATAAGGTAAGAATTTTTTTGCTTGTCAGTTAAACTCATTGATGGTGATGTCAGGGCTCTTTATATCACTGTAAGCAATTGCAGACACCTGTGCTAATTAGTTTGGCAGGTGTGTCCAATGAAAGGCAAGACTACTTAAGAAGGCTGTCCCACATTATTAAGCAGCCTACATTTTCTGCCAAAATGGGAAAGAAAAAGGATGTGTCGGCTGCTGAGAAGCAACAAATTGTGGAGTGTTTAGGTCAAGGCATGACTACAATCAACATTGCCAAGACACTTCATCGTGATCATCGCACAATCAAGAAGTATGTAGCTGATTCACAGTACACACGTGTGCGTGCTGATAAGGGAAAATTGAGGACTCTTTCCTACAGGCAATTACGTCAGGTTAAAAGAGCAGCGGCAAAAAAGCCTTGTCATAGCAGCAGACAAGTTTTTGAAGCTGCTGGTGCCTCCAACGTCCCCCGAACAACAAGATGCAGGGTCCTTCAGAGGTTTGCAGCTGTGCGTAAGCCATCCTGTCGACCTCCTCTATCCACTGCACACAAGCAGAAACGGCTCCAGTGGGCCAAACAATACATGAAGACTGACTTCAAAACTGTTTTGTTCACCGATGAGTGCTGTGCAACGCTCGATGGTCCAGATGGATGGAGTGGATGATGGCTGGTTGATGGACACCCCATGCAAACACGGCTACGGCGCCAACAAGGAGGAGGTGGAGTAATGTTTTGGGCTGGAATCATGGGGAGAGAGATTGTCGGCCCCTTTAGGATCCCTGAAGGGGTAAAGATGAACTCCATAGTGTATGTTGAGTTTCTCAAACAGCACTTCCTGCCATGGTTCAAGAAGAAGAACCGTGCACTCCGCAGCAAGATCATTTTCATGCATGATAATGCACCGTCTCATGCTGCACATAACACATCTGCATCTCTGGCTGCTATGGGCATAAAAGGGGACAAACTTATGGTGTGGCCCCCATGTTCCCCTGACCTCAACCCCATTAAGAACCTCTGGAGCATCATCAAAAGGAGGTCTATGATGGCGGGAGGTAGTTCACATCTAAGCAACAGCTCTGGGAGGGTATTCTGTCCTCATGCAAAACAATTGAAGCAGAAACCATCCAAAACCTGACAAATTCAATGGACGAGAGAGTTCAGAAGCTCCTTTCCAACAAGGGGTCCTATGTGCAAATGGAACATCACCTAGAATAAGGTTTCAGCAGCAGATGAAGGAAGGGAGACACACTAGTCATTACTAGTGGGTAGGCGGAGCCCACATAGGATAGAAACACCTCAGATTAAAAAAGTGTTGACCGGCCCCTCCAGCTTATAGGGCTCCTCCTACTCCAGCTCTCCAGTCTAAAATTTGAGGTCACAGAGGATAGTCGCTGCTGGAAGCAGCTCCTCAGAAACACTGTCCTGCAGCTGTTACCTCATTAGAGGCACCTGGGGCTCGCACACCCTTTTCATTACACAAGGGTTGTGGGGAGTCTGCGACATTAACCCATTCTTTGGCGGTTAACCCTTTATTGGGAGACAGCTGGGGTAGCTCTCTCTTTAAGAGCTTAACCCTTCAGCGTACGTTTTGCCTTTGAAAACCACACTGTTCTAGTTGCTGACAGGTTTTTGACCTGCCATATACTGTGTGAGGGCATGTCGGATCAGGGTCCAGGAGGTGCGGACCGTCTCTCAGATCCGCTACAGGATCAGTCTCGCGTATCTGACACGCAGACCTCGACGGCATCAAACGCAGCGGTCGGAGGTGTCAGTGATGACAAAATGGAGGCCCTCGCTCGTTCTATTAATGGCCTTTCTGACCTTCTAGGTTATTGGGTGTCAGCTAGATCCTCTCATGGTAGGAAGCGACACAGGCCGGTGCCTTCTTCCCCACGTAGCGACTCGGAGATCTCTGGTATGGAGGGTTCCCCTTCAAGCTCGGATGGGGAGGTGTCCGATTCGGATAAGGAGGATCGGCAGGGACACTCTGCCTCTCTTTTGAGCCGTACAGAGGCTTTTATTGGAGCCATGAGGGAGGCGTTACAGTTACCGGAGGAGGTAACTAGACGTCCTGGTAAGTCGGCCCGGATGTTTCAGGAGTCG
>JARQOD010000010.1:43466779-43503839 GCA_033576555.1 Oophaga sylvatica | reverse complement strand
TTCTTGGCCGGACCAAAGTCGTCCATCTGGTAGCACCTAGAGAAAGCAGAGGAATCAGAGGAAGGGAACCAACGGCGATGATGGTATGCAGCGGCCGTGGTGTGAACACGTACTCAAAGAGGACGACAGCAAAGGACTGCACCAGGCGGTAGAACGTCTGCTCCGACACACACTTGGAATTGCAGCGCTGAGGAGACAGAAGGGTTAATCACGCAGGAGCCTGTACACGTGTGACATCACCATCGTCTCTCCGGACGATGAGAGTTGTGGTTGGAGAGTCACAGGTTGGGGGCAATGATTGATTGGATCATAACCCCCAGTGGACTCCTCCATAGACGCCAACGCTGCTTCATTGCACAGATAAGAGGCACCACAGGGGACGTAAAGATACAAAGTGAGCGCAAGAGGGAAGCTCGGGCGCATATCTAATCCGGGGGATTACCTGGGCGCTGACGAACCGCGCAAACCATTCCCGTCCTTTCCCGTTTTCAGTACTGCAGAGCTCCCCGAACCGAGCCTTCTCCTCCTGGTCCACGTCCTCGCTGGAGGGAAACAAGGCACATATTACTGAGGGACGCCACGTCCAAAACTAGCACAAGGGACGCCATGTGTCCACAGGTGACAATGTGGGGCAGGGGTGACCATCGCAGCGGAGTAGGAGGTCTCCGGGCAGACGCCCCTCAGCCCCTCACGAATGGTTCCCCCTTTCATTACACCAGTTATCATAGTCTTCCTCGATGCTTTTATCCCCATGTGATCTCGCCTATTGGACGCAGCGCATCCGAGCAGCGGTAATAATCCGCGCCTGGAGCCAATGCTGCATGTCTACCCATCACCAGTAACCCTTTCCTCCCCATAGATCTCCGTACCGCCGCGCTGCAGGTTTTGCGGTGACGTCTTCACCCCCAGATTCCCCCACATCCCACCTCCGATACAGGAGCACAGCGGCCCCTCCTGTCCTGCAGATCCTTGCGTCTCTCCCCCGGAGCCGGATTCTGCCTGGTTTGCAGTTGTTAGTTTTGGATGACTGCATTCAGTGCGGAGATTAGAACTAAAATGGCTGCAAGGACGCGCCGAGCGCTGAGCTGAGGACGGTCGTGAGGTTTTTTTTTATTAATCCTGCTGCGGTTGTTACATAGAAATATGAAGCGATAAATGTGCAGGTAAAGATCCACGAACCCAAGGAGGAATCGCAGTATTAGCAATAGGGCGCCATCATCAGCTTGAAATGGCTGATAACAGGGAGCAATAGATCTTAGTCTGGCAACCTTGATAAGGCTGATAACAGCGAGCATGCACGGTAGATTGCCGGCGCCGTATCAGTCCCTCGCATGCTAGAGAGCGTTATACACAGTCTAGCAGTGAAGGATCGCGAGGCTGCAGCTCCCCGGGGGATGCAGGCGACAGAGGAGGCAGGATTGTCGGGTCGGCACATTTTCTGCGCGGATAGCACAGGACGCAGATTCTAATGTGATGCGGTCTGGCAGCTGCAAACACTGGCGCCCAGGGAAGGGAACCGCGCTTCTGTATCCTTCAGTCACCTGATCACCGCCATCACTATAATACATCTCACAGGGCATGGTACTAGGCTCACGTGGCATGGTTTTAGGCTCACGGGCATGGTCTAGGCCCACAGGTCATGGTCTAGGCTCAAAGTGCATGGTCCAGGCTCACGGGGCATGGTTTTAGGCTCACGGGGCATGGTCTAGGCCCACAGGGCATGGTCTAGGCCACAGGGCATGGTCTAGGCTCACAGGGCATGGTCTAGGCTCACAGGGCATGGTCTAGGCTCACAGGGCTGGTCTAGGCCACAGGCATGGTCTAGGCCCACAGGGCATGGTCTAGGCTCACGGAGCCATGGTACTAGGCTCACGGGGCCATGGTACTAGGCTCACGGGGCCATAGTCCTAGGCTCACGAGGCCATGGTCCTAGGCTCACGGGCCATGGTCCTAGGCTCACGGGCCATGGTCCAGGCTCACGGGCCATGGTCCAGGCTCACGGGCATGGTTTTAAGCTCACGGGCATGTCTAGGCCCACGGGCATGGTTCTTGGCCCACACGGCATGGTTCTTGGCCCACACGGCATGGTTCTTGGCCCACACGGCATGGTTCTTGCCCACACGGCATGGTTCTTGGCCCACACGGCATGGTTCTTGGCCCACACGGCATGGTTCTTGCCCACACGGCATGGTTCTTGGCCCACACGGCATGGTTCTTGGCCCACAAGGCATGGTTCTTGGCCCACACGGCATGGTTCTTGGCCCACACGGCATGGTTCTTGCCCACACGGCATGGTTTTGGCCCACAGGCATGGTTCTTGGCCCCACGGCATGGTTCTTGGCCCACACGCATGGTCTAGGCTCACGGGGCCATGGTCCTAGGCTCACGGGCCATGGTCCTAGGCTCACGGGGCCATGGTCTAGGCCCACACGGCATGGTCTAGGCCCACAGGGCATGGTCTAGGCTCACAGGGCATGATCTAGGCTCAAAGTGCATGGTCTAGGCTCACGGGGCCATGGTACTAGGCTCACGGGGCCATGGTCCTAGGCTCACGGGCCATGGTCCTAGGCTCACGGGGCATGGTCCTAGGCTCACGGGGCATGGTCTAGGCCCACACGGCATGGTCTAGGCCCACACGGCATGGTCTAGGCCCACACGGCATGGTCTAGGCCCACACGGCATGGTCTAGGCCCACACGGCATGGTCTAGGCCCACACGGCATGGTCTAGGCCCACACGGCATGGTCTAGGCCCACACGGCATGGTCTAGGCCCACACGGCATGGTCTAGGCCCACACGGCATGGTCTAGGCCCACACGGCATGGTCTAGGCCCACACGGCATGGTCTAGGCCCACACGGCATGGTCTAGGCCCACACGGCATGGTCTAGGCCCACACGGCATGGTCTAGGCCACAGGGCATGGTCTAGGCCCACAGGGCATGGTCTAGGCCACAGGGCATGGTCTAGGCCACAGGGCATGGTCTAGGCTCAAAGGCATGGTCTAGGCTCACGGGGCCATGGTCCTAGGCTCACGGGGCCATGGTCCTAGGCTCACGGGGCATGGTTCTAGGCTCACGGGGCATGGTTCTAGGCTCACGGGGCATGGTTCTAGGCTCACACAGCATGGACTAGTCCCACAGGCATGTTCTAGGCTCACAGGGCATGTTCTAGGCTCACAGGGCATGTTCTAGGCTCACAGGCATGGTCTAGGCTCACAGGGCATGGTCTAGGCTCACAGGCATGGTCTAGGCTCACAGGGCATGGTCTAGGCTCACAGGGCATGGTCTAGGCTCACAGGGCATGGTCTAGGTCACAGGCATGGTCTAGGCTCACAGGGCATGGTCTAGGCTCACAGGGCATGGTCTAGGCCACAGGCATGGTCTAGGCCCACAGGGCATGGTCTAGGCCCACAGGGCATGGTCTAGGCCCACAGGGCATGGTCTAGGCCCACAGGGCATGGTCTAGGCTGGTTGCAATTGTAACAATTCTGATGCATCTCCCCCAATTTGTTTCAATTCTTCCCAGTTCTCAAGACACCTGCTTGCTGTCAGTAAGCATTCAGTAACTGCCTCCATTATATGCCGCTCACAGAAATGCAGTTTCTTGCAGCGGACCAGAACTTTTCAGGATGTGAATACAAGTTTCTACTCACTGGCAGCAAGCAGAGATCTTGAAGACGATGAGGAATTGAAATACAAAGTAGGTTCCTGAATGTGAACACATACAATTACTATGCAGTGTGGCGGCTAATGTGGTACACTACAAGTCCCAGCATGCTCGCTGACACCGTCTGACTCACCCTCCGGTGAAGATCTTGTCTACGTACTGCCGGATGAATTCTTTCTGTTCGGCCATTTGCTCGTCCCGGGCGGATTCTGTGCTCTGATTGGAGGAGAAGGACTCCGAGGACGAGCGCTGCGAGTGGTTCCAGCAGTGGCGGTTGGGTGACGCCATCTCATTGTCGCTGTCGGCGGATTCGGTGGCATCGCTCTCCTGCCCCCTCTCCCCATTCTCAGGGGTGGTCTCTTCCAGCATCAGAAGCTCGTCAGTGTCCAGCTGCGGGGGCACTCCGGGGCCACTACGAGGGGTTCAGTATCTAAGTCTATCAGGTTCCCCACAGGGACATCGGGGGTCTCCATGGCTCGTGCCCCCTGGATTTCAGCACTCGATGAAGAGAAGTTCCAGAATGAAGACTATGATCTCCGGGGCAGCAGTCGTCTCCGCACAGAGTCAATCACATCGCAGGAAAACTGGGAAGAGAGAAAGTCATGAGAAAGTTGCTCCTTGCAGCTTTATTAGTGACTATCAACACAGACACAAGATACAACCCCCACCGCCAATATCCCTGCAATACTGGGTGCCAGTCCTGACTCCAGAAAAGATGGGTGCCAACCACTTAAAATTGGTCACCTCTCACCATTCTGCAAGAAGCCCTTAGACACCATTACGGCCGGCACTTAGGTGATCTAGAGCCCCGGAAAGGAAGTCTATGGGGTCCAGGGTGCAAACTCTGGGCTTTCAGGAGTCTGGGAAAGCTGGGTGCCATCCCCTGCAGGCCCTGTAACCCAGAAGCAGATGGAATTACACAGGTGACTACATCTATACATAGGGTACCTCGGAGGCAATTCTGGGGGTCCCCATGTCAGTACCGGACCCTCCACATTACCTTTATTACTAAGGCAGCGCGAATCCTTCCCTGCAGCTTCGCCCACGCAGACGGATTAGATCGCTGCCACGGTGGGTGGATGTCGGCGGCCTCGCTGTCTGCCCGGATCCCCGTTATTAGAGCTGATGAGGCTCAGCGCTCCGGACAGATCTCATTATACGGACAATTATCTGAGAGGAGGCGGTGCCAGCCAGCCCAGGAACTACAAGTCACAGCATTCCCTCCCCTGTCAATTATCCCCCATCATCATCTCTAAAGTACAATGAAGCAACATTTTCGTGTTTTATTTCCGTTGTGTTCCAGATCCCGGCTTACGGTCAGAGAATAAAGCCCTTCCTGACCTAATACTTCTCACAGCTGAGGGTTTGTTACAATCCAATCTAGACAATCCTGTGCAAGTTAAACCTATCAGCGGCACAGAGCTCTCCGGTCTGGATGGTTTGTTACAATGTATCAGTGCAGAAAACACGAAACAAAGGATCTCATGGGGAAAACAAGGAAGCAGCCATGGCGGATCGCTGCGAGATGTTCAGAGGCGCCAGAAAGCGCATAAAGCAAGAACCTCGCACGGCTGAGGAGTAACCACTGAGTAACATTAACCACCAAGAGCAGAAATCCTCACAAGAGGCCAGCGGCTATGCAACATTCCTATCCAAAACTGGGACTGACCTCCGGGCTCTAGTCACATCCAGAGCTGCAAGCACAGAAGCTTAGGCGACTACTAAGCATTAGAATATACTGGTCAAGTCAGAAGTGATCGCTGTTTCCAGTGGTAGCAGCACTCTGAATGCAGCTCCGGATGTGACTAGAGGAGCGTTATACATTGGGGATGTTGATCCTGCTGGTTCACAACCCGGCACCTCTGGAGTTATGTAACCATCACAATGAAATGTCGGCGCTTCTCAAGTTCAGAGCCGTCTCTTCGAATTACCGTCCAGCGTGGAAGCAGCGAGGGGGCGCCGCGCTCCTTTCCTTCACCACGGCTGCCAGTCTCCCATCATCCCAGGAGGGCACGGCCGTCTGAAGACATTTGGGAGAGGATGTGGACGGATCAGCGGCTGTGGAGACGAGCGGCGCTGTGCGCTTCATTAGTCTAACACTGGCCCCAGCGCCTCGTATCCTTCCCAGAGCGAGACGCGAGCGGATGGGGCGTCCGCCTGCCCCGACATCACTGTCCATAACTCCGCATACACAGAAGGCGACATGTTGTGCAGGGATAGGGTCGGCCATGTGTACGAGGGCCAACAGCGATAGAACGATGGGGCCCCGCTCCGCATTTGCTCCTCACTTTCCAGGAGCTTTTGTATTTTCCGGTTGATAGCAGTGGATCAGGGCTCGATATTTGCCGCAGATTTATCATTCCCGTTCTGGGGTTCAGACGACTTCTCTTCATTCCATAAATGAAGCAGATGCCGGGGTCTTCCACAAGCCCCCACAATTATGTAGACAGGGGTAGTGTTAGAGGGGACACCGTCCCCCCAGTGCCAATCTCTTACATGCCGCAGTCATCATTCAGAGCAGCATCTAAGAGGTTAACCTCTGCAATCAGCACTGGCTACATTGGCAGCAGTCACTCTCTGCATAGATAAAAGTAACGCTTGGCCCCAGAATCTATGGGGCCCTGTGCAACATAAGACCCCAGTGATATCCACGAGGCGAGCAGTGAAGAGGTGGAAGAGATGCAGAGCGGAGGCTCACAAGCTGCAGCGATCACCTATGGGCAGGTAAAAAGGGGCCGACTATCCTTGCTCCGCACTCAGTCTACTGGTCCTAGGATGTCCCTGGCAGGAGGCTCTAGACCTGTATACAAGGTGATGGGGGCTCTGTATATAGGGGAGCTGTCCCTGGTACTGCAGAAGCTCCATCGCGGATCATAGGCTACAATGTGCACAAGGCATTAATTCCTCCAATATATATGAACACACAGTATATAGGACAGGAGGAGCGGTACTGTGCAGTGTATATATACAGGACAGGAGGAGCGGTACTGTGCAGTGTATATATACAGGACAGGGGAGCGGTACTGTGCAGTGTATATATACAGGAGGAGTGGTACTGTGCAGTGTATATATATACAGGACAGGAGGAGCGGTACTGTGCAGTGTATATATACAGGAGGAGTGGTACTGTGCAGTGTATATATACAGACAGGAGGAGTGGTACTGTACAGTGTATATATACAGGAGGAGTGGTACTGTGCAGTGTATATATACAGGACAGGAGGAGTGGTACTGTACAGTGTATATATACAGGACAGGAGGAGTGGTACTGTGCAGTGTTATATATACAGACAGGAGGAGTGGTACTGTACAGTGTATATATATACAGGAGGAGTGGTACTGTGCAGTGTATATATACAGGAGGAGGAGTGGTACTGTGCAGTGTATATATACAGGAGGAGTGGTACTGTGCAGTGTATATATACAGGAGGAGTGCGTGTAACATGTGCAGTGTATATACAGACAGGAGGAGTGGTACTGTGCAGTGTATATATACAGGACAGGAGGAGCGGTACTGTGCAGTGTATATATACAGGACAGGAGGAGGGTACTGTGCAGTGTATATATACAGGAGGAGTGGTACTGTGCAGTGTATATATAGGACAGGAGGAGTGGTACTGTGCAGTGTATATATACAGGAGGAGGAGTGGTACTGTGCAGTGTATATATACAGGAGGAGTGGTACTGTGCAGTGTATATATACAGGAGGAGTGGTACTGTGCAGTGTATATATAGGACAGGAGGAGTGGTACTGTGCAGTGTATATATACAGGACAGGAGGAGGGTACTGTGCAGTGTATATATACAGGACAGGAGGAGGGTACTGTGCAGTGTATATATACAGGACAGGAGGAGCGGTACTGTGCAGTGTATATATACAGGACAGGAGGAGTGGTACTGTGCAGTGTATATATACAGGACAGGAGGAGTGGTACTGTGCAGTGTATATAACAGGAGGAGTGGTACTGTGCAGTGTAATATACAGGAGAGGGTACTGTGCAGTGTATATAACAGGACAGGAGGAGTGGTACTGTGCAGGTATATATACAGGAGGAGTGGTACTGTGCAGTGTATATATACAGACAGAGGAGTGTACTGTGCAGTGTATATATACAGGACAGGAGGAGCGGTACTGTGCAGTGTATATATACAGGAGGAGTGGTACTGTGCAGTGTATATATACAGGACAGGAGTGGTACTGTGCAGTGTATATATACAGGAGGAGTGGTACTGTGCAGTGTATATATACAGGAGGAGGTGGTACTGTGCAGTGTATATATACAGGAGGGGAGTGGTACTGTGCAGTGTATATATACAGGAGAGGAGTGGTACTGTGCAGTGTATATATACAGGAGGAGTGGTACTGTGCAGTGTATATATACAGGAGGAGTGGTACTGTGCAGTGTATATATACAGGAGGAGTGGTACTGTGCAGTGTATATATACAGGAGGAGTGGTACTGTGCAGTGTATATATACAGGAGGAGGAGTGGTACTGTACAGTGTATATATACAGAGGAGGAGTGGTACTGTACAGTGTATATATACAGGAGGAGTGGTACTGTGCAGTGTATATATACAGGAGGAGTGGTACTGTGCAGTGTATATATACAGGAGGAGGAGTGGTACTGTGCAGTGTATATATACAGGAGGGTGGTACTGTGCAGTGTATATATACAGGAGGGGTGGTACTGTGCAGTGTTATATTTCAGGAGGAGTGGTACTGTGCAGTGTATATATACAGGAGGAGTGGTACTGTGCAGTGTATATTACAGGAGGAGTGGTACTGTGCAGTGTATATATACAGGAGGAGGAGTGGTACAGTGCAGTGTATAATAACAGGAGGAGGAGTGGTACTGTGACAGTGTATATATACAGGACAGGAGGAGTGGTACTGTGCAGTGTATATATACACAGGAGGAGTGGTACTGTGCAGTGTATAATAAACAGGAGGAGTGGTACTGTGCAGTGTATATATACAGGACAGGAGGAGTGGTACTGTGCAGTGTATATATACAGGGAGAGTGGTACTGTGCAGTGTATATATACAGGACAGGAGAGTGGTACTGTGCAGTGTATATATACAGGACAGGAGTGGTACTGTGCAGTGTATATATACAGGAGGAGTGGTACTGTGCAGTGTATATATACAGGACAGGAGAGTGGTACTGTGCAGTGTATATACAGGACAGAGGAGTGGTACTGTGCAGTGTATATATACAGGCAGGAGGAGTGGTACTGTGCAGTGTATATATACAGGACGGAGGAGTGGTACTGTGCAGTGTATATATACGGACAGGAGGAGTGGTACTGTGCAGTGTATATATACAGGAGGAGGAGTGGTACTGTGCAGTGTATATATACAGGACAGAGGAGTGGTACTGTGCAGTGTATATATACGAAGGAGGAGTGGTACTGTGCAGTGTATATATACAGGAGAGGAGGAGTGGTACTGTGCAGTGTAATATACAGGACAGGAGGAGTGGTACTGTGCAGTGAATATATACAGGACAGGAGGAGTGGTACTGTGCAGTGTATATATACAGGACAGGAGGAGTGGTACTGTGCAGTGAATATACAGGACAGGAGGAGTGGTCTGTGCAGTGAATATATACAGGACAGGAGGAGTGGTGACTGTACAGTGTAATATACAGGACAGGAGGAGTGGTACTGTGCAGTGTATATATACAGGACAGGAGGAGTGGTACTGTGCAGTGTATATATACAGGACAGGAGGAGTGGTACTGTGCAGTGTATATATACAGGAGGAGTGGTACTGTGCAGTGTATATATACAGGAGGAGTGGTACTGTGCAGTGTATATATACAGGACAGGAGGACTGGTACTGTGCAGTGTATATATACAGGAGGAGTGTTACTGTGCAGTGTATATATACAGACAGGAGGAGTGGTACTGTGCAGTGTATATATACAGGACAGGAGGAGCGGTCCTGTGCAGTGTATATATACAGGAGGAGCGGTACTGTGCAGTGTATATATACAGGACAGGAGAGTGGTGCTGTGCAGTGAATATATACAGGACAGGAGGAGTGGTACTGTGCAGTGTATATATACAGGACAGGAGGAGTGGTACTGTGCAGTGAATATATACAGACAGGAGGAGTGGTGCTGTGCAGTGAATATATACAGGACAGGAGGAGTGGTGCTGTGCAGTGAATATATACAGGACAGGAGGAGTGGTACTGTGCAGTGTATATATACAGGACAGGAGGAGTGGTACTGTGCAGTGTATATATACAGGAGGAGGGTACTGTGCAGTGTATATATACAGGACAGGAGGAGTGGTACTGTGCAGTGTATATATACAGGAGGAGTGGTACTGTGCAGTGTATATTGTGAGACAGTGAAGGGGTGCGTACTGGACAGGGTGTACATCTCCACCAGGTTTCTTAGCTGGGGCGCATAAAAAGTAGGTTGTCAGTGCGGTGTTCACTCCATTCCCATCTGGGACAGGTTTGCAGTTCAGCCCAGAGTGAACACAGCTGCTTAATTAGATAGCCATAAGTACCTGCTTGGAAGTTCAGAGGGGGCTCTCTCTCTCAGTCTGGATCTGACTTCAGATGCCATTGGAGCCTCATGTGAGCTGCACGCTGGTAACTACTGAACATATGTGTTGTTTTGGGACAGACTATTAGAGTATGTACCCGGATAGAAAGGGAAATCTATCTAAGTGTAATTAGTGGCTGGAGAAGCCCAGGCTTTATGTTTATGATTTGGTTTTGATTATGTTCTGTTTACTGTGGACTTTAATAAAACTGGTTGCGGCCAGTTTTTAACAGAACTGCTGTCTGTGAATGGTCTCTTTATGCCACTCCGTCTCCCAAGACGGCGATCCCAGAGCTATATCTCCTGAAAAGCTTACAATTGGTGCTTGGATGCTGGGCAGCACAGTGTCTGAAGACTTTGAAAAAAAAAAAAAAAAAGGTGTCTGCACCACAAAACTGAACTTATTGTGGAGAAGACTGTGGAGTGTATATGTCTTGGGTGAAGGCTGTCAGCCAGCCCAAGATGTCCGCAGTATGGAGGAGCTCGTTAAGCAGCTGGCCCAGAACCAGCAGGCCATGCAGCAGCAACATCAGCAGGCCATGCAGCAACAACAGCAGGCCATGCAGCAAGACAACAACACCTAGAGGCCCAGCGGAGCCAGCAGCAACAGCAGGAAACCAACCGGTTATTACTGAAGCAGGTTGCAGCACTAAAAAAAACTCCTAGCACCTCGTCCCCGAATGAAGACGCCGGGTTACCGGCATTATCCGCTGTAAAGAAGGCGGTAAAACAGACTCTGCAGAAGATGACGCCTCATGACGATGTGGAGGCATATCTGGCTATATTTGAGAGACTGGCAGAGGAGGAGAATCTGCCACAATCTGAATGGGCTATGGTGGTCGCGCCCTATTTAACTGGGGAACCTCAAAAAGCCTATTTTGACCTCAGCGAGCAGGACAGCAAAAACTATACTAAGTTGAAAGCGGAGATTCTTGCCCGCCTGGGTGTGACGAGGGCAGTCCGTGCCAGGAGAGTCCATAACTGGAGATACAGGCGAGACAAGCCTGCTCGCTCACAAATGTATGACTTGATTTCTTTGGTAAAGAAGTGGTTGGAACCTGACGTCAGCACCCCTGCCCAAATGGTTGAAAAGGTGGTGCTGGACCGGTACATCTGGGCCCTTCCCCCTGAGGTCCAGCTCTGGATCGGACAGGGAGACCCCAAAGATGCCGATCAACTGGTCAGCCTGATAGAAAGGTATTTCGCCACCAAAGACTATCTACGTGACCAGCCGTCCGAGCGATCATCAGTTCGGAATACCCGGCCTCCGTCATCTCCGGTAAGAGGGTTCCAGCTGTGGGGGCAAGGGGGGCTGTTGATAGTCCGGGTCAGCCCCGAGGGGACATGTATGAGCGAAAGGGTGATACTTACCTACCAGGAGACCCCAGGCCTAGGAAGGTCTCTCCGTCTGAACACCCTGACCTGAGACAGTGTTGGAGATGCCGTGAACAAGGTCATATTTCAGCCAATTGTCCACTAGTGGGGGAACCTATGGACTGTGACGCTGGACGATCTCTCTCGTTCCTCGCCGAGCCCGTGTGCGTGGCCACCCTAGTCGAGGAGACTGGCCCACAGCTGTGTCAGGTCGTGATAAATGGGTGCCCAGTACAGGCCCTACTCGACTCAGGAAGTCGAGTGACTCTGATACATGCTAGTCTGGCTGATAGGGACTTCGTCACCGGTAGGCACCTAAGCGTGGTGTGCATACATGGAGACATCAAAGTCTACCCAGTAACCTCCGCAGACTTCGTCACAAAACTCGGGGAGATCTCGTATGAAGTAGGGGTAGTGAAGAACTGATGCATCCCGCCATATTGGGTCGTGACTTTCCCGTTTTGGGGTCTTTGGAAAAAAAATGTTTCTGCTGGACAGTGTGATGAAGCTCCTACTGAGGGTGCGCAGTCCCGAGGGGCGGAACACAATGCTAGTGGGCCGGTAAACTTATGTGATAAAATGATGATGACCATGATAATGATGATGACCATGATAATGATGATGATCATGATAATGATGATGACCCATGATAATGATGCTGATGCTGATCGTAATCGTGATAATGATATTGATAGTGAGGATGACTGTAAAAAATGAATTTCCATTTCAGGTGATGTTGGGGGAGGGGGAGGATGTTTCTCTAGAACAGAATGTCCCTGACCTACCGGTGTCCCGTGGCAATTTTGGGAGTGAGCAATTGCAAGACCCCACTCTTAAACATGCCAGGGAGAATATAACTGTTCTGAATGAGATCCCACAAGAGCCCGACTCTGATGAAAAATTTCCCCATTTTGCCATGAACAATGACCTACTATACAGGGTCACTAAAGTAAAGGGAGAGGCCGTGAGTCAGCTCCTAGTACCTAAGCCATATAGAAGTATGGTGTTAGGTTTGTCCCATAACCACGTGCTGGGTGGGCACCTGGGGATGGACAAAACCCAGGAAAGAATTCTTCAGAGGTTTTACTGGCCCGGGGTTTATCGAGATGTGGAGGATTATTGCAAAACTTGCCCCTTGTGTCAGATAAATGCTCCGGTGTCTCACTTCCGGAGTCCATTAATCCCGCTGCCGGTTATAGAAATACCCTTTGAAAGGGTAGCAATGGACTTGGTAGGTCCTATTGTAAAATCAGCCAGGGGACACCAATACATCTTAGTAGTACTTGATTATGCAACCCGGTACCCCGAGGCGGTCCCTTTAAGAAATATGGCATCTAAAAATATTGCACGGGAACTCTTTCATATGTTTTCCAGGACAGGAATTCCTAAAGAGATCCTCACGGACCAAGGCACACCTTTTATGTCCAAAGTGATGAAGAAACTGTGTAAGTTGCTTAAAATCTCGCACATTCGGACATCTGTGTATCACCCCCAGACGGATGGGTTGGTTGAACGTTTTAATAAAACATTAAAACATATGTTAAAGAAAGCAGTAGAGAAAGATGGGAGGGATTGGGACTACCTGTTACCCTACCTATTGTTTTCAGTCAGAGAGGTTCCCAAGGCCTCTACGGGATTTTCTCCCTTTGAGTTGGTGTATGGTCGGCATCCACGGGGCTTGCTGGACATAGCCAAGGAGGTTTGGGAAACCGAGACAACTCCATACAAGAGTGTTATAGAGCATATTGCCCAGATGCAAGAGAGGATGGCTAAAATTATGCCATTGGTGAAAAATCATATGCAGAGAGCCCAAGAAGCTCAAAGCAGAGTTTATAATCGGTCAGCAAAAATTAGGTCTTTCAACCCGGGGATCGAGTCCTAATTCTAATTCCCACGGTGGAAAGTAAGTTTTTGGCCAAGTGGCATGGTCCATACGAGATCGTACAAAAAGTGAGCGAGGTTACTTACAAAGTACACCAACCCGGGAGACGGAAGCCCTACCAGGTGTATCATATCAATCTGATCAAGCCCTGGAGGGACAGAGAGTCGTTGTTGGCCTCTGGTGAAGTAGAGAAAGGGGTAAAACCATCTCTACCTCCTGTGACCATGGGAGAGATGTTGTCCGTGCACCAAAAACAGGAAGTGTGGGAGTTTCTGCAGAAAAATCAGAAAAGGTTTTCTGACTTGCCCGGCCGGACTTCTCTAATAAAACACCATGTCGAGACCGAGCCCGGTACTAAGGTCAAGATAAAACCGTACAGAATTCCAGAAGCCCGCAGAAAGATAGTCTCTACTGAAATTAAACGCATGTTAGACCTCGGGGTCATTGAGGAGGCCCAAAGCGAGTGGTGTAGCCCGATTGTACTCATCCCAAAACCTAATGGAACCTGGAGGTTCTGTAATGATTTCAGAAGGTTGAACGAGGTGTCAAAGTTTGACGCATACCCAATGCCACGGGTAGACGAGCTAATCGAGAGGTTAGGGGGTGCCCGTTATATTACAACCCTCGATCTGACAAAAGGGTACTGGCAGATACCCCTGTCGGGGGAAGCGAAAGAAAAAACGGCCTTTGCAACCCCGGAGGGTTTGTTTCAGTATCTGGTGATGCCCTTCGGGTTGCATGGAGCCCCAGCTACCTTTCAGCGGCTTATGGACCAGATACTGCGCCCGCATCGAGCCTATGCGGCTGCCTACCTGGATGATGTGGTCATTTTCAGTTCAGATTGGGAGAGCCACCTCACTAGGGTGCAAGCCGTTGTAGACTCAATAGCCGGAGCTGGACTGAACATAAACCCAGAGAAATGTGCAATTGGCCTCGAAGAGGCCAAATATCTGGGCTATGTTATTGGCAGGGGGCTGATCAAGCCACAAATTGATAAGGTAGAAGCAATTCGGAACTGGCCGGTACCCCTCACAAAACGACAGGTCAAAGCATTTCTGGGCATCACTGGGTACTATCGCAGATTCGTACCAAATTATGCCTCCATTGCTGCCCCATTTACTGACCTAACAAAAGGGGGGGAAGTCAAAATGATAAATTGGAATCCGGAGGCAGAAAAAGCATTTCTGTCGTTAAAAATAGCTTTGTGTCAAAGACCAGTTCTGGTCACCCCTAATTTTAGAGAAGAGTTTTTGGTCCAAACTGATGCCTCTAATGTGGGGTTAGGGCGTGTTGTCACAGGTCGTGAAGGGTGAAGAACACCCAGTCCTGTATCTAAGTCGAAAAATGACACCGGCTGAACAAAATTATGCCATTGTGGAGCGAGAGTGCCTCGCAATCAAGTGGGCGCTGGACTCCCTGCGTTATTACCTTTTGGGTAGAAAATTTAAATTACAATCAGACCATGCTCCTCTGGCATGGATGAAGCAGAACAAGGAAAGGAATGCCAGGGTGACAAGGTGGTTCCTTTCACTTCAAGAGTTCAATTTCTCGGTGGAGCATAGACCTGGGAAGTTACAGGGTAATGCTGATGCCTTGTCCAGAGTTCACTGTCTCTTTGGAGTTGTTGACCAGCCCTCCGGTCTGGAGAAGAGGGGGGGGATATGTGAGACAGTGAAGGGGTGCGTACTGGACGGGTGTATATCTCCCCCAGGTTTCTTAGCTGGGGCGCATAAAAAGTAGGTTGTCAGTGCGGTGTTCACTCCATTCCCATCTGGGACAGGTTTGCAGTTCAGCCCAGAGTAAACACAGCTGCTTAATTAGACAGCCAGAAGTGCCTGCTTGGAAGTTCAGAGGAGGCTCTCTCTCTCAGTCTGGATCTGACTTCAGACGCCATTGGAGCCTCATGTGAGCTGCACGCTGGTAACTACTGAACATATGTGTTGTTTTGGGACAGACTATTAGAGTCGGTACCCGGATAGAAAGGGGAAATCTATCTAAGTGTAATTAGTGGCTGGAGAAGCCCAGGCTTTATGTTTATGATTTTGTTTTAATTTATGTTCTGTTTGCTGTGGACTTTAATAAAACTGGTTGCGGACAGTTTTTAACATAACTACTGTCTGTGAATGGTCTCTTTATGCCACTCCGTCTCCCCAAGACGGCGATCCCAGAGCTATATCCCCTGAAAAGCTTACAATATATACAGTGATACAGGAGGAGTGGTACTGTGCAGTGTATATATACAGGAGGAGTGTACTGTGCAGTGTATATATACAGGAGGAGTGGTACTGTGCAGTGTATATATACAGGACAGGAGGAGTGGTACTGTGCAGTGTATATAACAGGAGGTCTGTGCAGTGATATATACGAGGAGTGGTACTGTGAGTATATCAGGACAGGAGGAGTGGTACTGTGCAGTGTATATATAAACAGAAGGAGTGGTACTGTGCAGTGTATATATACAGGACAGGAGGAGTGGTACTGTGCAGTGTATATATACAGGACAGGAGGAGTGGTACGTGCAGTGTATATATACAGGACAGGAGGAGTGGTACTGTGCAGTGTATATATACAGGACAGGAGGAGTGGTACTGTGCAGTGTATATATACAGGACAGGAGGAGTGGTACTGTGCAGTGTATATATACAGGACAGGAGGAGCGGTACTGTGCAGTGTATATAACAGGAGGAGTGGTACTGTGCAGTGTATATATACAGGACAGGAGGAGTGGTACTGTGCAGTGTATATATACAGGACAGGAGGAGTGGTACTGTGCAGTGTGATATATACAGACAGGAGGAGTGGTACTGTGCAGTGTAATATACAGGAGGACGGTAGTGAGTGTATTTACAGGTGGTACTGTGCAGTGTATATATACAGGACAGGAGAGGTACTGTGCAGTGTATATATACAGGACGAGGAGTGGTACTGTGCAGTGTATATATACAGGAGGAGTGGTACTGTGCAGTGTATATATACAGGACAGGAGGAGTGGTACTGTGCAGTGTATATATACAGGAGGAGTGGTACTGTGCAGTGTATATATACAGACAGGAGGAGTGGTACTGTGCAGTGTATATATACAGGAGGAGTGGTACTGTGCAGTGTATATATACAGGACAGGAGGAGTGGTACTGTGCAGTGTATATATACAGGAGGAGTGGTACTGTGCAGTGTATATATACACAGGAGGAGTGGTACTGTGCAGTGTATATATACAGGACAGGAGGAGTGGTACTGTGCAGTGTATATATACAGGACAGGAGGATGAGTGGGTTTTCAGGTGTACGTGCAGTGTATATATACAGGACAGGAGGAGTGGTACTGTGCAGTGTATATATACAGACAGGAGGAGTGGTACTGTGCAGTGTATATATAACAGGAGGAGTGGTACTGTGCAGTGTATATATACAGGACAGGAGGAGTGGTACTGTGCAGTGTATATATACAGGAGGAGGTGGTACTGTGCAGTGTATATATACACAGGAGGAGTGGTACTGTGCAGTGTATATATCAGGACAGGAGGAGTGGTACTGTGCAGTGTATATATACAGGACAGAGGAGTGGTACTGTGCAGTGTATATATACAGGAGGAGTGGTACTGTGCAGTGTATATACAGGACAGGAGGAGTGGTACTGTGCAGTGTATATATACAGGACAGGAGGAGTGGTACTGTGCAGTGTATATATACAGGAGGAGTGGACTGTGCAGTGTATATATACAGGACAGGAGGAGGGTACTGTGCAGTGTATATATACAGGACAGGAGGAGCGGTACTGTGCACTGTATATATACAGGACAGGAGGAGGGTACTGTGCAGTGTATATATACAGGACAGGAGGAGCGGTACTGTGCAGTGTATATATACAGGACAGGAGGGGTACTGTGCAGTGTATATAACATGACAGGAGGAGCGGTACTGTGCAGTGTATATATACAGGACAGGAGGAGCGGTACTGTGCATGTATATATATACAGGACAGGAGGAACGGTACTGTGCAGTGTTATATACAGGAGGAGCGGTACTGTGCAGTGTATATATACAGGACAGGAGGAGCGTTACTGTGCAGTGTATATACACATGACAGGAGGAGCGGTACTGTGCAGTGTATATATACAGGACAGGAGGAGTGTTACTGTGCAGTGTATATATACAGGACAGGAGGAGTGGTACTGTGCAGTGTATATATACAGGAGGAGCGGTACTGTGCAGTGTATATATACAGGACAGGAGGAGCGGTACTGTGCAGTGTATATATACACATGACAGAGGAGCGGTACTGTGCAGTGTATATATACAGGACAGGAGGAGCGGTACTGTGCATGTAATATATACAGGACAGGAGGAGCGGTACTGTGCATGTATATATACAGGACAGAGGAGGTACTGTGCAGTGTATATATACAGGAAGGAGGAGGTACTGTGCAGTGTATATATACAGGACAGGAGGAGGGTACTGTGCAGTGTATATATACAGGACAGGAGGAGTGGTACTGTGCAGTGTATAATACACAGGAGGAGTGGTACTGTGCAGTGTATATATACAGGACAGGAGGAGTGTACTGTGCAGTGTATATATACAGGACAGGAGGAGTGGTACTGTGCAGTGTATATATACAGGACAGAGAGTGGTACTGTGCAGTGTATATATAACAGGAGGAGTGGTACTGTGCAGTGTATATATACAGGACAGGAGTGGTACTGTGCAGTGTATATATACAGACAGGAGAGGTACTGTGCAGTGTATATATACGGAAGGAGGGTACTGTGCAGGTATATAAAGGACAGGAGGCGGTACTGTGCAGTGTATATATACAGGACAGGAGGAGGTACTGTGCAGTGTATATATACAGGACAGGAGGAGTGGTACTGTGCAGTGTATATATACAGGACAGGAGGAGCGGTACTGTGCAGTGTATATATATACAGGACAGTAGGAGTGGTACTGTGCAGTGTATATATATACAGGACAGTAGGAGTGGTACTGTGCAGTGTATATATACAGGAGGAGTGGTACTGTGCAGTGTATATATATACAGGATGAGTGGTACTGTGCAGTGTATATATATAGGAGTGGTACTGTGCAGTGTATATACAGTCATGGCCAAAAGTTTTGAGAATGACACAAATATTATATTTTCACATGATCTGCTGCCCTCTGGTTTTTATGTGTGTTTTGACAGATGTTTTTATCACAGACAGAAATATAATTGCAAACATATGAGTAATAAAAGCTTATATTGTCAGGTAAGGTACTGCCACACTAAACAATCCCGTTAGCGATCACGATAACGACGCATACTAATGCGATCGCTAGCGGGATTGTTTCTATATCGCTAAGTGCGGCCACATTTAGCGATATAGTTAACGACGCTATCGCCGTTAGCGATCTTCTTAACGACTTTAGCGGTACAAAAGTACCGCTAAATCGCTAAGAAAAGGTGCCACACTAGCGATATATACTTACCCAGCGGGAGCGCCGACGAGAAAATAGGGTCCGGAACGATTCCAGCGACGAGCGAGATCACAGCAGGAAGCTCGTCGCTGGCAGCTGCCGCACTGAACAACATCGCTAACGGGATCGCTAAATAGTGACGTTTTTTAGCGATATTGTTCAGTGTGGCATACCCTTTAGAATGAGTTAATGCAGCAAGTCAATATTTGCAGTGTTTCTAATAGAAAATGAACTCGGCACTCAACTTTAGTATAGTGAGAATAAAGATTTTTATTCACAGTAGTAACACGAAACGTTTCGGTCCTATATCATGGACCTTCATCAGTCACAGATACTACTGGGAAGGGGGTTGATCCACATAGGGAAGAAAAAAAGGGCTGGATATAGCCTGTGTTGGTGGGGTGAGATGAGGAAGAGGACAATGCCTCTATTGCACTATGATATAGGAAAGATATGTATCTTCGTACCGTGTTAGCCAGTAGATAGAAAAATATTTAGACTTGAGAGTCCTCAGTGGTTGATACCTTTTAATGGCTAACTGAAAAGATGGTAACAAATTGCAAGCTTTCGAGATTACTCAGGTCTCTTCATCAGGCATAGACTAATACAACATCTGAAGAATCACATATTTATACACAAAATAGCACAGAAAAAATGCAATAGGTAGGACAAGTGACGTGAAGCAGAACTGTCATTATGGCAGAGGGATTAACATAAATATGACTAGTTCATAGATAAGGAGTGAAGGTTTTATTACCCTCTGATTGGGGTCTGGTATTGTGTTGTGATGACCCTAAAAGGTCAGGGAGGCAGATTCCTTAATTGTTGTAGAACGACATAAAACTCTGGGATATATTCATCCCAGCACTAAGAGTGTCAAAGGTCATCATAAGTTTATATTCCCAGACTTTTCTATCCTTCTCAGATTTGAAGTTAGATTTTAATACAAGTAATTCCATATCCGTCATGCTATGACCGGGCATACAAAAGTGTTTTGCCACAGGTAAATCCATTCTCCTTTCTCTTATTGTGTGGCGATGAGAATTCATCCTTGTTCTCAGTTTTTGCCCGGTCTCCCCCACATACAGACCCCCAGTTGGACATTTAGTACATATAATTAGGTACACCACATTAGATGTGATGCAGCTGAAAGTACCTGGTATCTTGTAGTCCTGATGGGAGTTGGGGATCTTTATCCTGTCCGTGGTCATTATAGATGTACAGGTTTTGCATTTCTTTTGTTTGCAAGGAAAGGTACCTGCAGCTGTTTGGGAGGACAGGGAGCTTCTGACAATGATGCTTCTTAGATTTGGGGGCTGCCTAAAACATAGTAGTGGGGGGTCTGGAAATATGGATTGTAATCGGGCATCTTTTTGTAGTAAAGGTTGTAGTTTCCGTGCAGCTCCCCTTAGCATCTCCAGACTTGGATTGTAGGTGACCACTAGAGGCACCCGGTTATTTTCTTCTTTAGCTTTGTAATGTAGCAGGTGATTCCTTGATATTCTGGTGGCTCTTGTAATTTGGTTTTCAATTGTTCTTGGATGGTAGCCCTGGTTCAAAAAAGTCTTTCTGAGGCGACCAAGGTGTTCATCTCTATCCATGGGGTTGGAACATATACGGTTGTATCTGATGGCTTGGCTGTAGACAATAGAGTTTTTTATGTGTTTTGGATGGAAACTGTCCCATTTAAGATATGTTGGACGGTCGATTGGCTTCTGATACAGGGATGTCTCTATTTCATTGTTCTTTAGCTTAATGGTGGTGTCTAAAAAGTTAATTTCAGTGCTGGAGTAGTTAAGTGTTAAGTTGATGGTGGGATGATCATCTAGTGGTCACCTACAATCCAAGTAGCTTAATGGTGGTGTCTAAAAAGTTAATTTCAGTGCTGGAGTAGTTAAGTGTTAAGTTGATGGTGGGATGATCATGACCAAATCCTGACTGATAGCAGTCCATTCTTGCACAATCAATGCTTTCACTTTGTCAGAATTTTTAGGTTTTTGTTTGTCCACCCGTCTCTTGATGATTGACCACAAGTTCTCAATGGGATTAAGATCTCGGGAGTTTCCAGGCCATGGACCCAAAATCTCTATGTTTTGTTCCCTGAGCCATTTAGTTATCACCTTTGCTTTATGGCAAGGTGCTCCATCATGCTGGAAAAGGCATTGTTGATCGCCAAACTGCTCTTGGAGGGTTGGGAGAAGTTGCTCTTGGAGGACATTCTGGTACCATTCTTTATTCATGGCTGTGTTTTTAGGCAAGACTGTGAGAGGAGCCGATTCCCTTGGCTGAGAAGCAACCCCACACATGAATGGTTTCAGGATGCTTAACAGTTGGCATGAGACAAGACTGGTGGTAGCGCTCACCTTGTCTTCTCCGAATGAGGCGTTTTTCTGATGTCCCAAACAATCGAAAAGGGGATTCATCAGAGAAAATAACTTTACCCCAGTCCTCAGCAGTCCACTGCCTGTACCTTTTACAGAATATCAGTCTGTTCATGATGTTTTTTCTGGAGAGAAGTGGCTTCTTTGCTGCCCTCCTTGAGACCAGGCCTTGCTCCAAGAGTCTCCGACTCACAGTGCGTGCAGATGCACTCACACCTGCCTGCTGCCATTCCTGAGCAAGCTCTGCACTGCTGGTAGCCCGATCCCGCAGCTGAAACACTTTTAAGAGACGGTCCTGGCGCTTGCTGGTCTTTCTTGGGCGCCCTGGAGCCTTTTTGGCAACAATGGAATCTCTCTCCTTGAAGTTCTTGATGATGCGATAGATTGTTGACTGAGGTGCAATCTTTCTAGCTGCGATACTCTTCCCTGTTAGGCCATTTTTGTGCATTGCAATGATGACTGCACGTGTTTCTTTAGAGATAACCATGGTTAACAGAAGAGAAACAATGATGCCAAGCACCAGCCTCCTTTTAAAGTGTCCAGTGGTGTCATTCTTACTTAATCATGACAGATTGATCTCCAGCCATGTCCTCATCAACACCCACACCTGTGTTAATGGAGCAATCACTGAAAAGAGGTTAGCTGGTCCTTTTAAGGCAGGGCTGCAAAGATGTTGAAATGTGTTCATTTTCTAGCCAAATATTGACTTTGCAAGTAATTGCTGTTAAGCTGATCACTCTTTATAACATTCTGGAGTATATGCAAATTGCCATTAGAAAAAGTGAAGCAGTAGACTTTGTAAAAATTAATATTTGTGTCATTCTCAAAACTTTTGGCCATGACTCTATATATACAGGACAGGAGGAGTGGTACTGTGCAGTGTATATATACAGGAGGAGTGATGCTGTGCAGTGTATATATACAGGACAGGAGGAGTGGTGCTGTGCAGTGTATATATACAGGAGGAGTGGTGCTGTGTAGTGTATATATACAGGAGGAGTGGTACTGTGTATATATACAGGACAGGAGGAGTGGTACTGTGCAGTATATATATACAGGAGGAGTGGTGCTGTGCAGTGTATATATACAGGAGGAGTGGTACTGTGCAGTGTATATATACAGGAGGAGTGGTACTGTGTAGTGTATATATACAGGACAGGGGAGTGGTACTGTGCAGTGTGTATATACAGGAGGAGTGGTACTGTGCAGTGTATATATACAGGAGGAGTGGTACTGTGCAGTGTATATATACAGGAGGAGTGGTGCTGTGCAGTGTATATATACAGGACAGGAGGAGTGGTATTGTGCAGTGTATATATACAGGACAGGAGGAGTGGTACTGTGCAGCGTATATATACAGGACAGGAGGAGTGGTACTGTGCAGTGTATATATACAGGACAGGAGGAGTGGTACTGTGCAGCGTATATATACAGGACAGGAGGAGTGGTGCTGTGCAGTGTATATATACAGGACAGGAGGAGTGGTATTGTGCAGTGTATATATACAGGACAGGAGGAGTGGTACTGTGCAGTGTATATATACAGGACAGGAGGAGTGGTACTGTGCAGTGTATATATACAGGACAGGAGGAGTGGTACTGTGCAGTGTATATATACAGGACAGGAGGAGTGTTACTGTGCAGTGTATATATACAGGAGGAGTGGTGCTGTGCAGTGTATATATACAGGAGGAGTGGTACTGTGCAGTGTATATATACAGGAGGAGTGGTACTGTGTAGTGTATATATACAGGACAGGGGAGTGGTACTGTGCAGTGTGTATATACAGGAGGAGTGGTACTGTGCAGTGTATATATACAGGAGGAGTGGTACTGTGCAGTGTATATATACAGGAGGAGTGGTGCTGTGCAGTGTATATATACAGGACAGGAGGAGTGGTATTGTGCAGTGTATATATACAGGACAGGAGGAGTGGTACTGTGCAGTGTATATATACAGGACAGGAGGAGTGGTACTGTGCAGTGTATATATACAGGACAGGAGGAGTGGTACTGTGCAGCGTATATATACAGGACAGGAGGAGTGGTGCTGTGCAGTGTATATATACAGGACAGGAGGAGTGGTATTGTGCAGTGTATATATACAGGACAGGAGGAGTGGTACTGTGCAGTGTATATATACAGGACAGGAGGAGTGGTACTGTGCAGTGTATATATACAGGACAGGAGGAGTGGTACTGTGCAGTGTATATATACAGGAGGAGTGGTACTGTGCAGTGTATATATACAGGAGGGGTGGTACAGTGAATAATACAGATACTGAGCATTACACCCTGTATGTAAATATGAGGTGACACAGAGCATCTATTTGCACTCTATTGTCCCGCAGTTGTCAGCCTCTGCCCAGGCCTGTCACATTGGTGCCATCTCCCAGCATACATCAGATTATATTAGATGGCAGAAATGAGTCATTGTGGATAAAAGCCGCTGTGGCCGGAAATGACAAGAGGATAAATTGATGGAAGCAGCATGATGGCAGAGCGCTGTGTACGGCGAGGAGGAAGCGAACAGACGGTGAGATAACAACATAGGACGCCTGGCGTACACCCAGCGCCTGCAGAAGGGAGGCTGGCGGCGTAGACGCGACATCCCAGCAACCCACCAGTTACTATAATATTATACACTGGATTTTTACGTCTCCTCCTCTGTTGCGCTGTGGGATATTAGGCCCCGATTCATCGTTTTTTCCAGAATTTCCGCCCAGTCCAGTTTGAAAATTTTCAATATTTTATTTGCACAACTAATTTTACAACTTTTTCTTGCTTCCATCAGCCCCGGTCAGGTCCGCAAACTTTTTTGGAAAGTGTTCGGAACTTCATGGTGATGAGGTGAGGCCGAAAAACGGATGGAAACTTCAGTGTACTCCAGTCTGAAACGTCGTCCGTTTTCTGCAATGGCGACTGAAAGATGAGCCAAATTCATCAAGAGGAACACATCTGTTAGCACTGAACAGTGCATCATCACCAGCACCACGAGGGGGAGGCACGCCCCGGCACCACGAGGGAGAGGCACGCCCCGGCACCACGAGAGGGAAGAGAGGCACGCCCCGGCACCACGAGGGAGAGGCACGCCCCGGCACCACGAGGGAGAGGCACGCCCCGGCACCACGAGGGAGAGGCACGCCCCGGCACCACGAGGGAGAGGCACGCCCCGGCACCACGAGGGAGAGGCACGCCCCGGCACCACGAGGGGAGAGGCACGCCCCGGCACCACGAGGGAGAGGCACGCCCCGGCACCACGAGGGAGAGGCACGCCCGCACAGAGGGAGAGCCCCCGGCACCACGAGGGGGAGGCACGCCCCGGCACCACGAGGGACCAGTGGACAATGCAATTGCACCAGCAGAATAGTGAATGCAGCTCTAGAGTGAAGCATTTCCAGCTTTATGGCATGTCAGTTCCCAGTTGAAAGCCCCCAATAGCCCTGAGAATCAGGGCGCTCATTTCCCATAGGAGCCGTCGATCTCCTGTGAAATGAATGGCAGACATGGAGGCTGCGGTGCGCAGGTGGAGCAGATCTGTTCTCTCCATCTCGCTTCCTCATTTACAGTTTTTCTGGTTCCGCAGCTAACACCCCCTCCGATTTCTGAGAAGACTCCTGCTATTTGCACTCATTACACAATTATTTGTCACATTTCCGGTGGGACAAGCTCAGGAGGGTCACCCACCTTCACCAGACTCCTGAACGGCACAAGTAACTTACACAATCAACCAACTAAGAGTCTGGAAAAGCTGAATGACAACCAACATGGCGGCCATTGCTGCCTGCGAAGATGCCACCCACTTTCTGTAGGTCCTGAATGGCAGCAGTTCTATCCACTAATACAGGGAGATCATGGAAAGCCGCCATTAAGACTCTGGGAAAGTTGGACGACAACAAGCGAGTGCAGTCTTAGTGGTCATGTCAGTTGTCACAAAACTTTCCAAAATGCCTACAGGGAATCTCAAGCCCAGAGCCCCCGCATCACAGGGCAGATGAAGGGTCACCAACCAGCGTGCGGGCAATACTGGTGTCACTCCGGTCAGCATACTCCGCATCAACACGGCCCAGTCTACGGGGTCCATCCAAACCTGCACCTCCTCCAAGTCATCTGTACCATGGGCTCAGCAGGCAGAGACGGTGCCAGAGGACGGGAAGGTCGTACTAATGGAGGTGGCAAGGGCACAGCCAGGGAAGGCAAACATCATGTCAAAGGAGAAGGGCAGCGACAGGAGCGCATGGGCACTGCCAGCAAAGGGGCGAGCGCTGAGTCAGGGAAAGTGGCTGGCCAGAGGAGAACCAAAGGAAGCACTAAAGGAGAGTGTAAAGGCAGCGCCAGGGAAGGTAGCCGGAGGCAGCACCAGGGAAGGGGCAAAGGCAGCGCCAGGGAAGGTAGCCGAAGGCAGCGCCAGGGAAGGTAGCCGAAGGCAGCGCCAGGGAAGGTAGCCGAAGGCAGCGCCAGGGAAGGGGCAAAGGCAGCCCCAGGAAGGGGCAAAGCAGCGCCAGGGAAGGTAGCCGAAGGCAGCGACCCAGGGAAGGTAGCCGAAGGCAGCGACCCAGGGAAGGTAGCCGAAGGCAGCGACCCAGGGAAGGTAGCGAAGGCAGCGACCCAGGCAAGGTAGCCGAAGGCAGCGACCCAGGCAAGGTAGCCGAAGGCAGCGACCCAGGCAAGGTAGCCGAAGGCAGCGACCCAGGCAAGGTAGCCGAAGGCAGCGACCCAGGCAAGGTAGCCGAAGGCAGTACCCAGGCAAGGTAGCCGAAGGCAGCGCCCAGGCAAGGTAGCCGAAGGCAGCACCCAGGCAAGGTAGCCGAAGGCAGCGACCCAGGCAAGGTAGCCGAAGGCAGCGACCCAGGCAAGGTAGCCGAAGGCAGCGACCCAGGCAAGGTAGCCGAAGGCAGCGACCAGGCAAGGTAGCCGAAGGCAGCGACCCAGGCAAGGTAGCCGAAGGCAGCGACCCAGGCAAGGTAGCCGAAGGCAGCGACCCAGGCAAGGTAGCCGAAGGCAGCGACCCAGGCAAGGTAGCCGAAGGCAGCGACCCAGGCAAGGTAGCCGAAGGCAGCGACCCAGGCAAGGTAGCCGAAGGCAGCGACCCAGGCAAGGTAGCCGAAGGCAGCGACCCAGGCAAGGTAGCCGAAGGCAGCGCCAGGCAAGGTAGCCGAAGGCAGCGCCAGGCAAGGTAGCCGAAGGCAGCGCCAAGCAAGGTAGCCGAAGGCAGCGCCAGGGAAGGTGCAAGAGCAGAGCCAGGGAAGGTAGCCAAAGACAGAACCAAAAGAAGTGATGGTGGCGCAGGAGGAGATTAGGACAATTCTAGAAAAGATGGGAGCAGCACCAAAACTTCACAGATAGGTGCGGGCAATGCACGGGAGTAAGGCAGTGGCACTGCAGGAGGGGGGTGGGAGGCCGGTCTGACTGGACCATCAGGTTGGTAATCCTTGTGACAAGCAGCAATTCTCAGACCCTGTAGCGGAGACTGACACATTGTAACAAACCATACACTGGGGCAATTACAAGTCACACTTCAATTCCAACGGTCCAGAAAACCTGCTTGTCTGGCACGTGTGGAACCAGCAACATCCACTATGTGGGCCTCCCAATGTCATAAACTACAACTCCCAACATGGACAGAGCCAGGTTCTGGGCGTTATACACTGCTCAAAAAAAATAAAGGGAGCACAAATCCCACATCCTAGAGCAGGGTTCCCCAACTCCAGTCCTCAAAGCCCATCAACAGCTAATGTTTTCAGGATTTCCTTAATATTGCCCAGGTGATAATTGCATCACCTGTGCAAAACAAAGGAAATCCTGAAAACATGATCTGATGGTGGGCCTTGAGGACTGGAGTTGGGGAACTCTGTCCTAGAGATCACTCAATTACAGTGGGTACGGAAAGTATTCAGACCGCTTTAAATTTGTCACTCTGTTTCATTGCAGCCATTTGGCAAATTCAAAAAGTTCATTTTTCTCTTTAATGTACACTCTGCACCCCATCTTGACTGAAAAAAAAACAGAAATTTAGAAATTTTTGCAAATGTATTAAAAAAGAAAAACTGAAATATCACATGGTCATAAGTATTCAGCCCCTTTGCTCAGTATTGAGGAGAAGCCCCTTTTGAGCTAGTACAGTCATGAGTCTTTTGGGAATGATGCAACAAGTTTTTCACCCCTGGATCTGGGATCCTCGGCCATTCTTCCTTGCAGATCCTCTCCAGTTCCGTCAGGTTGGATGGTGAATGTGGGTGGACAGCCATTTCAGGACTCTGATCCAACTTCAGTGGAAATGTCTCAAGACAAGAAAATGATGCTCAGTAGTGTGTGTGGCCTCCACATGCCAGTATGACCTCCCTACAATGCCTGCACATGCTCCTGATGAGGTGGCAGATATTCTCCTGAGTGATCTTCTCCCAGACCTGGATTAAGCATCAGACTACTCCTGGACAGTCTATGGTGCCACGTGACGTTGGTGGATGGAACGAGACATGATGTCCCACATGTGCTCGATTAGATTAAGGTCTGGGGAACGGGCAGGCCAGTCCATAGCTTCAATGCCTTCATCATTCTGGAACTGCTGACACTCCAGCCACATGAGTCTGGCATTGTCATGCATCAGAAGGAGCCCAGGGCCAACCGCACCAGCATAGGGTCTCACAAGGGGTCTGAGGATCTCATCCGGGTACCTAATGGCAGTCAGGAAACCTCTGGCGAGCACACGGAGGACTCTGAGGCATTTCTTTGGAGGGCCACTCCACACCATTACTGACCTACTGCCAAACCGGTCATGCTGGAGGATGTTGCAGGGAGAATGTTCTGCACGGCGTCTCCAGACTCTGTCACATGTGCTCAGTGTGAACCTGCTCTCATCCGTGAAGAGCACAGTGTGCCAATGTCTAATCTGCCAATCTTGGTGTTCTCTGGCAAATGCCAATCATCCTGCACAATGAAGGACTGTTAGCACAACCCCCACTTGTGGACGTCAGGCCCTCATACCACCCTCACGGAGTCTATTGCTGACAGTTTGAACAGACACATGGATGTTAGTGGCCTGCTGGATGTCATTTTGCAGGTCTCTGGCATTGCTTCTCCTTGCTGGGGAGGTAGCGGTCTTGCTGCTGGGTTGTTGCCCTCCAACAGCCTCCTCCACATCTCCTGATATCTGCTACATGCTCTAACATTGTGCTGACAGACGCAGCTACCCTTCTTGCCACAGCTCGCATTGATGTACCATCCTGGATGAGCTGCACTACCTGAGCAACTTCTGTGGGTTGTAGACACCACCTCATGCTACTGTACAGTACCTCTAGGGGTGGGAGCAACGAGAAAATGCAAAAGTGACCAAAACAACAGCCAAAAAGGATGAGAACAGAGAAATGGTCTGTGGTCCCCACCTGCTGAACCACTCCTTTATAGGGGTGGTCTTGCTAATTGACGATCATTTCTACCTGTTTTCTGTGCTATTTGCAGCAGGAGAAACTGATTCATAACTGGATAGGTTGATTTCATAGAAGTGATTGACTCGGAGTTACATTGTGTTGTTTGTGCTCCCTTTATTTTTTGTGAGCAGAGTACATATAGGGCTGGTCACACATCACGGTGTCACCTATGACAAGTTGGAGGTGTATTGCTGAGAGAATCCGTGGTTGACGCTCAGGTTCCTGCGCTGCATGTGCCACTGATGGTAAAGCGCCGTCATCACTCATAACTCCAACATATTCGACAGCTCAGTACAAGCGGCGACATTTATCGTCCTCCCTCCCCCTCTCGCTGGCAGGAGATCCACACGACTGGATAATTTCATCAGAACCCAATTATCCTCCCCGTACGTCTGAGGGCGGTGGGAGGTAAAACAGATCACCAGGAGGGAAGCGAAAAACATGAGACAAATACACCACCGGCGCTGTGCAGAAATACCCAAAATAACGTCATGGATTACTGAGCCTCGTATCAGTACTTCGCAGCTAAGTCCCCCCGGCCACAGATGCACGGGCCACCATTACTGATCCTACAGGGGCAGCACCCAAACATTTGGAACATCCTAGTGTCAGAGTTTACTGTGGTTCTTGCATTCTACACTGTGTCTCCAAATTATTATGCAAATTGTTTAGGAGTGATAAGGTAAGAATTTTTTTGTTTGTCAGTAAACTCATTGATGGTGATGTGTGTCAGGATCTTTATATCACTGTAAGCAATTGCAGACACCTGTGCTAATTAGTTTGGCAGGTGTGTCCAATGAAAGGCAAGACTACTTAAGAAGGCTGTCCCACATTATTAAGCAGCCTACATTTTCTGCCAAAATGGGAAAGAAAAAGGATGTGTCGGCTGCTGAGAAGCAACAAATTGTGGAGTGTTTAGGTCAAGGCATGACTACAATCAACATTGCCAAGACACTTCATCGTGATCATCGCACAATCAAGAAGTATGTAGCTGATTCACAGTACACACGTGTGCGTGCTGATAAGGGAACATTGAGGACTCTTTCCTACAGGCAATTACGTCAGGTTAAAACAGCAGCGGCAAAAAGCCTGTCATAGCAGCAGACAAGTTTTTGAAGCTGCTGGTGCCTCCAACGTCCCCCGAACAACAAGATGCAGGGTCCTTCAGAGGTTTGCAGCTGTGCGTAAGCCATCCTGTCGACCTCCTCTATCCACTGCACACAAGAGAAACGGCTCCAGTGGCCAAACAATACATGAAGACTGACTTCAAAACTGTTTCACCGATGAGTGCCGTGCAACACTCGATGGTCCAGATGGATGGAGTGGAGGATGGCTGGTTGATGGACACACCATGCAAAACACGGCTACGGCGCCAACAAGGAGGAGGTGGAGTAATGTTTTGGGCTGGAATCATGGGGAGAGAGATAGTCGGCCCCTTTAGGATCCCTGAAGGGGTAAAGATGAACTCCATAGTGTATGTTGAGTTTCTCAAACAGCACTTCCTGCCATGGTTAAGAAGAAGAACCGTGCATTCCGCAGCAAGATCATTTTCATGCCTGATAATGCACCGTCTCATGCTGCACATAACACATCTGCATCTCTGGCTGCTATGGGCATAAAAGGGGACAAATTATGGTGTGGCCCCCATGTCCCCTGACCTCTAACCCCATTAGAACCTCTGGAGCATCATCAAAGGAGTGTCTATGATGGCGGGAGGCAGTTCACATCTAAGAACAGCTCTGGGAGGGTATTCTGTCCTCATGCAAACAATTGAAGCAGAAACCATCCAAAACCTGACAAATTCAATGGAGAGAGAGTTCAGAAGCTCCTTTCCAACAAGGGGTCCTATGTGCAATGTAACATCACCTAGAATAAAGTTTTGAGTTGAAAACTGTTTGATTTCAGTTTGTAAAACCTGCTAATGCTTATAATTTCACAAATGACCATTTTTTTTTTTATTAAAATGAAAAGGTTGAAAACTCTGCTGTGCATAATAATTTGGAACATGCATTTTGAGTGTTTTATTTTTTAAAAAATATATTGTGATCATAGGCAGTTTATACAAAAACCTTTCACTTGTACTCTAATGACTGCAATTCATATAGGTAATTTGGGAAAATCTGAGAAAATATTATTTGCATAATAATTTGAAACACAGTGTATTCATTACATATCTATGGTGGATGTATAGTACGCCCTGCTATTGATGCGGTGTCTATAGGGGGTGACTCTAGTGGAGGAGGCCTGAGCGGCAGAGACGATGTCCCCGGTGTGACATTTGCTGTGCTCTGGGTATGGAGAACCCTCATCTCCCATGCAGTATTATAGCTCCTCACAGGCTCCTCGTCTTCACTTTCTCATTCCCGACCGGTGAAGCAGAAATGTCATCTGATGACATCTGTGTCCTGTGAGACGCCATAAACCCCTAATTTTTGTGTGTGGAGATCAGTGAATTATAGGGGAAGGCAACACAGATACAAGAGGACAGAGGTCACCGACCGTGACCCCAAACAAGCTGATTCTCCAGAAAAACCATTACACTCAATAGCGTCTTTTCCAAAATCAATGGAGCCAAACCCCAAAAGGCCGCAGAACGTCCCTCTTACGGAGACAGACCAGTGTAGAAAACAACAGTAGATTGGGAAAATATGGAGATATCACTCTGTGCGTCCTCCCGCGCCGAGGCATCACTGTGTGCTCCTCCCGCACCATACTCCACGGGTCTCCCCACAATGCCCAGCGTGCTCCTCCCCGCACCATGACATCCCAGCGTTGCAGTCCCTCTCCCCGCACATGACATCCCAGGTGCTCCTCCCCGCTCAATGACATCCCAGCGTGCGTCCTCCCCGCCATGACATCCCAGCCCCCAGTGCCGTCCTCCTCCGCAACCAGTGACCCCTTCCCAGCGTGCTCCTCCTACCCCCAGCCCTCCCAATGACATCCCAGCGTGCGTCCTCCCCGCTCAATGACATCCCAGCGTGCGTCCTCCCCGCACCGTGACATCCCAGCGTGCGTCCTCCCGCACAATGACATCCCAGCGTGCGTCCCCCCTCTCCCGTCCTCCCCGCCAATGACATCCCAGGTGCGTCCTCCCCGCACCGTGACATCTCAGCGTGCGTCCTCCCTGCACCATGACATCCCAGCGTGCATTCTCCCTGCAAAGAGGCATCACTGTGTGCATTCTCCCGCACCGTGACATCCCAGTGTGCATCCTCCCCGCACCGAGGCATCACTGTGTGCATCCTCCCCGCACTGTAACATCAGTGTGTGCATCCTCCCCGCACTGTAACATCACTGTGTGCATTCTCCCTGTATTGTGACATTATTGTGTGCATTCTCCCCATACTGTAAAACTGCTCTGTAGCGCTTTTGATGTGATATCGCTGCTGGAGACAATGACACCGTGAGCATTAAAGATTAAGTGCTGTTCTCGGGAGGGTGAGTAAAGCACAAGTTTGGTTATATTGGGGTAGGGGGCGGGAGATTTTTTTATAATATGCTGCTGTGGGGACAGTGGTTTTATGAAATTCTGCAGCTTTCTAACAGAACTTGTGTTTCAGTCTCTTCATTTGCTGTCAATGAAGAGAGTCTTTGTCACTGGTATCCGGAGGCGGCAGTTCTGTCCCAATGTTACCTGGCCCACACAGGAGACAGATCTGCTGCACCGACCATCGCTGTGACTGTGCGGACAGGACCAGATCATCGGCCACTGAACGCAAAACCTGAATCTATTTACTAATAACAAGCAGAGATCTAGATACATAAAGAAGAAAGAGCATAATAGATTGCTACATTCAGGCAGAGAAATTTTGAGGGCATGCTGGGAGTATTAGTTCCACAGCAGCTGAAAGCTGACAGATTGCGAGCGTTCTTCCCTCCTCCAACTTCTGTCCATCGGATGCAGCATGAAAAGCTCCAGAAAACACTCAGACAATTCGGATTAAAAGACATTAAAGTGAGGATTACTATTCTGCATTCTCAAAAGGACATTAGCAGATAAAGCCGCCGCCGATTGGTTGTAATCTCAGCAATCCCCCATCGGCCGCCACAAAATGTTATCTGGTTTGTAAGGAAAAGGAACGCAGCTGAATTGGGTCAAGTCTACGAGGGGGGGCATGCCGGCATTGCGGGAGTTAATGCAGACAACCTAAAGGTAAAACCTGCCCCCAATCTCAAAAACAGTCCAAAATCTGAGATGCCCCTTTAAAAAAAATAAATAAAAAGAATTCTGACCTCTAATAGAGCAGCCGAGCCTTTGGGGGGAGAGGTGGGCGCATGCAACTACTGCACCCCCATATTAATAACGCTCTGACCCAAACTGCTGATGAGCGACGCACGAGACACGTGATGTGATGTAAGGAGAGTCATTCCTTCCTTTACATGGTGGCAGCTGCCGTCACATGGGCTCCTGTCCCTTATGGCACTTGTGGCTTCTGGAGTGACAATTTCATCCTCCGCTGTTACCGCACATCGTATTATTGATTCTGGATCACGGATACGTGGTAATATCTGCGTCCGGCGGCCACAAGGCTCGCCGACGGGCGAAAGTGACATTGTACAGAGAAGGATAAACACTTGTGGGTATCACGGCCCTGGGCGAAGCGATCTGCTGCTCACAGAACACAGCGCTAGGAGGCTGTGGCACACGAATAGTTAACCAGTGCCACCCGGCTGGAGCGTGACATGTCACCGTGACACAAGGAGCCAGGCAGGGAAGGAAGGGGTTAACAGGCAGCAACATCTCACTAAGTCATTATTAAATCGCAGATGAAACAATGTAACAAAAGTTCAGCTCTGAGGATGACATCAGCAGCCGCACAGCGGTAGGACGCGCGTGGCGCAATGTTACTGTGACACAGCGGCGAGAAATGGCGCAAGACAGAAAGTGCAGAGCAAGCGCCCACAACACAGACACACAGCGTGTATATATATATATATATATATATATATAACACATATACACTGTACACAGAGCAAGCCATCATATACACACCTACAGAAACATCTGTGCTAATATAATATATATATATATATATATATATATAGTGCACAGATAATATACGTCACGCACAATATATTACATACACTGTATACAGAGCAATGACCAAATGTATGACACATGCACACCTATAGTCATAGGATACATATATACCACCCCAAAGTACACATCATATACTGTATACATTGTATCCCTTTCATCACATGTGTATACATAGACTCCTACGGCTCATATACATGTCCCCTCCTGTATCTATACATACCTACACGTATACGGTGTGTATATATCCCCATATATGCTGCCGTATGAGCACATGACACTCTGTATACACTGTATCCGCTGTGATCACATGTACAAACCCCCGTTTCTATACACACTGCATTAATAGCGAGACATACACCACCATAGCGCCTGTACACAAAAATACCCACATAGTGACACATATAACGCCATAGCTATATACACCACCATAGCGCCAGTACAAGCTAAAGCTATACACCCGCATACTGACACACACGTACCCCACAGCTATACACCCCATACTGACACACACGTACCCCACAGCTATACACCCCCATACTGACACATGTACCCCACAGCTATACACCCCCATACTGACACACATGTACCCCACAGCTATACACCCCCATACTGACACACATGTACCCCACAGCTATACACCCCCATACTGACACACACGTACCCCACAGCTATACACCCCCATACTGACACACACGTACCCCACAGCTATACACCCACATACTGACACACACGTACCCCACAGCTATACACCCCCATACTGACACACACGTACCCCACAGCTATACACCCCCATACTGACACACACGTACCCCACAGCTATACACCCCCATACTGACACATGTACCCCACAGCTATACACCCCATACTGACACATGTACCCCACAGCTGTACACCCCCATACTGACACATGTACCCCACAGCTGTACACCCCCATACTGACACATGTACCCCACAGCTATACACCCCCATACTGACACATGTACCCCACAGCTATACACCCCCATACTGATACATGTACCCCACAGCTATACACCCCCATACTGACACACGTACCCCACAGCTGTACACCCCATACTGACACATGTTACCCCACAGCTATACACCCCATACTGAACATGTACCCCACAGCTGTACACCCCCATACTGACACATGTACCCCACAGCTGTACACCACCATACTGACACATGTACCCCACAGCTGTACACCCCCATACTGACACATGTACCCCACAGCTGTATACCCCCATACTGACACATGTACCCCACAGCTGTACACCCCCATACTGACACATGTACCCCACAGCTATACACCCCCATACTGACACACGTACCCCACAGCTGTAACCCCCATACTGACACATGTTCCCCACAGCTATACACCCCCATACTGAACATGTACCCCACAGCTGTACACCCCCATACTGACACACATGTACCCCACAGCTGTACACCACCATACTGACACATGTACCCCACAGCTGTACACCCCCATACTGACACACATGTACCCCACTAGCTGTACACCCCCATACTGACACATGTACCCCACAGCTGTACACCCCCATACTGACACATGTACCCCACAGCTGTACACCCCCATACTGACCACATGTACCCCACAGCTATACACCCCCATACTGACCACATGTACCCCACAGCTGTACACCCCCATACTGACACATGTACCCCACAGCTGTACACCCCCATACTGACACATGTACCCCACAGCTGATACACCCCATACTGACACATCCACATGTAACCCCCCTACAGCTGTAACACCCCATACTGACACATGTACCCCACAGCTGTACACCCCCATACTGACACATGTACCCCACAGCTGTACACCCCATACTGACACACATGTACCCCACAGCTGTACACCCCCATACTGACACATGTACCCCACAGCTGTACACCCCCATACTGACACATGTACCCCACAGCTATACACCCCCATACTGACACATGTACCCCACAGCTGTACACCCCCATACTGACACATGTACCCCACAGCTGTACACCCCCATACTGACACATGTACCCCACAGCTGTACACCACCATACTGACACATGTACCCCACAGCTATACACCCCCATACTGACACATGTACCCCACAGCTGTACACCCCCATACTGACACATGTACCCACAGCTATACACCCCATACTGACACATGTACCCCACAGCTATACACCCCCATACTGAACACATGTACCCCACAGCTGTACACCCCCATACTGACACATGTACCCCACAGCTATACACCCCCATACTGACACATGTACCCCACAGCTATACACCCCCATACTGACACATGTACCCCACAGCTGTACACCCCCATACTGACACATGTACCCCACAGCTTACACCCCATACTGACACATGTACCCCACAGCTATACACCCCCATACTGACACATGTACCCACAGCTGTACACCCCATACTGACACATGTACCCCACAGCTATACACCCCATACTGACACATGTACCCCACAGCTATACACCCCCATACTGACACATGTACCCCACAGCTTACACCCCCATACTGACACATGTACCCCACAGCTATACACCCCATACTGACACATGTACCCCACAGCTGTACACCCCATACTGACACATGTACCCCACAGCTGTACACCCCATACTGACACATGTACCCCACAGCTTAACCCCATACTGACACATGTACCCCACAGCTATACACCCCCATACTGACACATGTACCCCACAGCTTACACCCCCATTACTGACACATGTACCCCACAGCTGTACACCCCCATACTGACACATGTACCCCACAGCTGTATCACCCCCATACTGACACATGTACCCCACAGCTATACACCCCCATACTGACACATGTACCCCACAGCTGTACACCCCCATACTGACACATGTACCCACAGCTTACACCCCATACTGACACACTGTACCCCACAGCTTACACCTATGACACATGTACCCCACAGCTATACACCCCATACTGACACACATGTACCCACAGCTGTACACCCCATATTGACACATGTACCCGCTCGTCACCCCCATATGACAACATGTACACAGCTTACACCTCCCACTGCACATGACCCCTGCTCGTGACCCCCCTCTTCACCTGTACCCCAGCTTACCCCGCATCTGCCCTGTCCCCAGCTACCCGCCATCACTGGCAGCACTGGCAGATCTCAGCATCGCCGCTCCTAGGACCTCTAGCTTTGCCATCTACCCACCCACCCCAGCTGTCAACGCTGCCATGTGCACTG
>JARQOD010000010.1:43363415-43466679 GCA_033576555.1 Oophaga sylvatica | reverse complement strand
CTTAGCCTCTTTGGTCTTGGCCCCAGGTGGGGGTTTGGGTGTGATTAGTGGGGGGGGCAGGTGTCTTTTTTACGGGTAATGGGGTCAATCGGGTGCAATTAATCCAGGAAATGAGGCAGAGTCTGAGGCTTCTTACAGAAAAAACTTACGGGTTCTGTGAGAGCAAATTTCTTGGGGTTGGGTCGGGATAGCTATATTATAAGCAAAAAAATGAAAATTTAATTTTTATGTAAAAATCCACAAGGATTTTTTTTATTTTTTATTTTAGATGCGCTCAACAAAAAAAATTGAACCCTTTACAAAATCGGCGTGTATAAAAAACTTTTTTCCCCACTGGCCTCCTTCGCCCCCTCTACAAACCACTCTCCTGCCTGGTGCCTAGGGCAAAATGGCAGCTGAGACTTGGGGTTCCAGGGAGTCCTTGATTTCTCAGGTGGTGCTATGATAACAGGCGGCCAGCCCCTTGTGGCCGTGTGAGGACCAAAGGGGTCATCAAGGTTTCCAGGTCGATTTTTTTCGCCGGGGCCCCGCTCCCCACCAGGGTGCCCTTCTAATTTTTTCCCTGTGCATAAATCCTATCCCCCCGGGAGGGCCTCCTCGATTTTCAGGAGCTCGAGTGTCGATCTCCTGCGATATCAAAAAAAACCCTAAAAAAAGCGGGAAAGTCAGAAACCCCACGAAGAGGCAGTGAAAACCCGCATGGGCCCCATAACGGGCCATTAAAACCATTTTCGAGCGCTGATCCCCGGGTTTACGATGATCGCTTACAAAGAGCAAGAACTGCAACCGCTCCTTCCCAAAAAAACACTGTCTAAACATGCCTCAAGATGGGGGCCGACCGTATCTTACTGCACCGAGCATTTCAGGAACCACTGCGCACAGAGCATTTGGAGACAAATGCAGCCCGAGCATTTTGGAGACCTCTGCAGCACGCATTTTAGGGACCCGTCTGCAGCACAAGCATTTTCAGGAACCCGTCCCCTTTGAACAGAGCATTTCAGGGGACAAGTCTGCAGCACGAGCATTTTAAAAAAAGTCTGCGCACAGACATTTCAGGGGACAAGTCTGCAGCACAGAGATTTCAGGAGACAAGTTGCACAAGGCTTTTAGGGTAAAATTTTGCAGACAGAACATTTTGGGGACCAGTCTGCAGCACAGAGCATTTCAGGGGAACCCGTCGCAGAAAGAGCATTTTAGGAGACAAATCTGCGACAGAGTTTTTGAACCCGTCTGCACAAAGAGCATTTCAGGGGACCATCTCAGCACAGAGCATTTCGAACCCTCTGCGCACGAGCATTTCTGGAGACCATCGCAGCACAGAGCATTTTAGGATAAAGTCTGCAGCACAGAAAATTTTAGGAACCAGTGCAGAAAAACATTTCAGGAACCAGTCTACGCCTGGCATTTCAGGGGACAAATCGCGCAAAAGAGCTTTCTGGGGACCAGTCTGGAACAGAGATTTCAGGAGACCATCGCGCACGAATTTCAGGGGAAACCCCGTCTGCAGCACAAGCATTTCAGGTACAAATCTGCAGCACAGAACATTTCAGAGAACAGTTGCAGCACAAGATTTCATGACAAGTCTGCAGCCAGAGCATTTCGGAGAAGTCTGCGAAAAAAGGGGATTCAAGACAACTGCGCACGACATTTCAGGGGAAAAGTCGCAAAAAGAGCATTTTGGGGGGGCCAGTTTCGAAAAGATTTCAGGTTCAAGCTGCAGCACAGAGCTTTTAGGAGACCCGTCTCAGCACAGAGCATTTCAGAACCCTCTGCAGAAAGGGATTTCAAGACCACGCAGCACAGAGCATTTCAGGTGACAATCTGCAGCACAGACATTTGGGAACCTTTTGCAGCCCCGAGCTTTTCAGGGACCAGTCTCAGAAAAGAGCATTTCGGGGGACAATCGGCAGCACAACTTTTTCAGGGAAAAGCCCTGCAGCAAAGACTTTTTGGAGACCATTGCACACAAGCTTTCGGAGAACCCAAAAACACAGAGCATTTCGGAGACCAGCGCGCACAGAGCATTTTCGGGAACAAATTTCGGAGCCACCGAGAAAAATTTCGGAGACCCCTAAGCACGAGCATTTCAGGAGACAAAAAATTTCTAAAACCAAAGGGCATTTCGGAGACCAGCGGGAGCACAGAGCTTTTTAGAGACCCCGCAGCAAGAGCTTTTTCAGGAACAATTGCAGCACGAGCATTTCAGGAAAAAGTCTGCAGCAAAAAACATTTCAAAAGACCAGTCTGCGCACGGGGCTTTTTGGGGAAAATTCGCAGCACAGACATTTCAGGGAAGTCTGAGAACAAAATTTTCGGGGGAAAAAACCAGCCCCGGTTTCAGGGGCCCAGTCTGCAGAACAGAGATTTAGGGAAACCAAAAAAGTTTTTCGGGGCAAGTTTTTGAACAGAGATTTCGGGAGACCATCCCCCAGACAGATTTTTTTCATTTAAACCCCTTTTGGCAGAAAAATAAGGAGCCTCCCGCACAGGGGTTTTCCAGGCAATTGAGCCCGTTTTTTTCGGGGGAAGTCCAGCACAGAGCTTTCAGGAGACCATTTTCGGGAAAAAGATTTCGGGGGGAAAAACCTCCCGAAAAGGGAATTTTCGGGGGACCAGTCCGAAAAAAACAGAGAAATTTCAGGCCCCCCTCGCACACAGAGCTTTTTCGGGGTGAAAAGGGGCCCTGCACCCCCGGGGGCCATAGCAGGAGACCCCCCCGGGCAGCACAGATTTTTTTTGGGGGTAAAACCCCCGCAAAAAAGAAAATTTGGGGGAGACCATTCGAAAAAAAGGGGGAGCTTTAAAAAGGAGAAAGACAAAAACACAGAGCTTTTGGGGGAAAACAATTTCTGCCACAAAGCATTTGGGGAACCATTCTGCAGCACAGACATAGCAGGAGACAAGGGGGGCACCCAAGCATTTCAGGAACCATCTGCAGCACAGAGCATTTCGGGGGAAAAAAACTGCAGAAACAGAGCATTTCAGGCCCCCAAAAACTGCAGCACAAGAATTTTGGGGGAAGAAAATTTTTGCAGCACAGAGCATTTCAGGAGACAATTCTGCAGCACAGAGCTTTGGGGGGAAACATTTTTTTTTTGGTCAGGGGAACGGGAAACGGGGTTTTAAAATTTAAATTTTGGAGAAGGAAGGCCCTCAAAGCACAGAGCATTTCAGGCAGAGTTCTGGGTTTTTTTGGGGGGAAAATTACAGGGGGAAAACCCCCACAGCACAGATTTTTTTCAGGAGAACAATTTTTGGGGGGTCTGTGACAGGTAACGGGGTGAAAGTTACATTATTGGGAGGGGGAAAACCTCAGCATCACAAAAATTTCGGGCAAGTTGGGGGGAGATCGGGTTTTTGGATTAAAAGGGGGATGTCACAACAAAAGATTTTTTTCAGGAGAACAGAGTGCGGGTAATGTGACAAAAAAACCAGGGAATTTTTCTTTTTTGGAAAAAGGGAAGGCCCTAAAAAGCAAAAAAGTGTTTCGGGCAGAGTTCATGGGAGATCGGTGGGGGGAAAATTAAAAAGGGGGTTTTGCCCACAGCCAGATTTTTTTGGGGGGAGAACTTTTTCTGGTCATAAAAACAAAAAAAGGGGGGTTTTGTTTTTTTACTTTTTTTGGAGAGGAAGGTCCCAGCAGCCAGATTTTTCCCCAGCAGAGTTCAGGGGGAGATCATTAAACGGGTTTACAGAGGGATTCACACCCCCCGGAGTGTTTCAGGAGAACAGAGTGCTGGCCCAATGTGACGGGAAACAGGGATAGTTTTTTTAAAATTTAAAAAGGGGAAAGGTTTTCCGGGGGCACACAGAGTGTTTCAGGCAGATTCAGGGGAGAAAAGTGACGGATTACAAGGGGATGTCACAGCACAGAGTGTTTTTAGGAGAACAAGTGCTGGTCATGTAAACAAAAAACCCCGGTTTTGACATTTTCATTATTGGGAGGAAGGCCCCCACAAAAAAGATTTTTTTCAGGCAGAGTTGGGGGGGAATCAGTGACTGGATTACGGGGGGGAATGCACAGCACGAGTGTTTCAGGAGAACGGGAGTGCTGGTCATGTGACAAAAAACCCCAGGGGGATTTTTTACATTATTGGAGGAGGAAGGTCCCAGCAGCACAGAGTTTTTGGGGGGCAATTTTCATGGGAAAATCATTTTTTGATACAGGGGGGATGTCACAAAACAGGGGTTTTTTGGGGGAAAAAACAGAGTGCTGGTCATGTGGGGGGTAACAGGGTGACAGTTAAAATTTTTTGGGGGAAAAGGCCCTCAGCAGCACAGAGTTTTTTTTTCAGCAGATTTAAATGGGAAAAAAAAGGTGACTTTTTTAAAACAAGGGAGTCACGGGCACAAAGTTTTTTGGAGAACAGAGTGCTGGTCAGTGGGGGGTTTTAAGGGGGGTTTTGATATTTTTTTTAAATTGGGGGAGGGAAGGCCCCCAGCAGCACAAAAAAAATTTCGGGGGGGGGGGTTTTCATGGGAGATCAGTAAACGGGTTTACAGAGGGATGTCACAGCACAGAGTTTTTTTCAGGAAACAGAGGGGGGGGCCCATTTAAAAATAACAGGTGATATTTACTTTAAATTGGAGGGGAACCCCCCTCAGCAGCACAAGATTTTCAGGCAATTAAAGGGAGTTCGGGTTTTTTTTGGATTACGAGGGGATGTCACAGCACAGATTTTTTTCAGGAGAACAGGGGGGGGGGGCCCGGGGGACGGGTAACAGGGTAAATAGTTACATTATTGGGGGGGGGAAGGGGCCCCAAAAAGGCCCCCCAAAGGGGGATTTTTTTGGGGGCAAGAAAAATTGGGAGATCAGTGACTTTTTTTACAGGGGGGAAGTCCCAGCACAGAGTGTTTTCAGGAAAAGGGGGGTTTTCTGGTCATGTGGGGGGTTTTAAGGGGGGTTTTATATTTACTTATTGGGGGAGGAAGGTCCTCAGCAGCACAAGTGTTTCAGGCAGAGTTGGGGGGAAAAGATCAGTACTGGATTACGGGGGGGATGTCACAGCACAGATGTTTCAGGAGAAAAGGGGGTGCTGGTCATGGGGGGGGGTTTAAGGGGGGTGTTTTTTACATTTTTGGGGGGAGGAAGGTCCTCATCAGCACAAAAGCATTTCAGGAAAAATTTCATGGAGATCAGTGACTGGATTATCAGAGGGGTCACAGCACAGAGGGTTTCCCCCAGGAAACAGAGTGGGGGTAAAGTAAACAGGAAAGGGGGTGATGGGTTACATTATTGGAAGGAAAAAGGTCCTCAGCACCCCAGGGGGGTTTTTTAAAGGAAAGAGTTGGGGGGAGATCAGTGGGGGGATTACGGGGGGGAAAATGTCAAAAAGAAAAAGGGTGTTTCAGGGAACAGAGTGCGGGTTTTTTTTACGGAAAGGGGGGTTTAAAATTTTTAACATTTTTGGGGGGGGAAAGGGGTTCCTCAAGAAAAAGAGTTTTTCAGGCATTTTTTCATGGGAGATCATTGACTGGATTACAGAGGGGATGTCACAGCACAGAGTATTCAGGAAAAACAGGGGTGCTCCCCCAATGTGGGGGGAAACAGGGGTGACATTTACTTTTTTGGGGGGGGGAAAAAGGTCCTCACAGAAAAAGGGGGGGTTTTCGGGCATTTTTCCCCGGGGAAAAATAGTGGGGGGATTACGGGGGGGAAAAGCCCAAAAGCACGGGGGTGTTTCGGGAGAACAGAGTGCTGGTCATGTACAGGTAACGGGGGAAAAAGTTCCTTTATTGGGGGGGAAAGGGGTCCTCACAGCACGAGTATTTCAGGCAAGTTCTTTGGAGATCATGACTTTTTTACGGGGGGGAAAATAAAAACAGCACGATTTTTTTCAGGAGAACAGAGGCGGGCCCGGGAAAACAGGTAACAGGGGGCCCCCATTACATTATTGGAGAAAAAGGGTTTTCCTCAGCAGCACAGATTTTTTCAGGCATTTTTCATGGAGATCATGACTGGATTCAGGGGGGAAAATGTCACAGCACAGGGGGGTTTCGGGAAAAAACAGAGTGCTGTCATGTGACGGGTAACGGTGATTTTTTACATTATTGGGGGGAAAAGGTCCCCAGCAGCACAGATTTTTTCCCCCGGCGGGTTTTTTTTGGGACCCCCGGGTGACTGGATTACAGAGGGGATGTCACAGCACAGATTTTTTCCCCGGGGGAGAAAAGAGTGCTGGTCAGGGGGCAAAAAACCCCGGGTTTTGACGTTACTTTTTTTGGGGGAGGAAGGTCCTCAGCAGCACAAAAAAAATTTTGGGGGGCAGAGTTCATGGGAGATCATGACTGATTACGGGGGGGAAAATGTCACAGCACAGATTTTTTTTCAGGAAACAAAAGTGCGGGTTTTTTTGGGGACAGGTAACAGGGACATTACATTTTTGGGGAGGAGGAACCCCCTCGGAGCACAGGTTTCAGGAAGTTCATGGAGATCAGTACTGGTTAAAAGGGGGGATGCACAGCAAATTTTCGAAACAGAGCGGTCAGGGGGAGGGTAAAGGGGGAAATTTTTTACTTATTGGGGGGAAAAGGCCAAAGCAGCACAGAGTGTTTCAGGCAATTCTGGGAGATCATGACTGTTAGGGGGGGGAAACCAGCACAAGTATTTCAAAACAATTTCGGTCATTGAGGGAAAACAGGTGACAGTTACATTTTTGGGGAGGAAGGTCCTCAGCAGCACAAAAATTCAGGCAATTCAGGAGATCAGAACTGGTTACAGAGGGAGTCACACACAAGTGTTTAGGAAACAAGTGCGGAAAATTTTAGGGGAACCCGGGTATAGTTCTTTTTTGGGGAAGGAAGGCCCGGGGCACCCACAGAGCTTTCGGGAGATTCCCCGGGGGAGATCATGACTGATTACAGGGGGGTTCACAGCCAGGTGTTTGGGAGAACAGAGGCTTCAGTGACGGGAAAGGGGGTGACAGTTACATTTTGGGAGGAAGGGTTTTCACAGCACAGAGGTTTCAGGCAGAGTTCAGGAGATCATGATGGATTACAGGGGGATGTCACAGCCAGAGGGTTTCAGGAAACCCAAGTGCGGGCCCCATGTGAGGGGAAACAGGGGATATTACTTTATTGGGGGGGGAAAAGGGCCTCACAGCACAGAGATTTAGGCAGATTCGGGGGGTTTTAGGTGAGGGGAATTACAGAGGGGATTCACGCACAGATTTTTTTCAGGAAACAAGTCGGGTCATGGAGGGGAACAGGGTGATTTTTTAATTATTGGGGGGGGAAGGGCCCTCACACACAGAGTGTTTCGCAGGTTCTTTGGGAATCTTTTGACTGATTCGGGGGGTGTCACAGCACAAGTTTTTCGGAAAAAAGTGCGGAAAGTGACAGGTAACGGGTGATAGTTACATTTTGGGGAGAAGAAGGTCCCAGCACACAAGTGTTTAGGAAATTTTTCATGGGAGATCAGTGACGGATTACAGGGGGATGTGACAGCACAGATTTTCAGGAGAACAAAGTTTTTGGTGGGGAAAACGGGAAACGGGGGACATTACATTTTGGGGAAGGGGGAAGGGTCCCAGCACACAGATGTTTAGGCAAGTTCGGGGGAGATCTTAGGGGATTACAAGGGGATGTACAGCACAGAGTTTTCAGAAACAGAGTGCGGCATGTGACAGGTAAAGGGTGAATTTACATTTGGAGGGGAAAGGGGGTCCTCAAAAAGCACAGAGTGTTTCGGCCCCGTTTTTCAGGGGAGATCATGACTGGATTACAAGGGGATGTCACAGCCGAGTGATTCGGAAAAGTGCGGAGTGGGGGGGTAACGGGTAAAAATTAATTATTGGGGGAAGAAGGTCCTCGCAACGGGTTTTTTTAAAGGCAGAGTTCGGGGGAGATCAGTGACGGTTACAAGGGGATTTCACAGCACAGAGTATTTCAAAAAGAACAATGCGGGTCATGGCGGGTAACAGGGGGATTTTTACATTTTGGAAAGGAAGGGGGTCCTCAGCAGCACAGAGGGGTTAGGCAGAGTTTCATGGAGATCATGACTGGTTACAGGGGGGTTTTTCCCCAGCACAGAAAAATTTCGGGGAAACAAGTGCGGCATGGACAGGAACGGGGTGATTTTTTACTTAAAAGGGAAAGGGAAAAGGGTCCCACCCAAACAGAGTTTTCAGGCGATTCATGGAATCAGGGGACGGGGATTACAGAGGGATGTCACACCCAAAAAATTTTTTTCGGGAGAACAAGGGCTGGTCATGTGACAGGTAACGGGTATTTTTACATTATTGAAAGGGGAAGGGCCCTCAGCAGCACGAGTGTTTGGGGCGGTTTTCATGGGGAGAAATACGGATTACAAGGGATTTCACAGCACAAGTGTTTCAGGAGAACAGATGCGGGTCATGGAGGGGTAAGGGGGTGATTTTTAACATTATTGGGGGAAGGTCCTCAGCACACAGAGTTTTTCAGCGGGGGTTTCGGGGGAGATCATGACGGATTCAGAGGGATCCCCACAAAAAGAGTTTTTCAGGAAAACAGAGTGCGGGCTTACGGGTAACAGGGAAAACAGTTAAAAATTTTTGGAGGGGAAGGTCCTCACAGCACAGAGTTTTCAGGCAGATTTTCAGGGAGTCGTGACGGGTTAAAAGGGGGGAGTCACAGCACAGAATTTCGGAAACAGAGTGCGGTCATGTACGGAAAACGGGGTGAGGGGGTTACATTTTTGGGGGAGGAAGGTCCTCAGAGCACAGAGTTTTTCAGCAGAGTTTGGGAGATCAGGGACGGATTACAGGGGGGATTTTCACAGCCAGAGTTTTGGAAAAACAGAGTGTGGTCAGGGACGGGTAACGGGTGATTTTTTACATTTGGAGGAAAGGGGTCTTCAGCAGCAAAATTTTGTTTCAGGCAGGTTCGGGGGAGATCAGGAGGGGATTACAGGGGATTCCAGAAAAAGGGTTTTTTTCGGGAGAACAAGTGCGGTCGGGGACGGGAAACAGGGTGAAATTTTACATTTTGGGAGGAAGGTCCCCAAAAAGGGGTTTTGGGGCAGAGTTCGGGGAGTCAGTGACTGGATTAAGGGGGAAAATGTCACAGCCAGATTTTTTCGAACAGAGTGCGGGTCATTTGACGGGTAAGGGGGTGCATTTAAATTAAAATTGGAGAAAGGGCCCCTCACAGCAGGGGAGTGTTTCAGGAGATTCATGGGAGATCAGTGACGTTTAAGGGGGGATGTCACAGCAAAGGTTTGGGGAAACAAGGGGGTCATGTGCGGGTAACGGGTAAAGTTCAAAAATTGGAGGGGGAAGGTCCCCAAAAAGCACAGAGAATTTTCAGGCAGAGTTCAGGGGAGATCATGACGGTTTAAAAAAGGGGATTTCACAGCACAGATGTTTCGGAAAAAACAAATGCGGTATGGGGGTAAAGGGGATTTTTTTTACTTATTGGAAGGGAAGGGCCCCCTCACAGCCCCAGAGTTTTTCAGGCAGATTCAGGGGAAACAGTACTTTTAAAGGGGGGTGTCCAGCACAGGGGGGTTTTCAGGAGAACAGATGCTGGTCATGTGACGGGAAAGGGGTGATAGTTCATTATTGGAAAGGAAGGTCCTAAAAAAAACACAAGTTTTCAGGCAGATTCTGGGAACATAACTGATTACAAGGGGTTTTCACAGCACGAGTTTTTGGGGAGAACAGAGTGCGGTCTTTTTGACAGGTAACGGGTGACAGTTACATTATTGGAGGAGGAAGGTCCTCACACACAGAGTATTTTCAGGCAGATTTCAGGGGAGATCGGGTGACTGGATTACAGGGGATTTCACAGCACAGAGTATTTCAGGAAACAGAGTGCGGGGTCATGTGGGGGTAACAGGGTGATAGTTACATTATTGGAGGAGGAAAGTCCTCAGCAGCACAGAGTGTTTCAGGCAAGTTCATGGGAATCAGTAAACTGGATTAGAGGGATGTCACGCACAGAGTATTTCAGGAGAACAGAGTGCTGTCAATGTACGGGTAACGGGGTGATAGTTACATTATTGGAGGAGGAAGGTCCTCACAGCACAGAGTTTTCGGGCAGATTCAGGGAGATCAGTGACGGGGTTTTAACAGAGGGGAGTACAGCACAGAGAAATTTCGGAGAAAAAGGTGCTGGTCATGTGACAGTAAAGGGTGAAAGTTACATTATGGAGGAGGAAGGTCCTCGGGAAGCACAGAGTATTTCAGGCAGAGTTAAATGGGAGATCATGACTGGATTACAGGGGGGATGCCCCACAGCACAGAGTGTTTCAGGAGAACAGAGGGGCTGGTCATGTGCCCAGGTAACAGGGTGATATTACATTATTGGAGGAGGAAGGTTCCTCAGCAGCACAGAGTGTTTCAGGCAGAGTTCATGGAGATCAGTGACTGGATTACAGGGGGGATGTCACAGCACAGAGTGTTTCAGGAACAATTGCTGGTCATGTGCCCGGGTAACAGGGTGCCAGTTACATTATTGGGAGGAAGGTCCCTCAGCAGCACAGAGTTTCAGGCAGAGTTCATGGGAAAACAGTGCCCTGGTTTAAACAGAGGGGAGGCCCACGGGCACAGAGTTTTTTCAGGAGAACAAGTGCTGGTCATGGACGGTAACGGGTTTGATAGTTACATTTTTGGGAGGAGGAAGGTCCTCAGCAGCACAGAGATTTCAGGCAGAGTTCATGGAGATCAGTGACTGGATTACAGAGGGATTCCACAGCACAGAGTATTTCAGGAAACAGAGTGCAGGTCTTTGGACAGGTAACAGGGTGATAGTTACATTATTGGAGGAGGAAGGTCCTCAGCAGCACAGAGTGTTTCAGGCAGAGTTCATGGGAGATCAGTGACTGGATTACAGAGGGGATGTCACAGCACAGAGTATTTCAGGAGACAGAGTGCTGGTCATGTGACAGGTAACAGGGTGATAGTTACATTATTGGAGGAGGAAGGTCCTCAGCAGCACAGAGTATTTCAGGCAAGTTCATGGGAGATCAGTGACTGGATTACAGAGGGGGAAGTCACAGCACAGAGTGTTTCAGAGAACAGAGTGCTGTCATGTGACAGGTAACAGGGTGACAGTTACATTATTGGAGGAGGAAGGTCCTCAGCAGCACAGAGTATTTCAGGCAGAGTTCATGGAATCAGTGACTGGATTACAGAGGGGATGTCACAGCACAGAGTGTTTCAGGAGAACAGAGGTGCTGGTCATGTGACAGGAAACAGGGTGATAGTTACATTTATGGAGGAGGAAGGTCCTCACAGCACAGAGTGTTTCAGGCAGAGTTCATGGAGATCAGTGACTGGATTACAGAGGGATGTCACAGCACAGAGGTGTTTTCAGGAGAACAGAGTGCTGGTCATGTGACGGGTAACAGGGTGACAGTTACATTATTGGAGGAGGAAGGTCCTCAGCAGCACAGAGTGTTTTCAGGCAGAGTTCATGGAGATCAGTGACTGGATTACAGAGGGGATGTCACAGCACAGAGTGTTTCAGGAGAACAGAGTGCTGGTCATGTGACGGGTAACAGGGTGATAGTTACATTATTGGTGGAGGAAGGTCCCAGCAGCACAGAGTGTTTCAGGCAGAGTTCATGGGAGATCAGTGACTGGATTACAGAGGGGATGTCACAGCACAGAGTGTTTCAGGAGAACAGAGTGCTGGTCATGTGACAGGTAACAGGGTGATAGTTACATTATTGGAGGAGGAAGGTCCTCAGCAGCACAGAGTGTTTTCAGGCAGGTTCATGGGAGATCAGTGACTGGATTACAGAGGGGATGTCACAGCACAGAGTGTTTCAGGAAGAACAGAGTGCTGGTCATGTGACAGGTAACAGGGTGATAGTTACATTATTGGAGGAGGAAGGTCCTCAGCAGCACAGAGTATTTCAGGCAGAGTTCATGGGAGATCAGTGACTGGATTACAGAGGGATGTCACAGCACAGAGTATTTCAGGAGAACAAGTGCTGGTCATGTGACAGGTAACAGGGTGATAAGTTACATTATTGGAGGAGGAAGGTCCTCAGCAGCACAGAGTATTTCAGGCAGAGTTCATGGGAGATCAGTGACTGGATTACAGAGGGGATGTCACAGCACAGAGTGTTTTCAGGAGAACAGAGTGCTGGTCATTGTGACAGGTAACAGGGTGATAGTTCCATTATTGGAGGAGGAAGGTCCTCAGCAGCACAGAGTATTTCAGGCAGAGTTCATGGGAGATCAGATGACTGGATTACAGAGGGATGTCACAGCACAGAGTGTTTCAGGAGAACAAGTGCTGGTCATGTGACAGGTAACAGGGTGATAGTTACATTATTGGAGGAGGAAGGTCCTCAGCAGCACAGAGTATTTCAGGCAGAGTTCATGGAGATCAGTGACTGGATTACAGAGGGGATGTCACAGCACAGAGTGTTTCAGGAGAACAGAGTGCTGGTCATGTGACAGGTACAGGGTGATAGTTACATTATTGGAGGGAAGGTCCTCAGCAGCACAGAGTATTTCAGGCAGAGTTCAATGGAGATCAGTGACTGGATTACAGAGGGGAATGTCACAGCACAGAGTGTTTCAGGAAACAGAGTGCTGGTCATGTGACAGGTAACAGGGTGATAGTTACATTATTGGAGGAGGAAGGTCCTCAGCAGCACAGAGTGTTTTCAGGCAGAGTTCATGGGAGATCAGTGACTGGATTACAGAGGGGATGTCACGCACAGAGTATTTCAGGAGAACAGAGTGCTGGTCATGTGACAGGTAACAGGGGATAGTTACATTATTGGAGGAGGAAGGTCCTCAGCAGCACAGAGTGTTTTCAGGCAGAGTTCATGGGAGATCAGTGACTGGATTACAGAGGGGATGTCACAGCACAGAGTGTTTCAGGAGAACAGAGTGCTGGTCATGTGACGGGTAACAGGGTGACAGTTACATTATTGAGGAGGAAGGTCCTCAGCAGCACAGAGTGTTTCAGGCAGAGTTCATGGAGATCAGTGACTGGATTACAGAGGGATGTCACAGCACAGTGTGTTCAGGCCGAGCTGCGGCTCTGTGTATGGATGTCTCATGCGGAGTGTAAGTGACTCATTCCCCCTGCACACATCATCCCTTCTTGTAGAAAGCAGCCATCTGGACAGAGCGTCTCCTCCAGGAATCTGCCTCCCCTGCAAACAGACGGAAAATTCTGCAAGTGCTTCGACGTCAGCGCTGCTGTGGAACTACAAATCCCAGCAATGAACTGAAAACACCTTCCTTGCTGAGGATGCTTAAGATGGCCGCAGACGCGTCACCATTGCCCAAATTCTCCTACTTTTCTTGATCGGCCCGAATCATTTCAATCTGCCCGAGATCCCCATAAATCAAGCAGCGGTCGCAATGAAGCCCATGATGGATGACATTACAAAAACAAGGCAGCGGGGAGCGCTGCTCCGACACGCACACGTCCCATCCTCCTCTCCGGGTGAAGCGGCCTCCTGTGGGCCGACATCGCCCTGGAACTGAGGGTACTAACACAGCCATGCTGGAAATCCGGACCCTCAGACACGGAGAAAAGAATGGGGGCGCAGAGAGCGTCTTGTCCTGCCACCTACTCTCACGGGGGTCTCACATGGCTGCAGGGACGAGCCGTGGAAAGTTAACAGCGTCAATCAACCTCTGGGTAGTATGGCGGTAATATGTAATCATGGTACTATTATATGCCATACTACCAGCATTACCAATATACGGCACTACTGGTGGTTTATTGGGAATACTGCCGCTGATGTACAGTTCATTACCAGTATAACGGTATTACTCAAGCTCTAGGTGGCGGTAATATGTGGCCGGAGACTGACTGCTATATATCCCTTCTCCTGCTACACTGGGCTTCATCATCATCAGAAGCACTGGATTTATCAGGCACTATGGGACGGTAATGTGTGGCCATATGTCGGCGGTATTAAATGTCCTGGAGTAGGGTTGTTTTATATATCGGTATATTAGAAAACCTTGATTAGTGATTTAGTGTCATAGGTCATAATGTCATTTTTTTTTTTCTAAAGGGGTCTTAGAATAAGCCTTAATGCTTCGGCTCCTGATCCATAAAGACCCTGCTATGGGCCCTAGACCCATAAACACATACTGGTCTATGATATTTAAAAAAAGGTTTAAAAGGGTTTTCTTATCATTAAAAAGTTGTGAAGTGCTTGTAAATCTCATTTCGGCCTCTGGGGCAAGGAACGCAGCCCGTACAAGCTCTGGGCTATAGAGTTTGTAAGCACAGCTCTGAAGCAGGCTGGCACACAGCTCTGGGCTCCGGCCAGTGATGGGACTGTGCCACTGGTCCAATCAGGAGATCGCGGTACCAGAGCAGGAGCGACCCTGAGACTCATGACTATGAAAGCCCCGAGTCACCAGATAACTCGCATATGGCGCCGCTCATCTCCAAGCAAAAGAAAGGACCGGAGAGGATACGAACACATCCAATGTATCAGGTGCACAGATAGTGGCCCGTCCACGGAAGGGAGACCACTCAACTCACCGAAGGTGAAGGCTGGAGACACAAACAGGCATCCCTTTAAGATTTATTCATCTTAAACTAGAAATCCCCTTTAAGAAAAACTGACTGTAGTGAGACACGGAGTTCACTTCATCTACAGCAAACGATGGGCGCAGGACGAGACGCGTCCTCCCTGCAGTATAGCGACATCCATAATTCATGACTGCTCACCATGTGGTAAAGACCCGGCCGGTAATATGCTCCCCGCTGATATCACAACGGGACGTGTGCAGGAGAAATGGTGGAGAGCAGCACACAGCCTGGGGGGCCGGAAAAATCCTGACCCCACCGAGGACTCACACCCAGGAAGAAGGCGAAGGCCTAAAGTACAGCCACCATCCTGACAATCACAGAGTGTCACAACGTGACCAGTGTCATTCCAAACAGCACAGAACACCGAGACATGTCACTGCAAGCAGTATTATATTCATCCACATAGGAGCAGTATTATAGTATTATATTCATCCACATAGGAGGCAGTATTATAGTATTATATTCATCCACATAGGAGCAGTATTATAGTAGTTATATTCTAGTACAATAGGGGGCAGTATTATAGAAGTTATATTCTTGTACATAGAGGCAGTATTATAGTAGTTATATTCTTGTACATAGGGGCAGTATTATAGTAGTTATATTCTAGTACATAGGGAGCAGTATTATAGTAGTTATATTCCTGTACATAGGGGCAGTATTATAGTAGTTATATTCTAGTACATAGGGAGCAGTATTATAGTAGTTATATTCTTGTACATAGAGGCAGTATTATAGTAGTTATATTCCTGTACATAGGGGCAGTATTATAGTAGTTATATTCTTGTACATAGGGGCAGTATTATAGTAGTTATATTCTTGTACATAGGGGCAGTATTATAGTAGTTATATTCTTGTACATAGGGGCAGTATTATAGTAGTTATATTCTTGTACATAGGGGCAGTATTATAGTAGTTATATTCTTGTACATAGGGGCAGTATTATAGTAGTTATATTCCTGTACATAGAGGCAGTATTATAGTAGTTATATTCCTGTACATAGGAGCAGTATTATATAGTTATATTCTTGTATATAAGAGCAGTATTATAGTAGTTATATTCTTGTACATAGGGGCAGTATTATAGTAGTTATATTCTAGTACATAGGGAGCAGTATTATAGTAGTTATATTCTTGTATATAGGGGCAGTATTATAGTAGTTATATTCTTGTATATAGGAGCAGTATTATAGAAGTTATATTCTTGTACATAGAGGCAGTATTATAGTAGTTATATTCTTGTACATAGGAGCAGTATTATAGTAGTTATATTCTAGTACATAGGGAGCAGTATTATAGTAGTTATATTCCTGTACATAGGGGCAGTATTATAGTAGTTATATTCTAGTACATAGGGGGCAGTATTATAGAAGTTATATTCTTGTACATAGAGGCAGTATTATAGTAGTTATATTCTTGTACATAGAGGCAGTATTATAGCAGTTATATTCCTGTACATAGGGGCAGTATTATAGTAGTTATATTCTAGTACATAGGGGCAGTATTATAGTAGTTATATTCTTGTATATAGGGGCAGTATTATAGTAGTTATATTCTTATACATAGGAGCAGTATTATAGTAGTTATATTCTTGTACATAGGAGCAGTATTATAGTAGTTATATTCTTGTAATAGGGCAGTATTATAGTAGTTATATTCTGTACATAGGGGCAGTATTATAGTAGTTATATTCTGTACATAGGGCAGTATTATAGTAGTTATATTCTTGTATATTAGGGCAGTATTTAGTAATATTATATTCTAGTACATAGGAGGCAGTATTATAGTAGTTATATTCTTGTACATAGGGGCAGTATTATAGTAGTTATATTCTGTACATAGGGCAGTATTATAGTAGTTATATTCTTGTACATAGGGGCAGTATTATAGTATTATATTCTTGTACATAGGAGCAGTATTATAGTAGTTATATTCTGTACATAGGGCAGTATTATAGTAGTTATATTCTGTACATAGGGGCAGTATTATAGTAGTTATATTCTGTACATAGGAGGCAGTATTATAGTAGTTATATTCTTGTACATAGGGGCAGTATTATAGTAGTTATATTCTTGTACATAGGGGCAGTATTATAGTAGTTATATTTTTGTACATAGGGGCAGTATTATAGTAGTTATATTCTGTACATAGGAGCAGTATTATAGTAGTTATATTCTTGTACATAGGGCAGTATTATAGTAGTTATATTCTTGTACATAGGAGCAGTATTATAGTAGTTTTATATTCTTGCTACATAGGAGCAGTATTATAGTAGTTATATTTGTACATAGGGCAGTATTATAGTTATTTAGTTAATAGGGCAGTATATATAGTATTATATTCATTATGGAGGCAGTATTATAGTATTATTTACTAGGCTAATATATTATATTCTACATAGGGCGTATTTATTATTCTATAGGGTATTATAGTATTATATTCTTAGGCGTTTTAGTATTATATCTAATAGGGCAGTATTATAGTAGTTATTCTTCAGGAGTATAAGAGTTTTTGTATTAGGGGCATATAAGTAATTCTGTACATAGGGCATATTGTAGTTATATTTGTCATAGGCAGTATATAGTATTATATTTTAATAGGGCAGTATTTAGTATATATTCTGAATAGGGCAGTTATAGTATTATTCTTACATAGGGCGTTTTAGTATATATTCTTACTAGGGCAGTATATGTATTATATCTTAATAGCAGATTATAGTAGTTTATTTGTACATAGGGCAGTATTATATATTATATTCTTACATAGGGCAGTATTATGTATTATATTTGTCATAGGGGCATATTATATATATATCTTGTCAAGGGCAGTATTAAGTAGTTATATTCTTGTCATAGGGGCATATTATAGTAGTTATATTCTGTACATAGGGCTATTATAGTATTATATTCTGTACATAGGCAGTATTATATAGTTATATTCTTGTAATAGGGCAGTATTATAGTAGTTATATTCTTGTACATAGGCAGTATTAGTAGTTATATTCTGTACATAGGAGCAGTATTATATAGTTATATCTTGTAATAGGCAGTATATAGTATTATATTCTTGTACAAGGGCGTATTATAGTAGTTATATTCTTACATAGGGCAGTATTAAGTAGTTTTTCTTAATAGGGGGTATTATAGTAGTTATTTCTTTAATAGGGCAGTATTATAGATTATATTCTTGTAATAGGGCAGTATTATAGTAGTTATTTCTTGTAATAGGAGCAGTATTATAGTAGTTATATTCTAGTACATAGGGAGCAGTATTATAGTAGTTATATCCTGTACATAGGGCAGTATTATATAGTTATATTCTAGTACATAGGGCAGTATTATAAAGTTATATTCTTGTACATAGAGGCAGTATTAAGTAGTTATATTCTTGTACATAGGGCAGTATTATAGATTATATCTAAGGCGTATTATGTATTTATTCTTAATAGGGCAAAGTTATATTAATAGGCATATTAGTATTAATTTACATAGGCAGTATATAGTATATATTCTGTACATAGGGCATTTTAGTTTAATTGACTAGGCAGTATATGTAGTTATCACATGGCAGATATATATATATTTGTACATAGGCAGTATTAAGTTTATATCTCACATAGGGCAGTATTATATTATATTCTACGGGCAGTATATAGTATTATATTTACATAGAGCAGTATTATAGTATTAATTCTCAATAGAGCAGTATATATATTATATTCTAATAGGCAGATTATAGTAGTTATCTTGTACATAGGCAGTATTATAGTATTAATTCTTGTATATAGGGGCAGTATTATATAGTTATATTTGTAATAGGCAGTATTATAGTAGTTTTTTCAAGGAGAGTATTATAGTATTATATCTTAATAGGCATATTAAGTTTATTTGTACATAGAGCAGTATTAAGTGTTATATTCTTGTAATAGGGCAGTATTATAGTATTATATTCTTGTACTAGGGGCAGTATTATAGTATTTATTCTTGTACATAGGCAGTATTATAGTATTATATTCTTGTAAAGGCGTATTATATAGTTATATTCTTGTACATAGGAGTATTATAGTATTAATCTGTACATAGGCGTTTATGTAGTTATATTCTGTACATGGAGCAGTATTATAGTAGTTATATCTGTACATAGGAGCAGTATATAGTATTATATTCATACATAGGGCAGTATTATAGATTTATTCTACAGGAGCAATTATAGTAGTTATTTTACATAGAGTTTATTATATATCTGTACATAGGCAGTATATAGTAGTTATATTCTGTACATAGGGGCAGTATTATAGTAGTTTATTCTTACATAGAGGGATTATATAGTTATATTCTGTACATAGGGGCGTTTATAGTATTATATTCTTGAATAGGGGCGTATAAGTTTATATTCTTGTAATAGGGGCGGTATTATATAGTTATATTCTGTACATAGGGGCAGTATTATAGTATATATTCTGACATAGGGCAGTATATAGTATTATATTCTGTACATAGGGGCAGTATATAGATTATATTCTTGTACATAGGCAGTATTATAGTATTATTCTTGACATAGGGCAGTATATAGTATTATATCTAGTACATAGAAGTATTTATATTTTTCCGTATAGGATATTATATAGTATATTCTTAATAGGCAGTATTATATAGTTTATTTGTACATAGGCAGTTTATAGTAGTTTATTCTTGTAATAGGGGCTATTATAGAGTTATATTCTTGTCATAGGGGCAGTATAAGTAGTTATATTCTTGTACATAGGGGCAGTATTATAGTTATATTCCTGTAATAGGCAGTATTATATAGTTATATTCCTTGTACATAGGAGCAGTATTATATAGTTATATTCTTGTATATAAGGCAGTATTATAGTAGTTATATTCTTGTCAAGGGGCAGTATTATAGTAGTTTATATTTTATGAGTAAGTATATATGGAAAGGAGTATTATAGTAGTTATATTCTGTAATAGGGGCAGTATTATAGTAGTTATTTTTGTATATGGAGCAGTATTATAGTAAGTTATATTCTTGTACATAGGATAGTATTATAGTATTTATTCTTACTAGGCAGTATTTAGTTTATATTCTAGTACATAGGGGCAGTATAATTTATTTTATCGTGCTAATAGTAGTTATTTTATAGGTATTTTAGTATTATATGGCATGGTATTATAAGTTATTTCTTGTACATAGGGCAGTATTATAGTAGTTATATTCTTGTACATAGGCAGTATTATAGCAGTTATATTCTGTACATAGGGGCATATTATAGTAGTTATATTCTGTACTAGGGGCATATTATAGTAGTTATATCTTGTATATAGGGCAGTATTATAGTAGTTATATTCTTGTACATAGGGGCAGTATTATAGTAGTTATATTCTTGTACATAGGGGCAGTATTATAGTAGTTATATTCTTGTAATAGGGGCAGTATTATAGTAGTTATATTCTTGTATATAGGGGCAGTATTATAGTAGTTATATTCTTGTATATAGGAGCAGTATTATAGTAGTTATATTCTTGCACATAGGAGCAGTATTATAGTAGTTATATTCTTGTATATAGGAGCAGTATTATAGTAGTTATATTCTTGTACATAGGGGCGGTATTATAGTAGTTATATTCTAGTACCATACTGAGTAATAATGGATGTTGTCTGGGGTGGGTCTTTCAGTTCCTGACAATACAGGGTCGCATTGATGATGTCGGAGGTGTAAGATGGGGGTTCTCTAATGTTATACCCCAGTCATGTAGTGAACGTCTGCGGGGGACATGTAAGCTCCGCTGACCTTGTTATTATCCGGAGATTGTTACAAACACATTTTCCTTTCATGGTTTCAGTTCTATTTTACCATTGTCAGGTTGTTTCTATAATGTCACCTTGTAGGAACACTCTGGAGACAGCGGGGGATTCGGAGAAGGACGGGGTTCAGGAATACATGAACACACAGGCTCCCTCGGGTCTGTGACTTCCCCTTTAATATTTATAATATCACAGATGCTAATGTTGCATAAAACGACATATCAGCTCTGTGCACTGACTGCATCGAGACAAGAACAGCTGCAGTGTAAAGCATGGGGGTATATTATGATAGATTATATCAGGCTCCAATAATATAATGCAGGCATAAAGGGAGCAAAGCTGGGGTGTAAAGCATGGAGAGTGACCGCGCAGCAGCCTGTGGATGGCAGTGCGAGTCCCATGCGGATGGTTCATTAATATAATCCGCACAAGTCTTAGGTGACCAGGAAGGAAGAATTCTGTCCAGATTTATTATACACAGCTGAGTATTTGTTACAGTGTGTCCTGTCTAGAGAATTATGAGCAGAAAATCTTCTTTAGCGAGTTTGTAACAATGTATCAGTTCAGAGTCCAGGATATCTGGAGGATGGAATATTGCGGATACAATGTAGCGAACCCTCAGCTGTGATATGGACACACGGAGCATTACATGCTGCAGCCCGGGCAGCGCCTCCTGCTCTGTAACTTCCCATCCTCAGCCCGTCACCCTGCACTGTGAGGCCACACGAGTCATCAGAGGCACAGTGATGACTCACCCCAGCTCACGTGGCACAGAGACCTTCTGACAGGTGGGTGGCACAGAGACCATCTGACAGGTGGGCGGCACAGAGACCGTCTGACAGGTGGGCGGCACAGAGAGGGTCTGACAGGTGGGTGGCACAGAGACCGTCTGACAGGTGGGCGGCACAGAGACCGTCTGACAGGTGGGCGGCACAGAGACCGTCTGACAGGTGGGCGGCACAGAGACCGTCTGACAGGTGGGCGGCACAGAGACCGTCTGACAGGTGGGCGGCACAGAGACCGTCTGACAGGTGGGCGGCACAGAGACCTTCTGACAGGTGGGCGGCACAGAGACCGTCTGACAGGTGGGCGGCACAGAGACCGTCTGACAGGTGGGCGGCACAGAGAGGGTCTGACAGGTGGGCGGCACAGAGAGGGTCTGACAGGTGGGCGGCACAGAGACCGTCTGACAGGTGGGCGGCACAGAGAGGGTCTGACAGGTGGGCGGCACAGAGAGGGTCTGACAGGTGGGCGGCACAGAGAGGGTCTGACAGGTGGGCGGCACAGAGACCGGTCTGACAGGTGGGCGGCACAGAGACCTTCTGACAGGTGGGCGGCACAGAGAGGGTCTGACAGGTGGGCGGCACAGAGACCGTCTGACAGGTGGGCGGCACAGAGAGGGTCTGACAGGTGGGCGGCACAGAGACCTTCTGACAGGTGGGCGGCACAGAGACCTTCTGACAGGTGGGCGGCACAGAGAGGTTCTGACAGGTGGGCGGCACAGAGAGGGTCTGACAGGTGGGCGGCACAGAGACCTTCTGACAGGTGGGCGGCACAGAGACCGTCTGACAGGTGGGCGGCACAGAGACGGTCTGACAGGTGGGCGGCACAGAGAGGGTCTGACAGGTGGGCGGCACAGAGACTTCTGACAGGTGGGCGGCACAGAGACCGTCTGACAGGTGGGCGGCACAGAGACCTTCTGACAGGTGGGCGGCACAGAGAGGGTCTGACAGGTGGGTCGGCACAGAGACCGTCTGACAGGTGGGCGGCACAGAGACCGTCTGACAGGTGGGCGGCACAGAGAGGGTCTGACAGGTGGGTGGCACAGAGACCTCTGACAGGTGGGCGGCACAGAGACGTTTGACAGGTGGGCGGCACAGAGACCGTCTGACAGGTGGGCGGCACAGAGAGGGTCTGACAGGTGGGCGGCACAGAGACCGTCTGACAGGTGGGCGGCACAGAGACCGTCTGACAGGTGGGCGGCACAGAGACCGTCTGACAGGTGGGCGGCACAGAGACTTCTGACAGGTGGGCGGCACAGAGACGGTCTGACAGGTGGGCGGCACAGAGAGGTCTGACAGGTGGGCGGCACAGAGACCTTCTGACAGGTGGGCGGCACAGAGACCGTCTGACAGGTGGGCGGCACAGAGAGGGTCTGACAGGTGGGCGGCACAGAGACCTTCTGACAGGGGGGCGGCACAGAGACCGTCTGACAGGTGGGCGGCACAGAGACTCGACAGGTGGCGGCACAGAGACCTTCTGACAGGTGGGCGGCACAGAGAGGGTCTGACAGGTGGGCGGCACAGAGACCTTCTGACAGGTGGGCGGCACAGAGACGTCTGACAGGTGGGCGGCACAGAGACCTTCTGACAGGTGGGCGGCACAGAGAGGGTCTGACAGGTGGGCGGCACAGAGAGCGTCTGACAGGTGGGCGGCACAGAGACCGTCTGACAGGTGGGCGGCACAGAGACGGTCTGACAGGTGGGCGGCACAGAGAGGTCTGACAGGTGGGCGGCACAGAGACCTTCTGACAGGTGGGCGGCACAGAGACCGTCTGACAGGTGGGCGGCACAGAGAGGGTCTGACAGGTGGGCGGCACAGAGAGGGTCTGACAGGTGGGCGGCACAGAGAGCTTCTGACAGGTGGGCGGCGACAGTAAGAGGGTCTGACAGGTGGGCGGCACAGAGAGGGTCTGACAGGTGGGCGGCACAGAGAGGGTCTGACAGGTGGGCGGCACAGAGACTTCTGACAGGTGGGGGCACAGAGAGGGTCTGACAGGTGGGCGGCACAGAGACCGGTCTGACAGGTGGGCGGCACAGAGACCTTCTGACAGGTGGGTGGCACAGAGACCGTCTGACAGGTGGGCGGCACAGAGAGGGTCTGACAGGTGGGCGGCACAGAGAGGTCTGACAGGTGGGGGCACAGAGAGGGTCTGACAGGTGGGGCACAGAGACCTCTGACAGATGGGCGGCAAGAGAGTCTGACAGGTGGGCGGCACAGAGAGGTCTGACAGGTGGGCGGCACAGAGACCAGGTCTGACAGGTGGGCGGCACAGAGAGGGTCTGACAGGTGGGCGGCACAGAGACCTCTGACAGGTGGGCGGCACAGAGAAGGTCTGACAGGTGGGCGGCACAGAGAAGGTCTGACAGGTGGGCGGCACAGAGAAGGTCTGACAGGTGGGCGGCACAGAGAGTTCTGACAGGTGGGCGGCACAGAGAAGGTCTGACAGGTGGGCGGCACAGAGAGGGTCTGACAGGTGGGCGGCACAGAGAAGGTCTGACAGGTGGGGCACAGAGACTCTGACAGGTGGTGGCACAGAGAGGTCTGACAGGTGGGCGGCACAGAGAAGGTCTGACAGGTGGGCGGCACAGAGAGGGTCTGACAGGTGGGCGGCACAGAGAAGGTCTGACAGGTGGGCGGCACAGAGAGGTCTGACAGGTGGGCGGCACAGAGAAGGTCTGACAGGTGGGCGGCACAGAGAAGGTCTGACAGGTGGGCGGCACAGAGAGGTCTGACAGGTGGGCGGCACAGAGAAGGTTCTGACAGGTGGGCGGCACAGAGAAGGTCTGACAGGTGGGCGGCACAGAGAAGGTCTGACAGGTGGGCGGCACAGAGAGGTCTGACAGGTGGGCGGCACAGAGAAGGTCTGACAGGTGGGCGGCATAGAGAAGGTCTGACAGGTGGGCGGCACAGAGAAGGTCTGACAGGTGGGCGGCATAGAGAAGGTCTGACAGGTGGGCGGCACAGAGAAGGTCTGACAGGTGGGCGGCACAGAGAAGGTCTGACAGGTGGGCGCATAGAGAAGGTCTGACAGGTGGGCGGCACAGAGAAGGTCTGACAGGTGGGCGGCACAGAGAGGGTCTGACAGGTGGGCGGCACAGAGAAGGTCTGACAGGTGGGCGGCACAGAGAAGGTCTGACAGGTGGGCGGCATAGAGAAGGTCTGACAGGTGGGCGGCACAGAGAAGGTTCTGACAGGTGGGCGGCACAGAGAGGGTCTGACAGGTGGGCGGCACAGAGAAGGTCTGACAGGTGGGCGGCACAGAGAGGTCTGACAGGTGGGCGGCACAGAGAAGGTCTGACAGGTGGGCGGCACAGAGAAGGTCTGACAGGTGGGCGGCAAGAGAAGGTCTGACAGGTGGGCGGCACAGAGAGTTCTGACAGGTGGGCGGCACAGAGAAGGTCTGACAGGTGGGCGGCACAGAGAAGGTCTGACAGGTGGGCGGCAAGAGAAGGTCTGACAGGTGGGCGGCACAGAGAGGGTCTGACAGGTGGGCGGCACAGAGAGGTCTGACAGGTGGGCGGCACAGAGAAGGTCTGACAGGTGGGCGGCACAGAGAAGGTCTGACAGGTGGGCGGCACAGAGAAGGTCTGACAGGTGGGCGGCACAGAAGGTCTGACAGGTGGGCGGCACAGAGAGGGTCTGAGTGCAGAGGATGCTGCCCCTGCTGCAAGGTGATTCAGGAGCACAGAAGAACATGAGGAGGGGAACTGGGTGAAGTGGAGGAATCCCCTCTCTGCAGCCATCCCGGGTAATAAGGACACGAACGTGAGGGCACGCAGCAGAGGAAGGGGAACGTCAGGTCAAGGCTGCAGCCGGACCACTGCACGGAACGGACATGAAACGCCTGGAGCTGCCAGAACAGCAACCCACGGAGCACTGGGCACAATGGTGACACGTAACTGCACCTCGTCTTCTCTGGGGGGGACATGCAGATATATTGTGATCACTTCGCAGATTTTTGGAAAACATCATCTAGATGATTAACTTTATGACCCAAGAACACACATAAAAAAATATGTACCAGGGGCATCCAGCTACCATGTGCCAATAATAATGGCAGCGGGGGCAGGACCTGGGGCCGACGGCCTCCCCTGCACCACTACAGCTGCGCCCCTGACATCGTCTGTATACAGTCATGGCCAAAAGTTTTGAGAATGACACAAATATTCTATTTTCACATGATCTGCTGCCCTCTGGTTTTTATGTGTGTTTGACAGATGTTTTTATCACAGACAGAAATATAATAATTGTAAACATATGAGTAACAAAAGCTTATATTGACAGTTAGAATGAGTTAATGCAGCAAGTCAATATTTGCAGTGTTGACCCTTCTTCTTCAGGACCTCTGCAATTCTCCTGGCATGCTCTCAATCAACTTCTGGACCAAATCCTGACTGATAGCAGTCCATTCTTGCACAATCAATGCTTTCATTTTGTCAGAATTTTTAGGTTTTTGTTTGTCCACCCGTCTCTTGATGATTGACCACAAGTTCTCAATGGGATTAAGATCTGGGGAGTTTCCAGGCCATGGACCCAAAATCTCTATGTTTTGTTCCCTGAGCCATTTAGTTATCACCTTTGCTTTATGGCAAGGTGCTCCATCATGCTGGAAAAGGCATTGTTGATCCCAAACTGCTCTTGGAGGGTTGGGAGAAGTTGCTCTTGGAGGACATTCTGGTACCATTCTTTATTCATGCTGTGTTTTTAGGCAAGACTGTGAGAGCCGATTCCTTGGCTGAGAAGCAACCCCACACATGAATGGTTTCAGGATGCTTAACAGTTGGCATGAGGCAAGACTGGTGGTAGCGCTCACCTTGTCTTCTCTGAATGAGGCGTTTTCCTGATGTCCCAAACAATCGAAAAGGGGATTCATCAGAGAAAATAACTTTACCCCTGTCCTCAGCAGTCCACTGCCTGTACCTTTTGCAGAATATCAGTCTGTCCATGATGTTTTTTCTGGAGAGAAGTGGCTTCTTTGCTGCCCTCCTTGAAACCAGGCCTTGCTCCAAGAGTCTCCGCCTCACAGTGCGTGCAGATGCACTCACACCTGCCTGCTGCCATTCCTGAGCAAGCTCTGCACTGCTGGTAGCCCGATCCCGCAGCTGAAACACTTAAGAGAGGTCCTGGCACTTCTGGTCTTTCTTGGGCGCCCTGGAGCCTTTTTGGCAACAATGGAACCTCTCTCCTTGAAGTTCTTGATGATGCAATAGATTGTGACTGAGGTGCAATCTTTCTAGCTGCGATACTCTTCCCTGTTAGGCCATTTTTGTGCATTGCAATGATGACTGCACGTGTTTCTTTAGAGATAACCATGGTTAACAGAAGAGAAACAATGATGCCAAGCACCAGCCTCCTTTTAAAGTGTCCAGTGGTGTCATTCTTACTTAATCATGACAGATTGATCTCCAGCCATGTCCTCATCAACACCCACACCTGTGTTAATGGAGCAATCACTGAAAAGAGGTTAGCTGGTCCTTTTAAGGCAGGGCTGCAATGATGTTGAAATATGTTTCATTTTGTAGCCAAATATTGACTTTGCAAGTAATTGCTTTTAAGCTGATCACTCTTTATAACATTCTGGAGTATATGCAAATTGCCATTAGAAAAAGTGAAGCAGTAGACTTTGTAAAAATTAATATTTGTGTCATTCTCAAAACTTTTGGCCATGAGTGTACTGGTATACACACTCCACCGTGATACAGAAAGAACGTCAGAGAAAAATGTCCATGCTCTGCCGGCCCCCCACGAACAGAGCCACAACACTGGTGATCCACGGACCACACAGATCCATGTTCTTAGATAATAAGTGGTGATTACATTATCGTCACAGAGCCACAACTGTTATGTTTCGGTAGCTGAGGAGGACAGGAGCAACAGCCGGGCAGCCGAACACCTGAGATGTTGGTAACTGATGGGTTGCAGATTCCTAAACTAACCACACAACTAGAGGCAGCCATGGAGCGTTCCTACGTTGATCCTAGACGCCTCGTCACAGCCTGAGAGATAACTACACCTAAAGGCAGAAAGATGAAAGCTATCTGCCCCGGAGCAGACCCCCAAAGAAAATAGGAAGCCCCCAAACATATAATGGCGGTTAGACAAGATGAAAATACAAACATAGGCAGAAAATAGACTGAGCAAACGCTGAGGCCACAAGCTGACTAAATAGGATAGGACAGGAGAGATTACTTTCTGCAACCCAGAAAACCCTACAAAAATCCAACAATTCTGATTACAAAAATACGAGATCACACGATCTCGCCACCCACTAAATCAGATCTCAGTGTGAACAAAACCAAGCTGCAGCCGCTGAAAAAATAGGAAAAAGCAAATGAACAAATAACAGTGGCTGCAAAAAACTGTGAGGAGCTAAGGCCCCAGGAGGGGACCTGGCTGACCTCCACAAAAGTGCAGAAAACAATGCAAAAAGCAAGCACAAAAAGAAAAGCAAAAAATATCTTATCTGAAAGCAGGAGATGCAGGCAAGACTCAGCAAACTTCCAAATGAACCAGGATACAGACACTTTACTCTGACACTCTGAGGAATGAACAGCTGCAACCACGTGTTGCTTCCCTGCTATGCTGCTGACAAGGCCAGAATGTCATTCTTACCATTCAGGACACCAAGGAAAGATGTGTACAAGTTTTGCTATGGACAAATGGACAATCTCTTCGTAACTATTTCACTCATTTTATGTTTTCCTGTAATGATGTTTTTCTGATGGACAATCCAATAAACCACTACATTTTTTTTTATAAGAAACGTGACATTTTCTTTAAAGTATCGCATCTGGTAACAAGTCCTGGAAAAATATACTTAAAATAAGCATTTTTAACAGAACCACAATTGAGACAAGAACAATTGATCACCAGCAACCATCATGGGAGGAACCTCCCTTGTAACAGACCAGTCAGTGATCCCAGATTGCCATTCCTCGCTGAAAGGTTCAGTACTGTCTGTAACCACCAGAGGGAGCCTCTGCTCAGAAACCATCTCTAACACATTCATAACACACAACACTGGTGATCCACCGACCACACAGATCCATGTTCTTAGATAATAAGTGGTGATTACATCATCGTCACAGGGCCACAACACTGGTGATCCACCGACCACACAGATCCATGTTCTTAGATAATAAGTGGTGATTACATCATCGTCACAGGGCCACAACACTGGTGATCCATCGACCACACAGATCCATGTTCTTAGATAATAAGTGGTGATTACATCATCGTCACAGAGCCACAACACTGGTGATCCACGGACCACACAGATCCATGTTCTTAGATAATAAGTGGTGATTACATCATCGTCACAGAGCCACAACACTGGTGATCCACGGACCACACAGATCCATGTTCTTAGATAATAAGTGGTGATTACATTATCGTCACAGAGCCACAACACTGGTGATCCACAGGACCACACAGATCCATGTTCTTAGATAATAAGTGGTGATTACATTATCGTCACAGGGCCACAACACTGGTGATCCACGACCACACAGATCCATGTTCTTAGATAATAAGTGGTGATTACATTATCGTCACAGGGCCACAACACTGGTGATCCACGGACCACACAGATCCATGTTCTTAGATAATAAGTGGTGATTACATTATCGTCACAGGGCCACAACACTGGTGATCCACGGACCACACAGATCCATGTTCTTAGATAATAAGTGGTGATTACATTATCGTCACAGGCCACAACACTGGTGATCCACGGACCACACAGATCCATGTTCTTAGATAATAAGTGGTGATTACATCATCGTCACAGAGCCACAACACTGGTGATCCACGGACCACACAGATCCATGTTCTTAGATAATAAGTGGTGATTACATTATCGTCACAGAGCCACAACACTGGTGATCCACAGACCACACAGATCCATGTTCTTAGATAATAAGTGGTGATTACATTATCGTCACAGGGCCACAACACTGGTGATCCACGGACCACACAGATCCATGTTCTTAGATAATAAGTGGTGATTACATTATCGTCACAGGGCCACAACACTGGTGATCCACGGACCACACAGATCCATGTTCTTAGATAATAAGTGGTGATTACATTATCGTCACAGGCCACAACACTGGTGATCCACGGACCACACAGATCCATGTTCTTAGATAATAAGTGGTGATTACATTATCGTCACAGAGCCACAACACTGGTGATCCACAGACCACACAGATCCATGTTCTTAGATAATAAGTGGTGATTACATTATCGTCACAGAGCCACAACACTGGTGATCCACAGACCACACAGATCCATGTTCTTAGATAATAAGTGGTGATTACATTATCGTCACAGAGCCACAACACTGGTGATCCACGGACCACACAGATCCATGTTCTTAGATAATAAGTGGTGATTAGATCATCGTCACAGGCCACAACACTGGTGATCCACGGACCACACAGATCCATGTTCTTAGATAATAAGTGGTGATTACATTATCGTCACAGAGCCACAACACTGGTGATCCACAGACCACACAGATCCATGTTCTTAGATAATAAGTGGTGATTACATTATCGTCACAGAGCCACAACACTGGTGATCCACAGACCACACAGATCCATGTTCTTAGATAATAAGTGGTGATTACATTATCGTCACAGAGCCACAACACTGGTGATCCACAGACCACACAGATCCATGTTCTTAGATAATAAGTGGTGATTACATTATCGTCACAGAGCCACAACACTGGTGATCCACAGACCACACAGATCCATGTTCTTAGATAATAAGTGGTGATTACATTATCGTCACAGGGCCACAACACTGGTGATCCACGGACCACACAGATCCATGTTCTTAGATAATAAGTGGTGATTACATTATCGTCACAGGGCCACAACACTGGTGATCCACGGACCACACAGATCCATGTTCTTAGATAATAAGTGGTGATTACATTATCGTCACAGGGCCACAACACTGGTGATCCACGGACCACACAGATCCATGTTCTTAGATAATAAGTGGTGATTACATCATCGTCACAGAGCCACAACACTGGTGATCCACGGACCACACAGATCCATGTTCTTAGATAATAAGTGGTGATTACATTATCGTCACAGAGCCACAACACTGGTGATCCACGACCACACAGATCCATGTTCTTAGATAATAAGTGTGTGATTAATTATCGTCACAGGGCCACAACACTGGTGATCCACGGACCACACAGATCCATGTTCTTAGATAATAAGTGGTGATTACATTATCGTCACAGGGCCACAACACTGGTGATCCACGGACCACACAGATCCATGTTCTTAGATAATAAGTGGTGATTACATTATCGTCACAGAGCCACAACACTGGTGATCCACGGACCACACAGATCCATGTTCTTAGATAATAAGTGGTGATTACATTATCGTCACAGAGCCACAACACTGGTGATCCACGGACCACACAGATCCATGTTCTTAGATAATAAGTGGTGATTAGATCATCGTCACAGAGCCACAACACTGGTGATCCACGGACCACACAGATCCATGTTCTTAGATAATAAGTGGTGATTACATTATCGTCACAGGGCCACAACACTGGTGATCCACGGACCACACAGATCCATGTTCTTAGATAATAAGTGGTGATTACATTATCGTCACAGAGCCACAACACTGGTGATCCACGGACCACACAGATCCATGTTCTTAGATAATAAGTGGTGATTACATCATCGTCACAGAGCCACAACACTGGTGATCCACGGACCACACGATCCATGTTCTTAGATAATAAGTGGTGATTACATATCGTCACAGGGCCACAACACTGGTGATCCACAGACCACACAGATCCATGTTCTTAGATAATAAGTGGTGATTACATCATCGTCACAGGGCCACAACACTGGTGATCCACGGACCACACAGATCCATGTTCTTAGATAATAAGTGGTGATTACATCATCGTCACAGGGCCACAACACTGGTGATCCACGGACCACACAGATCCATGTTCTTAGATAATAAGTGGTGATTACATTATCGTCACAGAGCCACAACACTGGTGATCCACGGACCACACAGATCCATGTTCTTAGATAATAAGTGGTGATTACATTATCGTCACAGGGCCACAACACTGGTGATCCACGACCACACAGATCCATGTTCTTAGATAATAAGTGGTGATTACATTATCGTCACAGGGCCACAACACTGGTGATCCACGGACCACACAGATCCATGTTCTTAGATAATAAGTGGTGATTACATCATCGTCACAGAGCCACAACACTGGTGATCCACGGACCACACAGATCCATGTTCTTAGATAAGTGGTGATTACATTATCGTCACAGAGCCACAACACTGGTGATCCACGGACCACACAGATCCATGTTCTTAGATAATAAGTGGTGATTACATTATCGTCACAGAGCCACAACACTGGTGATCCACGGACCACAAGATCCATGTTCTTAGATAATAAGTGGTGATTACATTATCGTCACAGAGCCACAACACTGGTGATCCACGGACCACACAGATCCATGTTCTTAGATAATAAGTGGTGATTAGATCATCGTCACAGAGCCACAACACTGGTGATCCACGGACCACACAGATCCATGTTCTTAGATAATAAGTGGTGATTACATCATCGTCACAGAGCCACAACACTGGTGATCCACGGACCACACAGATCCATGTTCTTAGATAATAAGTGGTGATTACATTATCGTCACAGAGCCACAACACTGGTGATCCACGGACCACACAGATCCATGTTCTTAGATAATAAGTGGTGATTACATTATCGTCACAGAGCCACAACACTGGTGATCCACGGACCACACAGATCCATGTTCTTAGATAATAAGTGGTGATTACATTATCGTCACAGAGCCACAACACTGGTGATCCACGGACCACACAGATCCATGTTCTTAGATAATAAGTGGTGATTACATTATCGTCACAGAGCCACAACACTGGTGATCCACGGACCACACAGATCCATGTTCTTAGATAATAAGTGGTGATTACATCATCGTCACAGAGCCACAACACTGGTGATCCACGGACCACACAGATCCATGTTCTTAGATAATAAGTGGTGATTACATTATCGTCACAGAGCCACAACACTGGTGATCCACGGACCACACAGATCCATGTTCTTAGATAATAAGTGGTGATTACTTTATCGTCACAGAGCCACAACACTGGTGATCCACGGACCACACAGATCCATGTTCTTAGATAATAAGTGGTGATTACATCATCGTCACAGAGCCACAACACTGGTGATCCACGGACCACACAGATCCATGTTCTTAGATAATAAGTGGCGATTACATCATCGTCACAGAGCCACAACACTGGTGATCCACGGACCACACAGATCCATGTTCTTAGATAATAAGTGGTGATTACATCATCGTCACAGGGCCACAACACTGGTGATCCACGGACCACACAGATCCATGTTCTTAGATAATAAGTGGTGATTACATCATCGTCACAGGGCCACAACACTGGTGATCCACGGACCACACAGATCCATGTTCTTAGATAATAAGTGGTGATTACATTATCGTCACAGAGCCACAACACTGGTGATCCACGGACCACACAGATCCATGTTCTTAGATAATAAGTGGTGATTACTTTATCGTCACAGAGCCACAACACTGGTGATCCACGGACCACACAGATCCATGTTCTTAGATAATAAGTGGTGATTACTTTATCGTCACAGAGCCGGTGTCACACTGACCAGCTGGACATGGCTGGTAACAGGGGGAAACAGATGCATGCTCTGTGCAGGGAGAACGTGGATCTGGGGGCTGCCGGCATCAGGATGCAAGGAGGTCACATCTGTATAATAGAAGACCATAACATCACTCATTGGGGGACGTCTAGTGCCCCCCACATTACACCCGTCCACACCCACAAACGTCTGGTAGGACGTCCCGTCCTCACCTTGATGCTGCAATCTCGGCTTTCTGCTTGGCAATGTTACTCGCCCTCTCGGCTTGTTCCACGGCTCGGTCCACCTTCTCTCGGATCTTGCTGGCTCGGAGAGGGATCAGGTTCTTCCTCTTCCCGCTCACCAGGACATTTTGCTTGTACTTCCCTTCCTCCTTCGTTCCATCGGGAAAAGTCATGCATCCGTACCCGTGCCGCTTATTATTGGCCCACTCCCCCTCGTACTTTAGCCCGTCCGAGCGCTGACTTACTCCGAAACCAGAGCGCTTGTCGTGCTTCCATTCCCCCATGTAGACCTCGGTGGTGGTGGCATCGATGTCGTCCTCGATCACCGAGAGCTCGGTCTCGGCCTCGCCCAGGCTGATGGTGGAGTTGATATCGCTGGCGGTGGAGCTCACAGTGCTCATGCCGGCTTCACTGCGGAACGAGCTCTGCTTGCTCCGCTGGCTGGCGAGGGAGCTTTTTGATTCGGACTTGCGGAGCTTCAGGCCGCTGAGGATGGACCTCCTGAAGATTCCCTTCTTTTTGTTCTTTAACATCTCGGCGTCACTGTGGGCCATCAGCACAAACCCCCCTCTAGAGACGGCCGGGCTGCCGGCCACCCCACAAGATGCATCCGGGTGCATGGCTGTCCCATTGGTGTGCTCGCTGCGGAGCGAGTTTATAGAGGTCCGAAGGGGGGACCGGATAATGGCGGCCATTCCATATGGGACGCTCTGGCGCACTCCGTAGCCCTGGCGTATTCCAGCCGCCCACTGACCTTGGTAAGTACCTGGAAGAGACACAGAAAAGCGGCTTAGGATCTCATCATGTATCCACGTTATCAAGCAAGAAAAAATCGTGGCTTGAACTCATTTCCTTCAAGGACAAAAACCCCGAAGGCAACGCTGATCTCTCATCTCCGAGTCATACTCCCCTACAAAATGGACAACGGATCACATGAACGCGACCAGATACGGCACGTAAGGCACCGCACAATAGTCAGGATCGCAGGAGACAGCTCACTGAGCATGATCATAGTAAAGGCAGACTCCTGCATCACCATAGGGGAGCTACTAGAAACAGATTTCTCAGTCACCACTAGGGAGCTCACTGCTATACAAATTATACAGTCACCCTAGGGGGCCACTACATACAGATTAGGATCTTATGTATCTCTGTATACAGGGAGCTCCCCCTAGTGGTGACTGCAGACAGGATCTGTTCATTATTCTGTATACAGGGAGTTCCCCCTAGTGGTGACTGCAGACAGGATCTTATGTATCTTTGTATACAGGGAGCTCCCCCAAGTGGTGCTGCAGACAGGATCTTATCATGTATCTCTATATACAGGGAGCTCCCCCTAGTGGTGGCTGCAGACAGGATCTTATCATGTATCTCTGTATACAGGGAGCTCCCCCTAGTGGTGACTGCAGACAGGATCTTATCATGTATCTCTGTATACAGGGAGCTCCCCCTAGTGGTGACTGCAGACAGGATCTTATCATGTATCTCTATATACAGGGAGCTCCCCCTAGGGTGACTGCAGACAGGATCTTATCATGTATCTCTTATACAGGGAGCTCCCCCTAGAGGTGACTGCAGACAGGATCTTATCATGTATCTCTGTATACAGGGAGCTCCCCCTAGGGTGCTGCAGACAGGATCTTATCATGTTCTCTGTATACAGAAGCTCCCCCTAGTGGTGACTGCAGACAGAATCTTATCATGTATCTCTGTATACAGGGAGCTCCCCCTAGTGGTGACTGCAGACAGGATCTTATCATGTATCTCTGTATACAGGGAGCTCCCCCTAGTGGTGACTGCAGACAGGATCTTATCATGTATCTCTGTATACAGGGAGCTCCCCCTAGTGGTGACTGCAGACAGGATCTTATCATGTATCTCTATATACAGGGAGCTCCCCCTAGTGGTGGCTGCAGACAGGATCTTATCATGTATCTCTGTATACAGGGAGCTCCCCCTAGTGGTGGCTGCAGACAGGATCTTATCATGTATCTCTGTATACAGGGAGCTCCCCCTAGTGGTGGCTGCAGACAGGATCTTATCATGTATCTCTTATACAGGGAGCTCCCCTAGGGTGACTGCAGACAGGATCTTATCATGTATCTCTATATACAGGAGCTCCCCCTAGTGGTGACTGCAGACAGGATCTTATATGTATTCTATACGGCTCCTAGGTCGTATTGACTCTAGGGTTATTTTTTGAGCTCTAGTGTGGGAGATCCAAACCCAAGCTCTATTAAAAAATTATCTATATAGTAGACAAAATATTTGGAGCCATTTAGTAATTACATTACAACAATAAAGCCTATAAATGATATGCATCGATCTCGCAAGAAAATGAAGAACAGATAATGCATCTCCAGGATAAACCTGATCCTGAAGAATCCTTATTCTGCCTGACTGCATGGAGATGGAAGTGACAGGACAAGACCTTAGGAATAAACATGGATCCAGATGTGGCGGCAGCTCGGCTGAGACTTGTAGCAATGCAAACACTTCATCTAAGTACTCGGGGGCGGCTGCAGTTGCGGCATTTTGTGCAGACGGTTCCCCACATCCCATCCCGGAGGCCTCATCTTAATTTGCAGATCAAACTTGTCACAAGGTTCCTTTCTGCGGATGAACAGGTGTCGGGAACAGAGAAGCTGCATCTGAAAGGCATGACTTCAGTGTATGCAGGAACGGGGGGACGAGACCCTGATCAGAAGTCCTCGAGTCGACCACTAATGTCACACAGCTATCCTCATATGCATCACTACTGTGTGAGGGAGACTAAGGGGCATCACTACAATCTGAGGGCACAAAAGGGGTCGTCCCGACTGTGTGGGGGTTCACCAAGAGGCGTAGCGACTACGTGGGGGTTCACAAAGACGTCGCGACTACGTGGGGGTTCACCAAGAGGCGTCGCGATTGTGTGGGGGTTCATCAAGAGGCGTCGCTACTACGTGGGGTTCACCAAGAGGCATCACGACTGTGTGGGGGGTTTACCAAGAGGCGATGCGACTGTCTTGGGATTCACCAAGAGGCATCGCGACTGTGTGGGGTTCACTAAAAGGTGTCGCTACTACGTGGGGGTTCACCAAGAGGCGTCACTACTGCGTGGGGGTTCACAAAGAGGCGTCGCTACTACGTGGGGGTTCACAAAGAGGCGTCGCTACTACATGGGGGTTCACTAAGAGGCGTCGCTACTACATGGGGGTTCACTAAGAGGCGTCGCGACTGTGTGGGAGTTCACTAAGAGGCATCACGACTGTGTGGGGGTTCACCAAGAGGCGTCGCGACTACGTGGGGGTTCACCAAGAGGCGTCACTACTGCGTGGGTGTTCACAGAGGCGTCGCTACTACGTGGGGGTTCACCAAGAGGCGTCACTACTGCGTGGGGGTTCACAAAGAGGCGTCACTACTGTGTGGGAGTTCACTAAGAGGCATCACGACTGTGTGGGGGTTCACTAAGAGGCGTCGCTACTACGTGGGGGTTCACCAAGAGGCGTCACTACTGCGTGGGGGTTCACAAAGAGGCGTCGCTACTACGTGGGGGTTCACAAAGAGGCGTCGCTACTACATGGGGGTTCACTAAGAGGCGTCGCGACTGTGTGGGAGTTCACTAAGAGGCATCACGACTGTGTGGGGGTTCACCAAAAAGCGTCGCGACTACGTGGGGGTTCACCAAGAGGCGTCGCTACTACGTGGGGGTTCACAAAGAGACGTCGCAACTGTGCGGGGATTCACCAAGAGGCGTCGCAATTGTGTGGGGGTTCACCAAGAGGTGTCGCTACTACGTGGGGGTTCACCAAGAGGCGTCACTACTGCGTGGGGGTTCACAAAGAGGCGTCGCTACTACGTGGGGGTTCACAAAGAGGCGTCGCTACTACATGGGGGTTCACTAAGAGGCGTCGCGACTGTGTGGGAGTTCACTAAGAGGCATCACGACTGTGTGGGGGTTCACCAAGAGGCGTCGCGACTACGTGGGGGTTCACCAAGAGGCGTCGCTACTACGTGGGGGTTCACAAAGAGACGTCGCAACTGTGCGGGGATTCACCAAGAGGCGTCGCGATTGTGTGGGGGTTCACCAAAAGGTGTCGCTACTGTGTGGGAGTTCACTAAGAGGCATCACGACTGTGTGGGGGTTCACTAAGAGGCGTCGCTACTACGTGGGGGTTCACCAAGAGGCGTCACTACTGCGTGGGGGTTCACAAAGAGGCGTCGCTACTACGTGGGGGTTCACAAAGAGGCGTCGCTACTACATGGGGGTTCACTAAGAGGCGTCGCTACTACATGGGGGTTCACTAAGAGGCGTCGCGACTGTGTGGGAGTTCACTAAGAGGCATCACGACTGTGGTGGGGTTCACCAAGAGGCGTCAGCGATATGGGGCTTCACCAAGAGCTCATAATGGTAGGGTGTTCAAGAAGGCGTATGCACTTACGTGGGGTTTCACCAAGAGAGCGTCACTACTGCGTGGGGTTCAAAAAGCGTCACTATGTGTGGGAGTTCCTAAGGAGGCAATCAACACTGTGTGGGGGTCACTAGAGGCGTGCTACTTACGTGGGGGTTCACCAAGAGGCGTCACATACTGCGTGGGGGTTCACAAGAGGCCGCTCTACGTGGGTTCACAAGAGGGTCGCTTCATGCGGGTTCACTAAGGGTCGCGACTGTGTAGTCACTAAGAGGCATACATCGTGTTGGGGGTTCAACCTAAAAGCCTCGCGACTAATGGGTTCACCAAGAGGCGTCCTACTTACGTGGGGGTCACAAAGAGGACGCGCAACGTGCGGGGATCACCAAGAGGGCGTCCAATTGTGTGGGGGTTCACCAAGAGGTGTCGCTACTACGTGGGGGTTCACCAAGAGCGTCACTACTGCGTGGGGGTTCACAAAGAGGCGTCGCACTACGTGGGGGTTCACAAGAGGCGTCGCTACTACATGGGGGTTCACTAAGAGGCGCGCGACTGTGTGGGAGTTCACAAGAGGCATCACGTCTGTGTGGGGTTCACCAAGAGGCGTCGCGACTAGTGGGGGTTCACCAAGAGGCGTCGCTCTAGTGGGGGTTCACAAGAGCGTCGCAACTGTGCGGGGATTCACCAAGAGGCGTCGCGATTGTGTGGGGGTTCACCAAGAGGCGTCGCTACTACGTGGGGTTCACCAAGAGGCGTCACGACTGTGTGGGGTTCACAAGAGGCGATGCGACTGTCTGGGATTCACCAAGAGGCATCGCGACTGTGTGGGGGTTCACTAAGAGGCGCCGCAACTACGTGGGGGTTCACCAAGAGGCGTCACTACTGTGTGGGGGTTCACAAAGAGGCGTCACTACTACGTGGGGGTTCACAAAGAGGCGGCGCTACTACATGGGGGTTCACTAAGAGGCGTCGCGACTGTGTGGGAGTTCACTAAGAGGCATCACGACTGTGTGGGGGTTCACCAAGAGGCGTCGCGGCTATGTGGGGGCACCAAGAGGTGTTACTATTTTAAGGGAGGCAATACAATGGCATCATTAACATGTGATGGAAACTAAGAGGGCATCACATCTCTGGGGGTACCAAGTCAGCCAGCACTTCTGGGTGGGTCATCACTACAATTATGGGGGTTCAAAAGGGGTGATTATGTGGGGAGCTTACAGAAGCAATACTGCAGGGTAGGGGCATCACTACTGTGTGCTAGCACTCAAGGTGCACCACTATTTTGTCACTTAGGGGCATGACAGCTATGTGTGGGCTGCAGGGGGCTCTTTATTGTGTGGATGCACTAATAGGTCATTCTTACTGCATAAGGGGCCAATATATACATAGATTCCTCCCTGGTCTCTCTATGACGGCACCATTACTGTGTGGTGAACAAAGAGGGGTCATCGTCCTGTGTGGGGCACTAAGGTGGCACTAGGAGTGGCCTGTGGCTTGGGGGCACACTTGGCCTACTTGTATTTTTTTTTAACCTCTGGACTAAACCTTCCATGGAGCTAATAATCTCTCGGATATGGATTGCCCTCAATTCTAGCTACACCCGAGCTGTGTGATGAGGTTTACCAGTAATACCACGTGGCACCCAGGGACGACCATGTAGTTTACCCACGTCTGCCAGTATGTACAAATGGGGCGTCATCCAGCAGATACAGAGGCGCGCTGCTACCCTTTACAAATATTGCCCCCTGTGAGATGACCTACGTAGGGACACAAGTGGTTCAGAAACCATTATTGCCCAGGGGTCCTCCAGTTTGGGGTCAGTTCCTCCGTTGGAAGCCATATTCGATTTTCACCATGTTTTCTTTTCTTTTACCGGTGACTCGGGGATTTTCTTTCGACGCTTGGAATCACATTATAAAGGAACTACAAGAGCGTGGATATAATACGGCTCAGCCCTAGAGAATAGACAAGACGCTGAACACAGGATGAAGCTCCAGAGAATCAGGTTTGTTCCTGAAATGATCTGCACCCGGCACCGGAAAAGTGCAGGAGAAATCCGCATCAACGGGGGCAGATGCACTAGAGATGCCCCCACAATCTGCGGCACAGGCTGCCCGTCACCCCTCCGCCTGCAATTCCCCTCTATTAATCATTATTTTCACCACGAAGTCGCAGAGCCACGTTCCCCGCTAACGCTTTCCCAGACAAAGGCCGATCCCAAGGGGAAGCCAACAATCTACGCAGCACAGCCCGGATCCATCCCACATCACAGGCCGCAGAACTGCACGCTCAATACTATCCTCAAAAGAGACATTTTCCTTACTTGACAATTGTGAGTCACACATTTAACGCCTTGTGTGTCCCGTAATAGCACAAGTGTGAGGAGTGAACACTCCGGAGATCGCGCTCCGCAATATTTATATCCTGCATTATGCAAAAAATCACTGGGAGATGAATATAAAGACTGTGCAGTCACCTGCCGAGGCGGAGGGGGAAGTGCAACCACCTGCAGGGGGCGGTGAGGGAAGTGCAACCACCTGCAGGGGGCGGGGGTGAGGGAAGTGCAACCACCTGCGGGGGCGGTGGGGGGAAGTGCAACCACCTGCAGGGGGCGGTGAGGGAAGTGCAACCACCTGCCGGGGGCGGAGGGGGAAGTGCAACCACCTGCAGGGGGCGATGACGGAAGTGCAACCTCCTGCCGGGGGCGGAGGGGGAAGTGCAACCACCTGCAGGGGGCGGTGAGGGAAGTGCAACCACCCACCAGGGGCGGAGGGGGAAGTGCAACCACCCGCCGAGGCGGAGGGGGAAGTGCAACCACCCGCCGAGGCGGAGGGGGGAAGTGCAACCACCCGCCGAGGCGGAGGGGGAAGTGCAACCACCTGCAGGGGGCGGTGAGGGAAGTGCAACCACCTGCAGGGGGCGGTGAGGGTAGTGCAAATACCTGCCGGGGGCGGAGGGGGAAGTGCAACCACCTGCAGGGGGCGGTGAGGGAAGTGCAACCACCTGCCGGGGCGGAGGGGGAAGTGCAACAACCTGCAGGGGGCGGTGAGGGAAGTGCAACCACCCGCCAGGGGCGGAGGGGGAAGTGCAACCACCCGCCGAGGCGGAGGGGGAAGTGCAACCACCCGCCGAGGCGGAGGGGGGAAGTGCAACCACCCGCCGAGGCGGAGGGGGAAGTGCAACCACCTGCAGGGGGCGGAGGGGGAAGTGCAAACACCTGCAGGGGCGGTGGGGGAAGTGCAACCACCTGCAGGGGGCGGAGGGGGAAGTGCAGTCCAATCACCTGCCAGGAGCAGAGGGGGAGGGTGCAATCACCTGCACAGGAAGGTGAGGGGACTGTGCAATCACCTGCACGGGAAGGTGGTGGGGGGACGACAGTGCAAGCACCAGCATGGGTAGTTGGGGTGGAGGGGACAGTGCAATCACCTGCACAGGAACGTGGTGGGTGCATTCTAATCACCTACTCGGGAAGGTGGAGGGGTAGTGCAATCACCAGCATGCGAATGAGGGGGGAGCAGTGCCATCATCTGTTGGCAGGAAAGTGGGGGGGGCAGGCCATGCAATCCCCTAGTGGGTGGAGGGTAGTGTGCAATCACCTGCAAGGGAATGGAGTAGGGCAAGAAAATCACCTGTGGGAAGGTGGGGGGGCAGGGCAATCATCTCATGGGGTGGGGCAGGGCAATCATCTGAGGGGGTGGGGGACTGTGCAATCATCTACAGGGAAGGTGAGGGAAGCAGTGCAATCATATGTTAGGAAAGAGCAGTGAAATCACCCGCTACAGGATGGGGGAGGGGGTAGTGCAGGGATTATTTGGAATCTGCCGCGTCTTTCTGGGTTCTTCTCTGCACAATGAGGAGATCCGCCATAACATGAGCACGCCACACTTTTCTGGAACAGTTTCAACCAATGTCCCCACTGCACTGACTCACTGCGCACTCATTGTGCCCATATTAAGCAGCAGATGAGTAAATCAGGTCACTGACTGATTCCTTTTTGTGTCTTTTTATTCGTTTTTTTCATTTTTTAAACAGCTAAAATAGAACTTTTAAATTTGGAACCGTCAGATTGTGAAACTGCAGCATACAGGTGGGATTAACACATTCCCTCACAGCTATCAATGTCTGATGAATGGAGACGTCATCACAGGAGATTTCTGAGTGTCGCAACCCACAACAGCCACCGGGGGCATCACAGGTGTATTAAGGCGAGACCACGAGTTACGGCGCTACCAGCAGTCTACACTGACATTACACCAAGGAGGAAAGGTGGAGAATGATGAAGAACCCAGGATGGAGACGTCACCGATCTGTAACCGCTAGAACATTATCACAACTTCTGGATTTCTCCAGTCTGGAGTCTGAGTCTCGTACAAAAATCCCCGGCAACTCCGACCTCGGTCACCGAGGTTATTAATGGTCGTCTGAGGAAGGTTCTGCCTCCGATTGTACAAATCATCAGGATCCACTGCCGGCAGCTCCTGTGTGATCACCGACCAATGACGACCCGATGTGAGCAATGGAGACAAGTCTGGAGACGCTGCAGCCATGGGAACAGGTTTAGGCCAAGTATGAGGCTCACGGTAGTGCGAAGAACATGATACCTGGAGTTGTCGAGTTGAAAAACGGCTCCTGGGACACTGGAGAAATGGCCACACCACTGGTTCCACCACTAAATGCAACGCCAATCTGTTGGTGCACATGGAGACTAGATGGGTCCGGCCTTAATCCCGGTAGTAGAACTGGTGCGCTGTTCCCTCGTGAATGTTTCTTCATGATTTTGGTCTCCAGGCCAATCCCGGCTATCCTGGCATCCAAAGCAAATGTGAGAGTCATCACTTTGGAGGACAGACCTCCATTCCTCTCTTGCTCTGCACCCTGAAAGCCTGTGGGAGAGGTGATGTGGGGTCAATGGACACCTGTAGCCGACCTTCCGGCTCGTACCCCACTCATGCAGACGCCTCCTGATGGTCTGGGTAGACTCTGAGGCCTTAGGCTTATTATGTGATGTCCAACTTCATTTGATGTACAGAATGGATCAATCATAAATTCAGTATTCCAATATGTCAACTCCAGGCCTAAACCTGCTCCCGTGGCTGCAGCATATCCGGACTTGTCTCCATCGAGCACGTCACTGGTCGGTGATTACACAGGAGCTGCCAGCAGCGGATAATGACGATTCAGCGGCAGAACCTTCCTCAGATGACCATTAATAACTTCAATGACAGAAGCCGAGGCCGGAGGTGCCGGGATTTCTGCACGAGGCTCAGACTGCAGAAATCCAGAGGTTGTGATAATGTTTCCATTCCACAAATCAGTGTCATCTCCATCCAGTGATTTCCATCATTCCACGACTCTTCCTTCTTCGTGTTGTAATCTCAAAGTTAAGAAGGGTATATAAATCACACTCCAGAATGCCTTCTATCCATCACCAGAGATCAGAGGTGACATCACTGAGAATGCCTCTATCCATCACCAGAGATCAGCGGTGACATCACTGAGAATGTCTCCTATCCATCACCAGAGATCAGAGGTGACATCACTGAGAATGCCTCCTATCCATCACTAGAGATCAGAGGTGACATCACTGAGAATGTCTCCTATCCATCACCAGAGATCAGAGGTGACATCACTGAGAATGCCTCCTATCCATCACTAGAGATCAGAGGTGACATCACTGAGAATGTCTCCTATCCATCACTAGAGATCAGCAGTGACATCACTGAGAATGCCTCCTATCCATCACTAGAGATCAGCGGTGACATCACAGAGAATGTCTCCTATCCATCACCAGAGATCAGCAGTGACATCACTGAGAATGCCTCCTATCCATCACCAGAGATCAGCGGTGACATCACTGAGAATGTCTCCTATCCATCACTAGAGATCAGCGGTGACATCACTGAGAATGTCTCCTATCCATCACTAGAGATCAGCGGTGACATCACTGAGAATGCCTCCTATCCATCACTAGAGATCAGCAGTGACATCACTAAGAATGTCTCCTATCCATCACCAGAGATCAGAGGTGACATCACTGAGAATGCCTCCTATCCATCACCAGAGATCAGCCGTGACATCACTGAGAATGCTCCTATCCATCACTAGAGATCAGAGGTGACATCACTGAGAATGCCTCCTATCCATCACTAGAGATCAGCGGTGACATCACTGAGAATGCCTCCTATCCATCACTAGAGATCAGAGGTGACATCACTGAGAATGCCTCCTATCCATCACTAGAGATCAGCGGTGACATCACTGAGAATGCCTCCTATCCATCACTAGAGATCAGAGGTGACATCACTGAGAATGCCTCCTATCCATCACCAGAGATCAGCAGTGACATCACTGAGAATGCCTCCTATCCATCACTAGAGATCAGCGGTGACATCACTGAGAATGCATCCTATCCATCACCAGAGATCAGCGGTGACATCACTGAGAATGCCTCCTATCCATCACCAGAGATCAGCGGTGACATCACTGAGAATGTCTCCTATCCGTCACTAGAGATCAGCAGTGAAATCACTGAGAATGCCTCCTATCCATCACTAGAGATCAGCGGTGACATCACTGAGAATGCCTCCTATTCATCACGAGAGATCAGAGGTGACATCACTGAGAATGCCTCCTATCCATCACCAGAGATCAGCGGTGACATCACTGAGAATGTCTCCTATCCATCACTAGAGATCAGCGGTGACATCACTGAGAATGCCTCCTATCCATCACCAGAGATTAGCGGTGACATCACTGAGAATGTCTCCTATCCATCACTAGAGATCAGCGGTGACATCACTGAGAATGCCTCCTATCCATCACCAGAGATCAGCGGTGACATCACTGAGAATGCCTCCTATCCATCACCAGAGATCAGCGGTGACATCACTGAGAATGCCTCCTATCCATCACTAGAGATCAGCAGTGAAATCACTGAGAATGCCTCCTATCCATCACTAGAGATCAGCGGTGACATCACTGAGAATGCCTCCTATTCATCACGAGAGATCAGAGGTGACATCACTGAGAATGCCTCCTATCCATCACCAGAGATCAGCGGTGACATCACTGAGAATGTCTCCTATCCATCACTAGAGATCAGCGGTGACATCACTGAGAATGCCTCCTATCCATCACCAGAGATCAGAGGTGACATCACTGAGAATGTCTCCTATCCATCACTAGAGATCAGCAGTGACATCACTGAGAATGTCTCCTATCCATAACTAGAGATCAGCGGTGACATCACTGAGAATGCCTTCTATCCATCACTGAGAATGTCTCCTATCCATCACTAGAGATCAGCGGTGACATCACTGAGAATGCCTCCTATTCATCACGAGAGATCAGAGGTGACATCACTGAGAATGCCTCCTATCCATCACCAGAGATCAGAGGTGACATCACTGAGAATGCCTCCTATCCATCACTAGAGATCAGCGGTGACATCACTGAGAATGTCTCTCTATCCATCCCAGTGATCAGAGGTGACATCACTGAGAATGTCTCCTATCCATCACCAGAGATTATAGGTGACATCACTAAGAATGTCTCCTATCCATCACTGAGAATGTCTCCTATCCATCACTAGAGATCAGCGGTGACATCACTGAGAATGCCTCCTATCCATCACCAGTGATCAGAGGTGACATCACTGAGAATGTCTCCTATCCATCACCAGAGATCAGAGGTGACATCACTGAGAATGCCTCCTATCCATCACTAGAGATCAGAGGTGACATCACTGAGAATGCCTCCCATCCATCACCAGAGATCAGAGGTGACATCACTGAGAAAGCCCCTATCCATCACTAGAGATCAGCGGTGACATCACTGAGAATGCCTCCTATCCATCACCAGAGATCAGAGGTGACATCACTGAGAATGCCTCCTATCCATCACCAGAGATCAGAGGTGACATCACTGAGAATGCCTCCTATCCATCACCAGAGATCAGGGGTGACATCACTGAGAATGCCTCCTATCCATCACCAGAGATCAGGGGTGACATCACTGAGAATGCATCCTATCCATCACTAGAGATCAGCGGTGACATCACTGAGAATGCCCCCTATCCATCACTAGAGATCAGCGGTGACATCACTGAGAATGCCTCCTGTCCATCACCAGAGATCAGAGGTGACATCACTGAGAATGCATCCTATCCATCACTAGAGATCAGGGGCGACATCACTGAGAATGCCTCCTATCCATCACCAGAGATCAGCGGTGACATCACTGAGAATGCCTCCTATCCATCACCAGAGATCAGAGGTGACATCACTGAGAATGCCTCCTATCCATCACTAGAGATCAGCGGTGACATCACTGAGAATGTCTCCTATCCATCACCAGAGATCAGTGGTGACATCACTGAGAATGCCCCCTATCCATCACCAGAGATCAGCGGTGACATCACAGATGTAGGATCAGGGGCAGCACTCACTAGTCCATGGGCAACAGACATATCATGCAGGTTGGGAGAAGACTGATCTCTTGGATTACAGGTCGGAGTACAGAAGTGTTCTGCATATTCCTCCTCTGAACAGACATCACAAAGAGGATTATGTGATTTGCAAACACCTCTAGAAACAAATCACCTTCCTAAGCCCTTTACAGCCAGTCACAGTGAAACATGAGGGACAACTCTCCCAGATTCTGTATGAATCCCCCCAAAACAAAAACTGCCATTTACAAAAGGTGCACGTGTGAGAAAGCATCTAGTACATCATGGCAGCTTGTGTGAACCTGGAATCTCTGAAACTTTGGGAATTCAACAGTTTGTGTAAATACAACATTTCCATTTTCTCCTGAATTTTTTGCTCCGCGTTCTGGGACTCGTTCTCGTAATCCAGATGTTTTAGCTTAATTGATGATTTGCAACGTATTGAAATGTAGCACCATCCATTATTGTACTAGTGCGCTCAGCGCCTGGAGCGGGAGAGATGCTGCTTTTCTGCATTTGAAGACTAAGGTGTGAAATTTTAAAGCATCTGGAAACTATTTCCTCTAAACTTGTGATTTTTTTTTTTTTTTTTTTTTTTTTTAATGTTGGCAATGGATACGGGAAGACAATTCCAAAAAAAACCTGCAAATGATGAACAGCGACTTCGGTCCTGTTCACACAAGTCAGATCTGACATCAGATCCAAAGAAAACCTACATCCCAAGTTGGGTTTCCAAACCTCTGGGAGGATTTTTGGCAGAGGGAAATACAAAAGCCCCAAAATGTTGCAGAAATACTTTGCATTGGGATAGCTCCACACAGACGCCCGGGGGTCGGGCAGCCCTCACTCCCCACAGCACACGCCCGTGTCAGCTTCCTATGTGCGTGGCTCTCGAGCACACGTCCTGCACTGGAGATGCGGTTTATTATAAATGACTGTGATTAGTAAAATGCGATGGAGCGACGCCGGCGCACCTCTCTACTCTCCACCATGATGGCACACAGGCGACGCCACGCTCCTCCAATGTCTCTCGGTGGATCAGGTCCATCTCGTCGGTGCAGCTCCGCCGTCGCTCATTTTCCCATTAGCTTCCACATCTTCTTTGTCCCTAATTGCCAAGTGTCTCGTCTTCCTTTCTCCGCACACGACACCTTGCAGACGGCGCAGTGCTCCCATTGTGCCGAGGTCTCTGACAATAATTGCTTCGCTTCTGTCACCGGAGAAATCTCAGAGGTTTTTTTTTCTTTTATTAATGCATTAAATATCAATAGGAACCAGTGCGGTCTGAGAAGAGTGCGGCTTTATTAGGACGTGTAATTACTAACTGGGCAGACCAGAAGAGGATAATTATGTGTCTGATGTGTCGCCGCCGTCCATTACATGTCCAGTGACCGCAGCCCCCTAATTATACCATTACTGTCACCCCGACCCCAGAAAGAGCAGCACTGCAGCTGATAAATGACTACAACTCCCAACCTCCCCTGCCACCATCTCTGCCAGTCTATGGGCCTGTGTCGCTCCTCTCGCCCAGTGCCATCACTGATGGATGAATTTTTAGAGAAACCGTCACCAGAAAATGATTATTATTTAAATCACGTTTTTTTTTTTTGTTAAAAAGTATTTAACTGCAACCTAGTTCCTTATAAAAAATAAAAAAACTCAATCTTCACAAAGGCCATTGGGACTATTGAAAAATTTCTGTCCTTTCAGGAACAGTTTACAGCAGTTTCCTTATCAGAGTCAGGATTACAGTGGCTGATAACACCTCTATATACAGCCGATAACACAGGATCCATCATTCTCAATAGATATCACAGCTCTCCTCCTCCTGTACAATGACTGATAACACCATACAGCCAATATCACCGGACACACCATTCCCAATAGGTGATGTCACAGCTCTCCTCCTCCTGTTCAGTTATTAATAACACCTCTATATACAGTAGATAACACAGGATCCACCACTCACAATAGGTGATGTCATAGCTCACCTCCTCCTCCTGTTCAGTTACTAATAACACCTCTATATACAGTAGATAACACAGGATCCACCATTCACCATAGCAGATATCACAGCTCTCCTCCTCCTCCTCCTGTACAATGACTGATAACACCTCTATATACAGTAGATAACACAGGATCCACCACTCACAATAGGTAATGTCACAGCTCACCTCCTCCTCCTGTTCAGTTACTAGTAACACCTATATATACAGTAGATAACACAGGATCCACCATAGTGGTTATCACAGCTCACCTCCTTCCTGTACAATAACTGATAACACAGATGTATATATGGTACATTGAAAGAGAATTGTAAGAATTGTTAAACAAGCGTCAACGGTCCTTTATGATTACCTTGGAGTGTAAATGTTCCTTTAAGGGTATGCCACACTAAACAATATCGCTAACGGGATCGCTAAAAAACGTCACTATTTAGCGATCCCGTTAGCGATATTGTTCAGTGCGGCATCTGCCAGCGACGAGCTTCCTGCTGTGATCTCGCTCGTCGCTGGAATCGCTCCGGACCCTATTTCATCGCTGGCGCTCCCGCTGGGTAAGTATCTTATCGCTGTGTGGCACCTTTTCTTAGCGATTTAGCGGTACTTTTGTACCGCTAAAGTCGTTAAGAAGATCGCTAACGGCGACAGCGTCGTTAACTATATCGCTAAATGCGGCAGCATTTAGCGATATAGAAACAATCCCGCTAGCGATCTCATTAGTATGCAACGCTAACGAGATCGCTAGCGGGATTGCTTAGTGTGGCAGTACCTTTAGACCAGGGGTGGGGAACCTAAGGCCCCAGGGCCATTTACGGCCCTCAATGATCTTTTATCCGGCCCCCGGGCATATTCTCAGGGACCGCAGTGCTTTGGCAGGGAGCTGTATTTTGATTAAATTCTTCTTGATCTGGGAGCACACACACACACACACACACACACACACACACACACACACACAACACACATGTTCACTAATGAACACTGAAGGGCATGCAATGCAAGATTACGCCTTGAGACCAGTGCCAGAGTCAGGATGTAATTTGTGGGCGGAGTTTGTACAGCCCCCGAAGGATGGTTAAAGTATCCAAATGGCCCTTGGCAGAAAAAAGATTCCCCACCCCTGCTTTAGACTAATCACTGCAGTATAGCTAATGTAAATGTCAAATGCAAAGACATTTGTACATGATAAAAAGGTAGTTATATGCAATCATCACAAGGAGGAGCTCAGAGCATAATGTGTATTTTCTGAATCATTCTAGCCCCCCCTAGTGGTGGCTGCAGACAGGATCTTATCATGTATCTCTGCAAACAGGGAGCTCCCCCTAGTGGTGGCTGCAGACAGGATCTTATCATGATCTCTGTATACAGGGAGCTCCCCCTAGTGGTGGCTGCAGACAGGATCTTATGTATGTCTGTATACAGGGAGCGCCCCCTAGTGGTGGCTGCAGACATGATCTTATCATGTATCTCTGTATACAGGGAGCTCCCCCTAGTGGTGGCTGCAGACAGAATCTTATCATGTATCTCTGTATACAGGGAGCTCCCCCTAGTGGTGGCTGCAGACAGAATCTTATCATGTATCTCTGTATACAGGGAGCTCCCCCTTGTGGTGACTGCAGACAGAATCTTATCATATATCTCTGTATACAGGGAGCTCCCCTAGTGGTGACTGCAGACAGGATCTTATCATGTATCTCTGTATACAGGGAGCTCCCCCTAGTGGTGACTGCAGACAGAATCTTATCATATATCTCTGTATACAGGGAGCTCCCCCTAGTGGTGACTGCAGACAGGATCTTATCATGTATCTCTGTATACAGGGAGCTCCCCATAGTGATGGCTGCAGACAGGGATCTTATCATGTATCTCTGTATACAGGGAGCTCCCCCTAGTGGTGACTGCAGACAGAATCTTATCATATATCTCTGTATACAGGGAGCTCCCCCTAGTGGTGACTGCAGACAGGATCTTATCATGTATCTCTGTATACAGGGAGCTCCCCTAGTGGTGGCTGCAGACATGATCTTATCATGTTTCTCTGTATACAGGGAGCTCCCCTAGTGGTGCTGCAGACAGGATCTTATCATGTATCTCTGTATACAGGGAGCTCCCCCTAGTGGTGGCTGCAGACAGATCTTATCATGTTTCTCTGTATACAGGGAGCTCCCCCTAGTGGTGGCTGCAGACAGGATCTTATCATGTATCTCTGTATACAGGGAGCTCCCCCTAGTGGTGACTGCAGACAGGATCTTATCATGTATCTCTGTATACAGGAGCTCCCCCTAGTGGTGACTGCAGACAGGATCTTATCATGTATCTCTGTTTACAGGGAGCTCCCCTAGTGGTGGCTGCAGACACGATCTTATCATGTATCTCTGTACACAGGGAGCTCCCCTAGTGGTGGCTGCAGACAGAATCTTATCATGTATCTCTGTTTACAGAGAGCTCCCCCTAGTGGTGGCTGCAGACAGGATCTTATCATATATCTCTGTATACAGGGAGCTCCTCCTAGTGGTGACTGCAGACAGGATCTTATCATATATCTCTGTATACAGGGAGCTCCTCCTAGTGGTGGATGCAGACATGATCTTATGTTTCTCTGTATACAGGGAGCTCCCCTAGTGGTGGCTGCAGACAGGATCTTATCATGTATCTCTGTATACAGGGAGCTCCTCCTAGTGGTGGACTGCAGACAGGATCTTATCATGTGTCTCTGTATACAGGGAGCTCCCCCTAGTGGTGAATGCAGACAGGATCTTATCATGTATCTCTATATACAGGGAGCTCCCTAGTGGTGACTGCAGACAGGATATTATCATGTATCTCTGTATACAGGGAGCTCCCCCTAGTGGTGGCTGCAGACAGGATCTTATCATGTATCTCTGTATACAGGGAGCTCCCCTAGTGGTGGCTGCAGACAGGATCTTATCATGTATCTCTGTATACAGGGAGCTCCCCCTAGTGGTGACTACAGACAGGATCTTATCATGTATCTCTGTATACAGGGAGCTCCCCCTAGTGGTGACTACAGACAGGATCTTATCATGTATCTCTATATACAGGGAGCTCCTCCTAGTGGTGGCTGCAGACAGGATCTTATCATGTACCTCTGTATACACGGAGCGCCCCTAGTGGTGGCTGCAGGACAGGATCTTATATGTATCTCTGTATACAGGGAGCTCCCCCTAGTGGTGACTACAGACAGGATCTTATGTATCTCTGTATACAGGGAGCTCCCCCTAGTGGTGGCTGCAGACATGGATCTTATCATGTTCTCTGTATACAGGGAGCTCTCCCTAGTGGTGACTGCAGACAGGATCTATCATGTATCTCTGTATACAGGGAGCTCCCCCTAGTGGTGACTGCTAGACAGGATCTTATCATGTATCTCTGTATCAGGGAGCACCCTAATGGTGGTGCAGACAGGATCTGATGCATCTCTGTATACAGGGAGCTCCCCCTAGTGACGTTTCGGGAAAAAGGACCTTCATCAGACAGATTGCATGTGGTGCACTGCATGTAACAGCGCTGTGGGGATTTGCGCTGATCCTATGGGTATTGAATCCTATTCCCCACAGTGCCGTTACATGCAGTGTACAATATGCAATCTGTCTGAAGAAGGTCCTTTCGACTGAAACGTCCCCGTGTTTGGATTGCTTTTGGTAATAAATCTGATATTGTTTGTAAGTGCAGTGCAATCGTTGCTCGTTACCAGCGCCGTCACACAGAACCTTGCTGGATCTCCAGTATAAAATACTTTTAATGGACTGAACAGTTGAGTCACTGTTTGGCTGCTGCATTTGCAGTTGGGGAGGGCCGGCGCTGAGCACTAAGTAATCTCCATTATCCATTAACCGTTCTGCCACTAAACGGTTACACTGCGTCCAATGACCAAAGCCCTTACATGGCAGAATCCACTCCTGTGCTGGGTCCCACAGCCTGGCCATACACAGGCAGCAATGGGCAGCGCTGTCCAGGGTGCTGATACCCCCAGCATCCCAGCTGATGTGATGCAGACACTGGATTGTATCGTCCCCCATGGATGTAGTCTCTAGCTGTGAACACGAATGTTTCCATTCATTGAGAGCAAGCAGAAAAGGTGACAATTAGAAATTAGGCAGCAGCAGAGTATTTCCTTTACACTGATTAGGTTTTATCTACAGACGATCAGAAACGTCCCATTAAATAAGATTCTTACAGGTCGGATCCGGTCGTTTCATGGTGGCGTTCAGGCTATCCCCCCGGCGCCCGGCCCCTTATGGCTGTGTCTATGACCCCTATGAACCGCAGCAGAGGAGATCAGATGTGTGGCTGCGGAGTAAAATGCATCTCCCGACAGTCTGCATCCAGCCGGACTCCAGATCAATAAATCCCATTTTCCCATTACAGAATACAGATGGTGAGATTGCAGCGCTTTCCTGCCTCTCCGCTGAGGGATTGGGTAATAGCAGTGGTAGCAGTCATCTATGCAGAGACTGGGGCACAGGGGATGGTAACAGCGACTTCAGGATTTCACGAGTCGAGGCGGACATTAAAGGAGCACTCCGGACTGAACCGAGATCCTGTGCTGGAGGTGGATTCGCTCTTCTTGATTCCTTGGATATGGTGGTCGGCTAAAATGAGAAAAAAAGTCTAAAAAAAAAAAAAAAAAAAAAAAAAAAGGATCCTCCGATTTTTGCTACAAATTGCTTGTGTATGAGGAAGAGCTGCAGGGCCTCCATTGGGGTGATCCTCTATGTTTTCACATACTACTTATATCTATGGAAAAAAGGCAAAAATAAGTATGGGGATTATCCGCTGCATGTGAGCTGGGCTGTGGGAACCCCATTTCCATGCTTGGGTTGTGGATTCAATGTCAATTTTGGTAAAAAATTGTGTCAAACGTGATGTCTGAGAACGTGGCCTTTTCCATGCAATCCCTGTGGTACACCGGCCCCAAGAAGAACGCCGTTCACCAGTTTTGATCAGAGGGCTCCTTTAAGGCAGGGTTCACATGATCAGCTTTTGATGCAGATTTTTGAATTAAAAGCCATAGGAGCGAATGGCGAGCATGTAGGAAGGCCGGAAACTTCTTTCTTCCTGCCAGAGCAAAGGCACCATAAACGCCTTTGTGATTGCAGCCTTAAAGTGGGGTTCTGATTACTTTTGTGATCTGTGAATAAATGGGGCCACACTGTAGTCATGTGCCCGATCACAGAAGGAGGAGACTAAGAGACAGTCAGTAAGCGCTACAGACGGCTGCAGTAGTAAGCTGTAACATTCCAGGTGAATATCTGCCATTGTTTTCCCCGATTCATTGTTATAAGGCGGCGTTTCCAGCCCCAGCTGAACAGATACAGATGTAGCAGGAATATATATTCCATTATTGCATCACAGGCTGCACCATCAATCTTCATTATGTGACTGCGAGAGAGGCCGTCACCAGCCGCCCGGCCAGCGCTGTGGAGGTGGTGATTTAGCGATAAAGCGTCTTATCCCCACACTCCCTGTCAATTAACTCACATACAAACTGTCCCTTATATCCCCCTCCCCAAATCCTGCAGCCAAGGAATTGGCCGGGAGGAGGATCCCTATCATCCTCAGTCATCCCTGCTTCTGTCACGTCCCCAAAAATAAGAAAAATAGCCAATAAAAGCTAGTGCTGGAGACGCCGTCTAGAATCAAAAATCAGAAAAATTCAGAAAAGCCGCCATTGCTGCCCCTGCTCTCCACACCCTGCACGGCTGTAATGACGGTGACGGCCCCCCAGGGAGAAGTAACTGCGGACGACCGTTTTCTGGAAATGTTTCATTTACACGCAGCGGATTTATTGCACGAAAAATCTAAAACGCAGCATTGACACTGCACAGCCTGCACTGCACGTCAACGCCGAGCTAAAAACCATTCATACAGCATTACTGGCTCCATTAACGGCCTACTCAACGCCTGCAGGATAATATGGAAATGAGGCATTGTTCCAGCGTGCCCATACATCGGCTACAGGCAGCAGTCAGAGAGAGAGGCGGACACAGAAAATATCAAACATACGGCAGAGCCCAATGATATAACTTTACATCAGCAGTACTGACCAGGGTAGATGTGAATCCAGCTCTGGAGTGATGACTTGTTAAAGAGCGCAGCACAAGCTTTCCGTGTCTCCCTCTGCTCCTCCTCTCTCCATAGAGTATAATAGGAGGTGTAACCTGCATCGCAGTGAGAATTAAGTCCGGCTGAGCCGTTTTTCAGGGTGGATGACAAATTCAAAGGGAAGGTGAGAAAGAAGGGGCTCATAAGTGGGGAAGGAAGCAGACTTCCCTGCTAAGATACATTACACAGTTTCTTATTCACCTGTACTATTGATTTATGCAAAGTTTGTTGAAAGTCCAGTTACCTTTTAAATTGAGGACCACAAAGAAGTCACAGGGTTGGGACCCCACTATATTAGTCAGGACAGGGGTATTGCAGGGTGGTCACGCCATGTCAGGTGATATGTACAGTGGCCTCACCTTACCCCACCTATATGGGATGTCAGGGGTCAGAAGCACAACCTGCCGTTATCAGCTCAGGGCCTTTAATAAGGATCCATATTTTTAAAGCTATCAAGACATGTCAAGTATCACAGCCTCAAACAGGGGGCCCAGAATGCTCCTGGGGGTCGGCAGGAGCCTCAATGACACCATTACACAATTTAGTGTACAGGCACTGGAATCTGCACCGATATGGCCCATTAAGGACAGGATATGACTCTGACCTCGAGACAAACCCTAAGAGTCTTCAAGAACTGCCGGTCATTATGTCTGAGAGCAGGAAGAGAGCGAGCCCCCTGACTGCACAGCACGATCGGAGAGCAGACGTGGACAATGTGGACCCTCCAGCCCCTGAGCTCTAGATGTACATGTCTATATGACAGCACATGGTATACAATATAGACCACAGCTGCCGCAGAACTTCCTAATGCAAATCTTGGCTCATAATGCTCACCTTGCCTGCTGCAGAACCTCCTAGTACGTACCTCAGCCGCAGTGAAACCTCATTCGACACACCTCAGCTTCTGCAGAACATTGTAATACACCTCAGCTGGTGCAGAACTTCATAATGCATATTTTGGCTGCTGTGGAACCTCACACACACCTCAGTTTCTGCAGATCATTATAATACTCATCTCAGTTTCTGCAGATTATAATACTCATCTCTGCTTCTGCAGATCATTATAATACTCATCTCTGCTTCTGCAGATCATTATAATACTCATCAGACAAACCTCCGCTGCTGCAGAACCTCATCAGACAATCCTCCGCTGCTGCAGAACCTCAGACAAACCTCCGCTGCTGCAGAACCTCATCAGACAATCCTCCGCTGCTGCAGAACCTCAGACAAACCTCCGCTGCTGCAGAACCTCATCAGACAAACCTCCGCTGCTGCAGAACCTCATCAGACAATCCTCCGCTGCTGCAGAACCTCAGACAAACCTCCGCTGCTGCAGAACCTCCATCAGACAAACCTCCGCTGCTGCAGAACCTCATCAGACAAACCTCCGCTGCTGCAGAACCTCATCAGACAAACCTCCGCTGCTGCAGAACCTCATCAGACAAACCTCCGCTGCTGCAGAACCTCAGACAAACCTCCGCTGCTGCAGAACCTCATCAGACAAACCTCCGCTGCTGCAGAACCTCATCAGACAAACCTCCGCTGCTGCAGAACCTCATCAGACAAACCTCCGCTGCTGCAGAACCTCATCAGACAAACCTCCGCTGCTGCAGAACCTCAGACAAACCTCCGCTGCTGCAGAACCTCATCAGACAAACCTCCGCTGCTGCAGAACCTCATCAGACAAACCTCCGCTGCTGCAGAACCTCATCAGACAAACCTCCGCTGCTGCAGAACCTCATCAGACAAACCTCCGCTGCTGCAGAACCTCAGACAAACCTCCGCTGCTGCAGAACCTCATCAGACAAACCTCCGCTGCTGCAGAACCTCATCAGACAAACCTCCGCTGCTGCAGAACCTCATCAGACAATCCTCCGCTGCTGCAGAACCTCAGACAAACCTCCGCTGCTGCAGAACCTCATCAGACAAACCTCCGCTGCTGCAGAACCTCATCAGACAAACCTCCGCTGCTGCAGAACCTCATCAGACAAACCTCCGCTGCTGCAGAACCTCATCAAACAAACCTCCGCTGCTGCAGAACCTCATCAGACAAACCTCCGCTGCTGCAAAACCTCATCAGACAAACCTCTGCTGTTGCAGAACATTATCAGACAAACCTCCGCTATTGCAGAACATTATCAGACATAGTGTAGCTACTGTGCAACCTCCTAATGCAAACCTCAGCTGCTGCAGACTGTCCTAAATGTACGGCTGGCGTTAATACTGGGGCATCATGCAATGATGGTATGACTATTTGTATGTCGTACGATCATTCTACCTGGGCACTATATGGTCATTTCAGGCACCTACAGTTGCTTCATATGGAGATAAGGTAGGCAGAGGAGCGGGAGATCCGTCAGTGTACAGACATCCGCTCTATGAGGAGAGCTGGTCCTGGTTTCAGGAGCGTTACTTTTATGAGGCTTTATCAGGTAATGACCCGTAGGACAAAGCAGAGATCGCGCCATGAATTTATGGAGGACTTATGTGTCCTTTGTGACCAAGTGCCTGTAATCTCGCCTCTAAAGATTGCCTAGCATAAAGTAATGCAACTTGTGGAATCTGAACACTGGAGGATGGCCGCCATAACCCACCAGGCCTCTCATATCCCATAGACACTGCACAGATTATATACAGCACCCCAGGAAACAATACTGAACCCCAAACTGATAGAAATAAGACTGCACACATCCATCAGTCACACTGCCAAACAGTGCACAGTCTGCAGAGAGTGGGAACAGCGTCAGATCCCTACATCAGTGATGTCACCGCCGATCTCTGGTGACGGACAAGAGGCATTCTCAGTGATGTCACCTCTGATCTCTGGTGATGGATAGGAGGCATTCTCAGTGATGTCACCTCTGATCTCTGGTGATGGATAGGAGACATTCTCAGTGATGTCACCTCTGATCTCTGGTGATGGATAGGAGGCATTCTCAGTGATGTCACCTCTGATCTCTAGTGATGGATAGGAGGCATTCTCAGTGATGTCACCTCTGATCTCTAGTGATGGATAGGAGGCATTCTCAGTGATGTCACCTCTGATCTCTAGTGATGGATAGGAGGCATTCTCAGTGATGTCACCTCTGATCTCTAGTGATGGATAGGAGGCATTCTCAGTGATGTCACCTCTGATCTCTAGTGATGGATAGGAGACATTCTCAGTGATGTCACCGCTGATCTCTGTGATGGATAGGAGGCATTCTCAGTGATGTCACCGCTGATCTCTGTGATGGATAGAGGCATTCTCAGTGATGTCACCTGATCTCTAGTGATGGATAGGAGGCATTCTCAGTGATGTCACCTCTGATCTCTGGTGATGGATAGGAGGCATTCTCAGTGATGTCACCTGCTGATCTCTAGTGATGGATAGGAGACATTCTCAGTGATGTCACCTCTGATCTTAGTGATGGATAGGAGGCATTCTCAGTGATGTCACCTCTGATCTCTAGTGATGGATAGGAGACATTCTCAGTGATGTCACCGCTGATCTCTAGTGATGGATAGGAGGCATTCTCAGTGATGTCACCTCTGATCTCTAGTGATGGATAGGAGGCATTCTCAGTGATGTCACCTCTGATCTCTGGTGATGGATAGGAGGCATTCTCAGTGATGTCACCGCTGATCTCTGTGATGGATAGGAGGCATTCTCAGGATGTCACCTTGATCTCTAGTGATGGATAGGAGGCATTCTCAGTGATGTCACCTCTGATCTCTGGTGATGGATAGGAGCATTCTCAGTGATGTCACTCTGATTCTAGTGATGGATAGGAGGCATTTCAGTGATGTCACCTGATCTCTAGTGATGGATAGGAGACATCTCAGTGATGTCACCCTGATCTCTGTGATGGATAGGAGGCATTTCAGTGATGTCACCTGATCTCTAGTGATGGATAGGAGACATTTCAGTGATGTCACCCTGATCTTGGTGATGGATAGGAGACATTCTCAGTGATGTCACTCTGATCTCTGTGATGGATAGGAGACATTTCAGTGATGTCACCTCTGATCTCTAGTGATGGATAGGAGACATTCTCAGTGATGTCACGCTGATCTTGTGATGGATAGGAGCATTCTCAGTGATGTCACCTCTGATCTTAGTGATGGATAGGAGCATTCTCAGTGATGTACCTCTGATCTCTGTGATGGATAGGAGGCATTCTCAGTGATGTCACTCTGATCTCTAGTGATGGATAGAGGCATTCTCAGTGATGTCACCCTGATTTGTGATGGATAGGAGCATTCTCAGTGATGTCACCCTGATCTCTGTGATGGATAGGAGCATTCTCAGTGATGTCACCCTGATCTCTAGTGATGGATAGGAGGCATTCTCAGTGATGTCACCGCTGATCTCTAGTGATGGATAGAGGCATTCTCAGTGATGTCACCTCTGATCTCTGTGATGGATAGGAGACATTCTCAGTGATGTCACCTGATCTCTGGTGATGGATAGGAGCATTCTCAGTGATGTCACCTGATCTCTAGTGATGGATAGGAGGCATTCTCAGTGATGTCACCTCTGATCTCTAGTGATGGATAGGAGGCATTCTCAGTGATGTCACCTGATCTCTAGTGATGGATAGGAGGCATTCTAGTGATGTCACCCTGATCTCTAGTGATGGATAGGAGCATTCTCAGTGATGTCACCCTGATCTCTGTGATGGATAGGAGACATTCTCAGTGATGTCACCTCTGATCTCTGTGATGTAGGCATTCGGATGCACCCTACTCTGTGGTGGCATTTCAGTGAGTCACCTGATCTCTGTGTGGAGAGCTTTCATGATTCACGATCTTGTGATGGATAGACATTTCAGTGATGTCACCTGATTCTGTGGTAGAGCTTTCAGTTGTCACTGATCTCTAGTGATGATAGGATTCTCAGTGATCCCTTGATTGTGGTAGGAGATCATGTACCGATCTGTGAGATAGGATTCTCGGAGCACTGTTAGTGGGATGAGCATCTCGTGATGTACCTGATTTTGTGGATGGGCTCTCGTGATTCACCTATTGAGGAAGAGCATTCAGTGATTACGATCTCTGTGAGAAAGATTCTCAGTGATTCACTTGATCTTGTGTGGATAGAGATTTCAGTGTTCCCTGACTCTGTGAGGAAGGACATCTTGTGTACTGTCTCTGTGATAGGCATCTCAGTGATGTCACTATCTAGTGTGATGGACATTCAGTGAGTCCTGATCTGTGAGGTAGGAGCATTCTCATGTTCCTGATTTAGTGATGGTAGAGCTTCTCATGACACGACTCATGTGGTAGAGCATTCATGATGTCACTGATCTTGTGGATGAGTTCTCATGATGTCACCTGATCTTGTGAGATAGAGCTCTCGTGGTCCTGATCTCTTGAGATAGGAGTCTCAGTGAGACGATCTTGTGAGGTGAGCATCTCGTGATGCCCTGATTTGATGGATAGAGTTTCAGGAGTCCTGACTGTGATGGTAGGAGCTTCCGATGTCAGTGTCTTGTGGTAGGAATTCAGTGCACTGACTTGTGTGGTGGAGAATCCAGTGAGTACCTTCTCTGTGGAGAGATTCTGTGTTCACTATTTGTGATGGATAGGAGCTTCTGTGATTCACTGTCTTGGTGAGGTGGAAATTCTGTGATTACTCTGTCTTGGTGATGAGGGAATTTCTGATGTCACCTGCCTGTGTGATAGACATTTCAGTGAGTCCTTGATCTTGTATGGATAGGCATTTCTGTTCACTGCGTTGTAGGAGCATTTATGATGCACTTCTTGTATGGTAGGAGAATTCCATGATGTCACCGCTGATCTCTAGTGATGGATAGGAGGCATTCAGTGATGTCACCTTGATCTTAGTGATGGATAGGAGCATTCTCAGTGATGTCACCTCTGATCTTAGTGATGGATAGGAGCATTCTCAGTGATGTCACCCTGATCTCTAGTGATGGATAGGAGACATTCTCAGTGATGTCACCATTGACTCTGTGATGGATAGGAGACATTCTCAGTGATGTCACCTTGACTCTGGTGATGGATAGGAGACATTCTCAGTGATGTCACCTGATCTCTAGTGATGGATAGGAGACATTCTCAGTGATGTCACCTGATCTCTGGTGATGGATAGGAGCATTCTCAGTGATGTCACCTCTGATCTCTGGTGATGGATAGAGGCATTCTCAGTGATGTCACGCTGATCTATAGTGATGGATAGGAGACATTCTCAGTGATGTCACCGCTGATCTCTGGTGATGGATAGGAGACATTCTCAGTGATGTCACCGCTGATCTCTGGTGATGGATAGGAGGCATTCTCAGTGATGTCACCGCTGATCTCTAGTGATGAATAGGAGGCATTCTCAGTGATGTCACCTCTGATCTCTGGTGATGGATAGGAGACATTCTCAGTGATGTCACCGCTGATCTCTGGTGATGGATAGGAGACATTCTCAGTGATGTCACCGCTGATCTCTAGTGATGGATAGGAGGCATTCTCAGTGATGTCACCTCTGATCTCTGGTGATGGATAGGAGACATTCTCAGTGATGTCACCGCTGATCTCTGGTGATGGATAGGAGGCATTCTCAGTGATGTCACCGCTGATCTCTAGTGATGAATAGGAGGCATTCTCAGTGATGTCACCTCTGATCTCTGGTGATGGATAGGAGACATTCTCAGTGATGTCACCGCTGATCTCTGGTGATGGATAGGAGACATTCTCAGTGATGTCACCGCTGATCTCTAGTGATGAATAGGAGGCATTCTCAGTGATGTCACCTCTGATCTCTGGTGATGGATAGGAGACATTCTCAGTGATGTCACCGCTGATCTCTGGTGATGGATAGGAGGCATTCTCAGTGATGTCACCGCTGATCTCTAGTGATGAATAGGAGGCATTCTCAGTGATGTCACCTCTGATCTCTGGTGATGGATAGGAGACATTCTCAGTGATGTCACCGCTGATCTCTGGTGATGGATAGGAGACATTCTCAGTGATGTCACCGCTGATCTCTAGTGATGGATAGGAGGCATTCTCAGTGATGTCACCTCTGATCTCTAGTGATGGATAGAGAGGCATTCTCAGTGATGTCACCGCTGATCTCTGGTGATGAATAGGAGACATTCTCAGTGATGTCACCGCTGATCTCTGGTGATGGATAGGAGGCATTCTCAGTGATGTCACCTCTGATCTCTAGTGATGGATAGGAGGCATTCTCAGTGATGTCACCGCTGATCTCTAGTGATGAATAGGAGGCATTCTCAGTGATGTCACCTCTGATCTCTAGTGATGGATAGGAGCATTCTCAGTGATGTCACCTCTGATCTCTAGTGATGGATAGGAGACATTCTCAGTGATGTCACCGCTGATCTCTGGTGATGGATAGGAGGCATTCTCAGTGATGTCACCTCTGATCTCTGGTGATGGATAGGAGGCATTCTCAGTGATGTCACTGCTGATCCTTTCATACTGATAAATTATGCACGCGCTTCTTTATTATTTTGGACACATCTTATTCCGTCAGTCACACTATGCTCCGGTAAGACTTTAGTATTGAGGGGCCGCACCGGTCCATGCTGCCCACCGGTCGCAGGCTGTCCTGGGGGAAGGTGTGTGCACATTAATGTGCTGTGAAAGGCCACGATGCACAGTTACCCTCCTCACACAGCGAGGGGTTGGCCAGTAAAATGATGGCGGATCTCGGCCTCACTAATGATCTCGTCTCTGCTGCTGCTGCATATGTATTGGTCTCTCAGGGACATGGAGTAACAAATAAGACCTGCTGTTTATTATGCTGAGAAGCGGGAGGGGGCAGAGAAGGGACCAGCGTTCCCACCGCCATGGACCTGTCAGATCCAGCGATTTCTTATGGCATAAACAAGCTTCAGTGCCATCCCGTATGTTCCCACAGATGGAGCAGGATCTGGTGCCTGGACCCGATCCTGCACCGCAATGTACAGCAGATGGTTTGCACAGAAATCTGGAGACCACATCCAGTATTGATCAGGACTCTGACCGGGGCTCGCCACCCCTCCTCCAGAAATTAACGGGCGCACCAATCAATCACATGATCAGGGATGAGGGCCGGGAGGCGGCAGTGACGTGCCGAGCCCGCTTCTCCCCAGATACCAATATATTTCCAGCTGGGGACCCAGAGGCAAATCTCATTACGAGGACACATTGCAAAATCACACACTGTGAACGAAACGCAGGCAACAATCCGCGCTCTGCAGCCGCTAATATCCAGGTATCTACAGATACACTGACTGGCGAGAAAGGGGTTAATAGTGTAGTGGTATCATGCACACATGAGGGGTACAGCTCTAATGATGGAGTCCAGGGGGTTAGCAGGTAGGACGGATTGATTCTCGGGACTCCGGCCCAGCGGCCATGTCAGTAGTCTGCTGCTCACAAATGGCGCCATGTCATCTGTGCGCCACAATGCAATGATGATGCCGCTCCGGCCGGCGCAGGGGATCCCGGGAGGTAAGAGATTTGCAAGACTTGGCCGATAGGCTGAAGCTCAGTGTAGATCACCCAGGAGAGAGATGACCCCCAACACATTTATGGCCCAGAACTTCGACAAGATTATTTTTGCAAAAAAAATGATTTTCTAGATAAACCTTTTCCTTATGTCTAAAAATTAATCCAATTGTGTTGGGCTTCTGGCTAATGAACCTCGGCCATTGTTATACGAGATCTGGGACCCTCAGATATATTTGGCAGTAAAGGTCTTGTCTAGGGAATAATAGAAGCGCCATGTTCCATGTAATAGGGAATTAATGGGGTCCTTCGTTTCTCCATTGGCCCTTCAGTTTTGGGGTGTTCTTCACATTCGGTTTAACCATAGTTCTCGAATTTTTAGCATTTTTGCCCATCATCAGTATTTCCCCCTTTAATGTCGCCCATTATCTGTACAAATCTATTGAGAACTGAAACCATTTTGAGGTGGAAAATAAAAACAAACCTACAATTATGGGGTTGCATAAGTGTGAACACCCTCTTACAGTTGGGGCTGCCATTATGCTCCGATCATATTTCCCCCAGGTTACATAGTAGTCAGTCCACCTCGATTCTGATTATAACCTAGCTATTTCACTGTTCTAGGAAGATTTTCCTGCCAATTTCTGGTCTGTAAACAGCTGACAACACAGCAAAGGATCTCACTGTGGAAAGTGGTTAGTCAGGAGAAGGTACAAAAACATTTCCAAGGCATTAGATCTACCATGGACACTGTGAAGACATCAAGAAGGGGCTGAAGTTTGGCACAACAGTGACATTTCCCAGAATGGGGCGTCCTCAAAAATTGATGAAAAGACAAGAAAACTGTCAGGAAGCCTGCCAAGAGGCCGACAGCAACACTCAAGGAGCTGCAGGAATTTCTGGCAAATCCCGATTGAGTCCTACGTGTGACCACAATCACTCAGATTCTTCATATTTCTGGCTTATGGGGTCAAGGGGCAACACAGAAGTCTTTTCTTACAAAGAAGAACATCCAAGCCAGGCTACATTTTGCCAAAACCCAAATCAAATCTTAAAAAAAGCCAACACTACGTATCACCAGAAGATCACCATCCCTACAGTGAGGCATGGTGGGGGCAGCATTGTCCTTTGGGGCAGATGGACCTGCAGCTTTAGTCAAGGCTAAGGGAATAATGAGCAGTTCCAAATGTCGGTCAGTTCTACATCAAAACTTTCAAGGCCTCTGCCGAAAAGTCAAAGATGAAGAAGACTAAGCAACCTGCAAATCATCAAAAGGACGGCTTCACTAGAGTTTTGGAGTAGCCAAGACCTGAGTCCAGGGGACAATCTGCATTGACCTGAAGAGGGCGCTGTACACAGGAGATGCCCCTGTAATCTGACAGATGTGGAGCTGCTGCCAGGAGGAGCAAGCAAAGATCACCAATTCTACATGTGCCGTGCTGAAAGACCCCAAAACGAAAAAAAACAAAACGGAACGCTGCCAGAAGTTCACAGGAGTCTTCACGAGGTTATTAGTCTAAGGGTGTGCAGATTTATGCAACATTATTTTACCTCTTTATTTTTCTTTTTCCACTCGAAAATATTTCAATTAAATTGTACAGATTAAAATCAACATTAAAAGGCAGAGAAAGTCTGACATTTTTTTTTCCAGAGGGGAGTGAAGACTTTATATCCACTGTACATACCTATATACACACACACGCAGATTTACTTAGAGGGGAATGCAGTGAGAGCAGAGAACTGATGGCAGCTGCGCATTATCTGTGGATCAGCTTACTGGAGTATTACTGGTGCGGCCTGCACACGTTCACCGTACACGGCTCTCACCCGGGAAAGTGGATTATGGCACAGGCCCATCGTCACTGCCGAGGGGAGAGAGCGGGAGCGTACAGTCATATAGGGAGGGGAGCACCTATGTGTCCTGAGCTATGTAACCATAAAACCCCAACACCATGCAACCTACCGCACACTGTATGTAACATGACCATACACTGTGGCAGTAGTGGGATCTCCACAGGATCCGCCAACACTCGACCACTGACAACCCACAGAACTTTATCATTCACATTTCCAGTGATTTGGAGTCAGAGGAAGGTTCCCACGGACGGTCCCTGCAGTATGTGACAGCTGTGTCAGGACATATGTCAGTAAGGTCACGAGCGGCCTAATGTACACAAAGCAGCACACGTCCAAAGGTTGTGGGTGCAAATGCCCAAAACTGGACCCAAAAGCAGCACATATCTAAACCCTACAGGCGCAGCTCTCCAGGACGACGGCAGAGCAGAAGTCTCATCTGTCCCTACATGGCGAGGGGCAGGTCATCCGCACACACGGGGCTGGCACTGTGGTGCGCTTTGTGCACGGAGGCGTCCCGCTCCCTTTAGGATGGGGATACAATGTCTCCATGTCAGATCCATCTCTGGGAACAGCACAGGAGGCTCCTTCCTCTGATGCCGCGGCTCCATCTGGAGTGATGCTGACACTCGGGGGGCACGGCCCACTCATCATCTGCGGCACCCAGCGGGTACAAGGAACGGTGAAGCCTGAGCACGGCCAGATCTGCAGAGGGTTCATGAGGCTGAGGACTGGAGCTCCTCAGTGGACCGACAGCGGGCTCCACATCAGGGGGCCCTGACCGTGTGGCCCTCAGTAGGTTACATGACCCGGAAAATGTGTAGGGGCCCTCATACTATACATGACATGGAGTATCCAGGGCCCTCACCCTGCTCACACCAGCCAGCCCTCACCCGGCACACACCGCCAGACCTCACCCGGCACACACCAGCCAGACCTCCAGGGCCCTCACTGCTCACACCAGCCAGCCTCACCCGGCACACGATCCGGCCCTCACCATCCAACCCTCCAGGGGCCTCACTGGCACGCACCAGCCAGCCCTCCAGGGGCCCTCACCGGCACACACCAGCCAGCCCTCACCCGGCACACACCAGCCAGACCTCCAGGGGCCCTCACCTGCTCACCCCAGCCAGCCCTCACCGGGCACACGATCCGGCCCTCACCATCCAACCCCTCAGGGGCCTCACCTGGCACGCACCAGCCAGCCCTCACCCGGCCACACACCAGCCAGACCTCACCCGGCACACACCAGCCAGCCCTCCAGGGGGCCCTCACCCGGCACACACCAGCCAGACCTCACCCGGCACACACCAGCCAGCCCTCCAGGGGCCCTCACCCGGCACACACCAGCCAGAACCTCACCCGGCACACCACCAGCCAGCCCTCCAGGGGCCCTCCCGGCCACACACCAGCCAGACCTCACCCGGCACACACCAGCCAGCCCTCCAGGGCCCTCACCCGGCACACACCAGTCAGCCCTCACCCGGCACACACTAGCCAGACCTCCAGGGGCCCTCACCCTGCTCACACCAGCCAGCCCTCACCCGGCAGACGATCCGGCCCTCACAATCCAACCCTCCAGGGGCCTCACCTGGCACGCACCAGCCAGCCCTCACCCGGCAACACACCAGCCAGCCCTCACCCGGCACACACCAGCCAGACCTCCAGGGGCCCTCACCCTGCTCACACCAGCCAGCCCTCACCCGGCACACGATCCGGCCTCACCATCCAACCCTCCAGGGGCCTCACCCGGCACGCACCAGCCAGCCCTCACCCGGCACACACCAGCCAGCCCTCCAGGGGCCCTCACCTGCTCACACCAGCCAGCCCTCACCCGGCACACACCAGCCAGACCTCACCCGGCACACACCAGCCGCCCTCCAGGGGCCCTCACCCGGCACACACCAGTCAGCCCTCACCCGGCACACACTAGCCAGCCCTCCAGGGGACCTCAACTGGCACACACAATCTGGCCCTCAGGGGCCCTCACCATCCAACCCTCCAGGGGCCCTCACCCGGCACACACCATCGGTCCTCCAGGGGCCCTCACCCAGCACACACCAGCCAGCCAGCCCTCACCCAGCACACACCATCTGGCCCTCCAGGGGCCCTCAACCAGCACACACACCATCTGGCCCTCCAGGGGCCCTCAACCAGCACACACCATCTGGCCCTTACCCTGCTCACACCCATCCGGCCCTCCAGGGCCCTCAACCAGCACACACCATCTGGCCCTTAACCTGATCACACACCAGCCAGCCCTCCAGGGGCCCTCACCCAGCACACACCATCCAGCCCTCCAGGGGCCCTCACCCAGCACACACCATCGGCCCTCCAGGGGCCCTCACCCAGCACACACCATCCGGCCCTCCAGGGGCCCTCACCCAGCACACACCATCCGGCCCTCCAGGGGCCCTCAACCAGCATACACCATCCGGCCCTCACCCAGCACACACATCCGGCCCTCCAGGGGCCCTCCACCCAGCACACACCAGCCAGCCCTCATCCAGCACACACCATCCGGCCCTCCAGGGGCCCTCACCCAGCACACACAGCCAGCCCTCACCATCCGGCCCTCCAGGGGCCCTCACCCAGCACACACCAGCCAGCCCTCACCATCCGGCCCTCCAGGGACCCTCATCCTGTACACACCATCCAGCTCTTCAGGGGGCCCTCATCCCGTACACACTATGCAACCCCCTCCAAAGGGACCCCCATCCTGTACACACTGTAGAGCTCCCCCAGGGGCCCTCATCCTGCACACTGGTCATGTCCTCCTGGGGCCCTCAAACTCGTATGTACTGAGCAGCCCTCCAGGGGCCCCTCATCCTGTACACATGGGTTAGTCCTCTAGGGGCTCTCATCCTGTACACACCATGCAGCCCTCCAAGGGCCCTCATCCCGTAGGCACCAATTTGTAATCCAGGGGCCCTCAACCCGTACGCACCAATTTGTAATCCATGGGGCCCTCAACCCGTACGCACCAGTTAGTAATCCAGGGGCCCTCATCCCGTATACACTGAGCAGCCCTCCAGGGGGCCCTCATCCCTTACACACCGTGCAGCCTCCAGGGGCCCTCATCCCGTACACACACCGTGCAGTCCTCCAGGGGCCCTCATCCCATACACAACGTGCAGCCCTCCAGGGGCCCTCATCCCGTACACACCTCCAGGGGCCCTCACCCCACACACACCGTGCAGCCTCCAGGGGCCCTCATCCCACCTGTACATACCTCCAGGGGCCCTCACCCCACACACACCGTGCAGCCTCCAGGGGCCCTCACCCCGCACACACCTCCAGGGGGCCCTCATCCCACCTGTACATACCTCCAGGGGCCCTCATCCAGTACACACCTCAGGGGCCCTCACCCCGCACACACCCCCCCAGGGATCCTTACCCCGCACACACTCCCAGGGGCCCTCACCCCGCACACACCCCCAGGGGCCCTCACCCAGTACACACCTCGGGGCCCTCACCCCGCACACACCTCCGGGGCCCTCACCCCGCACACACCTCCGGGGCCCTCACCCCGCACACACCCCGGGGCCCTCACCCCCACACACCCCCAGGGGCCCTCACCCCGTACACACCCCCAGGGGCCCTCACCCCGTACACACCTCCGGGGCCCTCACCCCGCACACACCTCCGGGGCCCCACCCCCGCACACCACCCCCAGGGGCCCTCACCCTGTACACACCCCCAGGGGCCCTCACCCTGTACACACCCCCAGGGGCCCTCACCCCGTACACACCCCCGGGGCCCTCACCCCGCACACACCTCCGGGGCCCTCACCCGCACACACCCCCAGGGGCCCTCACCCGTACACACCCCCCAGGGGCCCTCACCCCGCACACACCCCCCAGGGGCCCTCACCCGTACACACCCCCGGGGCCCTCACCCCGCACACCCCCAGGGGCCCTCAGCAGCTCTTACCTCCGTCGGAGTAGGTCTCGGTGCCGTAGCCATCCTGCAGCCGTTGGTCCAGGTGCCCTCGTACTTGGCGCCGTTGCCCGCGCACTCCCGCACCCCGTAGCGGCCCTTGAAGCCGTGGCTCCACTCCGCCGCGGTACACCCACTTGCCCTTGCTCTCCACGCCGATGCCGTGGCGCTTGCCCTGCGCCCAGGTGCCCTGGTAGGTGTTGCCGCTGGGCCAGGGTGTAGACGCCCAGGACCTCGAAGCCGTGCGACCAGGAGCCCGTGTACTCGCCCTGGCCCTTGGGACCGGTGCAGATGCCGTGGCCGTGCGCCTTGCCGTCCTGCCAGCCGCCGCCGTAAGACCCCCCATCGTCAAAGTTAAATCTTCCCCCGTGGACATGCACGTACCGCGGCCCCTGCACACACGCTGTGAAGACGGGGCTCCGGGGGGCCCGGGGCTCAGCACAGGGGCGCACTCAGGGACCCCGGGCTCCCCAGCATTCCGGGGGATGCTCGCCGTGTACGGGGGGGATGAGCACTGCAGCTGCCGAGCCCTCTGCCTCCTCCTCCCGTCCGTGCCCGGCCCCGCCTCCTCCTCCTCCCGCTGCATTGGCTGCTGCCCCCGGGACGATGGAGCTCGGCAGCGCCCCCTGCGCTCACAGGACGCAGCGACTGCGCAACACGGCGCAGCGGGACCTCTGCCCAGACAGCGGCGCCGGGCGGCGTGCCAGCGGGGGGTCCGGTGCAGGGGGTCCGTGGCGGCAGTGCCAGCGGGGGGTCCGGGGCGGCGGGGTCCGGGGCGGCGGGGCGGGGGGTCCGGCCGGTACTGCCAGTGGGGGGTCCGGGGCAGGGGGTCCGTGGCGGCAGTGCCAGCGGGGGGTCCGGGGCAGGGGGTCCGGGGCGGCAGTGCCAGCGGGGGGTCCGGGGCAGGGGGCCGTGGCGGCAGTGCCAGCGGGGGGTCCGGGGCAGGGGGTCCGGGGCGGCAGTGCAGCGGGGGGTCCGGGCGGCAGTGCCAGCGGGGGGGGCCAGAGGTCCGGGGAGTGAGGGGAGCCAGGGGTATAAATGCGTGTAAGGCACCCACGTGACCTGATAGCAAGGTATACAGCCAGGGGCACCTGGAACCAGATACACCCCAGTGTCACCATACATTTCCACTACTGTCACCAGATACACCCCAGTGTCACCATACACACACTACTGTCACCAGATACACCCAGTGTCACCATACATACCCACTACTGTCACCAGATACCCCCAGTGTCACCATACATACCACTACTGTCACCAGATAAACCCCAGTGTCACCATACATACCACTAATGTCACCACTACACCCCAGTGTCACCATACACACCACTACTGTCACCAGATACACCCCAGTGTCACCATACACACCACTAATGTCACCAGATACACCCCAGTGTCAACCATACATACCATACTGTCACCAGATACACCCCAGTGTCACCATACACACCACTACTGTCACCAGATACACCCAGTGTCACCATACATACCACTACTGTCACAGATACACCCCAGTGTCACCATACACACCACTAATGTCACCACTACACCCCAGTGTCACCATACACACCACTACTGTCACCAATACACCCCAGTGTCACCATACATACCACTACTGTCACCAGATAACCCAGTGTCACCATACATTACACTACTGTCACCAGATACACCCCAATGTCACCATACATACCACTACTGTCACCAGATACACCCCAGTGTCACCATAACACCACTAATGTCACCAGATACACCCAGTGTCACCATACATACCACTACTGTCACCAGATACACCCCAATGTCACCATACATACCACTACTGTCACCAGATACACCCCAGTGTCACCATACATACCACTAATGTCACCAGATACACCCCAGTGTCACCATACATACCACTAATGTCACAGATACACCCCAATGTCACCATACATACCACTACTGTCACCAGATACACCCCAGTGTCACCATACATACCACTACTGTCACCAGATACACCCCAGTGTCACCATACATACCACTACTGTCACCAGATACACCCCAGTGTCACCATACACACCACTAATGTCACCAGATACACCCCAGTGTCACCATACATACCACTACTGTCACCAGATACACCCCAATGTCACCATACATACCACTAACTGTCACCAGATACACCCCAGTGTCACCATACATACCACTACTGTCACCAGATACACCCCAGTGTCACCATACACACCACTAATGTCACCAGATACACCCAGTGTCACCATACATACCACTAATGTCACCAGATACACCCCATGTGTCACCATCACACCACTAATGTCACCAGATACACCCCAGTGTCACCATACACACCACTACTGTCACCAGATACACCCCAGTGTCACCATACATACCACTACTGTCACCAGATACACCCCAGTGTCACCATACACACCACTACTGTCACCAGATACACCCCAGTGTCACCATACCACTAATGTCACCAGATACACCCCAGTGTCACCATACACACCACTACTGTCACCAGATACACCCCAGTGTCACCATACATACCACTAATGTCACCAGATACACCCCAGTGTCACCATACATACCACTAATGTCACCAGATACACCCCAGTGTCACCATACACACCACTAATGTCACCAGATACACCCAGTGTCACCATACACACCACTATGTCACCAGATACACCCCAGTGTCACCATACATACCACTACTGTCACCAGATACACCCCAGTGTCACCATACACACCACTACTGTCACCAGATACACCCCAGTGTCACCATACCACTAATGTCACCAGATACACCCCAGTGTCACCATACACACCACTACTGTCACCAGATACACCCCAGTGTCACCATACACACCACTAATGTCACCAGATACACCCCAGTGTCACCATACACACACTAATGTCACCAGATACACCCCAGTGTCACCATACACACCACTACTGTCACCAGATACACTCCAGTGTCACCATACACACCACTACTGTCACCAGATACACCCCAGTGTCACCATACACACCACTAATGTCACCAGATACACCCCAGTGTCACCATACACACCACTAATGTCACCAGATACACCCCAGTGTCACCATACATACCACTAATGTCACCAGATACACCCCAGTGTCACCATACACACCACTAATGTCACCAGATACACCCCAGTGTCACCATACACACCACTACTGTCACCAGATACACCCCAGTGTCACCATACACACCACTAATGTCACCAGATACACCCCAGTGTCACCATACACACCACTAATGTCACCAGATACACCCCAGTGTCACCATACACACCACTAATGTCACCAGATACACCCCAGTGTCACCATACATACCACTAATGTCACCAGATACACCCCAGTGTCACCATACATACCACTAATGTCACCAGATACACCCCAGTGTCACCATACATACCACTAATGTCACCAGATACACCCCAGTGTCACCATACACACCACTACTGTCACCAGATACACCCCAGTGTCACCATACACACCACTACTGTCACCAGATACACCCCAGTGTCACCATACACACCACTAATGTCCCCAGATACACCCCAGTGTCACCATACACACCACTAATGTCACCAGATACACCCCAGTGTCACCATACATACCACTAATGTCACCAAATACACCCCAGTGTCACCATACACACCACTAATGTCACCAGATACACCCCAGTGTCACCATACATACCACTACTGTCACCAGATACACCCCAGTGTCACCATACACACCACTAATGTCACCAGATACACCCCAGTGTCACCATACACACCACTAATGTCACCAGATACACCCATGTCACCACAGATACCACTAAATGTCACCAGATACACCCCAGTGTCACCATACATACCACTAATGTCACCAGATACACCCAGTGTCACCATACACACCACTAATGTCACCAGATACACCCCAGTGTCACCATACACACCACTAATGTCACCAGATACACCCCAGTGTCACCATACACACCACTAATGTCACCAGATACACCCCAGTGTCACCATACACACCACTAATGTCACCAGATACACCCCAGTGTCACCATACACACCACTAATGTCACCAGATACACCCCAGTGTCACCATACACACCACTAATGTCACCAGATACACCCCAGTGTCACCATACATACCACTAATGTCACCAGATACACCCCAGTGTCACCATACATACCACTAATATCACCAGATACACCCCAGTGTCACCATACACACCACTAATGTCACCAGATACACCCCAGTGTCACCATACACACCACTAATGTCACCAGATACACCCCAGTGTCACCATACATACCACTAATGTCACCAGATACACCCCAGTGTCACCATACATACCACTAATGTCACCAGATACACCCCAGTGTCACCATACATACCATTAATGTCACCAGATACACCCAGTGTCACCATACATACCACTAATGTCACCAGATACACCCCAGTGTCACCATACCACTAATGTCACCAGATACACCCCAGTGTCACCATACCACTAATGTCACCAGATACACCCCAGTGTCACCATACCACTAATGTCACCAGATACACCCCAGTGTCACCATACCACTAATGTCACCAGATACACCCCAGTGTCACCATACCACTAATGTCACCAGATACACCCCAGTGTCACCATACATACCACTAATGTCACCAGATACACCCCAGTGTCACCATACATACCACTAATGTCACCAGATACACCCCAGTGTCACCATACACTAATGTCACCAGATACACCCGTGTCACCATACCACTAATGTCACCAGATACACCCCAGTGTCACCATACATACCACTAATGTCACCAGATACACCCCAGTGTCACCATACATACCACTGATGTCACCAGATACACCCCAGTGTCACCATACATACCACTAATGTCACCAGATACACCCCAGTGTCACCATACATACCACTAATGTCACCAGATACACCCCAGTGTCACCATACATACCACTAATGTCACCAGATACACCCCAGTGTCACCATACACACCACTAATGTCACCAGATTGTCATGTGTGCATTGCCACGAAGATCGTCGCGGTTGCACATTCTGACTTCTCACAGCTGAGTTGCTGTTTCTTTGTGTTTGGCAGTTAGGGAGTTAATTCTGTCTGTGCTCAGTTCTGGGACTGGGTGCAGTTTCTCCCGGCTGCAATTAATTATTTGTTGATTGGTTTCCTTTAAATCTCTGGTTGTCTGTGTTGGGAGTTGCCAGTGAAATTCTTCATGCAGACCACAGATAGGATTGTATCTGTATAGACTTAAGTTAAAGAGCTCCTTAGTTGTTTTAAGCTCACCTTGCTTAGAGTTTAATATCCCAGATCATTTATGTTCCTTCTGTGTTTGAGTGTGTATGCAAGTCTGTGTTTTCTCCAGTCTGTCCAATATGTCTAATCTGTGTATTTAGCAGAGATCAGCCCGTATTCCTTTGGTGGTAATCAGTATCCTTCTTAGGACTGATTACAGGTTCAGGGACTGATAGGAGACAGGGTTAGGCTGGAGACTTGGACCTCTGAACCTTTATCAGTACCTCCAAGGTGAGGGATTAGTTAGGACCCCAGTTTAGGGTCAGGTTAGACCCCCGGTCCTCCTCTTTCCTGTGACAGTGTATCAAGTCCTCAAGATTAACCCTGAGTTCAACGGATTTCGTGTCAGATAAATCTATTCTATATTTACATGCTGATGTTGCTAATCTATATGTTGTATAGAGTGTTGTTCTTTTAAGAATAGTTTACTGACATCGTACACATATCATAAGACCGCGTGACATTTTCACTGGCCAATAAAATTATTCCCAGTTGCCATGGATCCAGTAGCCCAGCTGGCTCTGCAGTTGCAGGGATTATCCATGGAGCTGACGGACATTAAGTCCAAAGTTTTGTCTCCCTCGGAGCAAACCAGATTTGAACCTAAAGTAGCTCTCCCGGACAGGTTCACTGGTGGGCGAGACAAATTTTTTACCTTCAGGGAAGCATGTAAATTGTATTTTCGGCTTCGGCCTCGATCATCAGGGAGTGAAGAGCAGAGAGTGGGAATTGTTATCTCGCTCCTACAAGGGGACCCTCAATCCTGGGCCTTCTCCCTTCCTCCGGGATCCCCGGCTCTACAGTCAGTAGATCGATTTTTTACTGCCCTGGGTTTGGTATATGATGACCCAGATCGGGTCTCTCTTGCTGAGACAAAATTACGTAAGATACAGCAGGGAGATCGTCCGGCGGAGGAATTTGCTTCTGAGTTCCGTAGATGGGCCACAGATACTCAGTGGAATGACCCAGCTCTTAGAAGCCAGTTTTGTCATGGCTTTCTGACAAATTAAAGGACGTTTTGGCTCAGTATGATTCTCCTCCATCACTGGAGGCTGCTATGGCCCTAGCTATCCGTACTGATAGACGGCTCCGGGAGAGGTGCGAGGTAACTCCGCCCCCTGTTGTTACTCCACCTACTACTAAAGTCCCTTATGTTGAGGTTCCCCTTGTCTGTTCGGAGGAGCCTATGCAGTTGGGAGGGACATCATTTCGTAGGAGGGGATTGGCGGTACGCCGCAGGACTAGAAGGTGTTTCTTCTGCGGGAAAGAGGGACATTTTGTTGGGGGATGTCCATCCCGTGCCTTGTTGAGCAAAAAGTCGCCGGAAAACTGTTAATCCCAGGTTGTGTGGTGGACGACAACCTGGGAGTATGTATTTCGTCCGCTAGTTCTTCTCAGTTCCTTGTACCAGTGGAGGTGGTGGTTGGTACGAGAGTGGAGAGATTTTCTGTTCTTCTTGATAGTGGGTCCGGGGCTAATCTGGTTGACGCTCAGTTTGCTCAGGCTCAAGGTATGCATCTGAGTGTATTGGTCAAACCGATCCCTATATTCTCCATTGACGCCAGGCCTCTCGGCCAAGGTAGCTTTGTTCATGAGGTTCATAACATTGACCTTCGGGTAGGGGCAATACATAGGGAACTATTATCTTGTTATGTGTTGGAGGGTCTACCTACTCCTATTGTGTTGGGACTTCCTTGGTTGGTTAAACATAACCCTGTGATTAATTGGCAGTCCAGAGATATAAGCCAATGGGGGGAGTTTTGCAAAAGTAACTGCATGAACACAGTCATCAGTGCGGTCGTGCCTAGTACTTTGCCTCCTTTTTTGGAGGACTTTGGGGATGTGTTCTCTGAGGAGGGGTGTCAGGAGTTGCCTCCTCATCGCGTGTATGACTGCTCTATTAATTTACTTCCTGATGCTAAGTTACCTAAAGCTAGGTTATATAACCTTTCTGGTCCTGAGAGGCAGGCTATGAAAGATTATATTTCGGAGAGTCTGGCCAAAGGGCATATTAGACCTTCATCTTCCCCAGTGGCCGCGGGGTTCTTCTTTGTGAAGAAAAAAGATGGAGGCCTATGCCCTTGCTTGGATTTCCGCGAACTTAATCGGATTACTGTTCGAGATCCGTATCCACTCCCTCTGATTCCTGATCTCTTCAATCAAATTGTTGGCGCCAAATGGTTCTCTAAATTGGATCTCAGGGGGGCGTATAATCTGATTAGGATAAAAGAGGGGGATGAGTGGAAAACGGCGTTTAACACGCCGGAGGGACATTATGAGAACCTTGTCATGCCTTTTGGTCTGACTACTGCACCAGCAGTGTTCCAACATTTTGTTAATGACATTTTTCGTCATCTGGTGGGGCTGTTTGTGGTCGTATATTTGGATGACATTTTAATTTACTCACCAGATCTTGTGTCTCACCAGGAGCATGTGAGACAGGTGTTGCAGATCTTGCGAGACAATAAACTATACGCCAAACTGGAAAAGTGTGTATTCGCCGTACAGGAACTTCAGTTTTTGGGTTTCTTGGTGTCAGCCTCCGGTTTCCGTATGGACCCTGAAAAGGTGAGAGCAGTGCTTGAATGGGATCAGCCAGAGGATCTTAAGGCTCTGCAGCGTTTTCTGGGGTTTGCTAACTACTACCGGAAATTTATTTGTAATTTCTCATCTGTTGTCAAACCTCTCACTGACATGACAAGAAAAGGGACGGATTTTTCTAAATGGTCGGACAAAGCTTGCCAAGCTTTTTCCTCTTTGAAAAAATGTTTTGCTTCGGCACCCGTTCTCATCCAACCAGATGCATCACAGCCGTTCGTTGTGGAGGTGGACGCGTCTGACGTAGGGGTGGGTGCAATATTGTCCCAGGGTCCGTCCCCTGGTAAATGGCATCCGTGCGCTTTCTTTTCTAAAAAATTGTCGTCCGCCGAAAGGAATTATGATATCGGCAATAGGGAACTTTTGGCCATTAAGTTGGCTTTTGAAGAATGGCGTCACTTTTTGGAGGGGGCAGTCCACCCGGTCACCGTCATTACTGATCACAAGAACCTGCTGTATTTGGAATCTGCTAAGCGTCTGAATTCCAGACAAGCTCGATGGTCGTTGTTTTTTACCAGGTTTAATTTTGTTGTCACTTATCGCCCTGGATCTAAGAATGTTAAGGCGGATGCCTTGTCTCGCAGTTTCCCAGGGGCCGGGAAAATGGATGACCCGATTCCTATCCTTCAGGAGGGGGTGGTAGTGTCGGCTGTATGTTCTGAGCTTGAGGAGGAGGTGTTAGAGGCTCAGGGGACGCCCCTGCAGGACCTCCAGGGAGACTGTTTGTCCCAAATCAGTTGAGACAAAAGGTTATTGAGGCACATCATAATTCTGCTTTAGCAGGACATCCAGGGAGTAAGGCTACTTTAGATCTCCTTTCTCGCCGGTTTTGGTGGCCTAACGTTAATAAAGATGTTTTAACTTTTGTCGCGTCCTGTGGGGTTTGTGCTCGCTCTAAGACCCCTCATACCCGTCCGTCTGGGACCCTCTTACCCTTGAAACTTCCGGAGCGTCCATGGACTCATTTGTCTATGGACTTCATCACGGACCTTCCTCAGTCGTCAGGGAAGACTGTCATACTGGTGGTTGTTGACAGGTTCAGTAAGATGGCACATTTCATTGCTCTTCCTGCACTCCCTAATGCTAAAACTCTGGCGCAGGTGTTCATTGGGGAGATTGTGAGACTTCATGGGTTGCCTTCTGATGTGGTGTCAGATAGGGGGTCTCAGTTTGTGTCCAAGTTTTGGAGGGCATTTTGTTTACGTCGGGGGATGCAATTGTCATTTTCCTCGGCTTTTCATCCGCAGACCAATGGTCAGACAGAGCGTCTGAATCAAAGCCTAGAGACTTATCTTCGGTGTTTTGTCTCAGAGAACCAGGAGGACTGGTCTTCTTTCTTGCCTCTGGCAGAGTTCGCTCTTAACAACAGGCGGAGCGAGTCCACTGGTAAGTCCCCGTTTTTTGGGGCATATGGTTTTCATCCCCAGTTTTGTACATTCAATGGGGGGTCCCTTCTGGGGTTCCTGAGGAGGAGCGTTTCTCGTCGTCACTTGCTTCAGTGTGGAGAGGTGTATTGAATAATCTGAGTGTTATGGGGAACCGTTATAAACGTATGGCTGATAGGAGGAGAGTTTCTGGTCCAGATCTTAATGTGAACGATCTGGTATGGTTGTCTACCAGGAATATAAAACTTAAAGTTCCCTCCTGGAAGCTGGGCCCCAGATTCATCGGGCCGTACAGGATCAGTTCCATAATTAATCCTGTGGCATTTCGTCTGGACCTCCCTCCTACGTTTAAAATCCACAATGTGTTCCACAAGTCATTACTTAAGAGGTACGTGGCACCAGTCATACCATCACCTCTACCTCCTCCTCCAGTGGTGGTCAATGGTAACTTGGAGTTTCAAGTGTCAAAGATCATTGACTCACGTCTGAATCGCCGGTCCCTTCAGTACTTGGTGCATTGGAAGGGGTATGGTCCAGAGGAGAGGACGTGGGTTCCTGCGTCTGACATTAACGCAGATCGTTTGGTGCGGACCTTCCACAGAACTCACCCGGGCAAACCTGGCCCTGAGGGTCCGGAGGCCCCTCGTAGAAGGGGGGGTACTGTCATGTGTGCATTGCCACGAAGATCGTCGCGGTTGCACATTCTGACTTCTCACAGCTGAGTTGCTGTTTCTTTGTGTTTGGCAGTTAGGGAGTTAATTCTGTCTGTGCTCAGTTCTGGGACTGGGTGCAGTTTCTCCCGGCTGCAATTAATTATTTGTTGATTGGTTTCCTTTAAATCTCTGGTTGTCTGTGTTGGGAGTTGCCAGTGAAATTCTTCATGCAGACCACAGATAGGATTGTATCTGTATAGACTTAAGTTAAAGAGCTCCTTAGTTGTTTTAAGCTCACCTTGCTTAGAGTTTAATATCCCAGATCATTTATGTTCCTTCTGTGTTTGAGTGTGTATGCAAGTCTGTGTTTTCTCCAGTCTGTCTAATATGTCTAATCTGTGTATTTAGCAGAGATCAGCCCGTATTCCTTTGGTGGTAATCAGTATCCTTCTTAGGACTGATTACAGGGTTCAGGGACTGATAGGAGACAGGGTTAGGCTGGAGACTTGGACCTCTGAACCATTATCAGTACCTCCAAGGTGAGGGAATAGTTAGGACCCCAGTTTAGGGTCAGGTTAGACCCCCGGTCCTCCTCTTTCCTGTGACAGTGTATCAAGTCCTCAAGATTAACCCTGAGTTCAACGGATTTCGTGTCAGGTAAATCTATTCTATATTTACATGCTGATGTTGCTAATCTATATGTTGTATAGAGTGTTGTTCTTTTAAGAATAGTTTACTGACATCGTACACATATCATAAGACCGCGTGACACAGATACCCCCAGTGTCACCATACACACCACTAATGTCACCAGATACACCCCAGTGTCACCATACATACCACTAATGTCACCAGATGTCATCCCAGTATCACCACAGATACCACTAATGTCACCAGATACACCCCAGTGTCACCGAAGATACCACTAATGTCACCGGATGTCACCACAGATACCACTAATGTCACCAGATACACCCCAGTATCACCACAGATACCACTAATGTCACCGGATGTCACCACAGATACCACTAATGTCACTAGATATACCCCCAATATCACCACAGGTACTACCAATATCACCAAAAATGCCCCGAATGTCGCTAGCTGTACCCCAGTATCCCCACAGATACCCTTAATGTTACCATAGAGACCAATAATATAAAAAGACTGACCGTACCTTCCAAAGAGAAATCAAGTGCGGACAGGGGCTTACTAAAGCCCCCGTCTCACATAGCGATATCACTAGCGAGATCGCTGCTGAGTCACTAGTTTTGTGATGCAGCAGCGAGCTCACCAGCGATATCGCTGTGTGTGACATTCAGCGACGATCAGCCCCCCTGCCGGGTATCGCTGATCGTCGCTGAATGTCCTGAACATTTTTTTGATCGGTGGTTTCCCGCTGACAGGCACGCATCGCTGCGTGTGACAGGCGGGAGACCAGCGATCCGCTGGTAACCAAGGTACACAGTGGGTTTCCAGGTGCGGGGCTGTGCCTAGAAACCCGCTGTGTACATTGGATACCAGCGCCCTGATGCAGGGCGCTGGTATCCAAGGTACACTGCGGGTAACTAAGCGATGTTACCCGCAGTGTCGCTGTCCCAGATCACTGCCTGTTTGGCAGCTCAGCAGCGATCATGTAGCGATACACCAGCGATCCTGACAAGTGCATATCGTTGTCGGGATCGCTGGTGTATCGTTATGTGAGACTAAGAGTAGCCATATCCACATATACCCAACAAATAAAGCCGCACTCTGCAGCGCTATAGCATGCAAGCATTAAATATATGAATTGAATTACTGCTCTTGATAATTGGAAATATTTAGACTATGTGGCGCTTATATTGGCCAGTTCATGTGTGCCCAGCAGCCATGATAAGGAGATTCTCCCTGCTCGGACCTATCCTAATGTAAATCCTCTCCGAGGCTGAAGCCTACAATTACAGTGGGAGAATAAGTATTTGATGCTCTGCCGATTTTGCAAGTTTTCCCACCTACAGTGGGTAGGGAAAGTATTCAGACCCTTTACATTTTTCACTCTTTGTTTCATTGCAGCCATTTGGTAAATTCAATAAAGTTCATTTTTCCTTATTAATGTGCACTCTGCACTCCATCTTTACTGAAAAAAATAGAAATGTAGAAATATTTGCAAATTTATTACAAAAGAAAAACTGAAATCTCACATGGTCATAAGTTTTCAGACCCTCTGCTTAGACACTCATATTTACGTCACATGCTGTCCATTTCCTTGTGATCCTCTTTGAAATGGTTCTACTCCTTCATTGGAGTCCAGCTGTGTGTAATTAAACTGATAGGACTTGATTTGTAAAGGCGACACCTGTCTATATAAGACCTCACAGCTCACAGTGCATGTCAGACCAAATGAGAATCATGAGGCCAAAGGAACTGGCCAAGGAGCTCAGAGACAGAATTGTGGCAAGGCACAGATCTGGCCAAGGTTACAAAAGAATTTCTGCAGTACTGAAGGTTCCTAAGAGCACAGTGGCCTCCATAATCCTTAAATGGAAGAAGTTTGGGACCACCAGAAGTCTTCCTAGACCTGGCCGTCCAGCCAAACTGAGCAATCATGGGAGAAGAGTGTTGTGAATGGGTTTCAGATGAGTTCTGAGCAGAGGCTCCCTCTGGTGGTTACAAGCGGTGCTAGTGAAGATTGTGAGGACTGGGAATCAGGTGTTACTGACTGGTCTTATATAAGGGAGTCATTTTCCCATCAGGGTTGCCGGTGATCAATTGTTCTGGTCTGAATCCTTCATTCCAGTTTCCCTTGTAGCCTGCTGTGTCGTTTCTGCATCTCCTGCTTACAGATAAGACTTTTGCTTCTTTTGTGTTTGTGCTATATTTTTGCATTTTGTACTGCACTTCTTTGGGGGCCTTCAGGGTCCCCTCTGGGGCTTCTGCCCTCTCAGTTTAGTTCAGCCACTGAGTTTTGTTCTTTTGCTTTTTCCAGTTTTTTCAGTGGCTGCTGTTTTGATTTTGTTACACCAGAGAACTAATTTAGGTGGTAGAGGTCGTGTGATCTCAGGTGATTTTGAAATTAGTAGAGTTGGTGTTTTTTCAGGGTTTTCTGGGATTGCAGTAAGTACCCTTCCTATCCTTTTCTATTTAGATAGTTTGGGCCCCGGCGTTTGCTCATACTATTTTCTTTCTGTGTCAGTATTTCCTCTTGTCTAACAGCCATTACATGTTTGGGGGCTTTCTATTATCTTTGGGGTTCTGCTCCGGGGCAGATAGCTTTCCTGTTTCTGTCTTTAGGTGTAGTTAGTTTCTCAGGCTGTAACGAGGCGTCTAGGACCAACGTAGGAACGCTCCACGGCTGCCTCTAGTTGTGGTGGTTAGTCAGGGTACTGCAATCTCATAGATTCCAACTGCTCTGGTGTATTGCCTTTTTTACCTGCACTCCTCAGCTACCGAAACATAACAGTATCACCGGCCCATAAAAATTGAAAATTGTATGGTACTCACAGAAGGGAAAAATATTGTGAAAGAAAAAAGGTTGTCAGAGTTGTCAGAGATATTTTTCTGTTTGTTGCATTTTTTTTTTTTTTTTTTCCCTCTGTATCTCTGGGTGCTGGGGAGGATCTTTTCTCCCAATGGAGTTTGCACGGTTGTCTGGCCGTGTGGATCAGCTTGCCACTGAGGTTCGGAGTATTGCTATCTATCTTGCTAGGTTGCCTGTTGTTGAACCTAGCATCCCCATGCCAGATTTGTTTTTGGGGGATCGAGCTAAGTTTCAGAATTTCAAAAATAATTGTAAATTGTTTTTTGCCTTAAAATCTAAGTCCTCAGGAAACGCAGCGCAGCAGGTTCAAATTATCATCTCTCTCCTGCGCGGCGATCCTCAGGATTGGGCTTTTTCCCTGATACCTGGGGATCCTGTTTTGAGTGATGTTGATGCGTTTTTTCAGGCTTTGGGGTTATTGTACGATGAGCCTAATGTCACTGATCAAGCTGAAAAAAAAATTGTTGGCATTAAATCAGGGGCTTGATGACGCTGAGTTATACTGTCAGAGATTCCGTAGGTGGGCAGTCGACGACGCTTTGGCGGCCCTTTTCCGGAAGGGTCTGTCAGATAATGTAAAGGATGTTATGGTGGGATTCCCTGTCCCCTCTGGTCTCAATGATTCTATGTCATTAGCGATTCAAATTGACAGACGTTTGCGTGAGCGGAGAAGTATGCGTGGAATGGTGTTGCCTTGTGAACCAGCTTCTGAACCCATGCAGTGTGATGGAGTGGTGTCTGGGGCACAGCGTCATGAGTTTCGAAAGCGCAATGGGTTATGTTTCTACTGTGGTGATGCCTCTCATGCTATTTCAGTCTGCCCTAAGCGGGGAAGACGTTTTGCACGCTCAGTTGTCTTGGGTAGTGTTCAGACTAAGTTTTTATTAACTGTCACTCTGATATGCTCTCTGTCCTCATTTTCTGCTCAGGCTTTCGTTGATTCTGGAGCAGCTATTAACCTGATGGATTATGATTTTGCTAAACGTTGTGGGTTTCCCTTGATACCCCTACAGAAGTCTATTCCCCTACTGGGGATCGATTCTACCCCTTTGGCTGAGAATAAACCCCAGTTTTCTACTCAGGTGATAATGAGGGTTGAACCTGATCACCAGGAGTGCTGCAAATTTTTGGTTCTATATAATCTGCATGACATTATCGTGCTGGGTTTCCCTTGGTTACAGTCTCATAATCCTGTTTTGGATTGGAAATCTGTGTCTGTAACCAGTTGGGGCTGCCAATGTGTTAATACCAACACTCCTGTTTTTTCTGCCTCCCCCCAGGCTCAGGATGTTCCTGACTTTTTGTTTGATTTTTCTGATGTGTTTAGCGAAAGTAAATCTGCATCCTTGCCTCCCCATAGGAGCTATGACTGCGCTATTGAATTAGTGCCTGGTAGTAAATTCCCTAAAGGTCGCCTTTTTAACTTGTCTGTACCTGAACATGACGCTATGCGGTCTTATATCAAGGAATCATTGGAGAAGGGTCATATCAGACCATCCTCTTCACCCTTAGGTGCCGGTTTTTTCTTTGTGGCCAAAAAAGATGGTTCATTAAGGCCGTGTATTGATTATCGTCTCTTGAACAATATTACTGTGAAATATCAATACCCGTTACCCTTGATTTCTGACCTGTTTTCCAGGGTGAAAAACGCTACTTAGTTTACCAAGCTTGACCTCAGGGGGGCGTATAACCTTATTCGCATTAAGCACGGGGATGAATGGAAGACGGCATTCAATACCCCTGAAGGGCATTTTGAGTACCTAGTGATGCCCTTTGGGCTCACTAATGCTCCTTCCGTCTTCCAGTCCTTCATGAATGACATTTTCAGGGATTTTGTGGATAAATTTCTGATTGTTTATTTGGATGATATCTTGATTTTTTCTAATGACTGGGACTCTCATGTGAAACATGTTCGAACTGTATTCCAGATTTTGAGAGAGAATGCTCTGTATGTGAAGGGATCAAAGTGTCTTTTTGGCGTACAGAGGATCTCATTTCTGGGATTCATTTTGTCCCCATCTGTTATTGAAATGGACCCGGTCAAGGTTCAGGCCATCTGTGATTGGGTCCAACCTACTTCATTAAAGGCTCTTCAGAGATTTTTGGGTTTTGCCAATTTTTATCGTAAATTTATTGGTAATTTTCGGTTATTGTTAAACCATTAACTGATTTGACCAGAAAGGGTTCTGATGTGGTGAATTGGCCTCCTGAGGCCGTCTCTGCATTTCAGGAACTTAAGCAGAGATTCACTTCTGCTCCTGTTCTACGGCAGCCTGATGTTTCTCTGCCATTTCAGGTGGAGGTTGATGCCTCTGAAATTGGGGCAGGTGCCGTTTTGTCCCAAAAAGATCCAGAGACCTCTAAAAGTAACCCTTGTGCCTTTTTCTCTCAAAAATTTTTCCTACTGAACGTAATTATGACGTGGGTAATCGGGAGTTGTTGGCCATGAAGTGGGCTTTTGAAGAGTGGAGACATTGGCTGGAGGGAGCCAAACATCAGGTGGTGGTCCTTACGGACCATAAGAATCTGGTCTATCTGGAATCTGCCAAGCGACTCAATCCTAGACAGGCCAGGTGGGCCTTGTTTTTCACACGTTTTAATTTTGTGGTTTCCTTTCTTCCTGGCACTAAGAATGTTAAGGCGGATGCCCTCTCGAGGAGTTTCCTTGCGGACTCTCCTGAGTTATCTGATCCTTCTGTTATTTTGAAAGAGGGTGTAGTTCTTTCCGCCATCTCGCCCAATTTGAGACTTGCTCTGGAGGGGTGTCAGGAGGATAGGCCCGAGCGCTGCCCTGTTGGAAAATTGTTTGTCCCGGACCAATGGAAAAAGAGTGTGATGTCTGAGATTCATTGTTCCGCATTGGCTGGGCATCCCGGAATTTTTGGTACCAGAGACTTGGTTAGTCGGTCCTTTTGGTGGCCTACCTTGTCTCGTGATGTCAGGGAATTTGTGCAGTCCTGCGGGACTTGCTCTCGCTCCAAGCCTTGCTCTCGCTCTAGTGGTTTGTTGATGCCATTGCCTGTGCCCAAGAGACCATGGACCCATATCTCTATGGATTTCATTTCCGATCTTCCTGTTTCTCAGAGAATGACCACCATCTGGGTAATTTGTGATAGATTTTCCAAAATGATACATCTTGTGCCATTACCTAAGTTGCCTTCCTCCTCTGAATTGGTGCCGTTGTTCCTTCAGCACGTGGTTCGTTTACACGGCATTCCTGAGAACATTGTGTCTGACAGAGGAGTCCAGTTTGTTTCCAGATTTTGGAGGACTTTTTGTTCTAAACTGGGTGTTCAATTGTCTTTCTCCTCGGCATTTCATCCTCAGACCAATGGTCAAACTGAGAGAACAAACCAGACATTGGAGACTTATCTAAGATGCTTTGTGTCTGCTGATCAGGATGACTGGGTCTCTTTTTTGCCTTTGGCTGAGTTTGCTCTTAATAATAGGGCTAGCTCTGCCACTTTGATGTCTCCGTTTTTCTGTAATTCTGGGTTTCACCCTCGATTTTCTTCAGGACAGACGGAGGCTTCTGTCTGTCCAGGTGTTGACTCTGTTGTGGAGCGTATGCAACAGATTTGGGACCAGGTAGTGGAGAGGTTGTCCCTCTCTCAGGAGAAGGCCCAGCGGTTTGCTAACCGGCATAGGACTGATGGTCCTCGGTTTAAAGTGGGGGACTTGGTCTGGTTGTCCTCAAAGAATATTCCTATGAGAGTAGCATCTCCTAAATTTAAGCCTAGGTTCATTGGACCTTATAAGATCATGGAGATTATTAATCCTGTTTCTTTTCGTTTGCTTCTTCCAGGGACATTTAAGATCCATAACGTGTTCCACAAGTCCTTGTTGAAGAGGTTTGTTGAGCCAGTGGTTCCTGCTGCTGTGCCTCCTGACCCTGTTTTGGTTGAGGGCAATCTGGAGTATGTGGTTGAGAAAATATTGGATTCTCGTTTTTCTAGACGGAAACTCCAGTATTTGGTTAAATGGAGAGGTTATGGTCAGGAAGACAATTCTTGGGTGTTTGCTTCGGACATCCATGCTAGGAGACTTATCCGTGCGTATCATAGAATCATCCTGACCGACCTGGTTGCTCAAATGAGGGTTCGGTGACCCCTCCTCAAGGGGGGGGTACTGTTGTGAATGGGTTTGAGATGAGTTCTGAGCAGAGGCTCCCTCTGGTGGTTACAAGCGGTGCTAGTGAAGATTGTGAGGACTGGGAATCAGGTGTTACTGACTGGTCTTATATAAGGGAGTCATTTTCCCATCAGGGTTGCCGGTGATCAATTGTTCTGGTCTGAATCCTTCATTCCAGTTTCCCTTGTAGCCTGCTGTGTCGTTTCTGCATCTCCTGCTTACAGATAAGACTTTTGCTTCTTTTGTGTTTGTGCTATATTTTTGCATTTTGTACTGCACTTCTTTGGGGGCCTTCAGGGTCCCCTCTGGGGGCTTCTGCCCTCTCAGTTTAGTTCAGCCACTGAGTTTTGTTCTTTTGCTTTTTCCAGTTTTTTCAGTGGCTGCTGTTTTGATTTTGTTACACCAGAGAACTAATTTAGGTGGTAGAGGTCGTGTGATCTCAGGTGATTTTGAAATTAGTAGAGTTGGTGCTTTTCAGGGTTTTCTGGGATTGCAGTAAGTACCCTTCCTATCCTTTTATATTTAGATAGTTTGGGCCCCAGCGTTTGCTCATACTATTTTCTTTCTGTGTCAGTATTTCCTCTTGTCTAACTGCCATTACATGTTTGGGGGCTTTCTATTATCTTTGGGGTTCTGCTCCGGGGCAGATAGCTTTCCTGTTTCTGTCTTTAGGTGTAGTTAGTTTCTCAGGCTGTGACGAGGCGTCTAGGACCAACGTAGGAACGCTCCACGGCTGCCTCTAGTTGTGGTGGTTAGTCAGGGTACTGCAATCTCATAGATTCCAACTGCTCTGGTGTATTGCCTTTTTGCCTGCTCTCCTCAGCTACCGAAACATAACAGAAGAGCCTTGGTGAGAGGTAAAGAAGAACCCCAAGATCACTGTGGCTGAGCTCCACAGATGCAGTAGGGAGATGGGAGCAAGTTCCACAAAGTCAACTATCACTGCAGCCTCCACCAGTCGGGCCTTTATGGCAGAGTGGCCCGACGGAAGCCTCTCCTCAATGCCAGACATGAAAGCCGCATAGAGTTTACTAATAAACACATGAAGGACTCCCAGACTATGAGAAATAAGATTCTCTGGTCTGATGAGACAAAGATAGAACTTTTTGGTGATAATTCTAAACGGTATGTGTGGAGAAAACCAGGCACTGCTCATCACCTGCCCAATACAATCCCTACAGTGAAGCATGGTGGAGGCAGCATCATGCTATGGGGGTGTTGTTCAGCTGCAGGGACAGGACGACTGGTTGCAATGGAAGGAAACATGAATGCGGCCAAGTACAGAGATATCCTGGATGAAAACCTTCCAGAGTGCTCTGGACCTCAGACTTGGCCAAAGGTTCACCTTCCAGCAAGACTAAGCACACAGCAAAAATAACAAAGGAGCGGCTTCAGAACAACTCTGTGACCATTCTTGACTGACCCAGCTAGAGCCCTGACCTAAACCCAACTGAGCAACTCTGGAGAGACCTGAAAATGGCTAATGTCTACGCAAGAGAAATTGACATGCTAGACGTGCCGCATGTCCGTTTCCACAGGTGCACAGTGTCGCACAGTGGGCATGGGATTTGTCATGACCGACAAGATTAAGTCCAGTGGACGACACAAGTTATACCTACAACAGGATAAATGGAGAGAAGAAGGCCCTAACCGTAGGGAACGAGGGACAGGGCACCTCCTGAGCTCCAACCTGAGCCTGTCCCTAAACTCCCCTAATGCCCTAAGTGGGTCCTTCCCCCCGCCGCCATCACGTGCCTAGTCCCTGATTGTCACCTCACTAATCCCTGGCTAGTGCGCTGGCCAGCAAGGAAGCTGGCCTCACCACTGCATATGATGAACAACACAGGGAGAGTGACAAACACAAGACAGACAGAAAAAGGGGAACGTAACTTAAAACCGTCTCTGCTGTAAAGCACCACACAGCAGAGGACAACGAACTCCATGAAAACAGCAGATTCACCACTGCAACCAGAACGCTCCTTACTCCAGGCTGCTCATCATAGATTTCTCTATCACCGACAGTCAGCTGATGGGTCATGTGACTTTTTAAAGGATGGTGGGAGTGGTCACCACTCACATCAGCTGATTAGCAACAAAGCAGCTGCCAGCAAGGAAACTGGCATTAACCCTTGCTGGCCTGAAAGGAAAAAAACGGCATTTAAATTATAGCGGAGCCAGAGCTGCCACGAATCAAAAATGACTCGTGACAGTATTTCTAGAAATCCCATCCACTATGCTGTAACATGTGAAACCCGCAGCAATTCCTGAACTTGGGAACGTACCTTTACAGACCTCTCCATTATTTGTAGGTGGGAAAACTTGTAAAATCGGCAGTGTATCAAATACTAATTTTCCCCGCTGTATATGAGAAGGTAGGATCCTATGTACCCACATAAATGTAGGCTTCAGCCTAGGAGAGGACTCACATTACATAGGTCCCAGCAACGAGAATCGCTTTATCCTGTGTGAGACAGTGAGGGTATGTGTGATGAATGGGGTGTACATTTCACCTAGGTACTTTGCTGACTGGTATAAAGGAAATGTATGGCTTTGTAAACCTAGTGGTAGAGAAAGGTCACTACACCTTACATTCATTACACACTTGCAGCTCAGGCCTGAAACTACTCAGGTGTTAATTAGGAGACCAGAAGTAGGTGTCTGCGAACACAGACAGAGAGCTCGCTTAGTCTGGACAAGGAGTCCAGGCACAAGAAGGAGTCTCCAGGAGTATGAGCTGTCTCAGTCTGGGTGCTCGATGTACCCCGGACACAGGAGTAGTCTCTGTGAGAATCCATGCGGATAGCTGCTGAATAGGAGGGGAGCTCTCTCAAGTCTGGACGTTGAAGGTGCCTTCAGACACAAGGAGGAGACTCTGTGAACCTCCATGCTGGTAAATGCTGAACATATGTGTTGTTTTGGCCCTGGCTGTTAGAGTCGGGACCCGGATAGATAGGGAAATCTATCTAAGTGTAATTAGTGGCTGGACAAGCCCAGGTCTTATGTTTATGATTTGTTTTTATCTGTTTGCTGTGGACTTTAATAAAGCTGGTTGCGGCCAGTTTTCACCAGAACTGCTGTCTGAATGAACTGTTTCTGTGCCACTTCGTCTACCCGGACGGCGATCTCAGAGCTATATCCCCTGAAAAGCTTACAATTGGCGGAGAATGCTGGGGCAGCACAGTGGCTGATACAATTGGTGCTGGAATGTGCGTGCAGCACAGTGGCTTAGAGACAGCAATAAAGGTGAAGTCTGTTGAAGCAGCAGCAGAGAAAAAAAGTGTGTCAGCAAAAGAAACGTCTGTTGGAGCAGTCTTAAAGAGACAGTAGCCCTAATAGAGTTTGCAAAAGAAAAAAAAAAAAATGTGTGTCTGCACAGCAAAGCTGAACTTGTTGTGGAAAAGACTGTGGAGTGTGCAGCAGCAAAGGAAAAGTCTGTTGGAGCAGTCTTAAAGAGACAGTGGCCCTAATAGAGTTTGCAGAGAAAAAAAAAAAAAAAAGTGTCTGCACAGCAAAGCTGAATTTTCTGTGGAAAAGACTGTGGAGTGTGTATGTCTTGAGAGAAGACTGCCGTTGTTGAGACAGAGAGGTCTGACAGCATGGATGACAGCATGGAGGCGCTGTTTGAACAAATGGCGCAAGTTAATGTGCAACATAAGACTGCCGTGGTTGAGACAGATAAGTCCGGCAGTATGGAGGAGCTCGTTGAGTACCTGGTCCAGGCCCAGCGAAGCATGCAGCAGAGCATGGAGCAGCAGCGCCTGCAGCACCAGCAGCGCATGCAGCAGGCCCAGCAGCAATTCCTGCAGCAGCAGCAGGAGAATGACCGGTTGTTTTTTGAGCAGGTTGCAGCACTGCAGGGGACTTGCGGCGCATCGTCCCAAAGTGGTGTTGCAAAGTCACCTGCATTGTCCGCTGTAAAGAAGGCGGTAAGACGGTCCCTGAAAAAGATGACACCTCGTGATGATGTGGAGGTATATCTCACTAGGTTTGAGGGACTGGCAGAGAAGGAGAATCTGCCCCTATCTGAATGGGCCATGATGGTCGCACCCTATCTGATTGGAGAACCCCAAAGGGCCTATGCTGACCTGAGCGAGCAGGACAGCCAAGACTATGCCAAGCTGAAAGCGGAGATTCTTACCCGGCTGGGTGTTACGGTGACAGCCCGTGCCAGGGGAGTTCATGACTGGAAATGCAGTTGGGAGTCTGCAGTCAGCAAACCTGATTATGGAGTTGAAAAGGTGATAGTGGACCGCTACACCCAAGCACGTCCTCCTGAGGTACAGCCAGAGGTCGGACAAGGAGACCACCAGGACGCCAATCGTCTGGTCAGCCTGATGGAGAGGGCCTTCGCCACCAAGGACTGCCTCCGTGACCAGCCGTCTGAGAGGTCGTCACTTCGGAGTTCCTGGACGCCGAACTCTCCCGGTAAGAGCGTTCCAGCTGTTGGGGTCGTGTGGGTGGGAGAGTGTGATGGACAGTGTTGGAGATGTCGTGAAATTGCAGCCAACTGTCCAATAGAGGGGGAGCCTATATGTTGTGATGTTGGCGGATCCCTCTTTTCCTGCGCAGAGCCTGTGTGTGTGTCCACCTCAGCCGAAGAGACTGGACCACAGGGGTCCCCGGTGGTTGTAAATGACTGCCCCGCACAGGCCCTCTTGGACTCAGAGAGTCCAGTGACTTCCGTATGGGACAGCCTGATTGATAGGGACTTTATCCCTGATAAACACCTGAGTGTGGTGTGCGTCCATGGAGACACCAAAGTCTACCCAGAGACTGCCGTGGACTTGATCCCCAAACGCGGGGAGGTTTCATGTGAAGTGGGGGTAGTGAAAAACCTGGTGCACCCCGTCATATTGGGTAATGACTTTCCCCGGTCTAAGGATCTCTGGGGGAAAAATGTTTCTGATGGACAGTGTGATGAAGTTCCTACTGAGGGTGCGCAGTCCCGAGGGGCGGAACACAATGCTAGTGGGCCGTTAAACTTATGTGATAATGATGATGATGATGATGATAATGATGATGATGATCATGATAATGATGATGACCATGATAATGATGCTGATGATGATAATGATAATGATGATGATCATGATAGTGATGATGATACTGATCATAATCATGATAATGATATTGATAATAATGATGACTGTGATAGAGATGAAATTCCTTTGCAGGTGATGGTGGGAGACGAGGATGGTGGTTCTCGGGAACCAAGTGTCCCTGACTTACCTGTGTCCTGTGACAATTTTGAGAGTGAACAATGGCGAGACCCCACTCTTAAAACGGCACAGGAAAATATAATTGTTCTAAATGAGGTTTCCCAAGAGCCTGGCTCTGAGGAGAGGTTTCCTCATGTTGCCATAAACACTCACCTGTTGTATAGGGACACTGAAGTCCAGGGAGAGGTCGTGAGCCAGCTCCTAGTACCTGAGCTATATAGAAGTATAGTGCTGGGGTTGTCACATAGTCACATACTTGAGGGACCAGATGGTGAAGTTAATGTTGTGGATGACATGTTAACTAAGGTTCCAGATCAGGATGTGAATGAGAATGAATTGTATAACCCTGAAAGTGAGCCGGATGTGGCTGAGAAAAAGGGGTCAGACAGGGATAGTGGTAGTGATAGTGAATCATCTGTTGACAATCAAGCAACCAGTGCAAATGAGGAAGGCATGGTAGCAGAGGAGGTTGAGAGTCCTGAGAGGAAGGCTGATGCTGACCTTGCAGCCGGACAGAAGATGGCATCTGAAGATGTTTTACAGTTGGCCGGTTCCCTGGCGAAGACTAGGGTGAAAGGAGGAGAGCTGAGCTTTAAAGGCAGGACTCTGAAACTGAACACAGCACAAGTGGATGCTGTTGAAGATGAGAAGTTATCAATGTATGGTATGGAGCTGCATCATGCCCAGGACTCTGAAGGTAATGCTGCAGAGGTGGAAAAGCCATGGAAGTGGTGGTCACCAAGCCAGATGCCTCATCAGAAGCTGAGGTCTCAAGTGAAGCTGTGAGGAACAAGACTGAAGATATGGGGGCTGACTCTGCCCAGGAATCTGTTTCGGCCAGAGACAGTGGCGTGGATGGTGTACTGTCCGGATCAGTAACTCGCAAAGTTCGGGCTGGCATTGGTGAGCTCAGGCGCACTTTCATGGAGTCTGCATCTGAGCCACGTCCCAACAAATGGGAGAAGCGATGTGTCGGTCCGTTGCCGCTGCAGATACACGGGAGCCCGGATGGGATGCAGAGCGTGGTGGAAGAGAAGAGCCAGGCGGGTTCTGAGTATACAGATGCAGCTATCAAGGAGAACTTGAAAGTTGAAATAAATGGAAATATTGGAGACCATAATGATGTGACTGAAGAGGTAGAATGTAAGACTGACGGTAGGGCTTCTGAGCATGTTCTACCAGAAGAGCCTGAAGAAGGGGCCGAAGACATAAAGGACGTCCAACAGGTACCAGATGAATTGATTACTTCTCAGAAAAAAAATCCAAACTGTGATGGAGTGTGATGAAAGCCATGAGCATCTTCGTGAGAAAGTCAATGAAGTAAAAGGAAGAATACAGGGAATCTCTTCGTTACAAGAGCAAATGCTGCTCAATAAGTCTAAGGCTCTATATAAGAATGCTGTTGTCACGGTAGAACATTACAATTCAGCTGGAGACTTAGCGGATGAATTATGTGTACTGCAAAAGAAAAACGTTCTGCTCCTTCTACAGTCCCAATCATTTGAACAGTGTAGCTTAAAATGGAGACCATAGCAGAGGAGCTTAAGGTCTGTGAAATAGACTTTATGAGTCAACCGATATTTAAGAAGAAGAATCAGCAGAGGTGTTCTGACGTGCCTGGTCGTACTTCTCTGAGGAGGCACTATACCGAAACTGAGTCCGGCACTAAGGTCAAGATGAAACCGTGCAGGAGACCCGAGGCCCGCAGAGAGCATAGGCCTGGGAGGGTACAGGGTAGTACGGATGCTTCAGATGAAGAGAAAGCTCATGTTGGCTATGGCTCAGGTGAAGATACAAATGAAAATACTGAAGATGAAGCTGATGAGGGCCATGACTGGTCCAGAGTTCACTGTCTCTTTTGGATTGTTAACCAGCCCTCCGGTCTGGATGACCAGCCCTCCGGTCTGGAGAAGAGGGGGGGATATGTGAGACAGTGAGGGTATGTGTGATGAATGGGGTGTACATTTCACCTAGGTACTTTGCTGACTGGTATAAAGGAAATGTATGGCTTTGTAAACCTAGTGGTAGAGAAAGGTCACTACACCTTACATTCATTACACACTTGCAGCTCAGGCCTGAAACTACTCAGGTGTTAATTAGGAGACCAGAAGTAGGTGTCTGCGAACACAGACAGAGAGCTCGCTTAGTCTGGACACAGGAGGGGTCCAGGCACAGAAGGTGTCTCCAGGAGTTTGAGCTATCTCAGTCTGGGTGCTCGATGTACCCCGGACACAGGAGTAGTCTCTGTGAGAATCCATGCGGATAGCTGCTGAATAGGAGGGGAGCTCTCTCAAGTCTGGACGTTGAAGGTGCCTTCAGACACAAGGAGGAGACTCTGTGAACCTCCATGCTGGTAAATGCTGAACATATGTGTTGTTTTGGCCCTGGCTGTTAGAGTCGGGACCCGGATAGATAGGGAAATCTATCTAAGTGTAATTAGTGGCTGGACAAGCCCAGGTCTTATGTTTATGATTTGTTTTTATCTGTTTGCTGTGGACTTTAATAAAGCTGGTTGCGGCCAGTTTTCACCAGAACTGCTGTCTGAATGAACTGTTTCTGTGCCACTTCGTCTACCCGGACGGCGATCTCAGAGCTATATCCCCTGAAAAGCTTACACCTGGCAGCCGGGTACTCATGAATCAGCCAATTTATGCGCTACGTAGTCTCAATTTTTCCTATTTCCTAGAGCAGTAATGCAATTCATATTTCATATATTTAATGCTTGCATGCTATAGATGCCCCCAGATCTATCACAGCAGCACGGTGGCTCAGTGGTTAGCACTGCTGCTTGGCAGCACTGGGGTCCTGGGTTGTTTCTGTGGGTTCTCCGGTTTCCTCCCACACTGATGATAATGTCTGTAAAGCGCTGTGGAATTAATGGCGCTGTATAGGGGAGTAAAATAAATAAAAATATCAGTATCACGATAGACACCACAATATACCAGCAATGTCACCAGGTAAACCCACATGGGCACACAGGTTATAGAAAGTTGATTGAAAAAAAAATACCTCAATATCTGTGATCTGATATTTTATTCCAGAAATATCCACGGTTTTCTTAATATGTAAATGAGCTGTTAAGATCTATGGGCCGGACATAGATCTCCCAGAAAAGATGCCCCCTAGCGCTTATTGGACCAGTGTTACCAGTGTGAGACATGTAGATCAGGAGAGCAGACTGTCAGTCATTACATGTCTCACACTGGTAATGCCCCCTGTCATTTACAATAAGCTCTGGAGGCGGAGTCTCAGGGAGATCCATGTCCCGCCCATAGATCTTAAGAGCTCCTTTGCATGTAAGAAAACATGGATTTCTCTGGAGTAAGTGATCGGATCTCAGATATCAAGGTATCAGTGTATTTATCGCTACAGGACCTGCGTGCCCATATAGACGACTTAGGAGAGGCGATCACTGACAGATTCTCTTTCTCTCCTGCGTCTTTCTAGACCTGCTGATAGTCACTGCTCCTATTAGTGCTAGTGTACCACAGATAATCCAGTCCGGTCCCACAAGTAATCCAGTCAGGTCCCACAGATAATCCAGTCAGGTCCCACAGATAATCCAGTCGGTCTCACAGATAATCCAGTCCTGTCCCACAAGTAATCCAGTCAGGTCCCACATATAATCCAGTTCGGTCCCACAGATAATCCAGTCCTGTCCCACAGATAATCCAATCTGGTCCCACAAGTAATCCAGTCAGGTCCCACAGATAATCCAGTCAGGTCCCACAGATAATCCAGTCAGGTCCCACAGATAATCCAGTCCGGTCTCACAGACAATACAGTCCGGTCCCACAGATAATCCAGTCCTGTCCCACAGATAATCCAGTCCGGTCCCACAAGTAATCCAGTCAGGTCCCACAGATAATCCAGTCCTATCCCACAGATAATCCAGTCCGGTCCCACAAGTAATCCAGTCAGGTCCCACAGATAATCCAGTCAGGTCCCACAGATAATCCAGTCAGGTCCCACAGATAATCCAGTCCAGTCTCACAGACAATACAGTCCGGTCCCACAGATAATCCAGTCCTGTCCCACAGATAATCCAGTCCGGTCCCACAGATAATCCAGTCAGGTCCCACAGATAATCCAGTCCGGTCCCACAAGTAATCCAGTCAGGTCCCACAGATAATCCAGTTCGGTCCCACAGATAATCCAGTCCTGTCCCACAGATAATCCAGTCCGGTCTCTCAGATAATCCAGTCAGGTCCCACAGATAATCCAGTTCGGTCCTACAGATAATCCAGTTCAGTCCTACAGATAATCCAGTCCGGTCCTACAGATAATCCAGTCCGGTCTCTCAGAAAATCCAGTCAGGTCCCACAGGTAATCCAGTTCGGTCCCACAGAAAATCCAGTTCTGTCACACAGATAATCCAGTCCGGTCCCACAAGTAATCCAGTCAGGTCCCACAGATCATCCAGTTCGGTCCCACAGATAATGAAGTCCTGTCCCACAGATAATCCAGTCCGGTCTCTCAGATAATCCAGTCAGGTCCCACAGATAATCCAGTTCGGTCCCACAGATAATCCAGTCCGGTCTCTCAGATAATCCAGTCAGGTCCCACAAGTAATCCAGTCAGGTCCCACAGATAATCCAGTTCGGTCCCACAGATAATCCAGTCCGGTCCCGTCCCACAGATAATCCAGTCAGGTCCCACAGATAATCCAGTTCGGGGATAATCCAGTCCGGTCCCACAGATAATCCAGTCAGTTCCCACAGATAATCCAGTCCGGTCCCACAAGTAATCCAGTTCGGTCCCACAGATAATCCAGTCCGGTCCCACAGATAATCCAGTCAGGTCCCACAAGTAATCCAGTCAGGTCCCACAGATAATCCAGTCCGGTCCCACAGATAATCCAGTTCGGTCCCACAGATAATCCAGTCCGGTCTCTCAGATAATCCAGTCAGGTCCCACAAGTAATCCAGTCAGGTCCCACAGATAATCCAGTTCGGTCCCACAGATAATCCAGTCCGGTCCCACAGATAATCCAGTCAGGTCCCACAAGTAATCCAGTCAGGTCCCACAGATAATCCAGTTCGGTCCCACAGATAATCCAGTCAGGTCCCACAGATAATCCCGTTCGGGGATAATCCAGTCCGGTCCCACAGATAATCCAGTCCGGTCCCACAAGTAATCCAGTTCGGTCCCACAGATAATCCAGTCCGGTCCCACAGATAATCCAGTCAGGTCCCACAAGTAATCCAGTCAGGTCCCACAGATAATCCAGTTCGGTCCCACAGATAATCCAGTCCGGTCCCACAGATAATCCAGTCAGGTCCCACAAGAAATCCAGTCCAGTCCCACAGATAATCCAGTTCGGTCCCACAGATAATCCAGTCCGGTCCCACAGATAATCCAGTCAGGTCCCCCAAGAAATCCAGTCCAGTCCCACAGATAATTCAGTTCGGTCCCACAGATAATCCAGTCAGGTCCCACAGATAATCCAGTCCGGTCCCACAGGTAATCCAGTCCAGTCCCACAGGCAATCCAGTCCGGTCCCACAGACAATACAGTCCGGTCCCACAGATAATCCGGTCCCACAGGTAATCCAGTCCGGTCCCATGGGTAATCCAGTCCGGTCCCACAGATAATCAAGTCCGGTCCCACGGGTAATCCAGTCCGGTCCCACAGATAATCCAGTCAGGTCCCACAGATAATCCAGTCCGGTCCCACAAGTAATCCAGTTCGGTCCCACAGATAATCCAGTCCGGTCCCACAGATAATCCAGTCAGGTCCCACAGATAATCCAATTCGGGGATAATCCAGTCCGGTCCCACAGATAATCCAGTCAGGTCCCACAAGTAATCCAGTCAGGTCCCACAGATAATCCAGTTCGGTCCCACAGATAATCCAGTTCGGTCCCACAGATAATCCAGTCAGGTCCCACAGATAATCCAGTTCGGGGATAATCCAGTCCGGTCCCACAGATAATCCAGTCAGGTCCCACAAGTAATCCAGTCAGGTCCCACAGATAATCCAGTTCGGTCCCACAGATAATCCAGTTCGGTCCCACACATAATCCAGTTCGGTCCCACACATAATCCAGTCCGGTCCCACAGACAATATAGTCCGGTCCCACAGGTAATCCAGTCCAGTCCCCCCTATGTGGGAACATTTTCTCAAAGCTATTTCTCTTAAAGACAACCTTTCACGTCCCATAAATATTTTGTCATCTGATATAAAAGCCGCTGTTCTCCTGATTCCAGACTTGTTTTTCCTTTGGTCTTGAGATCTGACCGCTCCTCTGTATATAAATCTAGTCTTGTCAGACAACTAGGCGTGGTGCTCTAGAAGTCACAAAGGGAGGACCACTCCCACTTAGATAAAAAAAAAACTATATTTATTTACTGGGAAGAGGAGGCCATATCTCAGGAATGGAGAGGAGCTGGAACAAGAGAAGCACGCGCCATATTAAGGAGAACAGCGGCATTCACTCCAGGTAGAAAAGTGATAGGTTCTAAAACATTGTGAGTTGCCATTTATGTATTTGGTCAGGTTTATACACAGACCTAAAAAATACAAAAAAAATTACAGCCTTGCATTGGCCGGGAATCGAACCCGGGCCTCCCGCGTGGCAGGCGAGAATTCTACCACTGAACCACCAATGCTCCAGCTGTGTGAGCAGTGAGGAGCAGCTGTGGAATTTCTGGGAGCAGATGTCAGTGCCCCCAGCACAGACAGGACTGCGGTAATGATGGGAGGGGCCACATGTCTGTCCCCCAGCACAGACAGGACTGCGGTAATGATGGGGGGGCCAGATGTCTGCTCCCCCAGCACAGATAGGACTGCGGTAATGATGGGGGGGCCAGATGTCTGCTCCCCCAGCACAGACAGGACTGCGGTAATGATGGGAGGGGGCCACATGTCTGCTCCCCCAGCACAGATAGGACTGCGGTAATGATGGGAGAGGGCCACATGTCTGATCCACCAAGACAGGACTGCGGTAATGATGAGGGGGCCAGATGTCAGCTCCCCCAGCACAGACAGGACTGCGGTAATGATGGGAGGGGGCCACATGTCTGCTCCCCCAGCACAGACAAAACTGCGGTAATGATGGGGGGGCCAGATATCAGCTCCCCAGCACAGACAGGACTGCGGTAATGATGGGAGGGGGCCACATGTCTGCTCCCCCAGCACAGACAGGACTGTGGTAATGATGGGGGGGCCAGATGTCAGCTCCCCCAGCACAGACAGGACTGCGGTAATGATGGGAGGGGGCCACATGTCTGCTCCCCCAGCACAGACAGGACTGTGGTAATGATGGGGGGGCCAGATGTCAGCTCCCCCAGCACAGACAGGACTGCGGTACTGATGGCAGGGGGCCAGAGCTATGTCTGTCCTCACACAGCACGATGGGCTGGAGTCAGAGGGGGCACAACAATATCCTGCGGATCTGAGGGGGTCAGAGGCAGAGTAGCCGAGGCCCCCAGCAGTTTGGAAGGCTTGGGCCCCATCCCCCAATGTATCATGTGACGTGTCACATGACCCCCTTTGATAGCTCATGTGATAAGTCATGTGATTAGCACACAGGTGCTCTGGTGACATCTGTAGATGCAAAATAAAAGAGAGATAGCGCCGCGCAATTTATTTCCCCTTATGTTCAACGCTATACAAAACAGAGCGCCATACATAACAGAGCGGGGGAGGGATTAACTTTCTCGAGGGGCCACATGAGAGACCGTGACTTGTGGAGGCCGAACCGATAGGATGAAATTAATTCTGCGCTATATTATTTTTAACAGAAATCCTAATAATTATTCTATATTAATATTAATTCAATTACTTAATATTAAGCAGAATTAAGTATGCTGACATCCTCGTGTATACTGTATGAGCCCGTACAAGCCCCTATACACCGCATGAGCCCCCACATAGCTCCCTATATACTGTATGAGCCCCCACATAGCTCATTATACACCGTATGAGACCCTACACAGCCCCCTATACACTGTATAAGCCCCCATAAAGCCCCTATACACCGTATGAGCCCCCACATAGCTCCCTATATACTGTATGAGCCCCCACATAGCTCACTATATACAGGATGAGCCCCCTATATACAGTATGAGCCCCACATAGCTCCCTATATACTGGATGAGCCCCCACATAGCTCCCTATATACTGTATGAGCCCCACATAGCTCATTATACACCGTATGAGACCCTACACAGCCCCCTATACACTGTATAAGCCCCCATAAAGCCCCTATACACCGTATGAGCCACCACATAGCTCCCTATATACTGTATGAGCCCCCACATAGCTCACTATATACAGATGAGCCCCCTATATACAGTATGAGCCCCCACATAGCTCCCTATATACTGGATGAGCCCCACATAGCTCACTATATACAGGATGAGCCCCTATATACAGTATGAGCCCCTAAATAACCCCTATATATTGTATGAGCCCCCACCAGCCCCTATACAGTATGAGCCGCTACATAGCTCCCTATATACTGTATGAGCCCCCACATAGCTCACTATATACTGTATGAGCCCCCACATAGCTCCCTAAACACTGTATGAGCCCCACGCAGCCCCTATACACCGTATGAACCCCCACACAGCCCCTATACATCGCATGAGCCCCCACATAGCTCCCTGTATACTGTATGAGCCCCCACATAGCTCCCTATACACCGTATGAGCCCCCACACAGCCCCCTATACACCGTATGAGCCCCCACACAGCCCCCTATACACCGTATGACTCTCCACATAGCTCACTATATACAGAATGAGCCCCCTATATACAGTATGAGCCTGTACACAGCCACCTATGCACCATATGAGCCCCTACATAGCTCCCTATATACAGGATGAGACAGTACACAGCTCCCTATATACAGCATGAGCCCCTACATAGCTCCCTATATAAAATATGAGCCCCCACACAGCCCCCTATGTACAGTATGAGCCCCTACATAGCTCCCTATATACAGTATGAGCCCCCACATAGCTCCCTAAACACTGTATGAGCCCCCACGCAGCACCCTATACACCGTATGAGCCCCCACACAGCCCCTATACATCGCATGAGCCCCCACATAGTTCCCTGTATACTGTATGAGCCCCCACATAGCTCCCTATACACCGTATGAGCCCCCACACAGCCCCTATACGTCGCATGAGCCCCCACATAGCTCCCTGTATACTGTATGAGCCCCCACATAGCTCCCTATACACCGTATGAGCCCCCACACAGCCACCTATGCACCATATGAGCCCTAAATATGCTCCCTATGTACAGGATGAGCCAGTAAACAGCCCCCTATATATTGTATGAGATCCCACACAGCCCCTATATACAGTATGAGCCCCTACATAGCTCCCTATATACTGTATGAGCCCCACATAGCCTCCTACATACAGTAGGAGCCCTGCATAGCTCCCTATATATAGTATGAGCCCCCACATAGCCTCCTACATACAGTATGAGCCCCTATATAGCTCCCTATATACAGGATGAGACAGTACACAGCCCCCACGGTGGCTCAGTGAATAGCACTACAGCCTTGCAGCGCTGGAGTCCTAGGTTCGAATCCCACCAAAGACAACATCTGCAAGGAGTTTGTATGTTCTCCCCGTGTTTGCGTGGGTTTCCTCCGGGTACTCTGGTTTCCTCCCACATTCCAAAAACATACAGATAGGGAATCTAGATTGTGAGCTCCATCAGGGACAGTGATGATAATGTGTGCAAACTGTAAAGCGCTGCGGAATATGTTAGCGCTATATAAAAATAAAGCTTATTATAAAAAATAAAGCTTATTAGCCCCTACATAGCTCCCTATAGACAGTATGAGCCCCCACATAGCCTCCTAATATAGTATGAGCCCCTACATAGCTCCCTATATACAGGATGAGACAGTACACAGCTCCCTATATACAGTATGAGCCCCTACATAGCCTCCTACATACAGTATGAGCCCCTATATAGCTCCCTATATACAGGATGAGACAGTACACAGCCCCCTATATACAGCATGAGCCCCTAAATAGCTCCCTATAGACAGTATGAGCCCCTACATATAGTATGAGCCCCTACATAGCTCCCTATATACAGGATGAGACAGTACATAGCTCCCTATATACAGCATGATCCCCTACATAGCTCCCTATATAAAATATGAGCCCCCACACAGCCCCCTATATACAGCATGAGCCCCTACATAGCTCCCTATAGACAGTATGAGCCCCTACATATAGTATGAGCCCCTACATAGCTCCCTATATACAGGATGAGACAGTACATAGCTCCCTATATACAGCATGATCCCCTACATAGCTCCCTATATAAAATATGAGCCCCCACACAGCCCCCTATATACAGTATGAGCCCCTACATAGCTCCCTATATACAGTATGAGCCCCCAAATAGCCTCCTATATACAGTATGAGCCCCCACATAGCCTCCTATATACAGTATGAACTACTACATAGCTCCCTATATAAAATATGAGCCCAGACACAGCCCCTACATACAGGATGAGCCCCCACATAGCCCCCTATATAAAGTATGAGCCCACACATAGCCTCCTATATACAGCATGAGCCTGCACATAGCCTCCTATATACAGTATGAGCCAGTACATAGTCTCTCTATATACAGAATGAGCTCACACACAGCCCCCTATATACAGCATGATCCCACACACAGCCACCTATATACAGTATGAGCCCCCACACAGCCACCTACTGTATATACAGGATGAGCCCCCACATAGCCTCCTATATACAGTATGAGCCCCCACACAGCCGCCAATATACAGGATGAGCCCCCACATAGCCCCCTAAATACAGTATGAGCCACCACATAGCCCCTATATACAGTATGAGCTCCTATATACAGGATGAGCCCCACATAGCCCCCTATATACAGTATGAGCCCCACATAGCCCCCTATATACAGTATGAGCTCCTACATAGCCCCCTATATACAGGATGAACCCACACAGCCCCCTATATACAGTATGAACTACTACATAGCTCCCTTAAACATAAAATATGAGCCCAGACATAGCCCCCTATATAAAGTATGAGCCCACACATAGCCTCCTATATACAGCATGAGCCTGCACATAGCCTCCTATATACAGTATGAGCCAGTACATAGTCTCTCTATATACAGAATGAGCTCACACACAGCCCCCTATATACAGCATGATCCCACACACAGCCACCTATATACAGTATGAGCCCCCACACAGCCACCTACTGTATATACAGGATGAGCCCCCACATAGCCTCCTATATACAGTATGAGCCCCCACACAGCCGCCAATATACAGGATGAGCCCCCACATAGCCCCCTAAATACAGTATGAGCCACCACATAGCCCCCTATATACAGTATGAGCTCCTATATACAGGATGAGCCCCCACATAGCCCCTATATACAGTATGAGCCCCACATAGCCCCCTATATACAGTATGAGCTCCTACATAGCCCCCTATATACAGGATGAACCCACACAGCCCCCTATATACAGTATGAGCTTGTACACAGCCACCTATACATAGTAGCCCAGATTGCTCTCATTATAATCTACCTATGGTTGTAATAGTCAGCAGGATATATCACTATGGATCTGTCAGGAGGTGGAGGAGTGATGCTCTGCAGAGGTCAGTGGTGTAATAATCTGCAGGATATATCACTGTATCTGTCAGGAGGTGGAGGAGCGATGCTCTGCAGAGAGGTCAGTGGTGTAATAATCTGCAGGATATATCACTGTATCTGTCAGGAGGTGGAGGAGCGATGCTCTGCAGAGAGGTCAGTGGTGTAATAATCTACAGGATATATCACTATCTGTCAGGAGGTGGAGGAGCGATGCTCTGCAGAGAGGTCAGTGGTGTAATAATCTACAGGATATATCACTGTATCTGTCAGGAGGTGGAGGAGCGATGCTCTGCAGAGAGGTCAGTGGTGTAATAATCTGCAGGATATATCACTGTGTATCTGTCAGGAGGTGGAGGAGCGATGCTCTGCAGAGAGGCCAGTGGTGTAATAATCTGCAGGATATATCACTATGTATCTGTCAGGAGGTGGGGGAGCGATGCTCTGCAGGGAGGCCAGTGGTGTAATAATC
>JARQOD010000010.1:43347195-43363315 GCA_033576555.1 Oophaga sylvatica | reverse complement strand
ACCCGGGGGGAGGGGACCGAGGACAAGTGACACCCGGTGGGGGACCGAGGACCAGTGACACCCGGGGGGGGAGGGAAGGGACCGAGGACAAGTGACACCCGGTGGGGGACCGAGGACCAGTGACACCCGGGGGGGGGAGGGAAGGGACCGAGGACTAGTGACACCCGGTGGGGGACCGAGGACCAGTGACACCCGGGGGGGGGAGGGAAGGGACCGAGGACAAGTGACACCCAGGGGGGACCGAGGACAAGTGACACCCGGGGGGACGGGGACCGAGGACTAGTGACACCCGGGGGGGGGACCGAGGACTATTGACACCCGAGGGGGACCGAGGACTAGTGACACCCGGGGGGGACCGAGGACAAGTGTGACACGGGGGGGGGGGGGTGACCGAGGACAAGTGACACCCAGGGGGGACCGAGGACAAGTGTGACACCCGGGGGGGGGGGGGGAACCGAGGACTAGTGACACCCGGGGGGGACCGTGGACTAGTGACACCCAGGGGGGGGGGGAACCGAGGGCTAGTGACACCCGGGGGGGGGACCGGGGACTAGTGACACCGGGGGGGGGGGGGGGGGTGACCGAGGACTAGTGACACCCGAGGAGGGGAACCGAGGACTAGTGACACCTGGGGGTGGGGGACCGAGGACTAGTGACACCCGGGGAGGGGAACCGAGGACTAGTGACACCTGGGGGTGGGGGACCGAGGACTAGTGACACCCGGGGAGGGGAACCGAGGGCTAGTGACACCTGGGGGTGGGGGACCGAGGACTAGTGACACTCGGGGGGGAGGGGGGGGGACCGAGGACTAGTGATGCCCGGTGGGGGGCTGACCCTCTCACCCTCCTCCGGGTACCCAGGATTTAGGCTGCTGTTAGATGTCATTTGTTGATGGCCCCAGTAACCTGAGTCCCCCGGTAACATGACCTGGATTGGCGCTCGCTGCAGTCTGATTCTGCTGTTTACAGGTGGACGGACACGGCTGCTCAGGGTTAATTTGTCATTGCCGCAGGCTGTGGTCCTGAGCTGCTGTGTACAGGCCCTGCCAGGAAGCGAGCGGCTCCGTGACACCCGCCATGTTTGGCTTTGCTCCATGGTGTGACGGTTGTGGTTATTAAAGAGGCACAGGCCGCAGATACAATAAAGGGGGCTGCTGCAGGTATAATATGGGGGCCCCTGTCTTTGTGGGTATACTAGAGTTACCCATTACTGCAGTGGGTATAATAGGGGCACCTATTGCCCTTGTGGGTATAATAGGGGCACCACTTGTAGCTGCGGGTATAATAGGGGCACCACTTGTAGCTGCGGGTATAATAGGGGCACCACTTGTAGCTCTGTGTATAATAGGGGTACTACTTGTAGCTGCGGGTATAATAGGGGCACCACTTGTAGCTGCGGGTATAATAGGGGCACTACTTGTAGCTGCGGGTATAATAGGGGCACCACTTGTAGCTGCGGGTATAATAGGGGCACTACTTGTAGCTCTGTGTATAATAGGGGCACCACTTGTAGCTGCGGGTATAATAGGGGCACTACTTGTAGCTCTGTGTATAATAGGGGCACTACTTGTAGCTCTGTGTATAATAGGGGCACCACTTGTAGCTGCGGGTATAATAGGGGCACCACTTGTAGCTCTGTGTATAATAGGGGCACTACTTGTAGCTCTGTGTATAATAGGGGCACCACTTGTAGCTGCGGGTATAACAGGGGCACTACTTGTAGCTGCGGGTATAATAGGGGCACCACTTGTAGCTCTGTGTATAATAGGGGCACTACTTGTAGCTGCGGGTATAATAGGGGCACCACTTGTAGCTGCGGGTATAATAGGGGCACTACTTGCAGCTGCGGGTATAATAGGGGCACCACTTGTAGCTGCGGGTATAATAGGGGCACCACTTGTAGCTCTGTGTATAATAGGGGCACCACTTGTAGCTGCGGGTATAATAGGGGCACTACTTGTAGCTCTGTGTATAATAGGGGCACCACTTGTAGCTGCGGGTATAATAGGGGCACTACTTGTAGCTCTGTGTATAATAGGGGTACTACTTGGCGCTGCGGGTATAATAGGGGCACCACTTGGCGCTGCGGGTATAACAGGGGCACCACTTGGCACTTCGGGTATAATAGGGGCACCACTTGGCGCTGCGGGTATAATAGGGGCACCACTTGGCGCTGCGGGTATAACAGGGGTACTACTTGTAGCTCTGTGTATAATAGGGGCCTGACTTGGCGCTGCGGGTATAACAGGGGCACCACTTGGCGCTGCGGGTATAACAGGGGCACCACTTGGCGCTGCGGGTATAACAGGGGTACTACTTGGCGCTGCGGGTATAACAGGGGCACCACTTGGCACTTCGGGTATAATAGGGGCACCACTTGGCGCTGCGGGTATAATAGGGGCACCACTTGGCGCTGCGGGTATAACAGGGGTACTACTTGGGGCTGCGGGTATAACGGGCACTACTTGGCGCTGCGGGTATAACAGGGGCACCACTTGGCGCTGCGGGTATAACAGGGGTACTACTTGTAGCTCTGTGTATAATAGGGGCCTGACTTGGCGCTGCGGGTATAACAGGGGCACCACTTGGCGCTGCGGGTATAACAGGGGCACCACTTGGCGCTGCGGGTATAATAGGGGTACTACTTGGGCTGCGGGTATAACGGGCACTACTTGTAGCTCTGTGTATAATAGGGGTACTACTTGGCGCTGCGGGTATAATAGGGGTACTACTTGGCGCTGCGGGTATAATAGGGACTACTTGGCGCTGCGGGTATAACGGGCACTACTTGTAGCTCTGTGTATAATAGGGGTACTACTTGGCGCTGCGGGTATAACAGGGGTACTACTTGGCGCTGCGGGTATAATAGGGGTACTACTTGGCGCTGCGGGTATAACAGGGGCACCACTTGGCACTTTGGGTATAACAGGGGCACCACTTGGCACTTCGGGTATAATAGGGGCACTGCTTGTAGCTCTGTGTATAATAGGGGCCTGACTTGGCGCTGTGGGTATAATAGGGGCACCATTTGGCGCTGCGGGTATAACAGGGGCACTTCTTGGCACTGCGGGTATAACAGGGGCACTACTTGTAGCTCTGTGTATAATAGGGGTACTACTTGGCACTGCGGGTATAACAGGGGCACTACTTGGCACTGCGGGTATAACAGGGGCACTACTTGAAGCTCTGTGTATAATAGGGGCCTGACTTGGCGCTGTGGGTATAACAGGGGCACTACTTGTAGCTCTGTGTATAATAGGGGCCTGACTTGGCGCTGTGGGTATAACAGGGGCACTACTTGTAGCTCTGTGTATAATAGGGGCCTGACTTGGCGCTGTGGGTATAAAAGGGGCGCTTGCTGCCACAGACAGCTCAGATGATGCATTCACTGCGTGACACAATGGCCGCAGTGTCCGGGACGTGTCCGCTTATTAGCCGTCTCCGTGTAACAGGGTCATTATCATTGTTGATCAGCCATGTAATTGTGTAATGACAGGACGGGGGCCGGGAGCGGGCACAGGCGGAGCGGCACCTCACTCACACATGACATCATCAGCTAAGTCTATGGCTGCTGCCTGCAGTATTTAAAGGGGCCTCATCCTAAATCCGATCAGTACATTGCAAGCAAGAATCATAATGTGCTGTGCCCGCTCTTAAAGGCAGCGTATATCCGGGTCATGACCCCTTGAAGTGTGGGCATCGGTGCAATCTAGGGTGAAGTGGGGCTCGCCCCAGGAGACGGGGCAGTAGAAAAGTGCACTGTGACCCCCCCACACGGCTGATGTAGCGAGGGGCTTCTTTATCCCTTGTTGGGCAGTTTAGGAGTTCGGCATACATGGATCCGCAATTAGTGCGAGGTGTGATCGCACCTGATCCCTGCCGTGCTGATCTCTGGGGTCCCACATTGCATGCCGACATCTGATCGAATGACATTGGAGCGCCATCATCGGGTGCTAGTTACCATAGCTCTGATATTGGGTGGGACACGTCGCCGCGCAGCCCCGGCCTTGTAGGGTTAATGAGGAGCCACTGTGTGGGGGGTAGACACCTCAATAATGATGTATGGTCACATCCGACATGTCATATAGAAAGTGAAAGGCGCTCAGTTACCAGCAGAGACGCAGCAGCCTCACCCGCAGGCGCGGCCCCCAAACTTGTATTCCAGGTAATGGAGGGTGGAGAAGTTACAGCCGAGGGTCTGAGACCCCGCACGTGCCGCCCCCCACAGGTGCAGTAACCCCCACACCTAAAAGTATAGAGATCTCATATCAGTTGAGTTTTAGTTAATAAGATCCCTTATGGCGAGGGTTACATTAACCTAAAGGGGGCACTCAACTAATGACCCCACACTTGTTGGACCTGTTCATCCTATATCTCCCTGTTATAAAGTTGTAGAATTCTTCATTTACTAAACATTGTAGGACCGGCCCTTTAAGTGCCGCTGCCATATTGGAATAGTGCAGGGCTGCGGAGCTCTTTACTGCGGATCAGCCTTTTCTTTTGTCTCTTGTAATTGCTTTATAGCGGAGGACGGAGACCCCAGGGGAATCCTAATGGCCCTGACAGAGAGCAGCCCCATTACTGTCTGCAGCAGCCATCGGGCTCAGAGGTTGGGGCCAGGATAAGCAGGGCTGGGCCTGTAGGGGGCGCTAAGCAAAGAATAGTGACATTACTTGGTCACAGTATCCTGTATAACCTTCATAGTGCGACAGTGACACAACGAGCTGTTCGTCCCAAACCCCCAATACACAGGCACGGTCTGCTCATCCATACTGGGAGAAGAAAGGACCCTGCTACCGGGCTCCTCTATCCTGCTTCTGCCCCCGGATCCCTCTGTACCTTTTCTGGATTCCTCTGTCCCTCCTCCGGGCCTCCTTCTCCCCTCTGTCCCTCCTCCCCCCTGGATCCCTCTGTCCCTCCTCCAGGCCTCCTTCTCCCCCCTGGATCCCTCTGTCCCTCCTCCGGGCCTCCTCCCCCCTGGATCCCTCTATCCCTCCTCCGGGCCTCCTCCCCTATGTCCCTCCTTCTCCCCCCCCCTAGATCCCAATGTCCCTCCTCCGGGCCTCCTCCCCTCTGTCCCTCCTCCGGGCCGCCTTCTCCCCTCTGTCCCTCCTCTGGGCCGTCTTCTCCCCTCTGTCCCTCCTCCGGGCCGTCTTCTCCCCTCTGTCCCTCCTCCGTGCCTCCTCCCCTCTGTCCCTCCTCCGTGCCTCCTTCTCCCCTCTGTCTCTCCTCCGGGCCTCCTTCTCCCCTCTGTCTCTCCTCCGGGCCTCCTTCTCCCCTCTGTCCCTCCTCTGGGCCTCCTTCTCCCCTCTGTCCCTCCTCTGGGCCTCCTTCTCCCCTCTGTCCCTCCTCTGGGCCTCCTTCTCCCCTCTGTCCCTCCTTCGGGCCTCCTCCCCTATGTCCCTCCTTCTCCCCCACTGTCCCTCTTCCAGACCTGCTTCTACGCTGTTCCTCCTCCGGACCTGCTTCTACGCTGTCCCTCCTCCCGGCCTCCTTCTCTCCTCTGTCCCTCTTCCGGGCCTCCTTCTCCCTTCTGTCTCTCCTCCGGGCCTCCTTCTCCCCTATGTCCCTCCTTCCCCCCCCCTGGATCCCACTGTCCCTCCTCCGGACCTGCTTCTCCCCTCTGTCCCTCCTCCGGGCCGCCTTCTTCCCTCTGTCCCTCCTCCGGGCCTCCGTCTCCCCTCTGTCACTCCTCCGGGCCTCCGTCTCCCCTCTGTCAATCCTCCGGGCCTCCTTCTCCCCTCTGTCCCTCCTCCGGGCCTCCTTCTCCCCTCTGTCCCTCCTCCGGACCTCCTTCTCCCCTCTGTCCCTCCTCCGAACCTCCTTCTCCCCTCTGTCCCTCCTCCGGGCCTCCTTCTCCCCTCTGTCCCTCCTCCGGGCCGCCTTCTTCCCTCTGTCCCTACTCCGGACCTGCTTCTCCTCTCTGTCCCTCCTCCGGACCTGCTTTTCCCCTCTGTCCCTCCTCCGGACCTGCTTCTCCCCTCTGTCCCTCCTCCGGACCTGCTTCCCCTGTCCTCCCCCGCCTGCCTCCCCTCTGTCCCTCCTCCGGACCTGCTTCTCCCCTCTGTCCCTCCGCCGGGCCTCTTCTCCCCTCTGTCCCTCCTCCGGGCCTCCTTCTCCCCTCTCTCCCTCCTCCGGGCCTCCTTCTCCCCTCTCTCCCTCCTCCGGGCCTCCTCTCCCCTCTCTCCCTCCTCCGGGCCTCCTTCTCCCCTCTGTCCCTCCTCCGGGCCTCCTTCCCCCTCTGTCCCTCCTCCGGGCCTCCTTCCTCCCTCTGTCCCTCCTCCGGGCCTCCTTCCTCCCTCTGTCCCTCCTCCGGGCCTCCTTCCCTCTGTCCCTCCTCCGGGCCTCCTTCTCCCCTCTGTCCCTCCTCCGGGCCTCCTCCCCTCTGTCCCTCCTCCGGGCCTCCTTCTCCCCTCTGTCCCTCCTCCGGGCCTCCTTCTCCCTCTGTCTCTCCTCCGGGCCTTCTTCTCCCACCTGGATCCCTCTGTTCCTTCTTTTCCCTGACAGCCTTTGCTGTGGGGGATTTGGGACCCCTCCATACTTGTTAGATATTCAGAAGGTCCCTCTGACTTTGATGCCATTGAATGAACAGTAAACATTAGTAGGTGCCCCCCGCTGTGCCCTCCTGTTGGAGACTTGGTTACAGTACTACAGCTGTACAGGGGGGGCCAGGGCTTGGAGAAATCCAATTATGATGGTGACCTCTACAAGAGGACTCAGGGCTGCTCATCGCCTCTGAGGACTCTGCCATCTGCATCGTGGCAGCTGCGATGACGAGACTAGATTGTCACCATTCACCGTGTCTGTACAGCGCTGCAGAATATATCGGTGCTTTATGATGAATCGGAGAAGGAAACACAATATATTCAATAAATTAAAAAAAAAAACCTGCAGTACTACATAACTGCCTGTGGGGGTGCCATAACCTCTCATGGTCCAGAGATGATGGTCTCAAGATCTCTGCTTGCTGTGAGAAAATCATGGAAACATTCTTGAAAACCTTCAAAAAGTTGATTAATAGATTCTTCTCTGGCTCCGACTAATAGAAATCTTCCCCGGCAGTCACAACTGGTGACATTGTAGCAATACTGGCGGCAGCTGCACTTGTAGAATTTACTGTCAGACAAGCACACGACATCCGGGCGATGCAGCTGCGCAATAAACCTCCGCATCCGCCATCTATGGGGGAAATGTATGTGTCTGCACGGTCAACGCTGCAGAAGCAGGGCGGATGACCCCAGGACGGCGGGTGACCCCATGACGGCTGGTGTTACTACTAGGACGCCCCATCTCTTATTATGGAGCTGTAATAGGGGAGGTGGGAGTATTTCTATCCCATAATGCCCCATCCCAGGGGTAAATGCTCGCTTCTGCTGGTTCTCGCCCCGTTATCGCCCTTTGTATACACGTTACAATCTGATTTATTTTCTAGAGCAGAGAGTGGAGGATGTCCGAGTGATCAGAGAGCAGCATCCGACTAAAATCCCGGTGAGTAACAACCGCCGTCTCTAATGATCAAACATGAAGATCCATAATATGGAACTGAAATCCCCGCACTTGCACAGCGCCAGTAAGCTGCCCCGTCTGTCCAGCGCCAGTAAGCTGCCCCGTCTGCCCCGCGCCAGTAAGCTTCCCCGTCTGCCCAGCGCCAGAAAGCTGCCCCGCGCCAGTAAGCTGCCCCGTCTGCACAGCGCCAGTAAGCTTCCCCGTCTGCCCAGCGCCAGTAAGCTGCCCCGTCTGCCTTGCGCCAGTAAGCTGCCCCGTCTGCCCAGCGCCAGTAAGCTGCCTCGTCTGCCCCGCGCCAGTAAGCTGCCCCGTCTGCCCCGCGCCAGTAAGCGCCCGTCTGCCCCGCGCCAGTAAGCTGCCCGTCTGGCCCGCGCCAGTAAGCTTCCCGTCTGGCCCGCGCCAGTAAGCTTCCCGTCTGCACAGCGCCAGTTAGCTGTCCCCTCCTGCCCCGCGCCAGTAAGCTGCCCCGTCTACACAGCGCCAGTAAGCTGCCCCGTCTGTCCAGCGCCAGTAAGCTGCCCCGTCTGCCCCGCGCCAGTAAGCTTCCCCGTCTGCCCAGCGCCAGAAAGCTGCCCCGCGCCAGTAAGCTGCCCCGTCTGCACAGCGCCAGTAAGCTGCCCCGTCTGCCCCGCGCCAGTAAGCTGCCCCGTCTGCCCAGCGCCAGTAAGCTGCCTCGTCTGCCCCGCGCCAGTAAGCTGCCCCGTCTGCCCCGCGCCAGTAAGCTGCCCCGTCTGCCCGCGCCAATAAGCTGCCCCGTCTGCCCAGCGCCCGTAAGCTGCCCCGTCTGCACCGCGCCAGTAAGCTGCCCCGCGCCCGTAAGCTGCCCCGCGCCTGTAAGCCTCCCCGTCTGCACAGCGCCAGTAAGCTTCCCCGTCTGCCCAGCGCCAGTAAGCTGCCCCGTCTGCCCAGCGCCAGTAAGCTGCCCCGTCTGCCCAGCGCCAGTAAGCTGCCCCGTCTGGCCCGCGCCAGTAAGCTTCCCCGTCTGCACAGCGCCAGTTAGCTGTCCCCTCCTGCCCCGCGCCAGTAAGCTGCCCCGTCTGCCCCGCGCCAATAAGCTGCCCCGTCTGCCCAGCGCCCGTAAGCTGCCCCGTCTGTCCAGCGCCAGTAAGCTGCCCCGTCTGCCCCGCGCCAGTAAGCTGCCCCGCGCCAGTAAGCTGCCCCGTCTGCCCCGCGCCCGAAGCTGCCCCGCGCCCGTAAGCTGCCCCACGCCAGTAAGCTGCCCGTCTGCCCAGCGCCAGTAAGCTGCCCCGTCTGCCCAGCGCCAGTAAGCTGCCCCGTCTGCCCAGCGCCAGTAAGCTGCCCCGTCTGGCCCGCGCCAGTAAGCTTCCCCGTCTGCACAGCGCCAGTTAGCTGTCCCCTCCTGCCCCGCGCCAGTAAGCTGCCCCGTCTACACAGCGCCAGTAAGCTGCCCCGTCTGTCCAGCGCCAGTAAGCTGCCCCGTCTGCCCCGCGCCAGTAAGCTTCCCCGTCTGCCCAGCGCCAGAAAGCTGCCCGCGCCAGTAAGCTGCCCCGTCTGCACAGCGCCAGTAAGCTTCCCCGTCTGCCCAGCGCCAGTAAGCTGCCCCGTCTGCCCCGCGCCAGTAAGCTGCCCCGTCTGCCCCGCGCCAGTAAGCTGCCCCGTCTGCCCCGCGCCAGTAAGCTGCCCCGTCTGCCCAGCGCCAGTAAGCTGCCTCGTCTGCCCCGCGCCAGTAAGCTGCCCCGTCTGCCCGCGCCAGTAAGCTGCCCCGTCTGCCCCGCGCCAATAAGCTGCCCCGTCTGCCCAGCGCCCGTAAGCTGCCCCGTCTGCACCGCGCCAGTAAGCTGCCCCGTCTGTCCAGCGCCAGTAAGCTGCCCCGTCTGCCCCGCGCCAGTAAGCTGCCCCGTCTGCCCAGCGCCCGTAAGCTGCCCCGTCTGCACCGCCATCAAGTCCGCTGCCCGCCGTACTTCCCCGCGCCAGTAAGCTGCCCCGTCTGCCCCGCACCAGTAAGCTGCCCCGTCTGCCCCGCGCCCATAAGCTGCCCCGCGCCCGTAAGCTGCCCCACGCCAGTAAGCTGCCCCGTCTGCACAGCGCCAGTAAGCTTCCCCGTCTGCCCAGCGCCAGTAAGCTGCCCCGTCTGCCCAGCGCCAGTAAGCTGCCCCGTCTGCCCAGCGCCAGTAAGCTGCCCCGTCTGCACAGCGCCAGTAAGCTGCCCCGTCTGCCAGCGCCAAGCCTTAGTAAGCTGCCCCGTCTGCACAGCGCCAGTAAGCTTCCCCGTCTGCCCGCGCCAGTAAGCTGCCCCGTCTGCCACAGCGCCAGTAAGCTTCCCCGTCTGCACAGCGCCAGTAAGCTGCCCCGTCTGCACAGCGCCAGTAAGCTGCCCCTTCTACACCTCTATTGTAAAACCTGGCATGTTCCTGTATGTAGTTGCGGCATTGTTCAGTAACAATCTCGGCTGGGAAAATCCATAACCTGAAAGGGTAAAAGTAAATCCGATCTACAGATCTCCCTAGTGCAGAGAAACAGGAGCTGTACCGCGAGATGAGTAATTAGTCTATTGCTCTCTGTTGTCAGCCCTTCCCATTGGTGCACTGTCCACTGTATGAGTGATAGAGGGTGCAGAAACCTCCCTGCCCCCAATCCCCACGATCACTACTTTCCGCGTATAACGCACCAGCATTATTATAAGCAGCAGTGGGGTCACTGCCCCTTTAAGAGCGTGTTTTGTGGCTTCTCACAGAGCTCCTAGAGGAGGGGGCTCAGGAAGGGGCTTACAGGACAGCTGAGCCCGGATCCCATTTCAGCCTCTCCAGATGGCTTTTCCTCCAGCGATCCCTCGCTCGGGCATGTGACTGCTTAGTTTGCTTCGCGGCTATTGGCGGCTCCTCCGTGACGTCAGTTTCTCGAGTTGCACAGGATTCTGGACAGAATGTAAAGTTCCAGAGACTGCGCCAAAAAAGCCCTAAAATCCAGCGGTGCATCGCCCTGATCTCATGTAATGAGCCGTGCACTGTATGGCAGAGGGTGAGCGAGGACTCTGCAGCTTTCTGCCGCAGTGACGGTAATGCAGGTGGATGAAATAGCGGCTCACAGTAGCGCGACCACAACGTCGTCCCGTCCTCACCTGCATCACGCTGCGTTCTAGCACCGTGTCCCCACTGATCAGTCGGCCCGACAGAAAGCGGGGAGTACGACCACAGTGCTTGTCCCCGGATAACGGCCCGTCCTCTCCTTTACAGTCTGTGACACCACACAATGGGGAGGTTTTATATCAGTCATAAAGCACAAGGATACGTGCACGTCCGATAATACACGGACCCTCTGCAAGAAGACCCAAAACAGCCACCGGTGATCTAGCGGCCACAATGGAGGCTCATCAGCCATACAGCCAACCCTAAGACTGCTCCACTGGTTATCACAGGGGCCGAGTGCAGAAAAAAGTATCAAATACAATATATACATAAGAGCCGCTGTAATCCACACTCTCCTGCTGGCGGGGCTTCAGGTGTCGCATTGCAATCTTTAGTTTTATATAGAATATCTTTGGTCTTCACTTTCTGCACTTGGTACCTTCCCCACCTAACCTCAGGGTGTGATACATGTGTTATACGCCATATTGTGGCCTCACGCGTGGTGCACGCGGCCGTATTGTGGCCTCACGCGTGGTGCACGCGGCCGTATTGTGGCCTGGAGTTGGAGTCGGAGGTTTGGCTTACCGACTCCACAACCCTGCTGTGTACAGGTGTGACATTGACGCTCTCTCATTCTCCCCTAAAGGTCATTATTGAGAGGTACAAGGGGGAGAAGCAGCTCCCAGTGCTGGACAAAACCAAATTCTTAGTCCCGGATCACGTGAATATGAGCGAGCTCATCAAAATTATCCGGTAAGATACACAGACGGCAGGGCAGCCATTCTGGGATTGTGTAGAATACGGCCGAGCTCCGGTCTTGTTCATGTGTAATAATAATGTCATGTGAGCTGAAGGGTAGAACAGCGCCCTCCCTTATACACTGCATGCATCCACAAGTCTTATCTCGGGCTGCAGGACTTCTTGCTGGCTCGGTGTCTGGACCCGCCCCTTTCAGAGAAACCCACCGATCATGAAAACAAGGGGGCCCAAAGTCCCTCTACTACAGTGATTAGAGCTGTGGTGGGCGTGCGCTGCCACCGCTCCCTACAGACGGCGGGGGCGCGTGGCCACCTCTCCCTACAGACGGCGGGGGCGCGTGGCCACCTCTCCCTACAGACGGCGGGGGCGCGTGGCCACCTCTCCCTACAGACGGCGGGGGCGCGTGGCCACCTCTCCCTACAGACGTCGGGGGCGCGTGGCCACCTCTCCCTACAGACGGCGGGGGCGCGTGGCCACCTCTCCCTACAGACGGCGGGGGCGCGTGGCCACCTCTCCCTACAGACGTCGGGGGCGCGTGGCCACCTCTCCCTACAGACGGCGGGGGCGCGTGGCCACCTCTCCCTACAGACGGCGGGGGCGCGTGGCCACCTCTCCCTACAGACGGCGGGGACGCGTGGCCACCTCTCCCTACAGACGGCGGGGGCGCGTGGCCACCTCTCCCTACAGACGTCGGGGGCGCGTGGCCACCTCCTACAGACGCGGGGCGCGTGGCCACTCCCTACAGACGGCGGGGGCGCGTGGCCACCTCTCCCTACAGACGGCGGGGGCGCGTGGCCACCTCTCCCTACAGACGTCGGGGGCGTGTGGCCACCTCTCCCTACAGACGTCAGGGGCTCGTGGCCACCCCTCCCTACAGATGGTGAGGGCGCGCAGCCTCAGCTTCTTATAGACAGCGGACGCATCTCCCATTCTTGTGAGCAGTGGTGGTCCCTATATGTAAGAGGCATATTATAGGGGGTGTCTCACTGATAAAGGGGGCATTGATCTAGATTGCGCCGGTGGTCTGTTCTTCCCAGGTCTCGAGCAGGATGTGACTTTCCTCCTTTTCCCACTTATTGCAGGAGACGTCTCCAGCTGAACGCCAACCAAGCTTTCTTCCTGCTGGTGAACGGCCACAGCATGGTCAGCGTCTCCACGCCTATATCTGAGGTGTACGAACGGGAAAAGGACGAGGACGGGTTTCTGTACATGGTCTACGCGTCACAGGAGACATTTGGGATGAACATTGCATAACGACGCCCGTCCCGCAGTCCTTGTTCTGATTTTTCATTTAACGTTTTCTTCCTCTCCCCAAGAGTCTTATGAGAAGCGTGCAGCCGCCGGCGCGTCTCCTCCGTCCCGCAGATCATATGGTGCCGCACATACAATTCATCCTGCGTCTGGAGAATTAAAGGTCCATCCTGTAACCAGAGGTCTGATTGATCTGTGTAACGCCATCGTTTCCTTCCTTGTAGCTGCGAGACAAGATGCATCTCAGCGTCAGGTTGTCTCCGTAAAGGGGGGGACGTTTTTCTGTCCGGTCATTTCAGGTTTTTTTTTATGCCGGGGGCCATCGTCTATCCGTACATGGTATGCTGCACATGGTCCGCAGCTTGTGATCGACTCGCAGGAAAGCCTTTTTCTTTAGCTCTTCTAGTTTGGCGCAGGTGGAGCAGACTGCGGTGCTCCAGTCTGGGATGTATATACATTATCCTGATTTTATGTAGCGGCACAGAATCAAACCCTTGTGTTCTGGAATATTTTTTCTGAAGGTTACAGATGGAGCGGGATTAGGTGACACGTGCCTGCGCTGTTTATATGTACAGTCTTCACCTCGCGTAGTTATAGACCAGCGTTTCCTTAATGCTTCTGTATGTAAAGCCATTCTTCACCCTGAGCTAGACAAATCTAATCACTCAATGCCCAGCGCTGAATGTCTGCGTGCTCGTATAGCCAGGAGCGTGCACGGCGGAGCCCCCCATTGTACAAAGGCTTCCCCTCCACCTGTCCAATATTGTCCGACTGTCACCCTGCATGTTCCTGTTACCCAAGTGGAAGGAGACCGCTTTAGTTAGGGAGCAGGGACGGGTGCTGGTGACCCCTCCGGCCGTGTAGCTCCAGCACACTGTGTGCAGGTCGTGCGGGTGACGTGCCCCTGATAAACCGAGCGGCGTCGTGCACACGGCGTCTGCTGCACAGATCGTAACCTTATGCACGTATTTCACTTTATTTTTGTCTTATAATTTTAGCATAACATTGTCTCGATGATTTTGGGTTCAATAATGAGGCTTTTTTAAGTTTTGCTTCTGTTTCTTGTATAAATAAAGCTTTGTTTTTATATTGATTCCTGGTTTATGTGACCTCAGTTGGATTTTGCGGCGTTTTATGTTCCTGTTGTTACAGTGGCCTGATTAGTACAATATTGTCTGGGTTCGATGTGTCGTTCCTGCGGGAACACTGGGGGGATAAAGCCCCACCAGTACGGGGCCTGTATACTGGGACGGATGGTCTGCAGCGGAAACGTCCTGCGAATGTTTCATCTGTCCTTATGACACGCCGTCCTGGGGTCTGGACCTGACGGACCTGTACACCGGGCCAGAATCTTCTAGACGGGTGGCTCTGCTCCTGCATGATACATTTTTTTTGGGGTGCGGTGGGAACGTTTTCGGAGAGCCGTCCTCAGGTCCACGTGCAGGAAGCTAATCTCCGAGGCTCCATGTTGATCCTTCCGAGAGCGGCCGCTTCTCACAGCTTCCAGCCATATCCTTAATAACTGTTATGGTGGCCAAGTCACAGACTCCAACTTCTCAACGCCCGCCACGTCGATGGTGAGGGATGCTGGTAGCATCTGATGGATGGTGGTGTCAGACCATGAGCCATGAGACAGTGAGGTATCCCGGGGATTGGTCACTAATGGTGAAGTGGAAACAGCGGATTCCTATTGGTAAAACTTCATCTCAGTCTGGTTACCCTCCATTTCTACAGCTTCCACGTGCGACGTAAGGAGACGCGCGTCCAGCCACCCTCCGCTCTGCGGCTCGGAGGCGCTGGTTACGTGTTGGGAATCACGTAAAGGGGTTTCATGTACTTTACGTTGGGCCGAGCCGACTACTAAGCAGAGTTTTCCGGGATGCCGGCATCCGGCAGGTAGGAGGGTCGTCGCAGGTACGGTCATGGCCGCCGGACCAAGCACTTGGTCTATGATCAGCTCAAAACTGGACCCCTGCTTTATAAGCGGGGCTTCCTATAGCGAGCGCTGAAACCCGCTCTATCCCCCATATTGTATCCTTGTCTGGACACTCGCAGAATAACCACACACAGACTTACTGTAAAAAAAAACAAAAAAAGGAACTTTTTTTCTTTATTCATTTGTTTTTGTCTTTTTTTGTGCATTTCTGTATAAACCATATTTTATCTTCAAGACTTAGATAAAAACGTCATTCTAAAAATGTACAGTTTTCTTACCAAAGTATAATAAACATAAGAAACCCAACAACCAAGTACACAACCATTTACAGAGCCGAGGAGCGCACCGACTATGTACAGGAGGAGTGTGCACGCCGCGTAATACTGCCGGGAGCCGCACGCCACCGAGACGGCCCAAAGGAAATAGTGTTTCTGAAGGCGGCGGGGTTAGTACTCACCCAAAAGGCCTGTGCTTATTGACTGACTGCAAATAAGGGTTAAAACTGCAAGAATGACATCACTGTAGGGGGTGGAGTCAACATGACATCACCATACAAGGAGTCAAGATGACATCACCATATGGGGAGGAGTCAGGATGGAATCATTCTACATGGATGACATCACTACGGTGAGGGTCAACATGACATCATCGTATAATACAAGGAAAGGTTACCCATATGGTGAAGAGACAAGATGACATCATTGTACAGGGAGGAGTGATGATGTCCCCACACGAGGAAAAGGTACTATGACATCACCATATAGGGATCAAGATGGAATCACTCTACAATGGTGACGTCACCCCTTAGGAAGGGTTCAAGATGAGAATACTGTAAGGGACAACATTACTGTAAGGGAAGGAGTCAACATGACATCACCATATGAGGAGTAGTCAAGATGATGTCACTAAGGGAAGGAGTCACCATGACATCACCATATGGGGAGGAGTCAACATGACATCACCATATGAGAAGTCAAGATGACGTCCTAAGGGGACGAGTCAACATGACATCACCATATGAGAGGAGTCAATATGACGTCACTGACGGGGAGGAGTCAACATGACATCACCATATGAGAAGTCAAGATGACGTCACCATATGGGAGAGTCAACAGACACACCATAAATCAACGATCACTAAGGGAGGTCAACATGACATCACCATATGGGGAGTAAAGATGACGTCACTAAGGGGAGGAGTCAACATGACATCACCATATGGGGAGTCAAGATGACGTCACTAAGGGGAGGAGTCAACATGACATCACCATATGGGGAGGAGTCAAGATGACATCACTGTACGGCGCCATCAACATGAGGGAGTTTCGTGCTTCATTTCTTGATTCATAATCACTTTTTTTCACAAAACAAATACAAATATGTGAAATGCCCGCTGCCCCATACTCCGGCACTCCGCCAGACTCCCTGTATATACTTTACCACTGTGCGCAGTTATTTCTTGACTGTGCAGGATACTAATACGCACTAATGCGCCAAATGCCAGCACATCCGGCAGCGCCTGTTACTGCAATGTCTGGAGTAATGACCCCGTGCTGCCATAATGTCACGCTGTATAGCAGATA
>JARQOD010000010.1:43315085-43347095 GCA_033576555.1 Oophaga sylvatica | reverse complement strand
CTTTGGGCTGTCTGGTTTGCGTCGTTGGGTCCGCTGTGTCCTGCTTGGTCTAGTCCATTGTTTCTGGTACTGCGTTGCTTCTGGTGAGGTCTATGTTTCCGGTACGTGAGTCCTATCTGCTTGGGCTGCGGTCCTGCTGTCTGGTTGCGTCCTATTGTCTGTTTGCGGTCTTTCTTCTGGTCTGTGTCTATTTTGTCTTGGTAGTGCAGGTCCATTGCTGCTTGGGGACGAGTTTGCTGTCCTTGGGTACGTGAGGTCCTGTCTTCTGGTACTGTGCGTCCTGCTGTCTTGGGTACGAGGTCATTGTCTCTGGTGACGTTTTCTGGTACTGTGACTCCTTCTGCTGGGTACGTGGTTTGCTTCTGTCTGTACGGTCATGTCTTGTTGTCTGGGGCTGCCGTCCTTGTTCTGGTGTGCGGCTTTGTCCTTGGGTCTGCAGGTTCATTCTCGGGTCTTGTCTGTCGGTCGTTGGGTGCATTCTATGTCTGTCGGGTAGCGTCTTTCTGGGGTGGACGTCTTCTGTCCTTGGTATGGTTATGTCTTGATGTCAGGTTCTTTCTGCTGGTACTGGAGTCCATTGTCTTGGGTACGGACGTTCATGTCTGCTGGGTACTGTGAGCTTGTCGCTTGGTATGCGGTCCTATTCTTCCTTGGTCGTGCAGGTTCTTTGTCTGTGCAGTCTATTGTTTTTTTTTTTTTTTTTTTTTTTTTTTTTTTTTTTTTTTTTTTTTTTTTTTTTTTTTTTTTTTTTTTTTTTTTTTTTTTTTTTTTTTTTTTTTTTTTTTTTTTTTTTTTTTTTTTTTTTTTTCCCCCCCCCCCCCCCCCCCCCCCCCCCCCCCCCCCCCCCCCCCCCCCCCCCCCCCCCCCCCCCCCCCCCCCCCCCCCCCCCCCCCCCCCCCCCCCCCCCCCCCCCCCCCCCCCCCCCCCCCCCCCCCCCCCCCCCCCCCCCCCCCCCCCCCCCCCCCCCCCCCCCCCCCCCCCCCCCCCCCCCCCCCCCCCCCCCCCCCCCCCCCCCCCCCGTCATTTGTCCTTGGGTTGGCAGGTTCTATTGTTGTCTTGGACTGGCCGTTTATTGTGTCTTGGGTATGTGAGTTCTATTGTCTTCCTTGGTACTGTGAGGTTCTATGTCGTCTTGGTATGTGCAGGTTCCTTTTTGTCCTTGGTATGTCAGGTTTATTGTCTGTCTTGGGGTAGGCCGGTTCATGTTTCTTGGTATGGAGGTTCTATTGTCTTCCTGGTACTGTAGTTCTATTGTTTCTGGGTATGTGCAGTTCTATGTCTGTCTGGGGACTGTGCCGGTTTATTGTCTGTCTTGGTACTGTGCACGGTTCCATGTTGTCTTGGGTACTGTGCCGTTCCTATTTGTCTGGGGTTGTAGTTATGTGTCTTGGGTGGAGTTCTATTTGTCTGGTGGAGGTATTTCTTTTGGGGTATGCCGTTCTTCTGCTTGGACTGGAGTTCTATTGTCTGCTTGTATGTGGGTTTTGTCTTGGGAGTGCGTCTTTGTGTCTGGTGTGCGTCTTTTGTCTTGGTATGTGAGTTATGCTTTGGGTGTGCGGTCTTTGTCTTGGGTTTGCGTTCCTATTGTCTGTCCTTGGGTACTGTGCACGGTTCCTATTGTCTGTCTTGGGTATGTGCAGGTTCCTATTGTCTGTCTTGGGTACTGTGCACGGTTCCTATTTCTGTCTTGGGGTATGTGCGGTCCTATTGTTGTCCTTGGGGTACTGTGCACGGTTCCTATTGTCTGTCTTGGGGTACTGTGCACGTTCTATTGTCTTCCTTGGGGTCTGTGCAGTTCCTATTGTCTGTCTTGGGTACTGTGCAGGTTCTATTGTTGTCTTGGGTACTGTGCACGGTTCTATTGTCTGTCCTTGGGGTACTGTGCACGGTTCTATTGTCTGTCTTGGGTATGTGCACGGTTCTATTGTCTGTCTTGGGTATGTGCACGTTCCTATTGTCTGTCCTTGGGGTACTGTGCAGTTCCTATTTCTGTCTTGGGTACTGTGCACGGTTCCTATTGTCTGTCTTGGGTCTGTGCACGGTTCCTATTGTCTGTCTTGGGTACTGTGCACGTTCCTATTGTCTGTCCTTGGGTACTGTGCACGGTCCTATTGTCGTCTTGGGTACTGTGAGGTTCCTATGTCTGTCCTTGGGTACTGGCAGTTCCTATTGTCTGTCTTGGGTACTGTGCAGGTTCTATTGTCTTCTTGGGGTACTGTGCAGGTTCCTATTGTTGCTTGGGTATGTGCACGGTCCTATTGTCTGTCCTTGGGTATGTGCACGGTTCTTTGTTGTCTTGGGGTACTGTGCACGGTTCTATTGTCTGTCCTTGGGTACTGTGCACGGTTCCTATTCTGTCCTTGGGGTATGTGCACGGTTCCTATTGTCTGTCTTGGGTACTGTGCACGGTTCCTATTGTCTGTCTTGGGTACTGGCACGGTTCTATTGTCTGTCCTTGGGTACTGTGCAGGTTCTATTGTCTGTCTTGGGTACTGTGAGGTCCTATTGTCTGTCCTTGGGGTATGTGCACGGTTCCTATTGCTGTCCTTGGGTACTGTGACGGTTCCTATTGTCTGTCTTGGGTACTGTGCAGGTTCCATTTCTGTCCTTGGGTATGTGCAGGTTCTAGTCGTCTGGGTTGTGCGGTTCATTGTCTTCTTGGGTCTGTGCAGTTTGTCTGTCTTGGGGTACGTGCATGTTCTATGTTGTCCTTGGGTACTGTGCGGTTCTATTGTTCCTTGGGTTGTGCAGTCTATTGTTGCCTTGGGGTACTGTGCGGTTCCATGTCTGTCTTGGTATGTGCAGGTTCCTATTGTTGTCCTTGGACTGGAGGTTCTATTGTCTGTCTTGGGGTAGCAGGTTCTTGTCTTCCTTGGGTATGTGCAGGTTCCTATTGTGTCCTTGGGTACTGTGCAGGTCTATGTCTGTCCTTGGGTATGTGCGGTCTATTGTTGTCCTTGGGGTACGTGAGGTCTATGTTGTCTTGGTATGTGCACGGTCTATTGTCGTCCTTGGGTACTGTGCACGTCTATGTCTTGTCTTGGGGTATGTGAGTTCTATGTCTGTCTTGGGGACTGTGCAGGTCCTATTGTCTGTCTTGGGGTACTGTGAGGTCTTTGTCTGTCTTGGGGTATGTGCAGTTCCTATTGTCTGTCCTTGGGGTACTGTGCACGGTTCCTATTGTCTGTCCTTGGGGTACTGTGCACGGTTCCTATTGTCTGTCCTTGGGGTACTGTGCACGGTTCCTATTGTCTGTCCTTGGGGTACTGTGCACGGTTCCTATTGTCTGTCCTTGGGGTACTGTGCACGGTTCCTATTGTCTGTCCTTGGGGTACTGTGCACGGTTCCTATTGTCTGTCCTTGGGGTACTGTGCACGGTTCCTATTGTCTGTCCTTGGGGTACTGTGCACGGTTCCTATTGTCTGTCCTTGGGGTACTGTGCACGGTTCCTATTGTCTGTCCTTGGGGTACTGTGCACGGTATCCTATTGTCTGTCCTTGGGGTACTGTGCACGGTTCCTATTGTCTGTCCTTGGGGTACTGTGCACGGTTCCTATTGTCTGTCCTTGGGGTACTGTGCACGGTTCCTATTGTCTGTCCTTGGGGTATGTGCACGGTTCCTATTGTCTGTCCTTGGGGTACTGTGCAGGTTCCTATTGTCTGTCCTTGGGGTACTGTGCACGGTTCCTATTGTCTGTCCTTGGGGTACTGTGCACGGTTCCTATTGTCTGTCCTTGGGGTACTGTGCACGGTTCCTATTGTCTGTCTTGGGGTACTGTGCACGGTTCCTATTGTCTGTCCTTGGGGTACTGTGCACGGTTCCTATTGTCTGTCCTTGGGGTACTGTGCACGGTTCCTATTGTCTGTCCTTGGGGTACTGTGCACGGTTCTTATTGTCTGTCCTTGGGGTACTGTGTACGGTTCCTATTGTCTGTCCTTGGGGTATTGTGCACGGTTCCTATTGTCTGTCCTTGGGGTACTGTGCACGGTTCCTATTGTCTGTCCTTGGGTACTGTGTATGGTTCCTATTGTCTGTCCTTGGGGTACTGTGCACGGTTCCTATTGTCTGTCCTTGGGGTACTGTGCACGGTTCCTATTGTCTGTCCTTGGGGTACTGTGCACGGTTCCTATTGTCTGTCCTTGGGTACTGCGCACGGTTCCTATTGTCTGTCCTTGGGGTACTGTGCACGTTCCTATTGTCTGTCCTTGGGGTACTGTGTATGGTTCCTATTGTCTGTCCTTGGGGTACTGTGTACGGTTCCTATTGTCTGTCCTTGGGTACTGTGCATGGTTCCTATTGTCTGTCCTTGGGTACTGTCACGGTTCCTATTGTCTGTCCTTGGGGTACTGTGTACGGTTCCTATTGTCTGTCCCTTGGGGTATTGTTCACGGTTCCTATTGTCTGTCCTTGGGTACTGTGCACGGTTCCTATTGTCTGTTCTTGGGGTACTGTGCACGGTTCCTATTGTCTGTCCTTGGGGTACTGTGTACGGTTCCTATTGTCTGTTCTTGGGGTACTGTGCACGGTTCCTATTGTCTGTCCTTAGGGTACTGTGTACGGTTCCTATTGTCTGTCCTTGGGGTACTGTGCATGGTTCCTATTGTCTGTCCTTGGGGTACTGTGCATGGTTCCTATTGTCTGTCCTTGGGGTACTGTGTAGGTTCTATTGTCTGTCCTTGGGGTATGTGCACGGTTCCTATTGTCTGTCCTTGGGGTACTGTGCACGGTTCTATTGTCTGTCCTTGGGGTACTGTGCAGGTTCCTATTGTCTGTCCTTGGGGTACTGTGCACGGTTCCTATTGTCTGTCCTTGGGGTACTGTGTATGGTTCCTATTGTCTGTCCTTGGGGTACTGTGCAGGTTCCTATTGTCTGTCCTTGGGGTACTGTGCACGGTTCCTATTGTCTGTCCTTGGGGTACTGTGCACGGTCCTATTGTCTGTCCTGGGGTACTGTGCACGGTTCCTATTGTCTGTCCTTGGGTACTGTGCACGGTTCCTATTGTCTGTCCTTGGGGTACTATGCATGGATCCTATTGTTTGTCCTCCTTGGGTCTGTCCTTGTCCCCACTTTGTACAGCGCTGTGGAATATGTTGGCGCTATATAAAAGATTATTACTCTCACCCACTGACAGAGCACTATGACTAGACCCTCCCCAGGCCCTGAGGACTACAAGTCCATTCTTGCCTGAGCCGCAGTGCATGCCGGGAGAGCTGCACATCCACATTGAGCCCCCAGGAAACCTCCAGCTCCTGAGTTGGACGAGTCCATGTCAGCTGATTGGGGCCGACCATCATTACTGTGGCACTCTCACACCCTCGTCCGCTCTCGGCACATTATCTCCCCTGGTCGCTGATGGGATTAGTTTTGCTCCTGTTCTCCCATTCGCTATGTTTCCTACGACCACGCAGCCCCCTGTACGATGAATGGTTCCATCCTCGCTTGGCTTGTATTTGATTGGCAGCCCACTAGACCAATAGATATTAAGTAGAAGGGCGGGTTCCACTGTGATTGACAGGCAGCCTCCACCATCCACGACAGCGCTTTTTTTTCCTCTCCTTGTAGCCAGTGATGAGAAGAGTGACAGGGAATATTGGCCAATCAGAGCAGCCACTTTCACTATGTGGGCGGTCCTCACTTAGCAGCCAGCCAATGGCGTGGCTTGGCATAGGAGGCCGTGGGCGGGTCGTCGTGTCAGCGCTGGGGCGCCAGCCGATCACTTGTAACGGTTTGTGTGTGACGGTGACATAACGACGAGAAACGGAAGCCCCGGGGACCCTGGAGCCGGACGGGACGGACGGGAGGCCGCGCTCGTGTCCTGGGGAGCGGTCTATCTGCCGCCGTCGGGGCTGGTTGTGTCTCCCCCTCACACGGTCATCCAGACGGACACCCGCCGGGAAAGGGCGGCAGCGGCTCACCCGCAGCCGGGAGGAGCGTGCTAGCACGGGGAGGCCGGGACTATCGCGACAGCTCCTCACCTATTACATTCTTCTCACGATAGGCCCCGCCCCGGAGGCTCCTGGTGAGTGACAGACATGAACTTTCACATCGGCGACAGCTGAGAGCCTGTCACAGCGGTGTATAGAGGTCTATAGCGGTATATAGAGGTATATAGGTCTGTAGCGGTGTATAGCGGTATATAGAGGTGTATAGCGGTATATAGAGGTCTGTAGCGGTGTATAGAGGTCTATAGCGGTATATAGAGGTATATAGGTCTGTAGCGGTGTATAGCGGTATTATAGAGAGGTCTGTAGCGGTGTATAGAGGTCTATAGCGGTATATAGAGGTCTGTAGCGGTATATAGAGGTGTATAGCGGTATATAGAGGTCTGTAGCGGTGTATAGAGGTCTATAGCGGTATATAGAGGTCTGTAGCGGTATATAGAGGTCTATGGCCGTATATAGAGGTCTATGGCCGTATATAGAGGTCTGTAGCGGTATATAGAGGTCTGTAGCGGTATATAGAGGTATATAGGTCTGTAGCGGTATATAGAGGTATATAGCGGTATATAGAGGTCTGTAGCGGTGTATAGAGGTCTATAGCGGTATATAGGTCTGTAGCGGTGTATAGCGGTATATAGAGGTGTATAGCGGTATATAGAGTTGTATAGCGGTATATAGAGGGCTGTAGCGGTTATAGAGGTCTGTAGCGGTATATAGAGGTCTGTAGCGGTGTATAGCGGTATATAGAGGTGTATAGCGGTATATAGAGGTCTGTAGCGGTGTATAGAGGTCTATAGCGGTATATAGGTCTGTAGCGGTGTATAGCGGTATATAGAGGTGTATAGCGGTATATAGAGGTCTGTAGCGGTGTATAGAGGTCTATAGCGGTATATAGAGGTCTGTAGCGGTATATAGAGGTCTATGGCCGTATATAGAGGTCTGTAGCGGTATATAGAGGTCTGTAGCGGTATATAGGTCTGTAGCGGTGTATAGCGGTATATAGCGGTATATAGAGGTCTGTAGCGGTGTATAGAGGTCTATAGCGGTATATAGAGGTATATAGGTCTGTAGCGGTATATAGAGGTGTATAGCGGTATATAGAGGTCTGTAGCGGTATATAGAGGTCTATGGCCGTATATAGAGGTCTTAGCGGTATATAGAGGTCTATGGCGTATATAGAGGTCTATGGCCGTATATAGAGGTCTGTAGCGGTATATAGAGGTCTGTAGCGGTATATAGAGGTGTATTGAGGCGTTTAGCCGTATATAGAGGTCTGTAGCGGTATATAGAGGTCTGTAGCGGTATATAGAGGTCTGTAGCGGTATATAGAGGTGTATAGCGGTATATAAAGGTCTGTAGCGTATATAGAGGTCTATAGCGTATATAGAGGTCTATAGCGGTGTTAATGTACAGTGCTGTATATAATGTACAGTAATATATAATGTACAGTCTGTATATAATGTACAGTAATATTATAATGTACAGTGCTGTTATAATGTACAGTAATATATATAATGTCAGTGCTGTATATAATATACAGTAATATATATAATGTACAGTGCTGTATATAATGTACAGTAATATATAATGTCAGCTGTATATAATGTACAGTAATATAATAATGTACAGTGTGTATATAATGTACAGTATATATATATAATTGATGATGTAATATATAATGTACATGTAATTATATAATGTACAGTGCTGTATATAATGTACAGTGCTGTATATAATGTACAGTAATATATATAATGTACAGTGCTGTATATAATGTACAGAATATATATAATGTACAGCTTATATAATGTACAGTATTATATAATGTACAGTGCTGTATATAATGTACGATAATATATATAATGTACAGTGCTGTATATATGTACAGTAATATATAATGTACAGTGCTGTATATAATGTACAGTAATATATAATGTGCTGTATATATATTCAGTAATATAATAATGTACAGTGCTGTATTTAATGTACAGTAATAATATAATGTACAGTGCTGTATATAATGTACAGTAATATATATAAATGTGTGATTAATGTACAGTAATATATATAATGTCACTTGTATATAATTCAGTAATATATATAATTACAGTGATATATAATGTACAGTATAATATATTACATCTGTTGCAGTGCTGTATATAATGTGCAGTAATATATATATAATGTACAGTGCTGTATATAATGTGCAGTGCTGTATATAATGTACAGTAATATATATAATGTACAGTAATATATATAATGTACAGTGCTGTATATAATGTACAGTAATATATATAATGTACAGTGCTGTATATAATGTACAGTATATATATATATATATATATATATATATATCAACAGAAGTATATAGTCCTTTGATGTCTAGTATAAGATGCACAGTGTGATAGATATACAGTGTAAGTGTACGTGTGTGATAGATATACAGTGTAATGTACGGTGTGATAGATATACAGTGTAATGTACGGTGTGATAGATATACAGTGTAGTGTACGGTGTGATAGATATACATTGTAATGTACGGTGTGATAGATATACAGTGTAATGTACGGTGTGATAGATATACAGTGTAGTGTACGGTGTGATAGATTATACAGTGTAATGTACGGTGTGATAGATATACAGTGTAATGTACGGTGTGATAGATATACAGTGTAGTGTACGGTGTGATAGATATACAGTGTAGTGTACGTTGTGATAGATATACAGTGTAATGTACGGTGTGCTAGATATACAGTGTAATGTACGGTGTGATAGATATACAGTGTAATGTACGGTGTGATAGATATATAGTGTAGTGTACGGTGTGATAGATATACAGTGTAGTGTACGGTGTGATAGATATACAGTGTAATGTACGGTGTGATGGATATACAGTGTAATGTACGGTGTGATAGATATACAGTGTAGTGTACGGTGTGATAGATATACAGTGTAGTGTATGTTGTGATAGATATACAGTGTAATTTACGGTGTGCTTGATATACAGTGTAATGTACGGTGTGATAGATATACAGTGTAGTGTACGTTGTGATAGATGTACAGTGTAGTGTACGAGTATCTTGTAAGTATACGTGTGTAAAATTGTACGGTGTGATAGATAACAGTGTATGTACGGTGTGATAGATAACAGTGTAGTGTACGGTGTGATAGATATACAGTGTAGTGTACGGTGTGATAGATATACAGTGTAATGTACGGTGTGATAGATATACAGTGTAGTGTACGGTGTGTTGATAGAATATACAGTGTAGTGTACGGTGTGATAGATATACAGTGTAGTGTACGGTGTGATAATATACAGGTGTATGTACGGTGTGATAGATATACATTGTAATGTACGGTTGTGATAGATATACAGTGTAATGTACGGTGTGATATACAGTGTAATGTGACGGTGTGATAGATATACAGTGTAATGTACGGTAGATATAATTTACGTGTAATGATTACGGTGTGATAGATATACAGTGTAGTGTACGGTGTGATAGAATACATTGTAATGTACGTGGTGTGATGTAGATGTATACAGTGTAATGTACGGTGTGATAGATATACATGTGTAATGTACGGTGTGATAGATATACATTGTAATGTACGGTGTGATAGATATACAGTGTAGTGTACGGTGTGATAGAATACAGTGTAGTAGTTGTGAGTGATACGGTGTGATAAGATATACAGTGTAGTGTACGGTGTGATAGATATACAGTGTAGTGTACGGTGTGATAGATATACATTGTAATGTACGGTGTGATAGATATACAGTGTAGTGTACGGGGTGATAGATATACAGTGTAATGTACGGTGTGATAGATATACAGTGTAGTGTACGTTGTGATAGATATACAGTGTAATGTACGGTGTGATAGATACACAGTGTAGTGTACGGTGTGATAGATATACATTGTAGTGTACGGTGTGATAGATATACAGTGTAGTGTACGGTGTGATAGATATACAGTGTAGTGTACGGTGTGATAGATGATAACATTGTAATGTACGGTGTGTGATAGATATACAGTGTAGTGTACGGTGTGATATGATATACAGTGTAATGTACGGTGATAGATATACAGTGTAGTGTACGGTGTCATAGATATACATTGTAATGTACGTGTGTGATAAGTATACAGTGTGATGTACGTTTGTGATAGATATACAGTGTAGTGTACGGTGTGATAGATATACAGTGTAGTGTACGTGTGTGATAGATATACAGTGTAATGTACGTGTGATAGATATACAGTGTAGTGTACGGTGTGATAGATATACATATGTAATGTACGGTGTGATAGATATACATGTAGTAGATGTACGGTGTCGATTGATATACATTGTAGTGTACGGTGTGATAGATATACAGTGTAGTGTACGGTGTGATAGATATACATGTAATGTACGGTGTGATAGATATACAGTGAGTGTACGGTGTGATAGATATACAGTGTAATGTACGGTGTGATAGATATACATGTGTATGTACGGTGTGATAGATATACATTGTAATGTACGGTGTGATAGATATACATTGTAAGTGTACGGTGTGATAGATATACAGTGTAATGTACGGTTGTGATAAGTATACAGTGTAATGTACGGTGTGATAGATATACAGTGTAGTGTACGGTGTGATAGATATACAGTGTATGTACGGTGTGATAGATATACATTGTAATGTACGGTGTGATAGATATACATGTATGTACGGTGTGATATACAGTGTATGTACGGTGTGATAGATATACAGTGTAGTGTACGGTGTGATAGATATACATTGTAATGTACGGTGTGATAGATATACATGTAATGTACGGTGTGATAGATATACAGTGTAAGTGTACGGTGTGATAGATATACAGTGTAGTGTACGGTGTGATAGATATACATGTATGTACGGTGTGATAGATATACATTGTAATGTACGGTGTGATAGATATACAGTGTAATGTACGGTGTGATAGATATACAGTGTAGTGTACGGTGTGATAGATATACATGTAAGTGTACGGTGTGATAGATATACAGTGTAATGTACGGTGTGATAGATATACATGTATGGTAATGTACGGTGTGATGATAATACAGTGTATGTACGGTGTGATAGATATACAGTGTAATGTACGGTGTGATAGATATACAGTGTAATGTACGGTGTGATAGATATACAGTGTAGTGTACGGTGTGATAGATATACAGTGTATGTACGGTGTGATAGATATACAGTGTAATGTACGGTGTGATAGATATACATGTGTAGTGTACGGTGTGATAGATATACAGTGTATGTACGATGTGATAGATATACAGTGTAATGTACGGTGTGATAGATATACAGTGTAATGTACGGTGTGATAGATATACATTGTAATGTACGGTGTGATAGATATACAGTGTAATGTACGGTGTGATAGATATACAGTGTAGTGTACGGTGTGATAGATATACATTGTAGTGTACGGTGTGAGATTACTGTGTAATGTACGGTGTGATAGATATACAGTGTAGTGTACGGTGTGATAGATATACATTGTAGTGTACGGTGTGATAGATATACAGTGTAGTGTACGGTGTGATAGATATACAGTGTAGTGTATGGTGTGATAGATATACAGTGTAGTGTACGGTGTGAGATATACTGTGTAATGTACGGTGTGATAGATACACTGTGTAATGTACGGTATGATAGATATACAGTGTAATGTACGGTGTGAGATACTGTGTAATGTACGGTGTGATGCAGTGTAATATACTGGATGATCCCTCTCTTCTGTGTATCCACCCTGTATCCCCTATCTTCTGTGTATCCACCCTGTATCCCCTCTCTTCTGTGTATCCACCCTGTATCCCCTCTTCTCTGTATACCCCCAGTATCCCCTCTCTTCTGTGTATCCCCCAGTGTTTCTCTTTCTGTGTATCCCACCAGTATCCCTCTCTTCTGTGTATCCCCCCAGTATCACTCTCTTCTGTGTATCCCCCAGTATCCCTCTCTTCTGTGTATCCCGCCAGTGTCCCTCTCTTCTGTGTTACCCCAGTATCCCTCTCTTCTGTGTATCCCCTTGTATCCCCTCTCTTCTGTGTATCCCTAGTATCCCCTCTCTTCTGTGTTACCCCCAGTGTCCCCTCTCTTCTGTGTATCCCCCCAGTATCCCTCTCTTCTGTGTATCCCCCCAGTATCCCTCTCTTCTGTGTATCCCCCCAGTATCCCTCTCTTCTGTGTATCTTCCCAGTATCCACTCTCTTCTGTGTTACCCCAGTATCCCCACTCTTCTTTATTTTCCCTCTTCCTCGTGTGTCTTGTTATTTCTGCTCCCCATTTTCTGAGAATGATATTTTTCTGGGATACCCTTGCCCCCGCTGTATCCCCCCAGTATCCCTCTCTTCTGTGTATCCCCCCAGTATCCCCTCTCTTCTGTGTATCCCCCCCAGTATCCCTCTCTTCTGTGTATCCCCCCAGTATCCCTCTCTTCTGTGTATCCCCCCAGTATCCCTCTTCTGTGTATCCTCCCAGTATCCCTCTCTTCTGTGTATCCTCCCAGTATCCCTCTTTTCTGTGTATCCTCCAGTATCCCTCTCTTCTGTGTATCCCTCCAGTATCCCTCTCTTCTGTGTATCCCCCCAGTATCCCCTCTCCTGTGTATCCCCCAGTATCCCTCTGTTCTGTGTATCCCCCAGTATCCCTCTCTTCTGTGTATCCCCCCAATATCTCTGTTCTGTGTATCCCCCCAGTTTCCCTCTGTTCTGTGTATCCCCCCAGTATCCCTCTCTTCTGTGTATCCCCAACTAGCCCCTCTCTTCTTTATTTTCCCTTTCCTCGTGTGTCCTGTTATTTCTGCTCCCCATTTTCTGAGAATGATAATTTTCTGGGATACCCCTTGCCCCCGCTGTATCGCCCCAGTATCCCTCTCTTCTGTGTATCCCCCTAGTATCCCCTCTCTTCTGTGTATCCCCCCAGTATCCCTCTCTTCTGTGTATCCCCCCAGTATCCCCTCTCTTCTGTGTATCCCCCCAGTATCCCTCTCTTCTGTGTATCCTCCCAGTATCCTCTCTTCTGTGTATCCCTCCAGTATCCCTCTCTTCTGTGTATCCCCCAGTATCCCTCTGTTCTGTGTATCCCCCCAGTATCCCCTCCTGTGTATCCCCCAGTATCCCTCTGTTCTGTGTATCCCCCCAGTATCCCTCTGTTCTGTGTATCCCCCCAGTATCCCTCTGTTCTGTGTATCCCCCAGTATCCCTCTCTTCTGTGTATCCCCCAGTTTCCCTCTGTTCTGTGTATCCCCCAGTATCCCTCTCTTCTGTGTATCCCCCCACTAGCCCCTCTCTTCTTTATTTTCCCTCTTCCTCGTGTGTCTTGTTATTTCTGCTCCCCATTTTCTGAGAATGATAATTTTCTGGGATACCCCTTGCCCCCGCTGTATCCCCCAGTATCCCTCTCTTCTGTGTGTCCCCCCAGTATCCCCTCTCCTGTGTATCCCCCAGTATCCCTCTGTTCTGTGTATCCCCCAGTATCCCTCTCTTCTGTGTATCCCCCCAATATCTCTGTTCTGTGTATCCCCCAGTTTCCCTCTGTTCTGTGTATCCCCCAGTATCCCTCTCTTCTGTGTATCCCCCAACTAGCCCCTCTCTTCTTTATTTTCCCTTTCCTCGTGTGTCCTGTTATTTCTGCTCCCCATTTTCTGAGAATGATAATTTTCTGGGATACCCCTTGCCCCGCTGTATCGCCCCAGTATCCCTCTCTTCTGTGTATCCCCCCAGTATCCCTCTCTTCTGTGTATCCCCCTAGTATCCCCTCTCTTCTGTGTATCCCCCCAGTATCCCTCTCTTCTGTGTATCCCCCAGTATCCCCTCTCTTCTGTGTATCCCCCAGTATCCCCTCTCTTCTGTGTATCCTCCCAGTATCCCTCTCTTCTGTGTATCCCTCCAGTATCCCTCTCTTCTGTGTATCCCCCCAGTATCCCTCTGTTCTGTGTATCCCCCAGTATCCCCTCTCCTGTGTATCCCCCAGTATCCCTCTGTTCTGTGTATCCCCCCAGTATCCCTCTGTTTCTGTGTATCCCCCCAGTATCCCTCTGTTCTGTGTATCCCCCCAGTATCCCTCTCTTCTGTGTATCCCCCCAGTTTCCCTCTGTTCTGTGTATCCCCCCAGTATCCCTCTCTTCTGTGTATCCCCCCACTAGCCCCTCTCTTCTTTATTTTCCCTCTTCCTCGTGTGTCTTGTTATTTCTGCTCCCCATTTTCTGAGAATGATAATTTTCTGGGATACCCCTTGCCCCCGCTGTATCCCCCAGTATCCCTCTCTTCTGTGTGTCACCCCAGTATCCCCTCTCTTCTGTGTATCCCCCCCCCAGTATCCCTCTCTTCTGTGTATCCCCCCAGTATCCCTCTCTTCTGTGTATCCCCCCAGTATCCCTCTGTTCTGTGTATCCCCCACTATCACCTCTCTTCTTTATTTTCCCTCTTCCTCGTGTCTTGTTATTTCTGCTCCCCATTTTCTGAGAATGATATTTTTCTGTTTTTCTGGGATACCCCTTGCCCCCGCTGTATGCCCCCGTCACCCAGCGGCTACCCTTGGCCCTCACACCTGTCTTTGTCTCCACAGGTGTCATGATCGCGGCTTGGTGAGCAGAGGACCCATCAGATGGAGCCATCCCGGTGAGAGCTCCTCCCGGCAGCAGCTCGCAGCCCCGGCGGGGACGGCGGAGGAGGGCCACATCCTAATAGGAGGAGGTATCTACTTGTATCTCGGAGAGCGCAGGCTCAGACGCCACGTGTGACGGGGACGCCATGGTGGAGAAGCAGCGCTGTCCCTTGCAGAGGGATGGCGTGTACCGCTGGTTCTCCGAGCTCTCCTCCTCCCAGCGCATCGAGTTTCTGTGTGGCCTTCTGGATCTTTGTCTCCCTCTGGAGCTGCGCTTCTTGGGCTGTTGCTTGGAGGACCTGGCCCGCAAAGACTATCACTCACTGCGGGACTCTGAGATCAAGGCTAACAACCCAGCCGACCTGGGCGGCCTCACCAATCTGGCGGATGAGGTGGTGCGCAGCAAACTACTGGTATCCCTGGCGCTGCTGGCCTCTGACAACCGAGAGGCAGCAGGCGTGCTATGCCGGACCCTCACCCACATCGACTCCATCATTAATAACCTGGGCCTGCAGCTCAATGAGGGCCGCACGGGGGATGAGTTCCTGCTGCTCTTTACCATGGCCACCAACCATCCGGCCTTCAGCTTCCATCAAAAGCAGCTGCTGCGCAAAGAGCTGGCCCACATCCAGGGGAGGCACGGCACCAGCTCAGGACCCCCGACTGTGCCCACCACTACCACCACCACTGTCAGCAGCGGCAGCAAGGGCTGCATCAAGGTATGCGCCCGCCTGGCCTCCTGTCTCTGCCTACCAGTCCCCTTGGCCACCTGTTTCTCTGCTTTTACTGTGTGCCTGTCGTTGTGACTGCCTGCCTGCCCCTTCCCCTTAGTTGCCTGCTGCTCTGTCCTTATGGCCTCCTCTTCTTGCCCGCGTGTCTCTTAGGCCATAAGTCTTTCTTCCTGGCTGTCTGCCTGCTGCTCTGTACCCCGGCCCCCTTATACTGCCTGCCTGTTCCCGGCTGCCTGCCTGTCCCCGGGCTGCCTGTTGCTCTGTTCCCCGGCCTTCTTATACTGCCTGCCTGTCCCCGGGCTGCCTGCTGCTCTGTTCCCTGGCCCCTTTATACTGCCTGCCTGTCCCAGGGCTGCCTGCTGCTCTGTTCCCCGGCCCCCATATACTGCCTGCCTGCCCCCGGGCTGCCTGCTGCTCTGTTCCCCGGCCTTCTTATACTGCCTGCCTGTCTCCGGGCTGCCTGCTGCTCTGTTCCCCGGCCCCCTTATACTTCCTGCCTGTCCCTGGGCTGCCTGCTGCTCTGTTCCCCAGCCCCCCTTATACTGCCTGCCTGTCCCTGGGCTGCCTGCTGCTCTGTTCCCCGGCCCCCTTATACTGCCTGCCTGTCCCTGGGCTGCCTGCTGCTCTGTACCCCGGCCCCCTTATACTGCCTGCCTGTTCCCGGGCTGCCTGCCTGTCCCCGGGCTGCCTGTTGCTCTGTTCCCCGGCCTTCTTATACTGCCTGCCTGTCCCCGGGCTGCCTGCTGCTCTGTTCCCTGGCCCCTTTATACTGCCTGCCTGTCCCAGGGCTGCCTGCTGCTCTGTTCCCCGGCCCCCTTATACTGCCTGCCTGCCCCGGCTGCCTGCTGCTCTGTTCCCCGGCCTTCTTATACTGCCTGCCTGTCTCCGGGCTGCCTGCTGCTCTGTTCCCCGGCCCCCTTATACTTCCTGCCTGTCCCTGGGCTGCCTGCTGCTCTGTTCCCCAGCCCCCCTTATACTGCCTGCCTGTCCCTGGGCTGCCTGCTGCTCTGTTCCCCGGCCCCCTTATACTGCCTGCCTGTCCCTGGGCTGCCTGCTGCTCTGTTCCCCGGCCCCCTTATACTGCCTGCCTGTCCCCGGGCTGCCTGCTGCTCTGTTCCCCGGCCCCCTTATACTGCCTGCCTGTCCCCGGGCTGCCTGCTGCTCTGTTCCCCGGCCCTCTTATACTGCCTGCCTGTCCCCGGGCTGCCTGTTGCTCTGTTCCCCGGCCCCCTTATACTGCCTGCCTGTCCCCGGGCTGCCTGCTGCTCTGTTCCCTGGCCCCTTTATACTGCCTGCCTATCCCAGGGCTGCCTGCTGCTCTGTTCCCCGGCCCCTTATACTGCCTGCCTGTCCCTGGGCTGCCTGCTGCTCTGTTCCCCGGCCCCCTTATACTGCCTGCCTGTCCCCTTGGCCTCCGGTCGCTCTGTGATCAGCGACCTATGTCACATTGTACACGTGTTACGAGGGCACGGCCAGTCAGGTTTTTTCCGCCCTCCTCCTAGGCAGTGGCCTTATGTGCAGGGGGTCAGCATGAACCCAGATGTCATGTGAGGACATGGCCGGGCTTGTTCATCCCCACGGCCTGTGGTTGGCGTTACCTTCAGTGGATTCCTGTGCGATTGTCACAGCCCGCCCCGCGGTCACTTATGTGCCACCTGCTGACCCTGGTGAGGCCACGATCCCTGTGTGCCCTGCTCGTCAGGGAAATGTCACTCACTTGGCAGACAGGCGCTGCCTGCTATACATAGCATTGGGGGAATGTGCCGCAGGTGTGACGGAGCAATGGCCGCTGCACTGTCAGGCCTGGCCTACAGTAGGGGAGATTCCCCTTTAAAACTTTTTCTTTTTCTTGCTTGACATGTGAGTGGAAAGATTGAGTGCATGTGTGTCCCGGGCCGAGCTCCTGCGCTGCACACGTCGCCTCCTGCAGGCAGTCACGTCGCCTGACGATGTGCTGATGGATAGAAATAACCTTTATTCAGGGTGAAAATAAAAGTTTAGCAACTTTCTAGGAAGTTTTCAGTGTTTCCCTGTTTTCAGGACCGCACTTGTTACAATCGTTTCCAGTCTCAGGCCCGATGCAGTGTCCGTCCATTATAGGCTCTGTTCACACCTGCGGGATTCGCCTAGGGATGGCAAAGGCAGAAATAACATGATCCAGTCCAGGATCATTTATAGGAGGACAGACATGTCTTAGACTGTCTAATGTTTCCGTGTTTTTAGACCCAGAAATATCTGCAGAACTTCTGTCCAGCCATAAAATCTGATATCAACTGGATATCTGCTGTGTCTTACAGATGACCCCACGAATGGAGACCCCACGAATAGAGACCCCGACCAGCAGCCTAGCAAATGCACTGCACACCTCCGCACATTCCATAGATGACCCCATACCCAAGAGGCCTTCCGGAAAGCACTCCAGAGGTAAGATGGCATGGTGTGAGACTGGCCGCGGCACCTATATACTTCAGGAATCCTGTTTGTGGGCCCTTTCATCCACCATGCTTTACATACCGGCCGCCCCGGTGTCCTGATTTATTGTAGAACGTGTAGTGGGTCTGTGGTCCCTTCCATCCACCATGCTTTACATACCGGCCGCCGCGGTGTCCTGATATATTGTGGGACGTGTAGTGGGTCTGTGGTCCCTTCCATCCACCATGCTTTACATACCGGCCGCCGCGGTGTCCTGATATATTGTGGGACGTGTAGTGGGTCTGTGGTCCCTTTCATCCACCATGCTTTACATACCGGCCGCCGCGGTGTCCTGATATATTGTAGAACGTGTAGTGGGTCTGTGGTCCCTTCCATCCACCATGCTTTACATACCGGCCGCCCCGGTGTCCTGATATATTGTAGAACGTGTAGTGGGTCTGTGGTCCCTTCCATCCACCATGCTTTACATACCGGCCGCCGCGGTGTCCTGATATATTGTAGGACGTGTACTGGGTCTGTGGTCCCTTTCATCCACCATGCTTTACATACCGGCCGCCCCGGTGTCCTGATATATTGTGGGACGTGTAGTGGGTCTGTGGTCCCTTTCATCCACCATGCTTTACGTACCGGCCGCCCTAGTGCTGATATATTGTAGGACGTGTAGTGGGTCTGTGGTCCCTTTCATCCACCATGCTTTACATACCGGCCGCCCCGGTGTCCTGATATATTGTGGGACGTGTAGTGGGTCTGTGGTCCCTTCCATCCACCATGCTTTACATACCGGCCGCCGCGGTGTCCTGATATATTGTGGGACGTGTAGTGGGTCTGTGGTCCCTTTCATCCACCATGCTTTACATACCGGCCGCCCCGGTGTCCTGATATATTGTGGGACGTGTAGTGGGTCTGTGGTCCCTTCCATCCACCATGCTTTACATACCGGCCGCCGCGGTGTCCTGATATATTGTAGGACGTGTAGTGGGTCTGTGGTCCCTTTCATCCACCATGCTTTACATACCGGCCGCCCCGGTGTCCTGATATATTGTAGGACGTGTAGTGGGTCTGTGGTCCCTTTCATCCACCATGCTTTACATACCGGCCGCCCCGGTGTCTTGATATATTGTGGGACGTGTAGTGGGTCTGTGGTCCCTTCCATCCACCATGCTTTACATACCGGCCGCCCCGGTGTCCTGATATATTGTAGGACGTGTAGTGGGTCTGTGGTCCCTTCATCCACCATGCTTTACTACCGGCCGCCCGGTGTCTGATATATTGTGGACGTGTAGTGGGTCCGTGGTCCCTTCCATCCACCATGCTTTACATACCCGCCGCCCCGGTGTCCTGATATATTGTGGGACGTGTAGTGGGTCTGTGGTCCCTTCATCCACCATGCTTTACATACCGGCCGCCCGGTGTCCTGATATATTGTGGACGTGTAGTGGGTCTGTGGTCCCTTTCATCCACCATGCTTTACATACCGGCCGCCCCGGTGTCCTGATATATTGTGGGACGTGTAGTGGGTCTGTGGTCCCTTTCATCCACCATGCTTTACATACCGGCCGCCCCGGTGTCCTGATATATTGTAGGATGTGTAGTGGGTCTGTGGTCCCTTCCATCCACCATGCTTTACATACCGGCCGCCCCGGTGTCCTGATATATTGTGATTGTAGTGGGTCCGTGGTCCCTTCCATCCACCATGCTTTACATACCGGCCGCCCCGGTGTCCTGATATATTGTGGGACGTGTAGTGGGTCCGTGGTCCCTTCCATCCACCATGCTTTACATACCGGCCGCCCCGGTGTCCTGATATATTGTAAGACGTGTAGTGGGTCTGTGGTCCCTTCCATCCACCATGCTTTACATACCGGCCGCCCCGGTGTCCTGATATATTGTAGAACGTGTAGTGGGTCTGTGGTCCCTTCCATCCACCATGCTTTACATACCGGCCGCCCCGTGTCCTGATATATTGTAGAACGTGTAGTGGGTCCGTGGTCCCTTCCATCCACCATGCTTTACATACCGGCCGCCCCGGTGTCCTGATATATTGTAGGACGTGTAGTGGGTCTGTGGTCCCTTCCATCCACCATGCTTTACATACCGGCGCCCCCGATGTCCTGATATATTGTGGGATGTGTAGTGGGTCTGTGGTCCCTTCCATCCACCATGCTTTACATACCGGCCGCCCCGGTGTCCTGATATATTGTGATGTGTAGTGGGTCTGTGGTCCCTTCCATCCACCATGCTTTACATACCGGCCGCCGCGGTGTCCTGATATATTGTAGGACGTGTAGTGGGTCTGTGGTCCCTTCCATCCACCATGCTTTACATACCGGCCGCCGCGGTGTCCTGATATATTGTGGGACGTGTAGTGGGTCTGTGGTCCCTTCCATCCACCATGCTTTACATACCGGCCGCCCCGGTGTCCTGATATATTGTAGGACGTGTAGTGGGTCTGTGGTCCCTTCCATCCACCATGCTTTACATACCGGCCGCCGCGGTGTCCTGATATATTGTGGGACGTGTAGTGGGTCTGTGGTCCCTTCCATCCACCATGCTTTACATACCGGCCGCCCCGGTGTCCTGATATATTGTAGGACGTGTAGTGGGTCTGTGGTCCCTTCCATCCACCATGCTTTACATACCGGCCGCCCCGGTGTCCTGATATATTGTAGAACGTGTAGTGGGTCCGTGGTCCCTTCCATCCACCATGCTTTACATACCGGCCGCCCCGGTGTCCTGATATATTGTAGGACGTGTAGTGGGTCTGTGGTCCCTTCCATCCACCATGCTTTACATACCGGCCGCCCCGGTGTCCTGATATATTGTAGAACGTGTAGTGGGTCTGTGGTCCCTTCCATCCACCATGCTTTACACATCGGCCGCCCCGGTGTCCTGATATATTGTGGGATGTGTAGTGGGTCTGTGGTCCCTTCCATCCACCATGCTTTACATACCGGCCGCCCCGGTGTCCTGATATATTGTGGGACGTGTAGTGGGTCTGTGGTCCCTTCCATCCACCATGCTTTACATACCGGCCGCCGCAGTGTCCTGATGCATTGTAGGGTATGAACCCCTGTGATCGGGGCCAGGACAGCGGGAACGTGTCGCTCTCCCGCACTGATAACACCGCCATGTAGCGCTTGTGTCTGGACTTGCTGCTGTAATTTGTTCTTTTTTTTTGCCTCGGACATTTCTTTCTTGGTGGTTTTGACTGTTTCTTGTGCTGCGACATTCACACCCAGAGAGACGTCCTGATGACAGGTCTTACCCTGGACGTGGCGTGTACGGTGCAGCCGTGTGTCGCCATACTGTGGACACTCAGGTGGGATCAGGGGTGGCCAGTCTTTACCTGCTCTTCATAGGAAGCGAGCCCACACTATTGTGTATGGGGGGCTTTAGGCCTTCACTAATCACCAGCTGGAGGTGAATATTGGGGTGACCCATCTACTCTCAGATCATGTCGTTCTTCTGTGCGGGCCGGGGGTCCCTCGCTGTGACGCCCCTGCCTCGGCACATGGATGTCTCCGTGTCTGATTTCTGATCTTGGGTCGTCTGTTATCTGATCTCCGCAGAGCAGAGTGTTATCGCAGATTCAAGCCAAGGCATGTGGCCCCGACAGCTGCGCGGACCCTTACTCTGCTGTGTGGACAGGTTAACCCTCTCACTGCTGGAGGGAGGAGTATTCTGTGTGATCAGGGTGTCGGACGGCCCCATTGCCCCGTGTGTTACCGTAGCAGCCGCCGTACGGAGCGAGCGGTGGATCTGTATGAAGGGGATCCGGACACCCCCTCTGCGTACCTTTATGGTGGGAGAAGCAGCTGTTGCCTCTAAAGAATGAAGCTGAAAGTTGACATTTCTTTTTCTCGAGCCCGTGGACCCCCGACCCTCCCCCATGAGAAGTGTAAAGCTGAGCGCCGAGGCGGCCAATTGAGCAGACGCGCTTCCGTCCAATTTCTGCTGGAAATGCTTATTTTTTGCCGTTGCCGCGGCTGACTCCCTCCTCGTCCTGGTTATTTGTCCGGCATTATGCTGAATTAGCATTAATAGAAATTACAGCTGTGCTCGGGGGCTGGGGGGATTCCTACAGGCCGCAGTACAAAAACTCAATAGGAAGCGCGGCGACGAGATGTGACCCGTGGCCGTACCGCTTGTTGTGACCATGGCCATACGGGATGTGACACGGGGCCGTACTGCGTGTTGTGACCATGGCCATACGGGATGTGACACGGGGCCGTACCGCGTGTTGTGACCATGGCCATACGGGATGTGACACGGGGCCGTACTGCGTGATGTGACACGGGGCCGACTGCGGGATGTGACATGGGGCTGTACTGCGGGATGTGACACAGGGCCGACTGCGGGATGTGACAGGGGCCGACTGCGGTTTGTGACACGGGGCCGTACTGTGTGATGTGACACGGGGCCGTACTGCGTGATGTGACACGGGGCCGTACTGCGGGATGTGACATGGGGCTGTACTGCGGGATGTGACACAGGGCCGACTGCGGGATGTGACACGGGGCCGACTGCGGTATGTGACACGGGGCCGTACTGTGTGATGTGACACGGGGCCGTATTGCGTGATGTGACACGGGGCCGACTGTGGGATGTGACACGGGGCCGTACTGCGGGATGTGACGTGTGTCCGTACTGCGGGATGTGACGTGTGTCCGTACTGCGCGATGTGACACGGGGCCGACTGTGGGATGTGACACGGGGCCGTACTGCGGGATGTGACGTGTGTCCGTACTGCGTGATGTGACGTATGTGCGTACTGCGGGATGTGACGTGTGTCCGTACTGCGTGATGTGACGTGTCCGTACTGCGGGATGTGACGCGTGTCCGTACTGCGTGATGTGACGTGTGTCCGTACTGCGTGATGTGACGCGTGTCCGTACTGCGGGATGTGACGTGTGTGCATACTGCGGGATGTGACGTGTGTGCATACTGCGGGATGTGACATGTGTCCGTACTGCGGGATGTGACGTGTGTCCGTACTGCGTGATGTGACGTGTGTGCGTACTGCGGGATGTGACGTGTGTTCATACTGCGGGATGTGACGTGTGTCCGTACTGCGGGATGTGACGTGTGTCCGTACTGCGTGATGTGACGCGTGTCCGTACTGCGGGATGTGACGCGTGTCCGTACTGCGGGATGTGACGCGTGTCCGTACTGCGGGATGTGACGTGTGTGCATACTGCGGGATGTGACGTGTGTCGTACTGCGGGAGTGACGTGTGTCCGTACTGCGGGATGTGACATGTGTCCGTACTGCGGATGTGAGGTGTCGTACTGCGGGATGTGACGTTGTCATGGGGATGTGACGTGTGTCCGTACTGCGGGAGTGACTGTGTCGTATGCGGATGTGACGGGTCCGACTGCGGGATGGACATGTGTCCGTACTGCGGGAGTGACGTGTCCGTACTGCGGGATGTGACGTGTGTCCGTACTGCGGGATGTGACGTGTGTCTGTACTTCGGGACGTGACATGTGTCCGTACTGCGGGACGTGACATGTGTCCGTACGTGCGGGATGATGTGACGTGTGTCCGTACTGCGGGATGTGACGTGTGTCTGTACTTCGGGACGTGGACGTGTGTCCGTACTGCGGGACGTGACCGTGTGTGGCTTACTGCGGGATGTGACGTGTGTCTGTACTGCGGGATGTGACGCGTGTCGTACTGCGGGATGTGACGCGTGTCCGTACTGCGGGACGTGGACAGTGGTCCGTACTGCGGGATGTGACATGTGTCCGTACTGCGGGATGTGACGCGTGTCCGTACTGCGGGATGTGACGTGTGTCCGTACTGCGGGATGTGACGTGTGTCTGTACTTCGGGACGTGACGTGTGTCCGTACTGCGGGACGTGACGCGTGTGCTTAACTGCGGGATGTGACGTGTGTCTGTACTGCGTGATGTGACGCGTGTCCGTACTGCGGGATGTGACATGTGTCCGTACTGCGGGATGTGACGCGTGTACTGCGGGATGTGACGCGTGTCCGTACTGCGGGATGTGACGTGTGTCTGTACTGCGGGACGTGACATGTGTCCGTACTGCGGGATGTGACATGTGTCCGTACTGCGGGATGTGACGTGTGTCCGTACTGCGGGACGTGACGTGTGTCCGTACTGCGGGATGTGACGTGTGTCCGTACTGCGGGATGTGACGTGTGTCTGTACTTCGGGACGTGACATGTGTCCGTACTGCGGGACGTGACGTGTGTCCGTACTGCGGGATGTGACGTGTGTCCGTACTGCGGGATGTGACGTGTGTCTGTACTTCGGGACGTGACGTGTGTCCGTACTGCGGGACGTGACGCGTGTGCTTACTGCGGGATGTGACGTGTGTCTGTACTGCGGGATGTGACGCGTGTCCGTACTGCGGGATGTGACGCGTGTCCGTACTGCGGGACGTGACATGTGTCCGTACTGCGGGATGTGACGTGTGTCTGTACTTCGGGATGTGACATGTGTCCGTACTGCGGGACGTGACGCGTGTGCGTACTGCGGGATGTGACGTGTGTGCGTACTGCGTGATGTGACGTGTGTGCGTACTGCGTGATGTGACGTGTGTCCGTACTGCGGGACGTGACGCGTGTCCGTACTGCGGGACGTGACGCGTGTCCGTGCTGTGGTATGTGATGCGTGTCCGTACTGCGGGATGTGACGTGTGTGCGTACTGCGGGACGTGACGGTGTCCGTGCTGTGGTATGTGATGCGTGTCCGTACTGCGGGACGTGACGCGTGTCCGTACTGCGGGACGTGACGCGTGTCCGTGCTGTGGTATGTGACGCGTGTCCGTACTGCGGGATGTGACGTGTGTCTGTACTGCGGGACGTGACGCGCTGCCGTGTGAGCCGGAGATGGCATCAGATGGGGACACCGTGCAGTTACACATGTATTATCTGTGACAACCCCATTCTGTGCTACACTCCTGTGTGGAGAGACCTAGAGCTGTGCTCATCCAGGGCCTGCTGGTTCATGAATGGAAAGTCGGCGCAGGGCGGCTGTGACGTTACCCCTGCCCTTTAATATGTGCCATGTAGTGGCTGTGACAACTCTACGGACATTGACAGGAGCAGAAGTGTCTCCGCCATAGTTACATGGTTTTTGGCCGGCGTGTGAGATCAGCAGCGTGGCCGGCCGGCGCCCCTTCTCCGCGCCGAGGTCTAGACGATGGCGGAGTGGAATTTCTGTGGATCATCACATCTGGCGGCGCGGCCTCCGTCCCGGGGATGAATCATGGCTGGCGCTGCAGCAGATGGAAGCGTTTCACTCCCCGAGTTCTGTGCGGGGCCATGTGCCGACACAGCGGACACTTTCTTTGATCCGCATTTGCTGACGTCGGATGTTTTCTGTGGTCGCTGCGCTCTGCCAGCGGAGCTGCGTGCCCAGGGGCGCTCACGTGCAGGGTCCCCTCTGCTGGAGTCACCGTCACCATTGTGTCTGGATCACTTGTTCTTTCCATCTAGAAAAAACGCCAACAATGAAAAGTGCGAACACGGCAAATGTCTAGTGTGTGGCCGAGAGCGAGCTGCCAATCACTGCGTCCCTATGGCGACAGCCACCCAGCTTTCCCAGACTCCTGAATACGCCGGACTATCCTGACAGTATTCGGTTTGGTGGCTGATAACAGGGAACAGTAGGGTGCTCCAGATTCCTGGACTCTCGCTGTATTCATGGCTAGTGATGTCTGTTCCTATGCTCCTCATGGCGGTGCAGGACCCCCTAACTCCACGTCCGCCCTGCTCCGGGGGTGCAGGACCCCTAACGCCACGTCCGCCCTGCTCCGGGGTGCAGGACCCCTAACTCCACGTCCGCCCTGCTCCGGGGGTGCAGGACCCCTAACTCCACGTCCGCCCTGCTTTGGGGGTGCAGGACCCCTAACGCCACGTCCGCCCTGCTTTGGGGGTGCAGGACCCCTAACGCCACGTCCGCCCTGCTCCGGGGTGCAGGACCCCTAATGCCACGTCCGCTCCTCTCCGGGGGTGCAGGACCCCTAACTCCACATCCACCCCACTCCGGGGGTGCGGGACCCCTAACGCCACGTCCGCCCTGCTCCGGGGGTGCAGGACCCCTAATGCCACGTCCGCCCCTCTCCGGGGGTGCAGGACCCCCTAACTCCACGTCCGCCCTGCTCCGGGGGTGCAGGACCCCTAACGCCACGTCCGCCCTGCTCCGGGGTGCAGGACCCCTAACTCCACGTCCGCCCTGCTCCGGGGGTGCAGGACCCCTAACGCCACGTCCGCCCTGCTTTGGGGGTGCAGGACCCCTAACGCCACGTCCGCCCTGCTCCGGGGGTGCAGGACCCCTAATGCCACGTCCGCTCCTCTCCGGGGGTGCAGGACCCCTAACTCCACATCCACCCCACTCCGGGGGTGCGGGACCCCTAACGCCACGTCCGCCCTGCTCCGGGGGTGCAGGACCCCTAATGCCACGTCCGCCCCTCTCCGGGGGTGCAGGACCCCTAACTCCACGTCCGCCCTGCTCCGGGGGTGCAGGACCCCTAACGCCACGTCCGCCCTGCTCCGGGGGTGCAGGACCCCTAACTCCACGTCCGCCCTGCTCCGGGGGTGCAGGACCCCTAACTCCACGTCCCCCGCTTTGGGGGTGCAGGACCCCTAAGCCACGTCCGCCCTGCTCCGGGGGTGCAGGACCCTAATGCCACGTCCGCTCCTCTCCGGGGGTGCAGGACCCCTAACTCCACATCCACCCCACTCCGGGGGTGCGGGACCCCTAACGCCACGTCCGCCCTGCTCCGGGGGTGCAGGACCCTAATGCACGTCGCCCTCTCGGGGTGCAGGCCCCTAACTCACGTCCGCCCTGCTCCGGGGGTGCGAACCCTAACTCCACGTCGCCTGCTCGGGGTGCAGGACCTAACTCCACGTCCGCACTGCTCCGGGGTGCAGACCCTAACCATCGTCCACCCGCTCCGGGGTGCAGGACCCTATGCCACGTCCGCCTGCTGGGGGTGCAGGACCGCTAACGCCACGTCGCCCTGCTACGGGGGTGCAGGACCCCTAATGCCACGTCCGCCACTCTCCGGGGGTGCAGAACCCCTAACTCCACGTCCGCCCTGCTCCTGCCTGCTCGCTGCTTGTGGCGCCGTCATCTCAGCGACTTTTCGGTATTTTCCTGAATAAACAGTGGGACAGAGAGCGAGTGTTTTGCCGTCACCCGGGACCCTCGAATGCGTCCGCCACATCCGGGGAAGGATCAGTCTGTGCTGGATGATTGAGCGCTGAATCCGGGGGGACCTGAGAGGTTACGGGGCGATACTTGATATCACATACTCAGTGTGTACTCTGGATTGTACAGGATCACAGAAACCTGTCACACAGCGCCCCACGTGACTGCAGGTTGTGTCTGGTACTACAGCGCTGATGCATGGAAAAGAATGGGCGTACACTGTAATACCACACACGACCTGAGGACGGGGGTGGCGCTGTTGAATGAGCAGCCATGTTTTTCTGATCCTGCGCTGAATGTCTGAGCGCTGGTCTCTGATCATTACAGACTGCACTGATGATGGAGACCCTCCATACATCCCCTGCCACAGAGCGCACGTGTGTGTGCCCCGACGTCAGCGCGAGGAAACAACTGATCCCCCTTGATATTAGGAGCTGGGGGTCTAGATGTGTCTGATAAAGGAGACAAGGGGTCTTCATCCAGAGGTACAATGAGCCTCCTCAGCTAAGACCCCATAACCCTGACCGCGAGGGGCCCCCAATGCAGTGTAAATATAAGAGCTTTTCTCTTGGAGTCATTTTTTAATTTTTTTTTTTATTTTAGTGAATGTTGAAAAAATTGAACTTAAAGGTTTGTCGCAAAAGAAGGACAAAAACGCAGACTGCTGCTTTGAGGTAAGTGGTAAAGGCCGAGCCCGAAGGGTTAAACCGCACGTATTAAGAAGTAGAAAAAGTTGTTAAAGCGCCCCCTGGTGTTATATACTAGTTATAGCGCCCTCTGTGTTATATACTAGTTATAGCGCCCCCTGTGTTTATTACTAGTTATAGCGCCCCCTGTGTTATTACTAGTTATAGCGCCCCCTGTGTTATATACTAGTTTATGCGCCCCCTGGTGTTATATACTAGTTATAGCGCCCCTGTGTTATATACTAGTTATTATGGCGCCCCCTGGTGTTACATACTAGTTATAGCGCCCCCTGTGTTTGTCGCAACTAGTATAGGCACGCACTGTGTTGTATTTAGCTAGTTATAGCGCCCCTGTGTATTTACAAAGTTATAGCGCCCCCTGTGTTATATACTAGTTATGGCGCCCCCTGTGTTATATATACTAGTTATAGCGCCCCTGTGTTATATACTAGTTATAGCGCCCCCTGTGTTATTTACTAGTTATAGCGCCCCCTGTGTTATATACTAGTTATGGCGCCCCCTGGTGTTATATACTAGTTATAGCGCCCCCTGTGTTATATACTAGTTATTATGGCGCCCCCTGGTGTACATACTAGTTATTATGGCCGCCCCCTGGTGTTATATACTAGTTATAGCGCCCCCTGTGTTATATACTAGTTATGGCGCCCCCTGGTGTTATAATACTAGTTATAGCGCCCCCTGTGTTATATACTAGTTATAGCGCCCCCTGCTATTATATACTAGTTATTAAGGTGCCCGTGGTGTTATATACTAGTTATGGCGCCCCCAGGTGTTATATACTAGTTATTATGGCGCCCCCTGGTGTTACATACTAGTTATAGCGCCCCCTGTGTTATATACTAGTTATAGCGCCCCCTGTGTTATTTACTAGTTATAGCGCCCCCTGTGTTATATACTAGTTATAGCGCCCCCTGTGTTAATACTAGTTATTATGGCGCCCCCTGGTGTTACATACTAGTTATTATGGCGCCCCCTGGTGGTTTGTCGCAGAAGAAGGACAAAAACGCAGACTGCTGCTTTGAGGTAAGTGGTAAAGGCCGAGCCCGAAGGGTTAAACCGCACGTATTAAAAGTTGTTAAAGCGCCCCCTGGTGTTATATACTAGTTATAGCGCCCCCTGTGTTATATACTAGTTATTATGGCGCCCCCTGCTGTTAATACTAGTTATGGCGCCCCCTGGTGTTATATACTAGTTATTATGCGCCCCCTGTGTTATATACTAGTTATTAGCGCCCCCTGGTTAATACTAGTTATTATGGGCCCCTGGTGTTTACATACTAGTTTATATAGGCCGCCCTGAGGTTATATACTAGTTATTATGGTGCCCCTGGTGTTAATACTAGTTATTATGGCCCCTGGTTATACTAGTTATAAGCGACCGTGTTATTATAGTATAGCGCCCCCTGTGTGTTATACTAGTTATGGCCCCTGTATAACTAGTTATTATGGCGCCCCCTGGTGTTATATACTAGTTATTATGGCGCCCCCTGGTGTTTATACTAACAGTTTATTATGGTGCCCCTGGGTTATATACTAGTATATAGTTTTAGCGCCCCCTGGTGTTATATACTAGTTATTATGGCCCCTGTGTTATATACTAGTTATTATGGCGCCCCCTGGTGTTACATACTAGTTATTATGGTGCCCCCTGGTGTTATATACTAGTTATTGGCGCCCTGGTGTATATACTAGTTATGGCGCCCCCTGGTGTTATATACTAGTTATTATGGTGCCCCTGGTGTTATATACTAGTTATTATGGCGCCCCCTGGTGTTATATACTAGTTATTATGGCGCCCCCTGGTGTTATATACTAGTTATTATGGTGCCCCTGGTGTTATATACTAGTTATTAGGCGCCCCCTGGTGTTATATACTAGTTATTATGGCGCCCCCTGGTGTTAATACTAGTTATTATGGCGCCCCCTGGTGTTATATACTAGTTATAGCGCCCCCTGGTGTATATACTAGTTATAGGCCCCTGTGTTATATACTAGTTATAGCGCCCCCTGTGTTATATACTAGTTATAGCGCCCCCTGTGTTATATACGTTATAGCGCCCCCGTGTTATTACTAGTTATAGCGCCCCCTGTGTTATATACTAGTTATAGCGCCCCCTGTGTTATATACTAGTTATAGCGCCCCCTGTGTTATATACTAGTTACGCGCCCCCTGTTGTTACATACTAGTTATGGTGCCCCCTGGTGTTACATACTAGTTATGGCGCCCCCTGGTGTTATATACTAGTTATGGCGCCCCCTGGTGTTATATACTAGTTATTATGGCGCCCCCTGGTGTTATATACTAGTTATTATGGTGCCCCGGTGTTACATACTAGTTATTATGCGCCCCCTGGTGGTTTGTCGCAGAAGAAGGACAAAAACGCAGACTGCTGCTTTGAGTAAGTGTAAAGGCCGAGCCCGAAGGGTTAAACCGCACGTATTAAGAAGTAGAAAAGTTGTTAAAGCGCCCCCTGGTGTTATATACTAGTTATAGCGCCCCCTGGTGTTATATACCTAGTTATAGCGCCCCCTGTGTTATATACTAGTTATGGCGCCCCCTGTGTTATATACTAGTTATATGGCGCCCCTGGTGTTATATACTAATTATGGCGCCCCCTGGTGTTATATACTAGTTATAGGCGCCCCCTGTGTTATATACTAGTTATGCGCCCCCTGGTGTTATATACTAGTTATAGCGCCCCCTGTGTTATATACTAGTTATGCGCCCCCTGGTGTTATATACTAGTTATAGCGCCCCCTGGTGTTATATACTAGTTATGGCGCCCCCTGGTGTTATATACTAGTTATGGCGCCCCCTGTGTTATACAGTAGTTATGCGCCCCCTGGTGTTATATACTAGTTATAGGCGCCCCCTGGTGTTATACTAGTTATGCGCCCCCTGGTGTTACATACTAGTTATGCGCCCCCTGGTGTTATATACTAGTTATAGCGCCCCCTGGTGTTAATACTAGTTATAGGCGCCCCCTGGTGTTATATACTAATTAGGCCGTGTTATAATTATGCGCCCCCTTGGTGTTACAACAGTAGTTATGGCGCCCCCTGGTGTTATATACTAGTTATGGCGCCCCCCTGGTTATAAACTAGTTATGGCGCCCCCTGGTGTTACATACTAGTTATTATGGCGCCCTGGTGTTATATACTAGTTATGGCGCCCCCTGTGTTACATACTAGTTATGGCCCCCCTGGTGTTATATACTAGTTTTAAGCGCCCCCATGGACATACTAGTTATTATGGCGCCCCCTGGTGTTAATACTAGTTATGGCGCCCCCTGGTGTTATATACTAGTTATTATGGCGCCCCCTGGTGTTATAACTAGTTATAGGCGCCCCCTGGTGTTACATACTAGTTATTATGGCGCCCCCTGGGTTAAATACTAGTTATAAGGCGCCCCCCCCCCTGGTGTTAAGTTTTGACCCCTATAAATTATGGCGCCTCCTGTGTTATATACTAGTTAGGCGCCCTCTGGTGTTATAATACTAGTTATGGCGCCCCTGTGTTACATACTAATTATGGGCCCCCCCGGTGTTACATACTAGTTATGGCCCCCTCTGGTGTTACATACATTTTTATGGCGCCCCCTGGGGTTTATATACTAGTTACGGCCCCCCGTTGTTACATACTAGTTATGGCGCCCCCTGTTTTTATAAAACTAGTTATATGGCGCCCCCTTGGTGTTATATACTAGTTATGGCGCCCTCTGGTGTTACATACTATTTTTAGGCGCCCCTGGTGTTATATACTAGTTACGGCGCCCCCCCGTTTTACATAAATAGTTAGGGCGCCCCCTGGTTTTTACATACTATTAGGCGCCCCCTGGTGTTATATACTAGTTATGGCGTCCCCCTGGTGTTTTAATACTAGTTAATGACCCCCCTGGGGTTATATACTAGTTATTATGGTGCCCCTGGTGTTTTTATAAATAGTTTTTATGGCGCCCCTGTTTTATATACTAGTTAAATTTTGGCGCCCCCGGTGTTATATACTAGTTATTATGGCCCCCCTGGTGTTATATACTAGTTATGGCGCCCCTGGTGTTATATACTAATTTATTATGGGCCCCTGGTGTTATATACTAGTTAATGGTGCCCCTGGTGTTTACATACTAGTTTTATGGCGCCCCCTGGTGTTATATACTATTATGGCGCCCCCTGGTGTTATATACTAGTTAAAGCGCCCCCTGTTGTTACATACTAGTTATGGCGCCCCCTGTTGATATACTAGTTTTTAAACGCCCCCTTGTTACATACTATTACGGCGCCCCGTGTTATTACAGTTACGGCGCCCCCGTTGTTACATACAGTTATGGCCCCCCTGTTGTTACAACAGTTATGGGGCCCC
>JARQOD010000010.1:43254858-43314985 GCA_033576555.1 Oophaga sylvatica | reverse complement strand
CAGCCGGCGGCGCTGCACGGGGAGGCCGAGATACAGCCGGCGCGCTGCACGGGGAGGGGATGAGATACAGCCGGCGGCGCTGCACGGGGAGGGGCCGAGATGCAGCCGGCGGCGCTGCACGGGGAGGGGCCGAGATGCAGCCGGCGGCGCTGCACGGGGAGGGGGCTGAGATACACGAGGAGGGGCTGAGATACACGAGGAGGGGCTGAGATGCGCCGTGGGGGGCCGAGATGCAGCCGGCGGCGCTGCACGGGGAGGGGCCGAGATACAGCCGGCGGCGCTGCACGGGGAGGGATGAGATACAGCCGGCGGCGCTGCACGGGGAGGGGCCGAGATGCAGCCGGCGGCGCTGCACGGGGAGGGGCCGAGATGCAGCCGGCGGCGCTGCACGGGGAGGGGCCGAGATGCAGCCGGCGGCGCTGCACGGGGAGGGGATGATATGCAGCCGGCGGCGCTGCAACGGGGAGGGGGCTGAGATACACGAGGAGGGGCTTAGATACACGAGGAGGGGCTGAGATGCGCCGTGCGGGGAGGGGGGCCGAGATGCAGCCGGCGGCGCTGCACGGGGAGGGGCCGAGATGCAGCCGGCGGCGCTGCACGGGGAGGGGCCGAGATGCAGCCGGCGGCGCTGCACGGGGAGGGGCCGAGATACAGCCGGCGGCGCTGCACGGGGAGGGGATGAGATACAGCTGGCGGCGCTGCACGGGGAGGGGCCGAGATGCAGCCGGCGGCGCTGCACGGGGAGGGGCCGAGATGCAGCCGGCGGCGCTGCACGGGGAGGGGCCGAGATGCAGCCGGCGGCGCTGCACGGGGAGGGGATGAGATACAGCCGGCGGCGCTGCACGGGGAGGAGCCGAGATGCAGCCGGCGGCGCTGCACGGGGAGGGGCCGAGATGCAGCCGGCGGCGCTGCACGGGGAGGGGCCGAGATGCAGCCGGCGGCGCTGCACGGGGAGGGGCCGAGATGCAGCCGGCGGCGCTGCACGGGGAGGGGCCGAGATGCAGCCGGCGGCGCTGCACGGGGAGGGGCCGAGTTGCAGCCGGCGGCGCTGCACGGGGAGGGGCCGAGTTGCAGCCGGCGGCGCTGCACGGGGAGGGGCCGAGATGCAGCCGGCGGCGCTGCACGGGGAGGGGCCGAGATGCAGCCGGCGGCGCTGCACGGGGAGGGGCCGAGATGCAGCCGGCGGCGCTGCACGGGGAGGGGCCGAGATGCAGCCGGCGGCGCTGCACGGGGAGGGGCCGAGATGCAGCCGGCGGCGCTGCACGGGAGGGGATGAGATGCAGCCGGCGGCGCTGCACGGGGAGGGGATGAGATGCAGCCGGCGGCGCTGCACGGGGAGGGGCTGAGATGCAGCCGGCGGCGCTGCACGGGGAGGGGCTGAGATGCAGCCGGCGGCGCTGCACGGGGAGGGGCTGAGATGCAGCCGGCGGCGCTGCACGGGGAGCGGGACCGGATGCTCGGGATGTAGTGCTCGCAGAATGTGACTTTGCTGCTTTCTCTCGCCAGGCTGAACGCTTCTCTGACTCCACATCCTGAGAAGGATGAGCTGATTCTCTTTGGAGGTGAATATTTCAATGGCCAAAAAGTAAAGTATTTCTTCATTTTATTCCCATTTTTATCTGTTGTGAACGGGGTTAACCAGTAAAGTGTGTAGAACTACAAATGCCAGCATGCTGTACAGGTGGCGCTGTGTATTTTGGCTTTGGATTAGATATCTGTGTGAGACTGATTGCTGTGTGGTGGGACGTTCTGTGACTTCTCAGAATCCGGTTTTCATTTCTTTACCGTTCTCAGGATCTCTGCTTGCTGTCGGTGAATTTCGCGTCTACGTCCCGTTCTCGGCAGAGTTTCATTACAGTTGTGTCCTTGTGGGGATCTCTGGGCACAAGTCCTTCTGTCCTGATGGTTTGTTACAGTGTGTCAGTGTCGGATGTGTCCCTCACTTTTCCCAACATGGATACAAATATAACAAACCCGCAGTGTTATGAGCTGTGGCCGCCGAGACTTCACCCTGTGGATGTAAAGAAGCCGAGATCCTGAAAAATAAGGAACTGAAATTCCAATCTTTATAGACTGTAATGTGAGAATGGGGTTCCCCCGGGGGGCGCTCTCCAGCACTCTGTGAGATCCCAGATTACCAGACAGGACGGAGTGCCGCATTACTGGATGCTGGGCTCAGGGATCTTTACTGCACTAATGAGACTGTGTTAGAATAATAGTCAAAATAAGCAATTCATAACACTGCGTCCGAGAGAGGAAAACACCTCACTATCTACGTAAATCCCCCACGAGGGAGTAGTAACTATTGGAATACTCCCAGAAACGCACGAGAACAGAAAAGAAAGGAGGACAGAGAAACCACCAGAAATATATAAGAAATAAGTAATTTTATTAAATCAAAATACAGACAAAAATGGGATGCAAAAATCATCAAACTACAAGGAGGAAAATAACCAAGGAAACAGCAGGGAGAAGACGGGACACAAATACCCAGAGGTAAGAAGCCCAGAACTAGACCCAAACCCAGACAGTAATATGTAACCTGTGAGTAATCACAGAAGTGTCAGTACATAGATCCCGCCAGGCCTAGTCCTGCTTATCCGTCACCAGTGATGGCGTCCGCCGTCTCCCCGCTGGCCCCTTGATGGTTTTTGCGGCAGCTTTGATAAAGCCTTTGCTCACTGTGCAGGTTACATATTACTGTCTGGTTTGGGTTAGTTCTGGCTTCTATCTCTGGTATTTGTGTCCTGTCTTCTCCTGCTGTTTCCTTGGTTATTTTCCTCCTTGTAGTTTGATGCTTTTTGCATCCTATTTTTGTCTGTATTGGTTTAATAAAATTATTTTTTATGTTTCTGGTGGTTTCTCTGTCCTCCATTCTTAATGTCTTGACTAATTAGATTGTTGTTGACATTTTATTTTCTGATGTAATATTCCAGATGATAGAATGCATGTAAGAAATGTACAGAATTATAATAACCCGTCTCTGTCGCTGTGTGCACAGCTGGGATCATAATAACACACAGACAACCACCAGGGGCGCTCTGTGAACAGCTGGTATTATAACCACTATGGATAACCACTAGAGGGCACTCTGTGCATAGCTGGGGATAAAAAGAAAAACATGCAATCACCACCTGAATGCACTCTGTGTACAGTCGGGGCCATAACCACATGCATACAGTTAGGTCCATAAATATTTGGACAGAGACAACATTTATCTAATTTTGGTTCTAGACATTACCACAATGAATTTGAAACAAAACAAATCAGATGCAGTTGAAGTTCAGACTTTCAGACTTTCATTTGAGGTATCCACATTAAAATTGGGATGAAGGGTTTAGGAGTTTCAGCTCCTTAACATGTGCCACCCTGTTTTTAAAGGGCCCAAAAGTAATTGGACAGATGAAATAATTGTAAATAAAATGTTCATTTCTAGTACTTGGTTGAAAACCCTTTTATGCAATGACTGCCTGAAGTCTTGAACTCATGGACATCACCAGACACTGTGTTTCCTTCTTTTTGATGCTCTCCAGCCTTCACCGCGGTGGTTTCAGTTGTTGTTTGTTTGTGGCCTTTCTGTCTGAAGTTTAGTCTTAACAAGTGAAATGCATGCTCAATGGTTGAGATCAGTGACTGACTTGGCCATTCAAGAATATTCCACTTCTTTGCTTTAATAAACTCCTGGGTTGCTTTGGCTTTATGTTTTGGGTCATTGTCCATCTGTAGTATGAAACGACACCAATCAGTTTGGCTGCATTTGGCTGGATCTGAGCACACAGTATGGCTCTGAATACCTCAGAATTCATTCAGCTGCTTCTGTCCTGTGTCACATCATCAATAAACACTAGTGACCCAGTGCCACTGCAGCCATGCATGCCCAAGCCATCACACTGCTTCCGCCATGTTTTACAGATGATGTGGTAGCTTTGGATCATGAGCTGTACCACGCCTTCTCCATACTTTTTCTTTCCATCATTCAGTAGAGGTTGATCTTGGTTTCATTGTCCACAGAATGTTCTTCCAGAACTGTGCTGGCTTATATACATGGCTCCTCTCCCACCCTATATACATGCTCCTCTCCCCCTGTATACATGGCTCCGCTCCCACCCTATATACATGGCTCCTCTCCCACCCTGTATACATGGCTCCGCTCCCACCCTATATACATGGCTCCTCTCCCACCCTGTATACATGGCTCCTCTCCCACCCTATATACATGGCTCCTCTCCCACCCTATATACATGGCTCCTCTCCCACCCTGTATACATGGCTCCGCTCCCACCCTATATACATGGCTCCTCTCCCACCCTGTATACATGGCTCCTCTCCCACCCTGTATACATGGCTCCTCTCCCACCCTATATACATGGCTCCTCTCCCACCCTGTATACATGGCTCCGCTCCCACCCTATATACATGGCTCCTCTCCCACCCTATATACATGGCTCCTCTCCCACCCTGTATACATGGCTCCCTCCCACCTGTATACATGGCTCCTCTCCCACCCTGTATACATGGCTCCTCTCCCACCCTGTATACATGGCTCCGCTCCCACCCTATATACATGGCCTCCTCCCACCCTATATACATGGCTCCTCTCCCACCCTGTATACATGGCTCCTCTCCCACCCTGTATACATGGCTCCGCTCCCACCTTATATACATGGCTCCTCTCCACCCTATATACATGGCTCCTCTCCCACCCTGTATACATGGCTCCTCCCACCCTGTATACATGGCTCCTCTCCCACCCTGTATACATGGCTCCGCTCCCACCCTATATACATGGCTCCTCTCCCACCCTATATACATGGCTCCTCTCCCACCCTGTATACATGGCTCCTCTCCCACCCTGTATACATGGCTCCTCCCCACCCTATATACATGGCTCCTCTCCCACCCTGTATACATGGCCCTCTCCACCCTGTATACATGGCTCCTCTCCCACCCTGTATACATGGCTCCTCTCCCACCCTGTATACATGGCTCCGCTCCCACCCTAATTACATGGCTCCCTCCCACCCTGTATACATGGCTCCTCTCCCACCCTGTATACATGGCTCCTCTCCCACCCTGTATACATGGCTCCTCTCCCACCCTGTATACATGGCTCCTCTTCCAGCCTATATACATGGCTCCTCTCCCACCCTATATACATGGCTCCTCTCCCACCCTTATACATGGCTCCTCTCCCACCCTATATACATGGCTCCTCTCCCACCCTGTATACATGGCTCCTCTCCCACCCTATATACATGGCTCCTCTTCCCACCCTATATACATGGCTCCTCTCCACCCTATATACATGGCTCCTCTCCCACCCTGTATACATGGCTCCTCTCCCACCCTATATACATGGCTCCTCTCCCACCCTATATACATGGCTCCCTCCCACCCTGTATACATGGCTCCTCTCCCACCCTGTATACATGGCTCCTCTCCCACCCTGTATACATGGCTCCCTCCCACCCTGTATACATGGCTCCTCTCCCACCCTATATACATGGCTCCCTCCCACCCTATATACATGGCTCCTCTCCCACCCTGTATACAAGCTCGCTCCACTATGGCTCCGCACCCTCCTTGTATACAAGGCTCCTCTCCTGGGCTCCCCGTTATCCCTGTCATACTTACCCTCCTCGCTCCGTCGCTGAACTTCCCTGCATCCCTGTCGGCGCCGGCAGCTTCCTCCTTTGCGTGGCGGTCACGTATACCGCTCATTAAGGGCATGAATATGGTTTCCACGCCTATGGAAATGGCATCGCGTCCATATTCATGCCTTAATGAGCGGTACTACGTCACCGCTCACGCTGGATGAAGCTGCCACGGCCGGGACAGGGATCGCAGCGGCGGAAGGTGAGTATCGATGATGGAGCCGGCGACTGTAGCTGTCGCTACAGCCGCCGCTCCATGTGGGTCCAGCGTTCTGTGCCGTGGCTCCGCGGCCCGCACAGCAAACTGCTACGGCCCGGTGGTTGGGACCCTGCAGTAGAGGACCATAACCACATGCATATCGCCACCAAGGGCCTCTGTGCACAGTAGAGGACCATAACCACATGCATACGCCACCAGAGGGCGCTCTGTGTACAGCCAGGGGCCATAACCACATGCATATGCCACCAGAGGGCGCTCTGTGTACAGCCAGGGCAATAACCACATGCATATCACCACCAATGGTGCTCTGTGCACAGTAGAGGACCATAACCACGTGCATATCGCCACCAGAGGCGCTCTGTGTACAGTAGAGGACCATAACCACATGCATATCGCCACCGAGGGCGCTCTGTGTACAGCCGTGGACCATAACCACATGCATATCACTCCCAGAGGGCGCTCTGTGCACAGCCGTGGACCATAACCACATGCATATCACCACCAGAGGTCGCTCTGTGCACAGTAGAGGACCATAACCACATGCATATCACCACCAAGGGCGCTCTGTGTACAGCCGTGGACCATAACCACATGCATATCACCACCAGAGGGCGCTCTGTGCACAGCGTGGACCATAACCACATGCATATCACCACCAGAGGCGCTCTGTGTACAGCCGTGGACCATAACCACATGCATATCACACCAGAGGGCGCTCTGTGACAGCCGTGGACCATAACCACATGCATATCGTCACCAGAGGTCGCTCTGTGCACAGTAGAGGACCATAACCACATGCATATCACCACCAGAGGGCGCTCTGTGTACAGCCGTAGGACCATAACCACATGCATATCACCACCAGAGGGCGCTCTGTGCACAGCCGTGGACCATAACCACATGCATATCACTACCAGAGGGCGCTCTGTGCACAGCCGTGGACCATAACCACATGCATATCGTCACCAGAGGTCGCTCTGTGCACAGTAGAGGACCATAACCACATGCATATCACCACCAGAGGCGCTCTGTGTACAGCCGTGGACCATAACCACATGCATATCACACCAGAGGGCGCTCTGTGCACAGCCGTGGACCATAACCACATGCATATCGTCACCAGAGGTCGCTCTGTGCACAGTAGAGGACCATAACCACATGCATATCACCACCAGAGGGCGCTCTGTGTACAGCCGTGGACCATAACCACATGCATATCACCACCAGAGGGCGCTCTGTGTACAGCCGTGGACCATAACCACATGCATATCACTACCAGAGGGCGCTCTGTGCACAGCCGTGGACCAAACCACATGCATATCGCACCAGAGGTCGCTCTGTGCACAGTAGGGACCATAACCACATGCATATCACCACCAGAGGGCGCTCTGTGTACAGCCGTGACCATAACCACATGCATATCACCACCAGAGGGCGCTCTGTGTACAGCCGTGGACCATAACCACATGCATATCACCACCAGAGGGCGCTCTGTGCACAGCCGTGGACCATAACCACATGCATATCACCACCAGAGGGCGCTCTGTGTACAGCCAGGGGCCATAACCACATGCATATCACCACTTGATGGCGCTCTGTGCACAGCTGTGGACCATAACCACATGCATATCACCACCAGAGGGCGCTCTGTGCACAGTAGAGGACCATAACCACATGCATATCACCACCAGAAGGCGCTCTGTGCACAGTAGAAGATCATAACCACATGCGTATCACCAGCAGAGGGCGCTGTGCATAGCTGGGATGACCTACAGATTACCATCAGGGGCGTCCTGTTTCCCCCATCAGGTGTCGATGTTCCCGTTGTTTCTGCCGGTTTTATTTTGCTGTTTTGCGCTGACCGCTGATCCGACACCCGCATGTGACCGCTTTACGCTGCATTACTCTGTAGCTTTTCTGTGTGTAGGAAAGCTGGGTGCCACCACCCTTCGGGCTGCAGTGTCTCCTGCATTGGTTGATGAGCCTCCTCGTCCGGCCTCCGTATAATGATGTGACAGAAGTGTATGAAGTTGGATTTTTCGTAGTTTTTTCTCTGATTGTCCTCGTGTTTTCCGTCCCTCAGACTTTCCTGTACAATGAGTTGTATGTCTATAATATCAAGAAGAACTGCTGGAGTAAGGTGGACGTCCCGAACCCCCCGCCGCGGCGCTGCGCTCATCAGGTAACGGACCCCCGGACACTACTGTGCTGCCACTCGGATCTGATCTGCTGGGAGTTGTAGTTCTGCAGCTGGAGATTTATTCTTTATCCCCCTGGTGACCTCCTCACTACATGCAGGGTGGATGTCTGCACCCTCTTACGTAGCTGCCATCACTGCGGGGCCCATCGGCCCTTCTGAAGGGCGTCTCTCCTATAATGCCGGTGTCTATAGAAGCCGAGAACCCATAACGCCCCGATACTTCGCCGCCGCCAGCACCCGCGTGATTGGATTAACGAACCGTTGCTCCCAGCGCTGTCCGGCGGAGGATCAGGAGGCGGCAGAACTTTCCATCGTTCTCTGATTGGTCTTCATTCTCGGGGACGGGATGGACGTTCGGGGTTTGCAGATCTCCGACGCTTTATAGGCCGCGGCACCTCGACGGTTACTTCTGCTTTGACGCCGGATGATGCTTTAATGTTGGGGTAGGGATCTGGCATGGACGCCGGGATCCCCATCCTCCCCCTGTCACACTGTGGAGCGCGCTGAACGCCTAATGAGTGGGTGTCCCGATAGCAAAGCGGAGATGTGGGCGTCCGCGGCATCGACAGGCGCAGCACAGAGGCGTCTTCACCATCTTCTTAAAGAGCCCACAACCTAATTAGGAGATCGCCTCTCCCTCTACCGCTGGGATCAGAACTTTCACTGTTTTTGGGGCGACTACCAAGACGTAGGTATGAGGCGGCGGATAATGGCGCCACGTGACGGAAGCGTCTGGAGCCGATGTGACTTGTGCCCCTTAGTGATAGTGGGAGTCTGGGAGGGGAGCGATGGAGGAAAAAGTAAAATAAAGAGTTTTACAGGATGGTACACAAGTGCGAGGAGCAGGTCCCTTCGTGTAGCCCCCCGGACCCTGTACTGCACTGGTGATGGCGGCAGTAAATGATGGCGGTTGTTCATCCACTGAGCCCCAGCCTGTGTGTGATCCTGGGGGTGTCCTGCAGGAGGCGCCGTCCTACAGCCGGGTCTCTATGCTGCAGATCTGACATGTGTCCATTGCCTGCAGCACACTGTATCACCGTCTCCTCTCTCGGCAGGCGGCGGCGGTCCCTCAGGCCGGGGGGCAGCTCTGGATCTTCGGAGGGGAGTTTGCGTCTCCTGATGGGGAGCAGTTTTACCACTACAAGGACCTCTGGGTGCTGCACCTCCAAAACAAAACCTGGGAGCAGATCAAGTAAGACCCCGAGGCGATGAGCGCCCCCCGATGGTACGATGTATCCGCTGTGCGTCCTGCTGGAGACACAGATCCGCTGCTGATAATGGTCCTGTATCCCGCGCTCACAGGACTACAATCCCATCCTGCAGATCCCGGTCACCTCCCTGAGTTTTCCTCTTCCATCTTGTCTCCCTCACAGATCTCCTGGAGGACCGTCCGGAAGAAGCGGCCATCGCATGGTCCATGTGAAGAGGCAGCTCGTCGTGTTCGGAGGGTTTCATGAGAGCACACGGTGAGAGTTGTAGTCAGTGACGTGCCCATAATAACAGACCCGCCGTGCACCATCAACTACTGTACTCATCATCTCTCTACTACTCCCGGCATAGCCCCACAGTGTAGCAGCATTCTGGGAGTTGTAGTGTGCGGCAGTTGGAGAGACGCCTGCTAATGTTAATCAGTCCTTGTGTAATGAGACGCCTGCTAATGTTAATCAGTCCTTGTGTAATGAGACCGTCTACAACTTTCCCACAGACTTGACTCTCCCATTCCTCCACATCTGTAAGATCTCTGCTTGCCGTCCTTTATCGGAGCACGTCCCCTCACTTGCCGTCCTTTATCGGAGCACGTCCCCTCACTTGCCGTCCTTTATCGGAGCACGTCCTTTCACTTTCCGTCCTTTATCGGAGCACGTCCCCTCATTTGCCGTCCTTTATCGGAGCACGTCCCCTCACTTGCCGTCCTTTATCGGAGCACTTCCCCTCACTTGCCGTCCTTTATCGGAGCACGTCCCCTCACTTGCCGTCCATTATCGGAGCACGTCCCCTCACTTGCCGTCCTTTATCGGAGCACGTCCCCTCACTTGCCGTCCTTTATCGGAGCACTTCCCCTCACTTGCCGTCCTTTATCGGAGCACGTCCCCTCACTTGCCGTGCTTTATCGGAGCACTTCCCCTCACTTGCCGTCCTTTATCGGAGCACGTCCCCTCACTTGCCGTCCATTATCGGAGCACGTCCCCTCACTTGCCGTCCTTTATCGGAGCACGTCCCCTCACTTGCCGTCCTTTATCGGAGCACGTCCCCTCACTTGCCGTCCTTTATCGGAGCACGTCCCCTCACTTGCCGTCCTTTATCGGAGCACGTCCCCTCACTTGCCGTCCTTTATCGGAGCACGTCCTTTCACTTGCCGTCCTTTATCGGAGCACGTCCCCTCATTTGCCGTCCTTTATCGGAGCACGTCCCCTCACTTGCCGTCCTTTATCGGAGCACTTCCCCTCACTTGCCGTCCTTTATCGGAGCACGTCCCCTCACTTGCCGTCCTTTATCGGAGCACTTCCCCTCACTTGCCGTCCTTTATCGGAGCACGTCCCCTCACTTGCCGTGCTTTATCGGAGCACTTCCCCTCACTTGCCGTCCTTTATCGGAGCACTTGCCGTCCTTTATCGGAGCACTTCCCCTCACTTGCCGTGCTTTATCGGAGCACTCCCCTCACTTGCCGTCCTTTATCGGAGCACTTCCCCTCACTTGCCGTTCTTTATCGGAGCACTTCCCCTCACTTACCATGCTTTATCGGAGCACTTCCCTCACTTGCCGTCCTTTATCGGAGCACTTCCCCTCACTTGCCGTCCTTTATCGGAGCACTTCCCCTCACTGCCGTGCTTTATCGGAGCACTTCCCCTCACTTCGCCGTCCTTTATCGGAGCACGTCCCCATACTCGCCGTCCTTTATCGGAGCACGTCCCCTCACTCGCCGTCCTTTATCGGAGCACGTCCCTCATCACTCCCCCACCGAACCTTTCCTCAGTTCTCCTTTTCTTCCAGGGATTACATCTATTACAATGACGTCTACGTGTTTAATCTGGACTCCTTCACGTGGGCCAAGATCTCGCCGTCCGGCACCGGCCCCTCGCCGCGGTCAGGGTGTCAGCTGACCACCACCCAGGACGGAGGCATTATCGTCTATGGCGGATATTCTAAGCAGGTCTGTACCCTCAGCGCGGACGCTGATACAGTGTAGTCACCTCCCCCAGTAATGGCTGATAACAGGGAGTAATAGATTGTAGTCACCTCCCCCAGTAATGGCTGATAACAGGGAGTAATAGATTGTAGTCACCTCCCCCAGTAATGGCTGATAACAGGGAGTAATAGATCATAGTCTCCCCCAGTAATGGCTGATAACAGGGAGTAATAGATCATAGTCGCCCCCCAGTAATGACTGATAACAGGGAGTAATAGATCATAGTCTCCCCCCGTAATGGCTGATAACAGGGAGTAATAGATCATAGTCTCCCCCAGTAATGGCTGATAACAGGGAGTAATAGATCATAGTCTCCCCCAGTAATGGCTGATAACAGGGAGTAATAGATCATAGTCTTCCCCAGTAATGGCTGATAACAGGGAGTAATAGATCATAGTCTCCCCCAGTAATGGCTGATAACAGGAGTAATAGATCATAGTCTCCCCAGTAATGGCTGATAACAGGAGTAATAGATCATGTCTCCCCAGTATGGCTGATAACAGGGAGTAATAGATCATAGTCTCCCCCAGTAATGGCTGATAACAGGGAGTAATAGATATAGTCTCCCCCGTAATGGTGATAACAGGGAGTAATAGATCATAGTCTCCCCAGTAATGGCTGATAACAGGGAGAATAGATCATAGTCTCCCCAGTAATGGCTGATAACAGGGAGTAATAGATCATAGTCTCCCCAGTATGGTGATAACAGGGAGTAATAGATCATAGTCTCCCAGAATGGCTGATACAGGGAGTATGTCAAGTTCCCAGTAATGCTAAGGAGTGATCTGTCTCCATAAGCTGAAACAGGGAGTATGATCATAGTCTCCCGTAAGGCTATAACGGGATAAGTCATTTCCAGTAATGGGATAACGGAGAATGTATAGTCCCAGTATGGCTGATACGAGTATAGTATATTCCCGTAATGTGATACAGGATAGTCATCCCTATGGCGATAACAGGTAGGCTTTACGGTATAATCATGTCTCCCTACTGATCAGGGGAGATTATTCCTATGGTGAACGGAGTATGATCGTTCATATGTGTAGGAGATATCATGTCTCCCAGTAATGTGTACAGGAGTAATGATCATATCCCCAGTATGTGTAAGGAGTATAGTTAGTCCAGTAATGGCTGATAAAGGAGTATCAGTCTCCAGTATGGTGTACGGGAGTAATAGATCATAGTTCCCGATGTTAACGGATAATAGTTGTTCCCAGTAATGGTGATAAAGGAGTAAAGATCTAGTCTCCCCGTATGGTGTAACGGAGTAATAGTCTGTCTCCCAGTAATGGCTGATACAGGAGTAATAGATCATGTCTCCCGTAATGGTGATACAGGGAGTAATAGATCAGTCTCCAGTAATGGCTGATAAGGAGTATAGATCAGTCTCCCAGTAATGGCTGATAACAGGGAGTAATGATCTAGTCTCCCAGTAAGGCTGATAAAGGAGTAATAGATCATAGTTCCCAGTAATGGCTGATAACAGGAGTATAGATCATAGTCTCCCAGTAATGTGATACAGGGAAATAGATCATAGTCTCCCCAGTAAGTGATAACAGGAGTATGATCAGTTCCCGTAATGGTGATAACGGGAGTAATAGATCTATCTCCCGTAATGGTGATACAGGGAGAATAGATCATAGTCTCCGTAATGGCTGATAACAGGAGTATAGATCATAGTCTCCGTATGGCTGATAACGGGAGTAATAGTCATGTCTCCCAGTATGGCTGATAACAGGGGTATAGATCTAGTCTCCCCGTATGGCTGATAACAGGGAGTATAGATCAGTCTCCAGTATGGCTGATAACAGGGAGTATAGTCTAGTCCCCCAGTAATGGCTGATAACAGGGAGATGATATATCTCCGTAATGGATACAGGGAGTATAGATCAATTCCAGTAATGGCTGATAACAGGAGTAATGATCATGTCTCCCAGTAATGGCTGATAACAGGGGTATAGATCATAGTCTCCCAGTATGGTGATAACAGGAGAATAGATCATAGTCTCCAGTAATGGCTGATAAGGTAATAGATCATAGTCTCCCAGTAATGCTGTAACAGGAGTAATAGATCATAGTTCCCAGTAATGCTGATAAAGGAGTAAGATAAGTCCAGTAAGGCTGATAACAGGGAGTATAGTCTGTCTCCGTAATGGTGATACAGGGATAATGTCATAGTCTCCCAGTAATGGCTGTAACAGGGGTAAAGTCATGTCTCCCAGTATGGTGATAACAGGGAGTAATAGATCATGTCTCCAGTAATGGCTGATAACAGGAGTAATAGATCATAGTCTCCCAGTAATGGCTGATAACAGGTAATGATCTAGTCTCCCGTAATGGTGATAACGGGAGTAATAGATCATGTTCCAGGGGATATCAGTTCCGATGCTTAGGGGTAGTAAGTCCCAGTTGCTTAACGGAGATATCTCTCCAGTATGCTATACAGGTATGTATTCTCCAGAACTTCAGTATTCTTCCCAGTATATAACAGGGAGTATTAGTCTCCCAGTGGCTGATCGGAGCCTCCCCGTAATGGCTGATAAAGGGAGTATGATTAGTTCCTAATGGGTAACAGGGGTAATAGATCATCTCCCCAGTATGCTGATAACAGGGAGTAATAGATTAGTCTCCCAGTAATGGCTGATAACAGGAGTAATAGATTAGTCCCCAGTAATGGCTGATAACAGGGAGTAATGATCATAGTCTCCCAGTATGGTGATAACAGGGAGTAATAGATCATAGTCCCCAGTAATGCTGATAACAGGAGTAATGATTGTCTCCCGTATGGCTGATAACAGGGAGTAATGATCTAGTCCCAGTAATGGCTGATAACAGGGAGTATAGATCATAGTCTCCCAGTAATGGCTGATAACAGGAGTAATAGATCATAGTCTCCCCCATAATGGTGTAACAGGGATAAGATCATAGTCTCCCAGTAATGGTGATAACAGGAGTAATAGATATAGTCTCCCAGTAATGGTGATAACAGGGAGTAATAGATCATAGTCTCCCCCAGTAATGGCTGATAACAGGGAGTAATAGATCTAGTCTCCCCAGTAATGGCTGTAACAGGAGTAATAGATCATAGTCCCAGTAATGGCTGATAACAGGGAGTAATAGATATAGTTCCCCCAGTAATGGCTGATAACAGGAGTAATAGATCATAGTCCCCAGTAATGGCTGATAACAGGAGAATATCATAGTCTCCCAGTAATGGTGATAACAGGTAATAGATCATAGTCCCAAATGCTATAACGATATAGTCTAGTCCCAGTAATGGTGAACAGAAGATATTTGCTGAACAGAGAAGTCTATGTTAACAGGGAGATAGAATTCTCCATATGCTGATAAAGGTATAGATATCCCCATAGGCTGAACAGGAATAGATCAGTCCCTAATGGATGAGAAGCTCCGTGGGTACGGGGTATATTATTCCCAGATGTGATAACAGGATTAAAGCTCCCTAATGTGATACAGATAAGATCAAGTTCCAGTAATGCTGAAAAGGATAATAGTCATGTCCCCAATGCTGATAACAGGTAATAGTCTGTCTCCAGAAGGGATAAAGGATAATAGTCATAGTCTCCCATATGGCTGTACGGGAGAATGATCATGTCCCCTAGACGGTTATGCATAACTCGGGAGTAATAGATCAAGTCCCCATACTGATAACAGGATAATGTCTAGTCCCCAGATGTATAACAGATAAGATCTCCCGTAATGCTATTCCAGTAATGGCTGTACAGGAGTAAAGATATAGTCCTAGCAAAGGAAAGCAGTCATAGCTAATAATACATAGGCTGTACAGTAATGTATAGCATATGCTTACAGTAATGATCAACACAAATGCTACAGGAAAGTAAGTTATAATGTGATAAAGATAGATATAGTAATGACGAGTATAATAGCTATAAGTAAGTAAAATATAAGGAATGTCATAGTTCTCCTAAGTAAAGATAATGATAGTTAAGCAAAGGGAAAGAATAGTCTCCCAGTATGGCTGATACAGGAGTATGATATAGTTCCCCAGTAATGCATAAGGGAAATTGTCTCCCCCCAGTAATGGCTGATAACAGAGTAATGATATGCTCCATAAGGTGATAACAGGAGTAATAGATCAAGTTCCCCATAAGTGATACAGAGAATAGCATAGTCTAGTAATGCTGATAAAGGTAATAGTCATAGTCACCTAATGTGATAACAGGATATAGTCACCCAGTAATGGGATAAGATAAGTCATCTCCAGTAATGGCTGTAACAGGGATAATAGTCTAGTCCCCAGTATGCGATAACAGGGAGAATGATCATAGTCTCCCAGTAGCTGATAAAGGGAGTATAGATCATAGTTCCCCAGTAATGGTGATAACAGGGAGTATAGATCATAGTCCCCCAGTAAGGGAAACAGGAGATAATCATAGTCTCCCCCAGTAATGGTGATAACAGGAGTAAAGATCATATTCCCCAGAATGGCTGATAACAGGAGTAATAGATCATAGTCTCCCCAGTAATGGTATAACAGGAGTAAAGATATGTTCCCCGTAATGGCTGATAACAGGGGTAATAATCATAGTCCCATAATGCTGATAAAGGGATAAATCATAGTCTCCCCATAATGGCTGATAACAGGGAGAATAGATCATAGTCTCCCCGTAATGGCTGATAACAGGGAGTAATAGATCATAGTCTCCCCAGTAATGGCGATAACAGGAGTAATAGATCAGTCTCCCCCAGAATGGCTGATAACAGGAGTAATAGATCATAGTCTCCCCAGAATGGCTGATAACAGGAGTAATAGATCATAGTCTCCCAGTAATGGTGATAACAGGGTAATGATCATAGTCCCCATAATGGCTGATAACAGGGAGTAATGATCAAGTCTCCCCAGTAATGGCTGATAACAGGGATAATAGTCAGTCTCCCCCAGTAAGGCTGATAACAGGAGTAATAGATCATAGTCTCCCAGAATGGCTGATAACAGGGAGTAATAATCAGTCTCCCCAGTAATGGCTGATAACAGGGAGTAATAGATCATTCTCCCCAGTAATGGTGATAACAGGGAGTAATAGATCATAGTCTCCCAGTAATGGCTGATAACAGGAGTAATAGATCATAGTCTCCCATAATGGCTGATAACAGGGATAATAGATCAGTCTCCCCAGTAATGGCTGAACAGGAGTAAAGTCATACTCCCATAATGGCTGATAAAGGACCATAATCGTTCCCCAGTAATGCTGTACGGAGTAATAGTATAGTCTCCCCCATAATGGCTGATAACAGGAGTAATAGATCATAGTCTCCCCAGTAATGGCTGATAACAGGGAGTAATAGATCATAGTCTCCCCCAGTAATGGCTGATAACAGGGAGTAATAGATCATAGTCTCCCCAGTAATGGCTGATAACAGGGAGTAATAGATCATAGTCTACCCAGTAATGGCTGATAACAGGGAGTAATAGATCATAGTCTCCCCCAGTAATGGCTGATAACAGGGAGTAATAGATCATAGTCTCCCCAGTAATGGCTGATAACAGGGAGTAATAGATCATAGTCTACCCAGTAATGGCTGATAACAGGGAGTAATAGATCATAGTCTCCCCAGTAATGGCTGATAACAGGGAGTAATAGATCATAGTCTCCCCAGTAATGGCTGATAACAGGGAGTAATAGATCATAGTCTCCCCCAGTAATGGCTGATAACAGGGAGTAATAGATCATAGTCTCCCCAGTAATGGCTGATAACAGGGAGTAATAGATCATAGTCTCCCCCAGTAATGGCTGATAACAGGGAGTAATAGATCATAGTCTACCCAGTAATGGCTGATAACAGGGAGTAATAGATCATAGTCTCCCCCAGTAATGGCTGATAACAGGGAGTAATAGATCAGTCTCCCCCAGTAATGGCTGATAACAGGGAGTAATAGATCATAGTCTCCCCCAGTAATGGCTGATAACAGGGAGTAATAGATCATAGTCTCCCCAGTAATGGCTGATAACAGGGAGCACTCGCTGACTTGTGCTTCTGCTCCTCAGAGAGTGAAGAAGGACGTGGACCGGGGGACGGTGCACACGGACGCGTTCCTGCTGCGGTTGGAGGCTGCCGGTGAGTGCCCCCTCATCACCCCCTGATGGTATCTTGGAATCCTCTCATCAGGGGGTGTGGGTGATATTTTTGGGGCGACCACCACTAGTGTTTCCTTCCCAGTGTCGCCCACATGCGTTGAGTGCAGGTCTGTGAGTCTTCATCGTCATGAACCAGGCTGCCCAGGATGAGCAGAGCGGTGCAGATACAGTGATTGGTGCTATTAACCCTCTGCCACTGTGCTTGTGATCTGTGGGGTCTCTGTTCTCGGGTAAGATGATGGTTCTCCCCTCACCCGCTCCAGGGGCGGCACGGCAATCACCCGGCCCCCGCAGCGGCTGATTGATGCCGGGCTCGGTAACTGGTAATTACAGGCTCCGCCACGAGCTGTAACATGGGAGACAATGAGCGAGGAGGGTCCCGGGGGGCTGCGCTGTGTAACCAGGGGGTGATATCAGCTTCTCGCTGCACAAACCCGACCACGTGCGACTCCCATCATCCACGTGATTCCTGGGGATCAGGCACACGAGCCATCATCTGCAGCAGTGAGGACCGAGCACGGACTGCGGATGTCGGGGAGGGGGAGAAGTTACCATATTGTAAAGGACCCCCAGATATAAAGGGCTTTCAAGATCTCCGCTCACACAGCTGAGGGTCTGTTACAGTTGTATCCTGGCCAGAATCCAGACTGATAGTAACAAACAGGACAGGAGAGGTCTGGGCTGGACACGCTGCAGTAAAGCTTGTTCCCCTGCTGCCTCCAGGGGGTGCTGCCCCGGGCACATGTGGGGTCACCATGCAGCCCCCGGGTTCCTGCTATTCTAGACGGATCGGACAATGGACTGATGGTCTGAACTGTCCCCTCTGCGATCTCGTTACCTAGGAGACCGTCCGCCGCTGATAGGCTGCAGCGGTGGCTGGTCACCTCGGCACAGGGCAGTAACTACAATCCCATCATCCTCAGCGTTGTTGTTTTCCAGATAAGTGGTCGTGGAGTCGCCTGAGCCCCTCCGGCGTGAAGCCCACCCTCAGGACCGGCTTCTCCATGGCGCTGGCGCCCAATAACCGCAGCGTCCTTTTTGGAGGAGTCTACGATGAGGAAGAGGAGGAGACCATGGAGGGCGACTTCTACAACGACCTCTACTTCTACGAACAGGGGAAGAATCGATGGTTCGCTGCTCAGACAAAGGTGAAGCCATGAATCTGATGTAGGATTCTGGGAAATATCTGCCACTGACAGCAGGGGGCAGCACTGAGCTATGAAGCCGGGCAGCAGATGTCAGCGGTGCTCTGAATGCAGCTCTGGATGTAAATGGAGGAGAAAAACAATGGAACCGATCATATACGTTTTATTTCAATGATTTCTGTTGGCAAGATCTCTGCTTGCTGTCAGTAAATATTCTTGTCCTGATCTGATACTTCCCACAGGTGAAGGTCTGTTACAATCGTACGCAGACTGACACATTGTAACAAACCATCAGCAGGGGAGGGGGCTCTGTGCTGCTGATGAGCGATGACTCCATCTCTGATATTTCTCTTCTGAAGGGCCACAAATCTGATCGTAAGAAAAGACGACGCGGAGACAAAACCCTGGAGGCGGAAACGGCAGTGGTCGAAGCTCCGAGCCCGGCTGAGCCCATCGAGGTCATAAAGGAGATTGTGGCCGAGGACGGGACCGTGATGACCATCAAGCAGGTGATCCCCGGCGAGACCACCCCTGCCAGTGAGGAGGAGGAGGACGAGGAGGAGGAGGAAGCAGCTGCCGGGCCGCAGGTGGAGCCGTCCCCGAGGTCCAGCGCCATGACGGCCGTCAGGCAGGGCGTCCTGTACGTGTACGGGGGAATGTTTGAGGTCGGCGACCGGCAGTTCACACTGAACGATCTGTACAGCCTGGACCTACACAAGATGGAGGAGTGGAAAGTGCTGGTGGAGATGGATCCAAGTAAGTGCCACGTCTGCACCTGCCACCAGAGGGCACAGGGGAGCAGGTGTCGAGAACGTGCCAAACTTCATCCCCCTTCCACGATTAATAAAATAAATAAAGCCATAGCCTTCCAGTGCATGCTAGGACTTGTAGTTCCCCACTGCCGGAGTATAAAAGTGCACAATATAACGTCCATTGTGTTTGGTGCAGAAACCCAGGAATGGTTGGGTGACTCTGACTCTGAAGAGGAGGAAGGAGCGGAGGGAGGAGAGGAGGAGGAGAGCGAGGAGGAAGAGGACAGTGGTGAGTGCAGTCACTTGGGATCTGTGATGGACTGTGCCTTCTGATCTCCAATCCCTGTCTTCTTGCAGGTGATGAGCAGCACCCCCCGGTGGAGCCTCAGGAGAAGTACACCGATTATCTGCCCCGCACAGAACCGCACTGGATTCGGATCGCTCGCAGTAACTTGGGCCCGAACCCCAAAGAGAAGAAAGTCCTTAAAGTGGCGCACGCCATGGCCAAGACGTTCTACGATTTCAGAGATAAATAGAACAATGGACAACAATGTAATAACCGCAGGAACTAGTGGAGACTGAGGCCGCCGTCGCCCCCATGGCGGTCCCCTGTGTTCGAGCCGAGATATCGCCTGTCTGTTGTGAAACTTACAGGGGCCTTGACTTTTCTTTCAAATATTAAAAACATACAGGAAATTCCTTTATTCCGGCATCTGACAATCCAGAAAGTCTGTTATTTCAGCACTTGTCCTAGAGCTGCAGTGTGAGGATGAGGAGTCGCTGCTTCGTCTGATAATCCAGCGCTGATGTCGGATTACAGGAAGTATGGCGTGGTCCTAGGATAGGGGCCGGACGCCGATCTGTTCTTTCCGTCCGGGGTATTTAGAGTTCGGGGTTACTTCAGTGACGAGCGGGGGGTAATAAACAGCTGTCGGCGCTGATGCAACGTGTCATAACCACCTCGCGGTTTAACCCTTGCCCCTCTAGCCATAAGTGATGTTTTCTTATTTGCGCCAAATATTGAAATATCCCCATTGGTAATAAAGGTCAGTAACTAACCCAGCGCCATCTTTAAGTCTGCTCCAATATCATTAGAACTGTCAGCAGGAGTCACTTTATTAAAGGGCCGGCGTCGAGTCCACACCACATAGAAATCCTTGTGTCATGAGAAGTTTTTAAACATTCCACAAGTTTCCAAAAACGATTTCATCTTCTCTACTCCAGTATTTGCGCATCAAAAAGCGTCAAACCCTGGTGCAAGAGGCATTATACACCGGCCCAGGGGTTTCAAGGAAAAAAGGGGTGTGGCTTAGCGGAAAGGAGGGTGTGGTCAAAAGCGCCACAAATAATTTCAGCTCATCGCATGCGCCTATATATAATCCAGTGCACGTGAACAGCCAGACTGGAATTCACCCGTCTTTTCCCGTTTTGCACCATTGTTCTAAGATCTCCGCTTGCTTTCATTGAGTAGAAACCATGTTTAATCCCAGAGGCTGAAACTGATCCCAGTCTTCCCATAGCTGAGGGTTTGTTACAGTTGTATGCAGTCTGTCCCATCTGTTATGACAGATCCCTCCCGTCCGGGTTGTCTTGGATACAACAGTAACAGAATCTCAGCTGTGAGAAGTCCAGCTTTACATGTAAAGATAAAACGGCCAAAAAATGTGACGCAAAATCTCAGCGAAAGCCGCACGCACTGTGACAAAGTGGGATCTCTACAGAATGTAGATAAGAACATTCCCATTCACTGACAGCAAGCAGAAGGCTGAGGTGGTGATGGTCACAAAGTATCAAGTCAGAGGCGCGGAGGGAGACTCGGCTCTGCTACATCTGTAGCCTCATCATTGTGACTGCAGAAGGAAACGGCTAATCTGAAGTGCGGCTGTCACTGATGAGACTTATCAGGAAACGCTTCCCTTCTAAGTGGGACCCTTATGATCGGGGGTCTCTCCAGCAGAGAGTCATCCACCATCACCTCTAATCTTCAAAGAGCCAGAAGTCCAATCTCTAAGCCTACATGAGAGCTGGAGCCGAGATTGGGCGGTCTAGAGATAGACGAAGACCCCCACATGTCCTGTAATGACAGCATACAAGTGACCGAAAGAAGCCGTCATCACGTGTGCGGGGAAGTAAGGAGAGCGACAGCCTGCGAGAGGGGACCCCGAAATATGGTGAGAATAGGACTATATTATTCCACATAGGAGCAGTATTATAGTAGTTATATTCTTGTACATGGGGCAGTATTATAGTAGTTATATTCTTGTACATAGGGGGCAGTATTATAGTAGTTATAGTCTTGTACATAGGGGCAGTATTATAGTAGTTATATTCTTGTATATAGGGCAGTATTATAGTACTTATATTGTACATAGGAGCAGTATTATAGTAGTTATTCTTGTAATAGGGGCAGTATTATAGTAGTTATATTCTTGTACATGGGGGCAGTATTATAGTAGTTATATTCTTGTTAATGGGGGCAGTATTATAGTAGTTATAGTCTTGTACATAGGGGCAGTATTATAGTAGTTATATTCTTGTATATAGGGCAGTATTATAGTAGTTATATTGTACATAGGGCAGTATTATAGTAGTTAATTCTTGTACATAGGGCAGTATTATAGTAGTTATATTCTTGTACATGGGGGCAGTATTATAGTAGTTATATTCTTGTACATGGGGGGCAGTATTATAGTAGTTATATTCTTGTACATAGGGGGCAGTATTATAGTAGTTATATTCTTGTACACAGGGGCAGTATTATAGTAGTTATATTCTTGTACATAGGGCAGTATTATAGTAGTTATATTCTTGTACATAGGGGCAGTATTATAGTAGTTATAGTCTTGTACATAGGGGCAGTATTATAGTAGTTATATTCTTGTATATAGGACAGTATTATAGTAGTTATATTCTTGTACATAGGGGCAGTATTATAGTAGTTATATTCTTGTACATAGGGGCAGTATTATAGTAGTTAATATCCTTGTACATAGGGCAGTATTATAGTAGTTATATTCTTGTACATAGGGCAGTATTATAGTAGTTATATTCTTGTACATAGGAGCAGTATTATAGTAGTTATATTCTTGTACATAGGGCAGTATTATAGTAGTTATATTCTTGTACATAGGAGCAGTATTATAGTAGTTATATTCTTGTACATAGGAGCAGTATTATAGTAGTTATATTCTTGTACATAGGAGCAGTATTATAGTAGTTATATTCTTGTACATAGGGGCAGTATTATAGTATTATAATTCTTGTACATAGGAGCAGTATTATAGTAGTTATATTCTTGTACATAGGGAGCAGTATTATAGTAGTTATATTCTGTACATAGGGCAGTATTATAGTAGTTATATTCTTGTACATAGGGGCAGTATTATAGTAGTTATATTCTTGTACATAGGGCAGTATTATAGTAGTTATATTCTTGTACATAGGAGCAGTATTATAGTAGTTATATTCTTGTACATAGGAGCAGTATTATAGTAGTTATATTCTTGTACATAGGGGCAGTATTATAGTAGTTATATTCTTGTACATAGGAGCAGTATTATAGTAGTTATATTCTTGTACATAGGGGCAGTATTATAGTAGTTATAATTCTTGTACATAGGGAGCAGTATTATAGTAGTTATATTCTTGTACATAGGGCAGTATTATAGTAGTTATATTCTTGTACATAGGGCAGTATTATAGTAGTTATATTCTTGTACATAGGGCAGTATTATAGTAGTTATATTCTTGTACATAGGAGCAGTATTATAGTAGTTATATTCTTGTACATAGGAGCAGTATTATAGTAGTTATATTCTTGTACATAGGGCAGTATTATAGTAGTTATATTCTGTACATAGGGCAGTATTATAGTAGTTATATTCTTGTACATAGGAGCAGTATTATAGTAGTTATATTCTTGTACATAGGGGCAGTATTTAGTAGTTATATTCTTGTACATAGGAGCAGTATTATAGTAGTTATATTCTTGTACATAGGGCAGTATTATAGTAGTTATATTCTTGTACATAGGGCAGTATTATAGTAGTTATATTCTTGTACATAGGAGCAGTATTATAGTAGTTATATTCTTGTACATAGGGGCAGTATTATAGTAGTTAATTCTTGTACATAGGCAGTATTATAGTAGTTATATTCTTGTACAAGGGCAGTATATAGTAGTTATATTCTTGTACATAGGGCAGTATTATAGTAGTTATATTCTTGTACATAGGAGCAGTATTATAGTAGTTATATTCTTGTACATAGGGCAGTATTATAGTAGTTATATTCTTGTACATAGGAGCAGTATTATAGTAGTTATATTCTTGTACATAGGGGCAGTATATAGTAGTTATATTCTTGTACATAGGGCAGTATTATAGTAGTTATATTCTTGTACATAGGAGCAGTATTATAGTAGTTATATTCTTGTACATAGGAGCAGTATTATAGTAGTTATATTCTTGTACATAGGGGCAGTATTATAGTAGTTATATTCTTGTACATAGGGCAGTATTATAGTAGTTATATTCTTGTACATAGGAGCAGTATTATAGTAGTTATATTCTTGTACATAGGAGCAGTATTATAGTAGTTATATTCTTGTACATAGCAGTATGATATTTAGTTATATTCTGAATAGGATTAAGTTTCTTGTAAGATATATAGATTATTCTGAGGGTATTATATATTATCTGTAATAGAGTTATATATTTCTGTCTAGGCATTATAATATATTCTTGTCATAGCATATTATATATATATCTAAGGGCGTATTATAGTATATATTCTGTAAAGGAGCAGATTATAGTAGTTATATTCTACATAGGCAGTATTATAGTATTATATTCTTGTACATAGGCAGTATATATAGTTATATTCTGTAATAGGGCATATAAGTAGTTAATTCTGTAATAGGCAGTATTATAGTATTATATTCTTGACAGGCAGTATTAGTAGTTATATTCTTGTAAGCATATATAGTAGTTAATCTTGTACATAGAGCAGTATATAAGTTATTCTGTCAGGGGCATATATAGTATTATATTTGAATGGCAGTTATAGTAGTTTATCTTAAAGGGCAGTATTATATAGTTATATTCTTGTAATAGGCATATTAGTATATATTCTTGTAATAGGCATATTATATATATATTCTTGTAATAGGGCAGTATTATAGAGTTTATTCTGACATAGGCGTATTATAGTATTTATTTTTACATAGAGTATTATAGTATATATTTTTACAGGCAGTATATAGTAGTTTATCTTGAAAGGCAGTATTATAGTTTATATCTTTAAGACAGTATTATAGTATTATATCTTGTAATAGGGCAGTATTATAGTATTATATTCTTGTACATAGGAGCAGTATTATAGTATTATATCTTGTACATAGGAGCAGTATTATAGTAGTTATATTCTTGTACATAGGGCAGTATTATAGTAGTTATATTCTTGTACATAGGGCAGTATTATAGTAGTTATATTCTTGTACATAGGGGCAGTATTATAGTAGTTATATTCTTGTACATAGGGCAGTATTATAGTAGTTATATTCTTGTACATAGGGCAGTATTATAGTAGTTATATTCTTGTACATAGGAGCAGTATTATAGTAGTTATATTCTTGTACATAGGAGCAGTATTATAGTAGTTATATTCTTGTACATAGGAGCAGTATTATAGTAGTTATATTCTTGTACATAGGGAGCGTATTATAGTAGTTATATTCTTGTACATAGGAGCAGTATTATAGTAGTTATATTCTTGTACATAGGGGCAGTATTATAGTAGTTATATTCTTGTACAATAGGGAGCAGTATTATAGTAGTTAATTACATATGACCTTAGTTACACCTGTATTACTCCAGAGCTGCACTCACTATTCTGCTGGTGCAGTCACTGTGTACATACATTACATTACTGATCCTGAGTTACATCCTGTATTATACCCCAGAGCTGCACTCACTATTCTGCTGGTGCAGTCACTGTGTACATACATTACTAGATCCTGAGTTACATCCTGTATTATACTCCAGAGCTGCACTCACTATTCTGCTGGTGCAGTCACTGTGTACATACATTACATTACTGATCCTGAGTTACATCCTGTATTATACCCAGAGCTGCACTCACTATTCTGCTGGTGCAGTCACTGTGTACATACATTACATTACTGATCCTGAGTTACATCCTGTATTATACTCCAGAGCTGCACTCACTATTCTGCTGGTGCAGTCACTGTGTACATACATTACATTACTGATCCTGAGTTACATCCTGTATTATATTCCAGAGCTGCACTCACTATTCTGCTGGTGCAGTCACTGTGTACATACATTACTGATCCTGAGTTACATCCTGTATTATACTCCAGAGCTGCACTCACTATTCTGCTGGTGAAGTCACTGTGTACATACATTACATTACTGATCCTGAGTTACATCCTGTATTATACTCCAGAGCTGCACTCACTATTCTGCTGGTGCAGTCACTGTGTACATACATTACTGATCCTGAGTTCCATCCTGTATTATACTCCAGAGCTGCACCACTATTCTGCTGGTGCAGTCACTGTGTACATACATTACATTACTGATCCTGAGTTACCTCCTGTATTATACTCCAGAGCTGCACTCACTATTCTGCTGGTGCAGTCACTGTGTACATACATTACATTACTGATCCTGAGTTACATCCTGTATTATACTCCTGAGCTGCACTCACTATTCTGCTGGTGCAGACACTGTGTACATACATTACATTACTGATCCTGAGTTACATCCTGTATTATACTCCAGAGCTGCACTCACTATTCTGCTGGTGCAGTCACTGTGTACATACATTACATTACTGATCCTGAGTTACATCCTGTATTATACTCCAGAGCTGCACTCACTATTCTGCTGGTGCAGTCACTGTGTACATACATTACATTACTGATCCTGAGTTACATCCTGTATTATACTCCAGAGCTGCACTCACTATTCTGCTGGTGCAGTCACTGTGTACATATATTACATTACTGATCCTGAGTTACATCCTGTATTATACCCCAGAGCTGCACTCACTATTCTGCTGGTGCAGTCACTGTGTACATACATTACATTACTGATCCTGAGTTACATCCTGTATTATACTCCAGAGCTGCACTCACTATTCTGCTGGTGCAGTCACTGTGTACATATATTACATTACTGATCCTGAGTTACCTCCTGTATTATACTCCAGAGCTGCACTCCTATTCTGCTGGTGCAGTCACTGTGTACATACATTACATTACTGATCCTGAGTTACATCCTGTATTATACTCCAGAGCTGCACTCACTATTCTGCTGGTGCAGTCACTGTGTACATACATTACATTACTGATCCTGAGTTACATCCTGTATTATACTCCAGAGCTGCACTCACTATTCTGCTGGTGCAGTCACTGTGTACATACATTACATTACTGATCCTGAGTTACCTCCTGCATTATACTCCAGAGCTGCACTCACTATTCTGCTGGTGCAGTCACTGTGTACATTACATTACTGATCCTGAGTTACATCCTGTATTATACTCCAGAGCTGCACTCACTATTCTGCTGGTGCAGTCACTGTGTACATACATTACATTACTGATCCTGAGTTACATCCAGTATTATACTCCAGAGCTGCACTCACTATTCTGCTGGTGCAGTCACTGTGTACATACATTACATTACTGATCCTGAGTTACATCCTGTATTACACTCCAGAACTGCACTCACTATTCTGCTGGTGCAGTCACTGTGTACATACATTACATTACTGATCCTGAGTTACATCCTGTATTATACTCCAGAGCTGCACTCACTATTCTGCTGGTGCAGTCACTGTGTACATACATTACATTACTGATCCTGAGTTACATCCTGTATTATACTCCAGAGCTGCACTCACTATTCTGCTGGTGCAGTCACTGTGTACATACATTACATTACTGATCCTGAGTTACATCCTGTATTATACTCCAGAGCTGCACTCACTATTCTGCTGGTGCAGTCACTGTGTACATACATTACATTACTGATCCTGAGTTACATCCTGTATTATACTCCAGAGCTGCACTCACTATTCTGCTGGTGCAGTCACTGTGTACATACATTACTGATCCTGAGTTACATCTTTTTTCTCCATAGCTGTACACGATCTTGCTGCACTCCCTGCCTTTCCAGTGTCTGCACGTTGCTTCCTCCGCTGATCCACACTCTCGGACGGTTCCTCATTATTCTGGACTGTGTATTATTATCTGATATGATGTTAGTGAATGGAGAGGTTCTCAGTTGAGCTATTAGGGGGTGTTTGTCCTTAATCTTGCCCATTGCTCCTTTTACCGACCAGCAGAGTTGTGATTACATACCTTCTTCTTCCTTGTTTTCTTTATACTCCTGAGCTGCAAAGACAAAGATAACCTGACTAAAATATAGTAAAGATGTGTATCTTCGTACCGTGTTAGCCAGTAGATAGAAAAATATTTAGACTTGAGAGTCCTCAGTGGTTGATACCTTTTAATGGCTAACTGAAAAGATGGTAACAAATTGCAAGCTTTCGAGACTACTCAGGTCTCTTCATCAGGCAAAGACTAATACAAAATCTGAAGAATCACATATTTATACACAAGAGGACACAGGAATAATGCAATAGATGAGACAAGTGACGTGAAGCAGAACTGTCATTATGGGAGATAGAGATGAACATAAATATTGGAACAGTTCATAGATAAGGAGAGAAAGTTTTATTGCCCTCTGATTGGGGTCTGGTAATGTTTTGTGATGTTCTCACAGGGTCTTTGAAGCAAATTTAATTGATGTAAAACGTCATAAATCCATGTGACAGGTTCATTCCAGCATTCAGAGTGTCAAAGGTCATCATCAGTTTGTATTCGCAAACTCTCCTGCGTCTCTGAGATGTGAAATTACCTTTCAGTACAAGTAATTTCATGTCCAACATGCTATGACCGGGGATGCCAAAGTGTTTGGCCACAGGTAGATCCATTCTTTTTTCTCTTATTGTGTGGCGATGAGAATTCATCCTTGTTCTCAGTTGTGTTTTAGGCAGCCCCCAAATCTAAGAAGCATCATTGTCAGAAGTTCCCTGTCCTCCCCAACAGCTGCAGGAACCTTTCCTTGCAACAGAAGAAATGCAAAACCTGTCCATTTATAATGACCACGGACAAGATGAAGATCTCCAACTCCCATCAGGACTACAAGTTCCCAGGTACTTTCAGCTGCATCAAATCTAATGTGGTGTACCTAATTATATGTACTAAATGTCCAACTGGGGGTCTGTATGTGGGGGAGATAGGGCAAAAACTGAGAACAAGGATGAATTCTCATCGCCACACAATAAGAGAAAAAAGAATGGATCTACCTGTGGCAAAACACTTTTCCATCCCCGGTTATAGCATGTTGGACATGAAATTACTTGTACTGAAAGGTGATTTTACATCTCAGAGACGCAGGAGAGTTTGTGAATACAAATTGATGATGACCTTTGACACTCTCAATGCTGGAATGAACCTATCACATGGATTTATGAAGTTTTACACCAATTAAGGAATTTGCTTCAAAGACCCTGTGAAAACATCACAAAACATTACCAGACCCCAATCAAAGGGCAATAAAACTTTCACACATCCTTATCTATGAACTGGTCCAATATTTATTGCCACAACTGTTCATCCCTCTCCCATAATGACAGTTCTGCTTCACGTCACTTGTCTTATCTATTGCATTTTTTCTGTGCTGTGTTGTGTACAAATATGTGATTCTTCAGATTTTGTATTAGTTCAGCCTGATGAAGAGACCGGAGTAGTCTCGAAAGCTGCAATTTACCATCTTTTCAGTTAGCCATTAAAAGGGATCAACCACTGAGGACTCTCAATTCTAAATATTTTTCTGACCAAAATATACATTTATTTATTAAATGACATAAAAGACAACACAAAGACATATTAATAACACGTAAAAAGCATAAATGTCCAGATCAGTATAGCGGAGCCCAGCACTATAGAGGTGATGTCTCATCCGCCCGTCTGGAAGATGTTCTATGAGGAACCAATAAAGAATAAATCGCGGGATTCTGGACGTGAGTTTCTGCCAGGAAGAGCAACTAAAGCTGCGGCACGGTTAAACCGCTATGAAACATACAGTGAATGCAGCGTCACACAATACAGGGTAATACTGTGCGTGAATTCATCATACGTAAGAAATGTGTCACACACACAGTGCACTATATAGCTGCGATGGCATCCGGTGCGTCACACACACCATATACACGCAGACATGGAAATGGCACAATAAGGACATGCACAGAATACAGATAAGGGGATCAGAAGGTAACTTGTCCATACAGCCATGGATAGGATATCCCACCACGTGTTTCGCCTCTCAGGACCTTGGGGCTTCATCAGGGTAGATGTGTAGCTGTGCGTGGCCCGTTAGGTCATATATACACAAAACTAATAAGTGAGTTAATCACCTGGATTGATACCAATCTTGGGAGGCCGGTGTGAACGAGCGCTTATGGCCACAAGACAAAGTATGATAGGAAAGGTGTAATGCACCCGCACGTACCGGACATGACGTCACCGGAGTGCAAAACACACACCGGACATCGTGTATGTAACTAAATAAAGGAGACGATAGAACAATCCGAGAAATATTTACCTAGATGCAGACACATCGCTGGTTACAAAGTATATGAACGTTCCCGGGTGCAGTGTGGAATGCAGAGCAAATCGCGGAAGTGATAAGGAACGGAGCGCAAAGTGTCTGCCGGACATGGTGCGCGACATCGAGTGGACACTGCAGCGGCTCAACCAAGGAGTGCCAACTCCGGACCACGAACAGCACGGCGCAATGCAACTTTTATACTGATCCAGGACAGAGCGAGCCAATACAAGGGCCACCAGACGTGGATATTCCTGGGTGGACTGTGGAACGCAGAGCGCTTCCCAAAAGTGGTGACTGATGAGCTCCAACACCACCAGGAAGTCACACTGAATATCACACATTTTATATTTCGCAGCGGTGTCACCGTGCCGCGGCTTTAATACGGACTCTTCCTGGCAGAATCCCGCGGCTTTAATACGGACTCTTCCTGGCAGAATCCCGTGGCTTTAATACGGACTCTTCCTGGCAGAATCCCGCCGCTTTAATACGGACTCTTCCTGGCAGAATCCCGGGCTTTAATACGGACTCTTCCTGGCAGAATCCCGCCGCTTTAATACGGACTCTTCCTGGCAGAATCCCGCGGCTTTAATACGGACTCTTCCTGGCAGAATCCCGCGGCTTTAATACGGACTCTTCCTGGCAGAATCCCGCGGCTTATTCCTTATAGTACATCTTACAGACGTCACCACTATCGTGCTCCGGCCACTTGGCCTTTTTACGTGTCTTTGTGTCATTAAATATAGATTTTAGCCCGGTGATCCTGGTCTTTGGACACCTTCTTCTTCCACCGTTACTATCGGATATGTGACACGTAGATCCTGGCCGTCTTCGTGGCGGTGCCCTCTACTAGGTATGGAGCAGGCGCTGACCGGTTATATGGGAACTCGCATTCTCGTGGTTTTTTCAGTAGAACTTACAAGTCTTTAATGAGAAACCAGGAAGGCAGCATTCAGCAGAGGGAGGGCGACAGTGAAAATGCCGCCACCGCTGCTACGCCCAGCGCCCCATAGGTTCTTCCCATCATGACCACTCGGCGATATCACATCTATGAGAGACCGAAGACCCCTGAAATCTGCTGAAAAGAAACATGTACCATGGAGAACAAGCTTTCAATGTTCTGCAAATGTTTGCATTGCTAAAATGGTTTATTGAACAGACAGGCGACACCCTGATTGAGCGCAAGAGGATGATCAGAACATTAAAAGCAAGCATGCAGCGGGGCAGGACGTGGCCAAAACGGAAAATCCTCGCTCTCCGGACGGTCGGCAGGAGGATTGTGCCATACCCTGCGGGGACAGAGGCCGACGACTGCCGAGTCTGAACAGGGGGCAAAACCTTTTACTGGACTGAGCCGCAAAGTGCAAAAACACCGATCCTTAAAGGAGAACTCCAATTGTATCCGATCCTCCAGATTTACTAACGGTTATTATTTCTGGGGTAAAACTGACGTTTATCAATTATTTTCCGCCCCGGGTGGAGCTCAGACATTGAAACGGAATATGGGCAAAGCACAAAAAGGGCGACCGCAGGCAAACCCGAACCCTGAGCCGCTGCGAAGTACAAACCCCTCTGGGGCCAGCACGACTCGTCTGGTTTTTACTTTTTTGGGAGTTTTCCTGTGAATGTTACTTTTTTCAATAAATTTTTGAGCCGCGAAACTTTGATTATTTGGAGAGAATTGTGATGAATAAGGAATAATTGTCAGATAACGACCCCGATCAGTCCAGTAAAATGTCCATCACCTAGAGAAGAGCAAAATTCTCGCCCCATTATTCAACCTGCCGCTCGTAACATATAAAAGACGGAACAATTGGCTGAATATTCTCAAAAATTAGCAAATTGCTTCTCTCAATGGATGAGGAATAGGGATGAAAATTTTGCTGATCTCGGCGCCGGGTAAAACGACAGCGGCTGAAAAATAAAAAGTAATGATGAGGAAGTCAGGCGGATGGCACAATCCTGGTTACGTGGACGGGACGGAGCCATTTCCAGGCAGAGGGGGCAGCGCAGGGAAGTCCTCTGACCATAAATGGCTCCTTCCTTCAGAGGGGCAGAATTAGGGAAAAGTCTCGTCTTTAGAAACCCTTTGCACGTGATCAACGCAACTGTCGGGGGAGGGACGGACGGGTATAAAATGTCATTATCTTTTGCATTCTCTCATGCCAAACAAGCAAGAAAAAACAAAAATTACCCCAAAAAACATAAAAAAAAATAAAAAGACGTTACCCATGGGGGAGGGGAAAGGCAAACTGTGATTGAAACGGAATTTCTTGTTCCTTTGGAAGAAAAAAAAACAACAAAAACATAAAAATAAAGAATATTAAACGCAGAGGCTCAATCAGAAAATCAGCCGATGACGGAGCTACATTCCATTCCGGGCTCCACAAGCAGCGGCCATTGTTCTACAGTTTGGTTGGTTGGTTTTTTTTGTTTGTTTTTTTTTTGCAAACGTTGGAGCAGTTCCGTCAAATGAAAAAGTGGATAAACAAAATGGCGACTCCGATGTTTAGCAAAATCACCATGACGACCAGGATGGGGGCGGAGCCCTGAAAGAAAGAAAAGGAAATGGTCAAGTAACAGACGGGAAAGAAGGAGGTGGGGTAATCCGCCACTGCGGAAGTGACCAAAAACCTGCCCTCTAGTGGACAGCATGGTAAGTCTGGGATCCCCTGAGCCTGCAGCCGCCATCATTGGGAACAGGACTAGGACCGTTCTCGGGTGGCTTTGGGCCGGCTCGGGTGGCTTTGGGCCGGCTCGGGGGGCTTTGGGCCGGCTCGGGTGGCTTTGGGTCGGCTCGGGGTGGCTTTGGGCGGCTCGGGTGGCTTTGGCGCCGCCTGAGTTTTCAGGAAGCAGGGCATCCCCTGCCATAACGTGTTTTTCCTGGATTTTGCTTCATCTTTCACTTGACTCTGTTCCAGATAAGTGTCCAAAAACCTTTCCCACCTCTCCTCACGACAGTCCAGGAACCAGCTACTTTATTCATGCTCAGTCCAGGTGCCCACCCCACCGGGACCCCCTGTGATATAACTGGAAACCTGGCATTAAGGGTTTATTTTCCCTGCGCCCCCCCAATGGAGCAATGAAGCTTTGCACACTGTCTATACATATCAATGGTGTAATACCATTTTTTTGGCCTTTTCTTGGCCACAGCCATTATAACGAAGACCCCCTATATTATGTCAGCAATCCCCAAAACGGTATTTCAAAACCTGACAGCCCCCCTAAGGGTCTGGGCTCCCTGAGAATCACACTTCATGTATTCCTGTAGGATTGTATGTAAGCGCAGTACTAACTTTGCAACGTAAAAGAGTTGCATCCCGTATTTGCAAGTTTTGCAATTGCAGTGCGACACGTGACATTTTGCATTGAAGCCTCATTAGATATTGATGGCCACGAGCCTGACTGCACTAAAGTGACCCCCGGACCCCAGTGATGAGAAGGCGACACGGATTACGGACCTTTCCATTATTATCAGTAATTGTTAATTAGGCGATTGGCTCAGATAATCTGCATGCAAAGTGCAAACCTCCGGCATCAGCTCTAAGCAGCGAGGTCTCCACAAGGTCCAGGCACCATAGCTGCAGCCATGCACCGGCCCCACGACCTGACGACCGCTAACAAGGACCAGGCTGCAGCTTTATTACCGGACTTGATGTAAAGTGGTCGATGAATACGAAGCGGCTGCAGGTAATGAGCGAGTGCCTGCGGGACAGGATCAGCGCCCGCCGGCCGCAGGTCAATGCTGCAATATACAGAGTCAGGGATAACGACGTCCGCCGAGAATTCTTTACAAGCTGCGACTGGAGATGAGCGACGATCTGCGGCCCTGACACATTCACCGCTCTTATCCCAGCGCAGCAATTACACCGGACGTCAATACCGGGACAAAGACGGGAAAAGTCCTGGAGGAGACGGACAAAACCGGAGGAAACGTACAGAGAGCGGGACAAGACTCCATATCTACGGAGGAAGCACCGACGTCCGGCTAGAACACCGCCATCATGAGCTGTGCCGCTGTCACCGACGTCCGGCTAGAACACCGCCATCATGAGCTGTGCCGCTGTCACCGACGTCCGGCTATAACACCGCCATCATGAGCTGTGCCGCTGTCACCGACGTCCGGCTAGAACACCGCCATCATTAGCTGTGCCCCTGTCACCGACATCCGGCTATAACACCAACATCATGAGCTGTGCCGCTGTCACCGACGTCCGGCTATAACACCGCCATCATGAGCTGTGCCCCTCCGGTCACCGACGTCCGGCTATAACACCGCCATCATGAGCTGTGCCGCTGTCACCGACGTCCGGCTATAACACCGCCATCATTAGCTGTGCCCCGTCACCGACATCCGGCTATAACACCAACATCATGAGCTGTGCCGCTGTCACCGACGTCCGGCTATAACACCGCCATCATGAGCTGTGCCCCCGTCACCGACGTCCGGCTATAACACCGCCATCATGAGCTGTGCCCCGTCACCGACGTCCGGCTATAACACCGCCATCATAGCTGTGCCCCCGTCACCAAGTCTGGCTATAACACTGCCATCATGAGCTGTGCCGACGTCCAGCTATAACGCCGCCATCATGAGCTGTGCCGACATCCCGGCTATAACACCGCCATCATTAGCTGTGCCCCCGTCACAGACGTCCGGCATAACACCGCCATCATGAGCTGGCCCCGTCACCGACATCGGCTATAACACCAACATCATGAGCTGTGCCCGTCACCGACGTCCGGCTATAACACCGCCATCATGAGCTGTGCCCCCGTCACCGACGTCCGGCTATAACACCGCCATCATGAGCTGTGCCCCCGTCACCGACGTCCGGCTATAACACCGCCATCATGAGCTGTGCCCCCGTCACCAATGTCTGGCTATAACACTGCCATCATGAGCTGTGCCGACGTCCAGGCTATAACGCCGCCATCATGAGCTGTGCCGACATCCGGCTATAACACCGCCATCATTAGCTGTGACCCCGTACAGACGTCCGGCCATAACACCGCCATCATGAGCTGAGCCCCCGTCACCGACATCCGGCTATAACACCACCATCATGAGCTGTGCCCCGTCACCGACGTCCGGCTATAACACCGCCATCATGAGCTGTGCCGCCTGTCACCGACGTCCGCTAGAACACCGCCATCATGAGCTGTGCCCCATACCGACGTCCGGCTATAACACCGCCATCATCAGCTGTGCCGCTGTCACCGACGTCCGGCTATAACACTGCCATCATTAGTGTGCCCCCGTCACCGACATCCGGCTATAACACCCCATCATGAGCTGTGCCCCGTCACCAACGTCCGGCTATAACACCGCCATCATTAGCTGTGCCCCGTCACCGAAGTCGGTTATAACACCGCCATCATGAGCGTGCCCCGCACCGACATCTGGCTATAACACCGCCATCATGAACTGTGCCCCGTCACGACGTCCGGCTGTAACCCGCCATCATGAGCTGTGCCGCGTCACCGACGTCCGCTATAACACCGCCATCATGGCTGTGCCCCATCACCGACGTCGGCTATAACACCGCCATCATGAGCTGTGCCGCTGCCACCGACGTCCGGCTATAACACCGCCATCATAGCTGTGCCCCGTCACCGACATCCGGCTATAACACCACCATCATGAGCGTGCCCCGTCACCAACGTCCGGCTATAACACCGCCATCATGAGCTGCGCCCCCATACACCGACGTCCGGCTATAACACCGCCATCATGAGCTGTGCCGCTGTCACGACGTCCGGCTATAACACCGCCATCATGAGCTGTGCCGCGTCACCGACGTCCGGCTATAACACCGCCATCATTAGCTGTGCCCCGTCACCGACATCCGGCTATAACACCACCATCAAGAGCTGTGCCGCGTGCACCGACGTCCTGCTATAACACCACCATCAAGAGCTGTGCCCCGTCACTGACTCCGGCTATAACACCGCCATCATGAGCTGTGCCCCGTCACGACATCGGCTATAACACCGCCATCATGAGCTGTGCCCCGTCACCGACGTCCGGCTATAAGACCGCCATCATAGCTGTGCCCCCGTCACCATGTCTGGCTATAACACTGCCATCATGAGCTGTGCCGACGTCGGCTATAACACTGCCATCATGAGCTGTGCCGACGTCCAGCTATAAACGCCGCCATCATGAGCTGTGAAGACATCCGGCTATAACACCGCCATCATTAGCTGTGCCCCCGTCACAGATTCCGGCTATAACACCACCATCATGAGCTGTGCCCAGTCACCGAATCTGGCTATAACACCGCCATCATGAGCTGTGCCCCCGTCACCAATGTCTGGCTATAACACTGCCATAATGAGCTGTGCCGACGTCCGGCTATAACACTGCCATCATGAGCTGTGCCGACGTCCAGCTATAACGCCGCCATCATGAGCTGTGCCGACATCCGGCTATAACACCGCCATCATTAGCTGTGCCCCCGTCACAGATGTCCGCTATAACACCACCATCATGAGCTGTGCCCCGTCACCGACGTCCGGCTATAACACCGCCATCATGAGCTGTGCCGCTGTCACCGACGTCCAGCTAGAACACCGCCATCATGAGCTGTGCCCCCATCACCGACGTCCGGCTATAACACCGCCATCATGAGCTGTGCCGCTGTCACCGACGTCCGGCTATAACACCGCCATCATTAGTTGTGCCCCCGTCACCGACATCCGGCTATAAACACCACCATCATGAGCTGTGCCCCCGTCACCAACGTCCGGCTATAACACCGCCATCATGAGCTGCGCCCCCATCACCGACGTCCAGCTATAACACCGCTATCATGTGCTGTGCCGCTGTCACCGACGTCCGGCTATAACACCGCCATCATTAGCTGTGCCCCTGTCACCGACATCTGGCTATAACACCACCATCATGAGCTGTGCCCCCGTCACCGACGTCCGGCTATAACACCGCCATCATGAGCTGTGCCCTCGTCACCGACGTCCGGCTATAACACCGCCATCATGAGCTGTGCCCCCGTCACCGACGTCCGGCTATAACACCGCCATCATGAGCTGTGCCCCCGTCACATATGTCTGGCTATAACACCGCCATCATAAGCTGTGCTGACGTCCGGCTATAACACCGCCATCATGAGCTGTGCCGCCGTCACCGACGTCCGGCTATAACACCGCCATCATGAGCCGTGCCGACGTTCGGCTATAACACCGCCATCATGAGCTGTGCCGACGTCACCGACATCCGGCTATAACACCGCCATCATGAGCTGTGCCGACGTCACCGACGTCCGGCTATAACACCGCCATCATGAGCCGTGCCGACGTCCGGCTATAACACCGCCATCATGAGCCGCCGACGTTCGGCTATAACACCGCCATCATGAGCCGTGCCGACGTTCGGCTATAACACCGCCATCATAAGCTGTGCTGACGTCCGGCTATAACACCGCCATCATGAGCTGTGCCGCCGTCACCGACGTCCGGCTATAACACCGCCATCATGAGCCGTGCCGACGTTCGGCTATAACACCGCCATCATGAGCTGTGCCGACGTCACCGACATCCGGCTATAACACCGCCATCATGAGCTGTGCCGACGTTCGCTATAACACCGCCATCATGAGCCGTGCCGACGTCGGCTATAACACCGCCATCATAAGCTGTGCGACGTCCGGCTATAACACCGCCATCATGAGCTGTGCCCCGTCACCGACGTCTGGCTATAACACCGCCATCATGAGCCGTGCCGACGTTCGGCTATAACACCGCCATCATGAGCCGTGCCGACGTTCGGCTATAACACCGCCATCATGAGCTGTGCCGACGTCACCGACATCCGGCTATAACACCGCCATCATGAGCTGTGCCTCCGTCACCGACATCCGGCTATAACACCACCATCATGAGCTGTGCTGACGTCCGGCTATAACACCGCCATCATAAGCTGTGCTGACGTCCGGCTATAACACCGCCATCATAAGCTGTGCCGCTGTCAGGTGACCGCTTCCTCCAGTCACCAGCGGCAGGTGCACAATCTCCATACACTTCCACGGGGCTGATAATGGCTGTGAGTCCTGGCACTGTCCATGGTGCTGAAGGGAAGACACCATGTCCTGCACGTCACCCCCTGCAGTGCAGCAGGCTCGGCCCCATCAGACGCACCGCAGTGATATCCACATCGTATCCCCCTGCACGAGTCCGAGACCTCCACTGTGATACTCAGATCTGTGATGTCATCACGTCATATACAAGTCACGTGACCGTGACATCACAGCTGTGAACAGGACAACAGGTGACAGAGAAGACGATACAAAGATGATATATCCCCCCGTTATTAGTGATATAGCACTTATACGTCCCCCCGGGTAATTAGTGATAGTCCCCACCCCAGGTAATTAGTGATATATCCCCACCCCAGGTAATTAGTGATATGTCCCCACCCCAGGTAGTTAGTGATATGTCCCCCACCCCAGGTAATTAGTGATATGTCTCCCACCCCAGGTAATTAGTGATATGTCCCCCACCCCAGGTAATTAGTGATATGTCCCCCACCCCAGGTAGTTAGTGATATGTCCCCCACCCCAGGTAATTAGTGATATGTCTCCCACCCCAGGTAGTTAGTGATATGTCCCCCACCCCAGGTAATTAGTGATATATCCCCACCCCAGGTAATTAGTGATATGTCCCCACCCCAGGTAATTAGTGATATGTCCCCCACCCCAGGTAATGTGATATGTCCCCCACCCCAGGTAATGTGATATGTCCCCCACCCCAGGTAATTAGTGATATGTCCCCACCCCAGGTAATGTGATATGTCCCCCACCCCAGGTAATCTGATATGTCCCCCACCCCAGGTAATTAGTGATATGTCCCCCACCCCAGGTAATTAGTGATATGTCCCCCACCCCAGGTAATGTGATATGTCCCCCACCCCAGGTAGTTAGTGATATGTCCCCACCCCAGGTAATTAGTGATATGTCCCCCACCCCAGGTAATGTGATATGTCCCCCACCCCAGGTAATTAGTGATATATCCCCCACCCCAGGTAATTAGTGATAGTCCCCCCCCCAGGTAATTAGTGATATTCCCCACCCCAGGTAATTAGTGATATGTCCCCCACCCAGGTAATTAGTGATATGTCCCCACCCCAGGTAGTTAGTGATATGTCCTCCCACCCCAGGTAATTAGTGATATGTCCCCCACCCCAGGTAATTAGTGATATATCCCCACCCCAGGTAATTAGTGATATGTCCCCACCCCAGGTAATTAGTGATATGTCCCCCACCCCAGGTAATTAGTGATATATCCCCCACCCCAGGTAGTTAGTGATATGTCCCCACCCCAGGTAATTAGTGATATGTCCCCCACCCCAGGTAATGTGATATGTCCCCCACCCCAGGTAGTTAGTGATATGTCTCCCACCCCAGGTAATTAGTGATATGTCCCCCACCCCAGGTAATTAGTGATATATCCCCACCCCAGGTATTAGTGATATGTCCCCCACCCCAGGTAATTAGTGATATGTCCCCCACCCCAGGTAATTAGTGATATATCCCCCACCCCAGGTAGTTAGTGATATGTCCCCCACCCCAGGTAATTAGTGATATGTCCCCACCCCAGGTAATTAGTGATATGTCCCCCACCCCAGGTAATTAGTGATATGTCCCCCTCTGTAATTAGTGATATGTCCCCCACCCCAGGTAATGTGATATATCCCCACCCCAGGTAATTAGTGATATGTCCCCCACCCCAGGTAATTAGTGATATGTCCCCCACCCCAGGTAATTAGTGATATGTCCCCCACCCCAGGTAGTTAGTGATATGTCCCCCACCCCAGGTAATGTGATGTGTCCCCCACCCCAGGTAGTTAGTGATATGTCCCCCACCCCAGGTAATGTGATGTGTCCCCCACCCCAGGTAGTTAGTGATGTGTCCCCCACCCCAGGTAATTAATGATATGTCCCCCACCCCAGGTAATGTGATTGTCCCCCACCCCAGGTAATTAGTGATATGTCCCCCACCCCAGGTAGTTAGTGATGTGTCCCCCACCCCAGGTAATTAGTGATATGTCCCCCACCCCAGGTAATGTGATATGTCCCCCACCCCAGGTAATTAGTGATATGTCCCCCACCCCAGGTAGTTAGTGATGTGTCCCCCACCCCAGGTAATTAGTGATATGTCCCCCACCCCAGGTAATGTGATGTGTCCCCCACCCCAGGTAATGTGATGTGTCCCCACCCCAGGTAATTAGTGATATGTCCCCCACCCCAGGTAATGTGATATGTCCCCCACCCCAGGTAATGTGATGTGTCCCCCACCCCAGGTAATGTGATGTGTCCCCCACCCCAGGTAATGTGATGTGTCCCCTTGTGATTAGTGGCACACCCTGTGTAACCTGTGATTTCCCCTCCACCTCCTCTCAGCAGTGGTCCGGTGACTGGGGGAAGCATAAAAGAGTTGCCTAGCAACAAGATCCGGGCAGCCAACCAAGTGCCGCAGTGATGGTCGCTGGCTGGATATGACGGGTGGAGCAAGATCCCAGCGTCCCCGCACACCGCGTCCTGTCACAGAGGAGGGGACGGCCAGCGGGTGTGGAGGTAGCTCTGAAACCTCAGGGGTTAATCCATGCTGTGTAATTAGTGACATGCCCCCCCCTCCGTGTAATTAGTGATATAGCCCCCCCTCCGTGTAATTAGTGACATGGCCCCCCCTTCTGTGTAATTAGTGACATGTCCCCCCTCCTCCGTGTAATTAGTGACATGCCCCCCTCCTCCGTGTAATTAGTGACATGCCCCCCCTCCGTGTAATTAGTGACATGCCTCCCTCCTCCGTGTAATTAGTGACATGCCTCCCTCCTCCGTGTAATTAGTGACATGCCCCCCTCCTCCGTGTAGTGACATGCCCCCCCTCCTCCGTGTAATTAGTGACATGTCCCCCCTCCTCCGTGTAATTAGTGACATGCCCTTCTCCTCCGTGTAATTAGTGACATGCCCCCCCTCCTCCATGTAATTAGTGACATGCCCCCCTCCTCCATGTAATTAGTGACATGCCCCCCTCCTCCGTGTAATTAGTGATATAGCCCCCCCTTCTGTGTAATTAGTGACATGTCCCCCCTCCTCCGTGTAATTAGTGACATGCCCCCCTCCTCCGTGTAATTAGTGATATATCCTCCTCCTCCGTGTAATTAGTGACATGCCCCTCTCCTCCGTGTAATTAGTGACATGTCCCCCTCCTCCGTGTAATTAGTGACATGCCCCCCTCCTCCGTGTAATTAGTGATATAGCCCCCCTCCTCCGTGTAATTAGTGATATAGCCCCCTCCTCCGTGTAATTAGTGATATAGCCCCCCTCCTCCGTGTAATTAGTGACATGTCCCCCCTCCTCCGTGTAATTAGTGATATAGCCCCCCTCCTCCGTGTAATTAGTGACATGTCCCCCCCTCCTCGTGTAATTAGTGACATGTCCCCCCTCCTCCGTGTAATTAGTGACATATCCCCCCTCCTCCGTGTAATTAGTGACATATCCCCCCTCCTCCGTGTAATTAGTGACATGTCCCCCTCCTCCGTGTAATTAGTGACATATCCCCCTCCTCCGTGTAATTAGTGACATGTCCCCCTCCTCCGTGTAATTAGTGATATAGCCCCCCTTCTGTGTAATTAGTGACATGTCCCCCCTCCTCCGTGTAATTAGTGACATGTCCCCCCCCTCCGTAATTAGATATATCCTCCTCCTATAATTAGTGACATGTCCCCCCTCCGTGTAATTAGTGACATGTCCCCCCTCCTCCGTGTAATTAGTGACATGTCCCCCCCTCCTCCGTGTAATTAGTGATATATCCCCTCCGTGTAATTGTGACATGTCCCCCCTCCTCTGTGTAATTAGTGACATGTCCCCCCTCCTCCGTGTAATTAGTGACATGTCCCCCCTCCTCGTGTAATTAGTGACATGTCCCCCCTCCTCCGTGTAATTTAAGTGACATGTCCCCCCTCCTCCGTGTACTAGTGATATATCCTCCTCCGTGTAATTAGTGACATGCCCCCCCTCCGTTAATTAGTGAATTCCCCTCCTCATGTAATTAGTGACAGTCCCCCCTCCTCCGTGTAATTTGTGATTATCCCTCCTCCGTGTAATTAGTGACATGTCCCCTCCTGTGTAATTAGTGACATGTCCCCCCTCCTCCGTGTAATTAGTAATATATTCCTCCTCCGTGTAATTAGTGATCTGTCCCCCCCTCCGTGTAATTAGTGACATGTCCCCCCTCCTCCGTGTAATTAGTGACATGTCCCCCCTCCTCCGTGTAATTAGTGACATGTCCCCCCCTCCGTGTAATTAGTGAATTATCCTCCTTCGTGTAATTAGTGACATATCCCCCTCCTCTGTGTAATTAGTGATCTGTCCCCCCCTCCCGTGTAATTAGTGACATGCCCCCCCTCCGTGTAATTAGTGATATATCCTCCTCCGTGTAATTAGTGACATATCCCCCCTCGCTGTGTAATTAGTGATCTGTCCCCCCCTCCTCCGTGTAATTAGTGATCTATCCCCCCTCCGTGTAATTAGTGACATATCCCCCTCCTCTGTGTAATTAGTGATCTGTCCCCCCCTCCTCCGTGTAATTAGTGATCTGTCCCCCCCTCCGTGTAATTAGTGACATATCCCCTCCTCTGTGTAATTAGTGTCATGTCCCCCCTCCTCTGTGTAGTGACATGTCCCCCCCCTCCGTGTAATTAGTGACATGTCCCCCTCCTCCGTGTAATTAGTGATATATCCTCCTCCGTGTAATTAGTGATCTGTCCCCCCCTCCGTGTAATTAGTGACATGTCCCCCCTCCTCCGTGTAATTAGTGACATGCCCCCCTCCGTGTAATTAGTGATATATCCTCCTCCGTGTAATTAGTGACATATCCCCCCTCCTCTGTGTAATTAGTGATCTGTCCCCCCCTCCTCCGTGTAATTAGTGATCTGTCCCCCCCTCCGTGTAATTAGTGACATATCCCCCCTCCTCCGTGTAATTATTGACATGTCCCCCTCCTCTGTGTAGTGACATGTCCCCCCCTCCTCTGTGTAATTAGTGATCTGTCCCCCCCTCCGTGTAATTAGTGACATGCCCCCCTCCTCTGTGTAATTAGTGATATATCCCCTTCCTCTGTGTAATTAGTGACATATCTCCCCTCCTCCGTGTAATTATTGACATGTCCCCCCTCCTCTGTGTAGTGACATGTCCCCCCATCCTCTGTGTAATTAGTTATCTGTCCCCCCCTCCGTGTAATTAGTGACATGCCCCCCTCCTCTGTGTAATTAGTGATATATCCCCTTCCTCTGTGTAATTAGTGACATGTCCCCCCTCCTCCGTGTAATTAGTGACATGTCCCCCCCCGTATAGTTGTGGTAAAGGCCGAGGTGCTATCACCCCCAGTAACTACAATATGGGTGTACAGCGGGCGGCGCGTTACGATATACACTGGTGTGAAGAAGTCTTTTCCCCCTTCCAAAACCCACCAGCGAGTCCACCTCTGAATGGCTCAAGAAAAACGAAATGCAGACTTTGGAGTTCTCCAGTCAAAGTCCTGACCTCAATCCGACTGAGATGCTGTAATGACCTTAAAATGGGGTTCATGCTCGGAAACCTCCAATGTGGCTGAATTACAGCAATTCTGCAGGGATGAGCGGCCAAAATTCCTCCAGAGCGATGTAAAAGACTCATTACCAGTTATCACAAAGGCTTGATAGCAGTTGTTGCTGATAATGGCGGCCCAACCAGTTATTAGGTTTAGGGGCAATCACTATCACACAGGACCCTGGAGGTTTGGATTTCTTTTTTCCTTAATAATAAAGACCTTCATTTATACACTGCATTTTGTGATTACTTGTGTTGTTATCTTTGTCTAATATTTACATTTGTTTGGTGATTGGAAACATTTAGTGTGAGAAATATGGAAAGAATAGGAAATCAGGAAGGGGTCAAACATTTTCACACTGTATGCACACGGGGCAGCGCGGTACGAAATCTGTACGTGGGCCAGGGCGGTACGACTTCTGTATGTAGGGCAGCATGGTACGACTTCTGTACGCGGGGCAGCGCGGTACGAAATCTGTACGTGGGCCAGGGCGGTACGACTTCTGTATGCGGGGCAGCACGGTACGACTCCTGTACGTGGGGCAGCGCGGTACGACTTCTGTACTCGGGGCAGCGCGGTACGACTCCTGTACGCGAGGCAGGGCGGTACGACTCCTGTACTCGGGGCAGCGCGGTACAACTCCTGTACGCGGGGCAAGGCGGTACGACTTCTGTACGCGGGGCAGCGCGGTACGACTTCTGTATGCGGGGCAGGGCGGTACGACTTCTGTACGCGGGGCAGGGCGGTACGACTTCTGTACGCGGGGCAGGGCGGTACGACTTCTGTACGCGGCGCAGGGCGGTACGACTTCTGTACGCGGGGCAGCGCGGTACGACTTCTGTACGCGGGGCAGCGTGGTACGACTTCTGTACGCGGGGCAGCGCGGTACGACTTCTGTACGCGGGGCAGCGCGGTACGACTTCTGTACGTGGGGCAGCGCGGTACCATCTTCTGTACGTGGGGCAGCGCGGTACGACTTCTGTACGCGGGGCAGCGAGGTACGACTTCTGTACGCGGGGCAGCGCGGTACGACTTCTGTACGCGGCGCAGGGCGGTACGACTTCTGTACGCGGGGCAGCGCGGTACGACTTCTGTACGCGGGGCAGCGTGGTACGACTTCTGTACGCGGGGCAGCGCGGTACGACTTCTGTACGGGGGCAGCGCGGTACGACTTCTGTACGTGGGGCAGCGCGGTACGACTTCTGTACGTGGGGCAGCGCGGTACGACTTCTGTACGTGGGGCAGCGCGGTACGACTTCTGTACGTGGGGCAGCGCGGTACGACTTCTGTACGGGCAGCGCGTAGACTTCTTACGTGGCAGCGCGGTACGACTTCTGTACGCGGGGCAGCGCGGTACGACTTCTGTACGGGGGCAGCGCGGTACGACTTCTGTACGCGGGCAGCGCGGTACGACTTCTGTACGCGGGGCAGCGCGGTACGACTTCTGTACGCGGGGCAGCGCGGTACGACTTCTGTATGCAGGGCAGCATGGTACGACTTCTGTACGTGGGGCAGCGCGGTACGACTTCTGTACGCGGGCAGCGCGGTACGACTTCTGTATGCAGGGCAGCGCGGTACGATATCTGTACACGAGGCAGGGTGGTATTTTGTTGAATCTGTCACAGATCATTCTGATCGCCAGGTGATTTACATAGGACTGCCAGTACACCTAGTGCAGCCTGTGCTGTCACTTAGCACAGCGCAAGCACTTGTGGGGCCACAAAACTATTTTGGGGGCCCCATTAGGACATGCATGCTTCATACATGGCGGTGGGAGAGGTTTCGGACCTTACCGTGGGTTTGAGCTCAGTCGTGTTCTCCTCGTCGGATTCTAGTGCAACAGGTAAAGATTTCTGTGGTGGGGAAAGGGTTAAATCTCGCCGCAGGAGCCGCGATTCACCCTTCTCCCCAAACCGCAGCGTCTCCAGTTTCTGCACGGTGGGCTCAGCAGCAGCTGCCGGCCGCAAGTTCTCCTTGTTCTGAGGTTTGGAGCGCAGTCTCTGGACCCCGTACATGCGCTCCTCCAGGTGGTGGCCCTCGGCCGGGCTCCGGGACCCCGCTTTGCTGTAGTGTCTTTTTTGGGTGTGAATCTCTTGCATATAAGAATCCATTCTCTTCAGCGGCTTCATCTCCATCTCGTAGTTGCTGAGTTTCTCCTCATCCACCTCCAGGAGCTTGTTTGCGCCCGGGCTGTGGTTGTGGGTCCTGTGGGAAGTCCACAATACGGTGGTCGGGGTGTCGGCCCACCGTTCTCTTGGCTTGTGGTTGGAAACCACGTGTTTGTGGCCGCTGCTCTTCATCATGAGCTCTTCAGGGATGGAACAAGGTCCCAGAGGATTCCCCGCCACCATCCCGACTCTACTCCCACCGACCTCCACCCAGCTGTTGGGTCTGACATAGTCCCCGGCCCGACCCTCCAGCAACATCTGAATGTCCCCTCCCCGGTCCTCGTCCACAGACAACTGTCGGGAGAAGTGGGCGCTCTTATTCCGTGACTTGGGCGCTGGCTGTGGTGGTGTGGACGGCGGGCTGCACAGGGGCTTCTCATGGGGCTGTCGTCTGGCGTCACGTCTGACGGCGTGGTCCCTTTCCTGTACAGTTCTGGGCTGTCCGGCTGCGGCGGCGTCTCCGTTGAGATGACCTCGATGTCGTCACATGAGTTCTGATGTTTTGGCCTCTGGCACTTTAGCCCTGAACATGGAAAGTCAGAAAAGAAAAAAGTTACCAATGACGGCGGCATAAACTGGCTGCGAGGGTCTTATACAGTACTGGGGGTCTGTCCTAATAATCTTGAACAGGAGGGGCGACTGTGCGATAACAGCTTGTCACATGACTCGACTACCTCCATGGATGAGGCTCCTCGCTCCATTGTCTAAGTCACTACGTCGCACCCCTCTCCCCGGATGAAATCACTCCTGGTCGCGCTGCGGCACAGATTCCAGGCTTCTCGGTTACACTATCCCCGCGCTGACACTGTCGCTCATAAATTATGGACGCCTGCTAGCTGCAATTACAGTCACAGAGCGCGGACTACTCCTAGCCGGGACTACTCTCCTCATCGGAAAGCACGGCTTTTATAAATCAGAAATGGCAGCAAGAAAAGTGGAAGAAAACGTCCAACTGATCAGTCAGCCACCTGTAACCTACAGTGGCCCCTCATGAGCATGTAAGGGGCCCGGCTGTCAGCCTATGACTGGGGCGCTACCGACTATACCAGGGGGATGGGTGCAGAGATGAGCCGGGGACGGCACAATCCGGCAATGTGGAAAGATGGAATTTGGCCATTTCCCCTTTAAATGCACTTGTTACTTTTTTGATACATTTTGTAATAAATGGAAACAAGTATCTAATCTACATCAACCTGTGTGAGCGACTACACCCCCTGGTGTGAGCGGACCTGACACCCCCTGGTGTGAGCGGACCTGACACCCCTGGTGTGAGCGACCTGCACCTGTGTGAGCGACCTGACACCCCTGTGTGAGCGACTACACCCCTGGTGTGAGCGGACCTGACACCCCTGGTGAGCGGACCTGACACCCCCTGGTGTGAGCGGACCTGACACCCCCTGGTGTGAGCGGACCTGACACCCCCGTTGTGAGCGGACCTGACACCCTGGTGTGAGCGGACCTGACACCCCCTGGTGTGAGCGGACCTGACACCCCCTGGTGTGAGCGGACCTGACCACCTGGTGTGAGCGGACCTGACACGAGCGACCTGACACCCCCTGGTGTGAGCGGACCTGACACCCTGTGTAGCGGACCTGACACCCCTGGTGTGAGCGGACCTGACACCCCCTGGTGTGAGCGGACCTGACACCCCTGGATGAGCGACGAACCCGTTCATCGAGTAGACACTATTTCCGAGCATCTGTCCTTACAGACCTGCATGGCGCGGTTACTCCTCCTGGAAATGCACCAGCTGTGGGGCGTGTCCCTGACAGTCTGGCCCTGTTCAATCAGTACTGCCGGTTCTGGACACGCCCCATGGACCGCAGAATTGGTAACGCCCAGCAGAAACTACATTTCCAGTAGAAGTAACAGAGGAATGGCGGTGTCAGTGCTCTAGGACTCATCTTCTCAGTAATACAAGAATTCTGCGCACTCGGGACACGACTGACTCCGGGGTATGTGTGTGAGGGGCGGCGGGGGGCTGCGCACATGTAACAGAGCCCACTGGGGCTCATTACTGAGAGGCGGTGACAGGGTAACGGTATCTGGCAGGGTGGGCAGCGCGGGTCATGTGACTGGCAGCCGCGGCAGGATGCGGCTCCTGTGGTAAGCACCTGGCTCTAGGGACGCGCCGGCTAATTGCTTGCCAGCCTGCCCTTCCCCCTCCAGTATCAAGATTACCTCAGCCTTCTGCAGCGTCTCCTGGCAGACACTGAGCTGCCAGCGCTCAGGAGGCGGCGGGGTCACCAGAATCCCCCCACAGCGGCTGTCAAGAGGCGGCGGGATCACCAGAATCCACCCACAGCGGCTGTCAGGAGGCGGCGGGGTCACCAGAACCCCCCACAGCGGCTGTCAGGAGGCGGCGGGGTCACCAGAATCCCCCACAGCGGCTGTCAGGAGGCGGGGGGTCACCAGAATCCCCCCACAGCGGCTGTCAGGAGGCGGCGGGGTCACCAGAATCCCCCCACAGCGGCTGTCAGGAGGCGGCGGGGTCACAGAATCCACCCACAGAGCTGTCAGGAGGCGGCGGGTCACCAGAAACCCCCCACAGCAGCTGTCAGGAGCGGCGGGGTCACCAGAATCCCCCCACAGCAGCTGTCAGGAGGCGCGGGGTCACCAGAATCCCCCCACAGCGGCTGTCAGGAGGCGGTGGGGTCACCAGAATCCCCCACAGCGGCTGTCAGGAGGCGGCGGGGTCACCAGAATCCCCCACAGCGGCTGTCAGGAGGCGGTGGGGTCACCAGAATCCCCCCACAGCGGCTGTCAGGAGGCGGCGGGGTCACCAGAATCCCCCCACAGCGGCTGTCAGGAGGCGGCGGGGTCACCAGAATCCCCCCACAGCGGCTGTCAAGAGGCGGCGGGATTACCAGAATCCCCCCACAGCGACTGTCAGGAGGCGGCGGGGTCACCAGAATCCCCCCACAGCGCTGTCAGGAGGCGGCGGGGTCACCAGAAACCACCCACAGCGGCTGTCAGGAGGCGGCGGGGTCACCAGAAACCCCCCACAGCAGCTGTCAGGAGGCGGCGGGTCACCAGAATCCCCCCACAGCAGCTGTCAGGAGGCGGCGGGGTCACCAGAATCCCCCACAGCGGCTGTCAGGAGGCGGTGGGGTCACCAGAATCCCCCCACAGCGGCTGTCAGAAAGGCGGGGGGTCACCAGAATCCCTCCCACAGCGGCTGTCAGGAGGCGGCGGGGTCACCAGAATCCCCCACAGCGGCTGTCAGGAGGCGGGGGGTCACCAGAATCCCCCACAGCGGCTGTCAGGAGGCGGCGGGGTCACAGAATCCCCCCACAGCGCTGTCAGGAGGCGAGGGGGTCACCTAGAATCCCTCCACAGCGGCTGTCAGGAGGCGGCGGGGTCACCAGAATCCCTCCACAGCGGCTGTCAGAAGCGGCGGGGTCACCAGAATCCCCCCACAGGGCTGTCAGGAGGCGGCGGGGTCACTAGAATCCCCCCACAGCAGCTGTCAGGAGGCGGCGGGGTCACTAGAATCCCCCCACAGCGGCTGTCAGGAGGCGGCGGGGTCACCAGAATCCCCCCACAGCAGCTGTCAGGAGGCGGCGGGGTCACTAGAATCCCCCCACAGCAGCTGTCAGGAGGCGGCGGGGTCACTAGAATCCCCCCACAGCGGCTGTCAGGAGGCGGCGGGGTCACCAGAATCCCCCCACAGTGGCTGTCAGGAGGCGGCGGGGTCACCAGAATCCCCCCACAGCAGCTGTCAGGAGGCGGCGGGGTCACTAGAAAGCCCCCACAGCAGCTGTCAGGAGGCGGCGGGGTCACCAGAATCCCCCCACAGCGGCTGTCAGGAGGCGGCGGGGTCACTAGAATCCCCCCACAGCAGCTGTCAGGAGGCGGCGGGGTCACCAGAATCCCCCCACAGCGGCTGTCAGGAGTCGGCGGGGTCACTAGAATCCCCCACAGCAGCTGTCAGGAGGCGGCGGGGTCACCAGAATCCCTCCACAGCGGCTGTCAGGAGGCGGTGGGGTCACTAGAATCCCCCCACAGCAGCTGTCAGGAGGCGGCGGGGTCACCAGAATCCCCCACAGCGGCTGTCAGGAGGCGGCGGGGTCACTAGAATCCCCCCACAGCAGCTGTCAGGAGGCGGCTGGGTCACCAGAATCCCCCCACAGCGGCTGTCAGAAAGCGGCGGGGTCACCATAATCCCCCCACAGCGGCTGTCAGGAGGCGGCGGGGTCACCAGAATCCCCCACAGCGGCTGTCAGAAGGCGGCGGGGTCACCAGAATACCCACACAGCGGCTGTCAGGAGGCGGCGGGGTCACCAGAATCCCTCCACAGCGGCTGTCAGGAGGCGGCGGGGTCACCAGAATACCCACACAGCGGCTGTCAGGAGGCGGCGGGGTCACCAGAATCCCCCCACAGCGGCTGTCAGAAGGCGGCGGGGTCACCAGAATCCCCCCACAGCGGCTGTCAGGAGGCGGCGGGGTCACCAGAATCCCCCCACAGCGGCTGTCAGAAGGCGGCGGGGTCACCAGAATCCCTCCACAGCGGCTGTCAGGAGGCGGCGGGGTCACCAGAATCCCCCCATAGCAGCTGCAAAACCGGCAAGTTGGAGCGACGCAGGATGCATGTCACGTAACGCCCCGATAAATGTCACCATACAGCTCCCAGGAAATCTACACAGACATGTATCCAAGATACTGACTGCTGAGCTGTGTATCTAATCCTATCCTGTGTGATACTGACTGCTGAGCTGTGTATCTAATCCTCTCCTGTGTGATACTGTCTGGTGAGCTGTGTATCTAATCCTCTCCTGTGTGATACTGTCTGCTGAGCTGTGTATCTAATCCTATCCTGTGTGATACTGACTGCTGAGCCGTGTATCTAATCCTATCCTGTGTGATACTGACTGCTGATCCATGTATCTAATCCTATCCTGTGTGACACTGTCTGCTGAGCTGTGTATCTAATCCTATCCTGTGTGACACTGTCTGCAGAGCTGTGTATCTAATCCTCTCCTGTGTGATACTGACTGCTGAGCTGTGTATCTAATCCTCTCCTGTGTGATACTGTCTGCTGAGCTGTGTATCTAATCCTCTCCTGTGTGATACCGACTGCTGAGCCGTGTATCTAATCCTATCCTGTGCGATACTGACTGCTGAGCTGTGTATCTAATCTCTCCTGTGTGATACTGTCTGCTGAGCTGTGTATCTAATCCTATCCTGTGTGATACTGACTGCTGAGCTGTGTATCTAATCCTCTCCTGTGTGATACTGTCTGCTGAGCTGTGTATCTATTCCTCTCCTGTGTGATACTGACTGCTGAGCCGTGTATCTAATCCTATCCTGTGTGATACTGTCTGCTGAGTCGTGTATCTAATCCTATCCTGTGTGATACTGACTGCTGAGCTGTGTATCTAATCTTCTCCTGTGTGATACTGTCTGCTGAGCTGTGTATCTCATCCTCTCCTGTGTGATACTGACTGCTGAGCCGTGTATCTAATCCTCTCCTGTGTGATACTAACTGCTGAGCTGTGTATCTAATCCTCTCCTGTGTGATACTGACTGCTGAGCCGTGTATCTAATCCTCTCCTGTGTGATACTGACTTCTGAGCCGTGTATCTAATCCTATCCTGTGTGATACTGTCTGCTGAGCCGTGTATCTTATCCTATCCTGTGTGATACTGACTGCTGAGCTGTGTATCTAATCCTCTCCTGTGTGATACTGTCTACTGAGCCGTGTATCTCATCCTCTCCTGTGTGATACTGACTGCTGAGCCGTGTATCTATGTCATGTGTGCATTGCCATGAAGATCGTCGCGGTTGCACATTTTGACTTCTCACAGCTGAGCTGCTGTTTCTTTGTGTTTGGCAGCTAGGGAGTTAATTCTGTCTGTGCTCGGTGCTGGGACTGGGTGCAGTTTCTCCCGGCTGCAATTGATTATTTGTTGATTGGTTTCCTTTAAATCTCTGGTTGTCTGTGTTGGGAGTTGCCAGTGAAACCTTCATGCAGACCACAGATAGGATTGTATCTGTATAGACTTTAGTTGTGAGCTCGTTAGTTGTTCTAAGCTCAACTTGGTTAGAGTTTATTTCCCAGACCATTTATGTTCCTTCTGTGTTTGAGTGTGTATGCAAGCGAGTGTTATCCTGTCTGTCTTATATGTCTAATCTGTGTATTTAGCTGAGATCAGCCCATATCCCTTTGGTGGTAGTCAGGATCCTTCTTAGGACTGATTACAGGGTTCAGGGTCTGATAGGAGACAGGGTTAGGTACTGCCACACTAAACAATCCCGCTAGCGATCACGATAACGACGCATACTAATGAGATCGCTAGCGGGATTGTTTCTATATCGCTAAATGCGGCCACATTTAGCGATATAGTTAACGACGCTATCGCCGTTAGCGATCTTCTTAACGACTTTAGCGGTACAAAAGTACCGCTAAATCGCTAAGAAAAGGTGCCACACAGCGATTAGATACTTACCCAGCGGGAGCGCCAGCGAGAAAATAGGTCCGGAGCGATTCCAGCGACGAGCGAGATCACAGCAGGAAGCTCGTCGCTGGAAGCTGCCGCACTGAACAATATCGCTAACGGGATCGCTAAATAGTGACGTTTTTTAGCGATCCCGTTAGCGATATTGTTTAGTGTGGCATACCCTTTAGGTTGGTGACTTGAACCTCTGAACCATAATCAGTACCTCCAAGGTGAGGGATTAGTTAGGACCCCAGTTTAGGGTCAGGTTAGATCCCGGTCCACCTCTTCCTGTTTCAGCTCATCAAGTCCTCAAGATTAACCCTGAGTTCAGCAGATATCGTGTCAGGTAAATCTATTCTATACTTACATGCTGATGTTGCTAATCTATATGTTGTATAGAGTGTTGTTCCTGTATTAATAGTTTACTGACATTGTACACATATCATAAGACCGCGTGACAATCTAATCCTCTCCTGTGTGATACTAACTGCTGAGCCTTGTATCTAATCCTATCCTGTGTGATACTGACTGCTGAGCCGTGTATCTAATCCTATCCTGTGTGATACTGACTGCTGAGCCGTGTATCTAATCCTCTCCTGTGTGATACTGACTGCTGAGCCATGTATCTAATCCTCTCCTGTGTGATACTAACTGCTGAGCCGTGTATCTAATCCTATCCTGTGTGATACTGACTGCTGAGCCGTGTATCTAATCCTCTCCTGTGTGATACTGACTGCTGAGCCATGTATCTAATCCTCTCCTGTGTGATACTAACTGCTGAGCCGTGTATCTAATCCTATCCTGTGTGATACTAACTGCTGAGTCGTGTATCTAATCCTCTCCTGTGTGATACTGACTGCTGAGCCGTGTATCTAATGCTGAGCTGTGTATCTAATCCTATCCTGTGTGATACTGTCTGCTGAGTCGTGTATCTAATCCTATCCTGTGTGATACTGACTGCTGAGCCGTGTATCTAATCCTATCCTGTGTGATACTGTCTGCTGAGCCGTGTATCTAATCCTCTCCTGTGTGATACTGACTGCTGAGCCGTGTATCTAATCCTCTCCTGTGTGATACTGACTTCTGAGCCGTGTATCTAATCCTATCCTGTGTGATACTGACTGCTGAGCCGTGTATCTAATCCTATCCTGTGTGATACTAACTGCTGAGCCGTGTATCTAATCCTATCCTGTGTGATACTGACTGCTGAGCCGTGTATCTAATCCTCTCCTGTGTGATACTAACTGCTGAGCCGTGTATCTAATCCTATCCTGTGTGATACTAACTGCTGAGCCGTGTATCTAATCCTCTCCTGTGTGATACTAACTGCTGAGCCGTGTATCTAATCCTATCCTGTGTGATACTAACTGCTGAGCCGTGTATCTAATCCTCTCCTGTGTGATACTGACTGCTGAGCCGTGTATCTAATCCTCTCCTGTGTGATACTGTCTGCTGAGCCGTGTATCTAATCCTCTCCTGTGTGATACTGACTGCTGAGCTGTGTATCTAATCCTATCCTGTGTGATACTGACTGCTGAGCCGTGTATCTAATCCTCTCCTGTGTGATACTGTCTGCTGTATCTAATCCTCTCCTGTGTGATACTGACTGCTGAGCCGTGTATCTAATCCTCTCCTGTGTGATACTGACTGCTGAGCCGTGTATCTAATCCTCTCCTGTGTGATACTGACTGCTGAGCCGTGTATCTAATCCTCTCCTGTGTGATACTGACTGCTGAGCCATGTATCTAATCCTATCCTGTGTGATAACGTCTGCTGAGCCGTGTATCTAATCCTATCCTGTGTGATACTGACTGCTGAGCCGTGTATCTAATCCTCTCCTGTGTGATACTGACTGCTGAGCCGTGTATCTAATCCTGTCCTGTGTGATACTGACTGCTGAGCCGTGTATCTAATCCTGTCCTGTGTGATACTGACTGCTGAGCCGTGTATCTAATCCTATCCTGTGTGATACTGACTGCTGAGCTGTGTATCTAATCCTCTCCTGTGTGATACTAACTGCTGAGCCGTGTATCTAATCCTGTCCTGTGTGATACTGACTGCTGAGCCGTGTATCTAATCCTATCCTGTGTGATACTGACTGCTGAGCCGTGTATCTAATCCTCTCCTGTGTGATACTGACTGCTGAGCCGTGTATCTAATCCTGTCCTGTGTGATACTGACTGCTGAGCCGTGTATCTAATCCTCTCCTGTGTGATACTGACTGCTGAGCTGTGTATCTAAATCCTCTCCTGTGTGATACTGTCTGCTGTATCTAATCCTCTCCTGTGTGATACTGACTGCTGAGCCGTGTATCTAATCCTCTCCTGTGTGATACTGACTGCAGAGCCGTGTATCTAATCCTCTCCTGTGTGATACTGACTGCTGAGCCGTGTATCTAATCCTCTCCTGTGTGATACTGACTGCTGAGCCATGTATCTAATCCTCTCCTGTGTGATACTGACTGCTGAGCTGTGTATCTAATCCTATCCTGTGTGATACTGACTGCTGAGCTGTGTATCTAATCCTCTCCTGTGTGATACTGACTGCTGAGCTGTGTATCTAATCCTATCCTGTGTGATACTGACTGCTGAGCCGTGTATCTAATCCTCTCCTGTGTGATACTGACTGCTGAGCCGTGTATCTAATCCTATCCTGTGTGATACTGACTGCTGAGCTGTGTATCTAATCCTCTTCTGTGTGATACTGACTGCTGAGCTGTGTATCTGATCCTCTCCTGTGTGATACTGACTGCTGAGCCGAGTATCTAATCCTCTCCTGTGTGATACTGTCTGCTGAGCCGTGTATCTAATCCTATCCTGTGTGATACTGACTGCTGAGCCGTGTATCTGATCCTATCCTGTGTGATACTGACTGCTGAGCCGTGTATCTGATCCTCTCCTGTGTGATACTGACTGCTGAGCCGTGTATCTAATCCTCTCCTGTGTGATACTGACTGCTGAGCCGTGTATCTAATCCTCTCCTGTGTGATACTGTCTGCTGAGCCGTGTATCTAATCCTATCCTGTGTGATACTGACTGCTGAGCTGTGTATCTAATCCTGTCCTGTGTGATACTGACTGCTGAGCCGTGTATCTAATCCTCTCCTGTGTGATACTGACTGCTGAGCCGTGTATCTAATCCTCTCCTGTGTGATACTGTCTGCTGAGCCGTGTATCTAATCCTATCCTGTGTGATACTGACTGCTGAGCTGTGTATCTAATCCTGTCCTGTGTGATACTGACTGCTGAGCTGTATCTAATCCTATCCTGTGTGATACTGTCTGCTGAGCCGTGTATCTAATCCTATCCTGTGTGATACTGTCTGCTGAGCCGTGTATCTAATCCTATCCTGTGTGATACTGACTGCTGAGCTGTGTATCTAATCCTGTCCTGTGTGATACTGACTGCTGAGCCGTGTATCTAATCCTATCCTGTGTGATACTGACTGCTGAGCCGTGTATCTAATCCTCTCCTGTGTGATACTGTCTGCTGAGCCGTGTATCTAATCCTATCCTGTGTGATACTGTCTGCTGAGCCATGTATCTAATCCTATCCTGTGTGATACTGACTGCTGAGCCATGTATCTAATCCTCTCCTGTGTGATACTTACTGCTGAGCTGCTGTATCTGATCATGTGATCTCTTCAGGCCCCAGCCCATTGGCTGTGACTTATCACATGACGCTAGTGCCGCTGACCATGGACGCTTTGGCTGTGCCGGACCTCAGCACATAGGACGCCTATTTCAGAACGTACCAGTACGTGGCAGACAGGGGGCGCCAAGGTTTGGCTGGATATAACAGACAGACGTCAGTGACCGAGCAGTGAGGACCCCGGGCTGCAGGGGGCGCTCTGGCACTCACCGTTTTCCCGGTGCTGGAAGGATGGAGAGAACTCTTTGGCAGCAATCCTGGCGATTTGAGCTTCTTCCTGCGCCTTGAGAGCCGCTGCAGCAGCTGCGTCAGCCTTCGCCCTGGAATGTGACGTCCTGAGCAGATAAAGACAGAAAACAGATAAAAATAAATGAGATCCAGCTCCAATCCTGGAGGAGGGCACTACAAGAACAAGCATGCCCTGGCATACACCATAGGCATGCTGAGACTTGTCCTTCTACAAACCAGTATGTCTGTTATGTCTAATGACTCCTCCATCGCAGGGTGTCAGAGGCGGCACCGGCTACCCCTGGAGCTGGAGTACCCGGGGTGCACGCGGGGGAGGACGTCAGGAGTACCCGGGGTGCATGCGGGGGAGGACGTCAGGAGTGCCCGGGGTGCACGCGGGGGAGGACGTCAGGAATGCCCGGGGTGCACGCGGGGAGGACGTCAGGAGTACCCGGGGTGCACGCGGGGGAGGACGTCAGGAGTGCCCGGGTGCACGCGGGGGAGGACGTCAGGAGTACCCGGGTGCACGCGGGGGAGGACGTCAGGAGTGCCCGGGGTGCACGCGGGGGAGGACGTCAGGAGTACCCGGGGTGCACGCGGGGGAGGACGTCAGGAGTGCCCGGGTGCACGCGGGGGAGGACGTCAGGAGTACCCGGTGCACGCGGGGGAGGACGTCAGGAGTACCCGGGGTGCACGCGGGGGAGGACGTCAGGAGTACCCGGGGTGCACGCGGGGGAGGACGTCAGGAGTGCCCGGGTGCACGCGGGGGAGGACGTCAGGAGTACCCGGGTGCACGCGGGGGAGGGCGTCGGGAGTACCCGGGTGCACGCGGGGGAGGGCGTCGGGAGTACCCGGGTGCACGCGGGGGAGGGCGTCGGGAGTGCCCGGGGTGCACGCGGGGGAGGGCGTCGGGGGTGCCCGGGGTGCACGCGGGGGAGGGCGTCGGGGGTGCCCGGGGTGCACGCGGGGGAGGGCGTCGGGGGTGCCCGGGGTGCACGCGGGGGAGGGCGTCGGGGGTGCCCGGGGTGCACGCGGGGGAGGGCGTCGGGGGTGCCCGGGGTGCACGCGGGGGAGGGCGTCGGGGGTGCCCGGGGTGCACGCGGGGGAGGACGTCGGGGGTGCCCGGGGTGCACGCGGGGGAGGACGTCGGGGGTGCCCGGGTGCACGCGGGGGAGGACGTCGGGGTGCACGCGGGGAGGGCGTCGGGAGTGCCCGGGGTGCACGCGGGGGAGGGCGTCGGGAGTGCCCGGGGTGCACGCGGGGGAGGGCGTCGGGAGTGCCCGGGTGCACGCGGGGGAGGGCGTCGGGAGTGCCCGGGGTGCACGCGGGGAGGGCGTCGGGAGTGCCCGGGGTGCACGCGGGGAGGGCGTCGGGAGTGCCCGGGGTGCACGCGGGGGAGGGCGTCGGGAGTGCCCGGGGTGCACGCGGGGGAGGGCGTCGGGAGTGCCCGGGGTGCACGCCGGGAGGGCGTCGGGAGTGCCCGGGGTGCACGCGGGGGAGGGCGTCGGGAGTGCCCGGGGTGCACGCGGGGGAGGGCGTCGGGAGTGCCCGGGGTGCACGCGGGGGAGGACGTCGGGAGTGCCCGGGTGCACGCGGGGAGGACGTCGGGAGTGCCCGGGGTGCACGCGGGGGAGGACGTCGGGAGTGCCCGGGGTGCACGCGGGGGAGGACGTCGGGAGTGCCCGGGGTGCACGCGGGGGAGGACGTCGGGAGTGCCCGGGGTGCAGGGCGTCGGGAGTGCCCGGGGTGCACGCGGGGGAGGACGTCGGGAGTGCCCGGGGTGCACGCGGGGGAGGACGTCGGGAGTGCCCGGGGTGCACGCGGGGGAGGACGTCGGGAGTGCCCGGGGTGCACGCTGGGAGGACGTCGGGAGTGCCCGGGGTGCACGCGGGGGAGGACGTCGGGAGTGCCCGGGGTGCACGCGGGGGAGGGCGTCGGGAGTGCCCGGGGTGCACGCGGGGGAGGGCGTCGGGAGTGCCCGGGGTGCACGCCGGGAGGGCGTCGGGAGTGCCCGGGGTGCACGCGGGGGAGGGCGTCGGGAGTGCCCGGGGTGCACGCGGGGGAGGACGTCGGGAGTGCCCGGGGTGCACGCGGGGGAGGACGTCGGGAGTGCCCGGGGTGCAGGGCGTCGGGAGTGCCCGGGGTGCAAGCGGGGGAGGGCGTCGGGAGTGCCCGGGGTGCACGCGGGGGAGGGCGTCGGGAGTGCCCGGGGTGCACGCGGGGGAGGGCGTCGGGAGTGCCCGGGGTGCACGCGGGGGAGGGCGTCGGGAGTGCCCGGGGTGCACGCGGGGGAGGACGTCGGGAGTGCCCGGGGTGCACGCGGGGAGGACGTCGGGAGTGCCCGGGGTGCACGCGGGGGAGGACGTCGGGAGTACCCGGGGTGCACGCGGGGGAGGACGTCGGGAGTACCCGGGGTGCACGCGGGGGAGGACGTCGGGAGTACCCGGGGTGCACGCGGGGGAGGACGTCAGGGAAATGCTCTTTTTCAGGGGCAGTTTGGAGATATTTTTTGCAGCCCGGATCCATCAGGAGACGTCTCCTAGCAGTGACTGCACTCGCTTTTCCACACCAGCTTTTGGGGAGTTTTCCTAATGACTTTTTATTCTGATTTTTGCAGCTTTTATTTTGGAGCAAATCCATGAAAAAATAAAAATTCTCAAGAAAACGCCGTCTGCTTGTAGGCGAGCTGGGCGACCATGCCGGCAGCGCCCCCCGCAGTACATGGAGAGGGTATCTCAGGATTGGGGTCCCTGGATCTTGTGGATGTTTCGGAGTAGGACTGCTCGTACTGTAAAGAAGCCCTCCCAATATTAATGATGGAGCCATCGTCCCTCCACGTGATGGGGTCCCACTTATGAACAGTCCATGTACAGACGAGGCCTCCGATGCCAGTGACCCCCTACCTGTCCAGCTCCTCTGTGTCCTTACTAAAGTGAAAACACCGAGTTTTTAACCCTCGGTTTCCTGCACTAAAAAATTGCATTTGCTTTTGCAGCATGTTTTGTCATGGTAGACACATGCTGGGACTTGTAGTTCTACAGCACCTGCTGCAGACCGGACAGTACTGTACCCTGGCTTCCTGTACGGGGGTCTCTGGGGGCCGCCGTGGAGTGTATTAGCCATAGCGCGCTTCCACCAGAGTGCAAATTGTGTTGAATTATTAATGTCCGCTGCAGACAGCCGGCCTTCTCCTGCAGACTGAGAAATCTGGCATCGCCGGGAGAGAAGCCCACGCAAGCTCCCGAAATCATCTGAGCAGTGCCACACGCCTTATGCCACCGCAACCTATCATTTCACACGCGGCTCCCCGCCCACAGCGACCACCTGCCTCCCAATTCCCATGGACAAGATGGCAATTAATGACAATGCTGCAAGGATGGACACCACGCAGCCTCCGGACTCCGGCTCTGCAGCTGCTCTCGGCCCATAATCAACCACATCCTTATTAACTGCAGCGGCCGGGGGTGATCTGCATAATTAATGAGAGTAAAGAGAAGAGCACCTGACATAACGAGCGCCCGAAGAGCTGTCTGCTGAAATTCAGCGCTGCCCCTCCCCCACACCGAATAACAGACATGTCAACAGCCGCCGGGGCGCTCGTATCTGCCGCTCTCGGACGTATTCCCTGAGTAATATTCTCTGTATGAAACTGATGACACGCAGCACTAAGGTCGTAATAGAAGGGAAGGTCCCTGAGGAGGGTGGAATATTGCTCCAGAAATGCCTGGTGGAAAAGAGAGACGGCGTGAGCAGGAGACAACACCCTGACCGACAGCTCTGCACCCCAAGACATACCCGGAATCCCAAGGACGGGATACCTCCTTCAGGGAACACCCAACAAGACCCGCCGCGAACAGGGAACACCCAACAAGACCCACCGCGAACAGGGAACACCCAACAAGACCCGCCGCGTAAAGGGAACACCCAACAAGACCCGCCGCGTACAGGGAACACCCAACAAGACCGCCGTGAACAGGGAACACCCAACAAGACCCGCCGCGTAAAGGGAACACCCAACAAGACCCGCCGCGTAAAGGGAACACCCAACAAGACCC
>JARQOD010000010.1:43192750-43250250 GCA_033576555.1 Oophaga sylvatica | reverse complement strand
TCTTCAGACTGATACATTGTATCCGGTGTGATCCAGACGTTCCGCTCTTCAGACTGATACATTGTATCCGGTGTGATCCAGACGTTCCGCTCTTCAGACTGATACATTGTATCCGGTGTGATCCAGACGTTCCGCTCTTCAGACTGATACATTGTATCCGGTGTGATCCTGACATTCCGCTCTTCAGACTGATACATTGTATCCGGTGTGATCCAGACGTTCCGCTCTTCACACTGATGCATTGTATCCGGTGCGATCCAGACGTTCCACACTACAGACTGATACATTGTATCCGGTGTGATCCTGACGTTCCGCTCTTCAGACTGATACATTGTATCCGGTGTGATCCAGACGTTCCGCTCTTCAGACTGATACATTGTATCCGGTGTGATCCAGACGTTCCGCTCCTCACACTGATACATTTAGCAACACCAAGAGAAATAAGCAGTCAAAGGTCAAATGTAGCAAAAATAGAAAACACTTTATTATTGTACTAGGATAAAAGAATAGCACAGCAGATAAATACCGCATGTGCCTCAGTGCAAATACAAAAGGCAGGGGAAGCCGCATGTGGTAGACTAAATACACTAATGTCTGATACTACTTGTAACAGATAGTATTCAACTTAATTGTAATGCATAAATGTACATACAGAGGTAGGTAAATGTACATACAACAGTAAATAAATGTGCATGCAGAGATAGATAGTCGATGGTAATATAGTACATACCAATACGGTCACAGTGTGACTGACCACACAGGCTGCCCCTGCCACCCCAACGCGCGTTTCGGAAGGTTCCTTCCTTCCTTCTTCAGGGGGCCCCTTCCGAAACGCGCGTTGGGGTGGCAGGGGCAGCCTGTGTGGTCAGTCACACTGTGACTGTATTGGTATGTACTATATTACCATCGACTATCTATCTCTGCATGCACATTTATTTACTGTTGTATGTACATTTACCTACCTCTGTATGTACATTTATGCATTACAATTAAGTTGAATACTATGTTACAAGTAGTATCAGACATTAGTGTATTTAGTCTACCACATGCGGCTTCCCCTGTCTTTTGTATTTGCACTGAGGCACATGCGGTATTTATCTGCTGTGCTATTCTTTTATCCTAGTACAATAATAAAGTGTTTTCTATTTTTGCTACATTTGACCTTTGACTGCTTATTTCTCTCGGTGTTGCTATATATATTATATATGCAGTTGGTCCATTATGGTCCTCATATTTTCAGTTTACTAACTTCTGACATGATGTCAGCATACTTGCCATGATATGGTACATATAGTAACTGATATGTTGATCTATTGTGTTATTTGGCTAACACTGATACATTGTATCCGGTGTGATCCAGACATCCTGCTCTTCAGACTGATACATTGTATCCGGTGTGATCCAGACGTCCCGCTCTTCAGACTGATACATTGTATCCGGTGTGATCCTGACGTTCCGCTCTTCAGACTGATACATTGTATCCGGTGTGATCCAGACGTCCCGCTCTTCACACTGATACATTGTATCCGGTGTGATCCAGACGTTCCGCTCTTCAGACTGATACATTGTATCCGGTGTGATCCAGACGTTCCGCTCCTCACACTGATACATTGTGTCCGGTGTGATCCAGACGTCCCGCTCTTCACACTGATACATTGTGTCCGGTGTGATCCAGACGTCCCGCTCTTCACACTGATACATTGTATCCGGTGTGATCCAGACGTTCAGCTCTTCAGACTGATACATTGTATCCGGTGTGATCCAGACGTTCCGCACCTCAGACTGATACACTGTATCCGGTGTGATCCAGACGTTCCGCTCTTCAGACTGATACATTGTATCCGGTGTGATCCAGACGTTCCGCTCTTCACACTGATGCATTGTATCCGGTGTGATCCAGACGTTCCACACTACAGACTGATACATTGTATCCGGTGTGATCCAGACGTTCCGCTCTTCAGACTGATACATTGTATCCGGTGTGATCCAGACGTTCAGCTCTTCACACTGATACATTGTATCCGGTGTGATCCAGACGTTCCGCTCTTCAGACTGATACATTGTATCCGGTGTGATCCAGACGTTCCGCTCTTCAGACTGATACATTGTATCCGATGTGATCCAGACTCCCACTCTTCACACTGATACATTGTGTCCTGTGTGATCCAGACGTCCCGCTCTTCAGACTGATACATTGTATCCGGTGTGATCCTGACGTTCCGCTCTTCAGACTGATACATTGTGTCCGGTGTGATCCAGACGTCCCGCTCTTCACACTGATACATTGTATCCGGTGTGATCCAGACGTCCCGCTCTTCAGACTGATACATTGTATCCGGTGTGATCCAGACGTCCCGCTCTTCAGACTGATACATTGTATCCGGTGTGATCCAGACGTTCCGCTCTTCAGACTGATACATTGTATCCGGTGTGATCCAGACGTTCCGCTCCTCAGACTGATACATTGTATCCGGTGTGATCCAGACGTCCCGCTCTTCACACTGATACATTGTATCCGGTGTGATCCAGACGTTCCGCTCCTCAGACTGATACATTGTATCCGGTGTGATCCAGACGTCCCGCTCTTCAGACTGATACATTGTATCCGGTGTGATCCAGACGTCCCGCTCTTCACACAGATACATTGTGTCCGGTGTGATCCAGACGTCCCGCTCTTCACACTGATACATTGTATCCGGTGTGATCCAGACGTCCCGCTCTTCACACTGATACATTGTATCCGGTGTGATCCAGACGTCCCGCTCTTCACACTGATACATTGTATCCGGTGTGATCCAGACGTCCCGCTCTTCACACTGATACATTGTATCCGGTGTGATCCAGACGTTCCACACTACAGACTGATACATTGTATCCGGTGTGATCCAGACGTCCCGCTCTTCAGACTGATACATTGTATCCGGTGTGATCCAGACGTCCCGCTCTTCACACTGATACATTGTATCCGGTGTGATCCAGACGTCCCGCTCTTCAGACTGATACATTGTATCCGGTGTGATTCAGACGTTCCGCTCTTCAGACTGATACATTGTATCCGGTGTGATCCAGACGTTCCGCTCCTCAGACTGATACACTGTATCCGATGTGATCCAGACGTCCCGCTCTTCAGACTGATACATTGTATCCGATGTGATCCAGACGTCCCGCTCTTCAGACTGATACATTGTATCCGGTGTGATCCAGACGTCCCGCTCTTCACACTGATACATTGTATCCGGTGTGATCCAGACGTCCCGCTCTTCACACTGATACATTGTATCCGGTGTGATCCAGACGTTCCACACTACAGACTGATACATTGTATCCGGTGTGATCCTGACGTTCCGCTCTTCAGACTGATACATTGTATCCGGTGTGATCCAGACGTCCCGCTCTTCAGACTGATACATTGTATCCGGTGTGATTCAGACGTTCCGCTCTTCAGACTGATACATTGTATCCGGTGTGATCCAGACGTTCCGCTCCTCAGACTGATACATTGTATCCGGTGTGATCCAGACGTTCCGCTCCTCAGACTGATACACTGTATCCGATGTGATCCAGACGTTCCGCTCTTCAGACTGATACATTGTTGCTAAGATCAGGACTATAGAGAGATTTGCTTTGATCTTGCAGATGATTTTCTACACTGGATACAATTGTAACAGCCCTCAGCTGTGCGCAGGATTAGATCTGTGCGGGTGGCAGTATCTGATTGTGATCCCATTTGCTGACTGTAAGCAGAGATCTTGGTGAGGTTTAGTGTATTAGCAGGTTGCAGAACTTCTCATTACAAGTCGGGGTACAGATTTGGGGCTGATGATATTTGGGGGTGTTTGCTCCGTTCTTCTGATGTGATACATGAGGGATGAGGCCGATGTGCTCACTGTGTCCTCAGCGCGGGGCCGTCAGCTGCTGAACATATGATCTCACTGTCTATTTGGCAGATGTGGCGAGAGAGGGATCTGTCTGTTATGAGAGCAACTCCCTACAAATCTGGAATTAGAAGTCCGAGTCCTTCTCTGTCCGGTAACAGATGCTTGTCCACAATCACAAACGGCCCCAGCTTTCCACAGACCCTGAACGGCACATAACCCTGCATTATTATTACTCCCTCTGCCACTGCTGTGCACGTGTCAGTCCTCACTGCAGCTCCGGAGTTCTGTTCATCCTTCCTTCTGTATACTAGGTAGCTAGCAATGAGATGTGCAGGACCCTGGTCCACCGTCCACAGATTGTAGGTACCCAGGAATCGGGTATTAGTTTGGGTTGTGGAAGTTCACTGGTCTGGCTGTAATGAAGTGCTGACCAGGGCGCCAGAATCCTCCCCGCTTCATCCTGTCCCTTTCTCCCCGCAGTGCGGCATGACGCTGCTCTACGCTTTCTCCAACGACATCTTTTCCGTCATCAATTTCTTCAGCTTCTTTAACTGGCTGTGTGTGGCGCTGGCGATCATCGGGATGATGTGGCTCCGATACAAGAAGCCAGACCTGGAGCGACCCATCAAGGTAAGGACCCAAATAACTATTTAAAGGGGCAGAAGGAATATATAATAGGGGTTGTCCTAACTGTAGGGATAGCATATCGATAAGTGCCATAGTGTGCGCCAGGGTGTCTGCAAACGCCGAATGTGACGATTCTACTGTAATACCGCCATACAGACTACACTTATACTACTGTGCGCACAATTTGGCCAATTCAGGTGTCCATACGGCTACAACAAGACAACCTTTCTTTGGATGGGACCACCCTAATAATTTCTATCAGAGAAGGTCATCGTGTTGTAGCCGATGGGACCCCCGAGTCTGCCACTTTGTGCACTAAATCTCCATTTTAGAAATATTCTCTATACGGCAGTAACCAGTAAGTTATGACCTGCTCTTCAGGAACATTTGCCATTGCAGGTGAAGTACACGGGAGCCCCGGTCATGGCGGCTGTATTGTATCCGCTGTCTGTACTTGCAGGTAGCATTCGTTAAGTCGGTGCAATTACCAGTCTCTCCCATTAAGCTAATGGCAGGCTGCATGTCTGGCAGTCAGCGACTGGCGGGGGAGGGGGTGTATGGCCTGTAGGGACCTGAGCGCTTCTGTACAATTAAGCCTATAAAAGGTGAAGTGAAGCCAATAAATCCCGCTAAACCTCGGGAATTCATTATCTTCCTGCAGACAATACTGTGGCCGGGAGGCAGGTTTTATATCCACGGCCTGGGTAATGCCGCTGCTGTGGGGTAATGGAGCGCTGACCGTGCCACATCCATGTAACAATGGCGAGATAAGTGACGCCTGCCCGCAGCACAGATGTAAAGCGGGGGGTAGTGACCTGTACCCTGGGACCTGCTGCAGATGGTATACAGTGACCTGTACCCCTGGGACCTGCTGCAGATGGTATACAGTGACTTGTACCCCTGGGACCTGCTGCAGATAGTATACGGCGACCTGTACCCTGGGACCTGCTGCAGATAGTATACGGCGACCTGTACCCCTGGGACCTGCTGCAGATAGTATACGGCGACCTGTACCCCTGGGACCTTCTGCAGATGGTATACGGTGACCTGTACCCCTGGGAACTGCTGCAGATGGTATACAGCGACCTGTACCCCTGGGACCTGCTGCAGATGGTATACAGCGACCTGTACCCCTGGGACCTGCTGCAGATGGTATACAGCGACCCGTACCCCTGGGACCTGCTGCTGATGGTATACAGCGACCCGTACCCCTGGGACCTGCTGCAGATGGTATACAGCGACCCGTACCCCTGGGACCTGCTGCAGATGGTATACAGCGACCCGTACCCCTGGGACCTGCTGCAGATGGTATACAGCGACCTGTACCCCTGGGACCTGCTGCAGATGGTATACAGCGACCTGTACCCCTGGGACCTGCTGCAGATGGTATACAGCGACCTGTACCCCTGGGACCTGCTGCAGATGGTATACAGCGACCTGTACCCCTGGGACCTGCTGCAGATGGTATACAGCGACCTGTACCCTGGGACCTGCTGCAGATGGTATACAGCGACCTGTACCCCTGGGACCTGCTGCAGATGGTATACAGCGACCTGTACCCCTGGGACCTGCTGCAGATGGTATACAGCGACCCGTACCCCTGGGACCTGCTGCAGATGGTATATTAACCCCTTCTACTCCTGAAGCCCCCATCACGGAAGTGGTAAATGAAAACACGCAGGGTTTCAGTTCCTGTGTCTGCAAAACTTTTACAAGTTTACAATAGACGTTTGTTCTTTTTCAATATCTCTGCTTGCTGCAACTCAACACAAATCCGTATACTCTACATTACAGGCTCATTCTCCTTACTGGGGGGTTTGGTAAAATTGTATCTAATGTAGACGATCCTCTGATACATTGTGACAAAGCAGCAGAGGCACTTGTGGTGCTGATGTGTTCAGCTGGATACAATTGAGACAAACCATCAGCTGTGAGAAGGACTGGGACAAAGCCGCCTAAACCACTGTTCCATCCACTTACAGGAAGCAGAGATCTTAAAAGTGCTGAGGAATTGACTGACAAACTGCAACTGATAAATCAGGCTTTTTTTTGTATTTGGTCCCTTTTCTTTTGTTTGCTGATATTCGCTGTTTTTAGTGCCATATTCTTCAAACTTAAGTGCGCAGGTTCATGAATTTTGCGCAAAATCAAAAATACTTTATGTTCAGCCTTTATTACATAGGCGCAAAAAAACAAAACTGTTCTAGCTGAAAAAAAAAATAAAGGCAATGATAAATGTGGCCCAAACTGCATTGGAAAGTTTCCAGACTCTTCATGCAGAACGCCAGCTGCCATGTCCAGCAGTCCGTGCCCACGGGGGGCTGCGGCGGACCCTCGTCCACAGTGTGCTATATATAGGAGATCACTAATGACACTGTTATGGGCACAGCACCTGTTGGCTGCAGGAGCGATACCAGACCAGTGTTATCTCTGCGAATAATCTCTTCCCATAATACCAGGATATTTATGGAATTGTTATATAGCGATTCCCTAATATAATCTTTTAATAAAATGGTGGAATGTAATAAAAAAATACCACCGAGCGGTGAGGGTGAAGTGTCCCCTGAGGCCTCTATAAAAATCTCCACCGCTTTGGTCTGAACACACCAGACTCTACGCTACTTTGATCTCAGCTGTAAGAGTCGACTTTTCCTGCCGCCCGTATTAATGTTAAGAATTAGTTGAGACGGATGCAGGAGTTGGTTGTGAATACTGCTCCTCTTCCGCACTTATTTTTTGTTTTCCTCATTGTTCTTAAATTTCCTGGAGAAATTCACCTGCTGAGGACAGAGGCTGTTCACACACAGCATGAAGCCTGAAAACACCGATCCGGAAAGACAAGAATAGGACAGCGGCGCAACGATACATTACTTATCCTGTATTACACCCCAGAGCTGCACTCACTATTCTGCTGGTGCAGTCACTGTGTACATACATTACTGATCCTGAGTTACATCCTGTATTATACTCCAGAGCTGCACTCACTATTCTACTGGTGCAGTCACTGTGTACATACATTACATTACTGATCCTGAGTTACATCCTGTATTATACTCCAGAGCTGCACTCACTATTCTGCTGGTGCAGTCACTGTGTACATACATTACTGATCCTGAGTTACATCCTGTATTATACTCCAGAGCTGCACTCACTATTCTGCTGGTGCAGTCACTGTGTACATACATTACTGATCCTGAGTTACATCCTGTATTATACCACAGAGCTGCACTCACTATTCTGCTGGTGCAGTCACTGTGTACATACATTACTATGCCTGAGTTACATCCTGTATTATACTCCAGAGCTGCACTCATTTATTCTGCTGGTGGATGGCATCATACATTACTGTTGAGTTATCATACATCTGATCACATTTGCTGGTGCATCATGTGTATACATACTGATTATTACTCCTATAAGAGCTGCACTCACTATTCTGCTGGTGCAGTCACTGTGTACATACATTACATTACTGATCCTGAGTTACTCCTGTATTATACTCCAGAGCTGCACTCACTATTCTGCTGGTGCAGTCACTGTGTACATACATTACATTACTGATCCTGAGTTACATCCTGTATTATACCCCAGAGCTGCACTCACTATTCTGCTGGTGCAGTCACTGTGTACATACATTACTGATCCTGAGTTACATCCTGTATTATACTCCAGAGCTGCACTCACTATTCTGCTGGTGCAGTCACTGTGTACATACATTACATTACTGATCCTGAGTTACATCCTGTATTATACCCCAGAGCTGGACTCACTATTCTGCTGGTGCAGTCACTGTGTGCATACATTACATTACTGATCCTGAGTTACATCCTGCATTATACCCAGAGCTGCAATCACTATTATGCTGGTGCTGTCACTGTGTACATATATTACATTACTGATCCTGAGTTACATCCTGTATTATACCCCAGAGCTGCACTCACTATTCTGCTGGTGCAGTCACTGTGTACATACATTACATTACTGATCCTGAGTTACATCCTGAATTATCCTCCAGAGCTGCACTCACTATTGGAGTATATTGCATACAATTTATGTATTTTCTTTCTGTATGCACAATGATGGTCGGAGGTGACATCTGGGGGTGTCCTGATTTTCGGCTCGCCCTGTATCACCCCCGGGTGTAGGTCCCCTGATCAGACCTAATCTAACTCGTTGTCTTTTCTTCCCATTGTAGCTGAATCTCTCACTCCCCATCTTCTTCATCCTCGCCTGTGTCTTCCTCATCGTTGTGTCGTTTTACATGACCCCCGTTGAATGTGCGATCGGTTTTGTCATCATATTATCGGGGGTCCCTGTTTACTACTTTGGGGTCTGGTGGCAGAACAAGCCTGACTGGTTACAGCAGTCTATACGTGAGTATCCCGTTCTGTATTGTAAAGTATCTTGTGTTCGAACTCTCCGCTTGCTGTCAGTGGGTGGGAGCTGCTGCCTTTATCTTCATACCCAGAGGCTGAAAGCCCCCCAACCTACATAACGTGCCACAGCGGAGGCCTCTCCCCACAAACACGTTCCTGTCATTTGCAACAAAGTGTCAGTGACGTTTAGAATGTATCAGTCTGCGCCCAGACTCCATACTTCTGTAACAAACCCTCAGCTGTGGGGTTTCTTCGCATCTGGACACCCCCCGATACCCAGTAAAATGTTACCATGTACTGACAGCAAGCAGAGGCACCGAGTACTAGAAACCCGCAGAACCGGATCCATCCCGGGCTATAAATCTGGCTCCGGCCCGGCGGCTTCAGACTAATGAACTTTTATTTTTTTTTATTTCCTGTAGATTCCTCAACAGTCTTGTTACAGAAAATGATGGAGGTCGTCCCTAATGAATCCTAGACCCCCACAACGCCCGGTCCCTGCGATCACGCACAAAGAAGGCGGCAGTACGTAAAGGAGCCGATAAATATTTACACACAGAACCATCAACGCAGACTCTTACTGGGGCCGAGATACCCCCCAATCCAGACTCTTACTGGGGCTGAGATATCCCCCCAATCCAGACTCTATGCCCCCTTTCTATCCCACCTCCATGGTATATGCAGCTTCTTATCCAACATAACCCCTTGACCTCTGACCTTGCCGATATTGGGGGAGTCGTCTGTTTTTTTTCTCTTTTTATAAATAAAACTTGCTTACCTCAGAAGGAAAAGGGCCACAAAGGCCCCGAAAAAGTTGACAATTTCTACTGTCCTGCAGACTCTGGAACTCTCTGGACCAGAACCACCGACTTGGAAACTAACCAGAACTGATTCCATGTGTTATACTGTTACCGCGCTGCCTGGCCGACGGACGGCCTCTAGCGCCCTCACAGGCTGCTGTCGGCACTGCCCTCTCCACTGATACAAAGTTACAAGTATACATGTTTTTAGACTTTGTTGCATAGAGAAATAATCTCTGTAGTTCTAGCACTTAATGTCCGGCGTCGCTGCGACTGTCCTCGTATGGAGGGGCTGGAAGTGCCCAAAATCCACACCCCTGGCCAGCACTCTGCAGAACTCGCCAAAAATATATTGTCACGTTCCTCTGATCTTCCAATTTCCAGTGGACGTCCCCCCATATGCAGGTCAGCGGCCCCCCACATGCAGTACAGTCCTGTGTTCAGAGTTTTACTCTATATTTTATTATTTAGATACTAATTTAAACTTATTTACTTTTTAGAAAATTATTTAATTTATTCCTGTAGCGATTTCTATGTTTCTGCTCGTTAGGAGCTCGGTAATATTACACAGCATTGACTATGCAGGAGTGTTACAGGGCAACTCCGCCGCTGAGCGCACAATGTTCAGAGCGCCTGCAAATCCTTACTCGTGATCTTACTCCACTCACATCAAGAGCTGCATTTAGTTCTGCTGTTTTTTTGTTACGTAGGGGGGGGGGGGGGCTCGGACCAATGCCTGTAACGTATGCTCAGCTGTGGTGCATTGTGGGAGATGTAGTGTTTACATCAGGAGCTTTTACAAAATCCCAGAATGCAGTGCAGGGGAGTGTCGCTGCAGCTCTGGGTGTGAGTGGAGCAGCAGGCTTCACGTGCCCCCCTCAGTTACTGGGACATGACGCTGGGGGGAGGACACAGGATTTTGCACCATCACAACACTCCAGGTTCTAGGATTCCGGACACTTGACTTTTAGAACTTGAATTAACCCATTGTAGGAGTTTCCTAGCGACGTCGCGTGTCCACGGCGAGAATTTTCTTTTGTTGTTCACGTTGTCTCATTATATCAGTTTATTTTACTTCTTGTTAATAATGTAACAGATTAATTCCCTATTTTGCTTTTTTTGTCCTTTTTTCTGTAGCGCCCCCACCCTGCTCTCATTGCATATCTTAAAGGGCCAGTGACTTGTATTTCCCATGGTCCTCCCGGCCGCCGCTCAGCGTCCTTATGGTGACGGATGGTTTATCAGCCGTACCCAATGATTGTGTTGTATACGCGGTGGATGGAGACATTGCTCCGTATATCACTGTCTCATAAGTGATCGATGAGGATGTAGATCGTAGTATGTGGTCAGCTGGAATCTATCGGCGAGCTGCTGTTGACAGATCTGATCTTTCTTCCGCCCCGTGCAGTGGCCGCGTGACCCATAGACATATATCATTTTTTTGTATCTTTTTTTACGCTATTATGTGCCAATGACAGTTCATGTGATCTATCACAATACACCCGACGCTGACCGCTCTCTACCAGCACTGGTTATAATGTATTTAGCGGATTAGTGGGAGGAGCTTAACGATGTCTAGAGATCTGTACGGTCAGCCCCTTCTCCGCCCACTTTTCCTAATCCCGCCCCGCGGAGTTGTCTAGAATAGTAATCTAGATGACATCTCGCATGATACAAGTGACCGGTCTTTTTATAAAGTGCTCCTTTAATTTAAAGGGGCGCCAGTCATGCTCTTCCCCTTGTAACCCATCCCACATTTTGATACAGCCGGGGTATTCTTACCCTTTTATCCCTTTTTCGGGACCATTCTCTTCTTGTTTTTTACAGTTGTGGTTTTTACGCTTTTCTTTGTATCGTAGTCCTGGCGCTCGTGTTCTAGTTTGTACCTAGATTAAACGATATTAGGGTTTTTTTTTTTTCATTTTTGTAGGGTTTAATCCTATTTGAGGCCTTTGCAGTATTCTCCTTAGAGCTGGATGTAGAGATACATGAGATTTTTTTTTTATTTTGTGCTTTTGACTTTGTTTTTATTCTTTTCTGTTCCCTTGAATAAAGTTGACCACTAGAATTACTTGCTGATGTCCGTGTCTTGTATCTGGGTGACAGTTTTGTTCCTTATGTGGTAGAGGTTACATTTAGAAGTTCTGCGCCAGCAAACGCCATGGAAATGCAAGAAGACACAGCGCGGTGCCGGGGGCAGCACTCCACACAACATGGGGGGCTACAACTATATTATTAAACTGTTCACCTGTGACAAGTTTTGATTGTTGGTGGGTTCTGAATGCTGAAACAAGGGGACGGAGCGCAGAACTTCTTCCATACGCTCACAGTTCGCTTTTCTTTTTTTTTTTTTTCCCCTTTAATTTTTCTAGTGTGAAATCGCTTGAAATGTTGCAACGTTTTTACGCAATAACTATTTATATGGATTGTAGAAGAACAGATAACTACTTGGCTGCTTTCTTCTACAAACAGCGCCACCCCCCGTCCACAGGTTGTGCCGGGTATTGCAGCTCAGCTCCATTGAAGTGAACAGGCAGCTTTGATGGACTGTACATTACTCGTATATACAGGGTGGCTGTGATGCGATACCATAGATCGATAATGCAGCTCCGTCGCTGTTATGACGGCCGTCATCCTGTGCCCCCCACCCTGCACTTACTGGGAGCATTTGCACTTTTTATAATGGGTCTTTATCACAGTAGGGTCAGATTCTCTCTGGGAATATAATGGGGAATAAGCCACAGTTACACCGAGATCTGCTGCAGAACATCTTGGTGCCCAGTTCTAGGACCATTTTGAAAAATGCATTTTGGGTATTGTGCACATTTCATACACAGGGATCAATGGATCCAACAAATTACTATAGTGACTCCAGTGTCACGTGAGCTGGCTGTACGTGTAGACCGGGGTCATACGTGAGTCTCTCACCTCAATACTCGGGACCGGCGTGTGTGGCTCCATGTCTTTCTATGCAGCGGAACACTCCGGTCCGAACCGCCAGCGGCAGGGCCGGGTATTGAGGCGTATTTCTCACATTGCACTCAAGTGTCACCACGGCCTTACAGCTTTTTTGAACACTTGTACTAGGACTGGCCAGTGCATTGTTCATGATCATCTCCATTTCTCATAAAGGAATGATTGATATAGATAGACGGCTTTCCCGCACCATCCTGACGCTACAGACGGCTTTCCCGCAACCATCCTGACGCTACAGACTGCTTTCCCGTACCATCCTGACGCTACAGACGGCTTTCCCGCAACCATCCTGACGCTACAGACTGCTTTCCCGCAACCATCCTGACGCTACAGCCGGCTTTCCCGCAACCATCCTGACGCTACAGACGGCTTTCCCGCACCATGCTGACAATACAGACGGCTTTCCCACACCATGCTGATGATACAGACGGCTTTCCCGCAACCATCCTGACGCTACAGATGGCTTTCCCGCACCATGCTGACGATACAGACGGCTTTCCCACACCATGCTGATGATACAGACGGCTTTCCCGCAACCATCCTGACGCTACAGACGGCTTTCCAGCACCATGCTGACAATACAGACGGCTTTCCCGCACCATCCTGACGCTACAGACTGCTTTCCCGCAACCATCCTGACGCTACAGACGGCTTTCCCGCAACCATGCTGACAATACAGACGGCTTTCCCACACCATGCTGACGATACAGACGGCTTTCCCGCAACCATCCTGAAGCTACAGCCGGCTTTCCCGCAACCATCCTGACGCTACAGCCGGCTTTCCCGCAACCATCCTGACGCTACAGCCGGCTTTCCCGCAACCTTTCTGTGGAAACTGTTTGGGTAAGAATACAAGGACAGAACAATGGAAAGGACACCATTGTAGGCATTTACTACAGGCCGCCTGTGCAAGCTGAAGATATGGATGAACTCTTTATGCATCAAATGGCCAAGTTCTCCAAAAAATATGACATAGTGGTCATGGGAGATTTCAACTATCCAGACATTTGTTGGGAATCTCTCTCAGGCAAAACTAACAAGTCCAGGAAATTCTTATCCTCTCTTGCTGACAACTTTATCTTCCAAAAGGTAATGGAGAAAACAAGGGGATCTGCTACCTTGGATCTAATCCTCATAAACAGGGAGGAAATGGTGGAGGAGGTAAGAGTGGCTGGGACTCTAGGAGGTAGTGACCATGCTATTTTAGAATTTTGGATAACAAGAGGAGGAAGACCTGTGAAGACTCAGACGTCAAGGTTAGATTTCAGAAAGGCAGATTTTAAGGAACTCAGAAAGAGAATTGGAGGGATCCAATGGCTGGATATCCTTAAGGACAAAAATGTCCAGGAAGGATGGAAAATCTTGAAAAATGAGATTCTCAAAGCACAATCGTTAACAATTCCGAAAAGAGGGAAGAATGGGAAGCATTTAAGGAAACCAGGATGGATGAACATAGAACTTAAACACATGCTAAAAAGGAAGAAAGAAATGTTTATCAAATGGAAAGAGGGAGGCATATCTAAAGAAGAATATAATGCCGTCTGCAGAACCTGCAGGGCACAAATTAGATTATCTAAAGCTGACAATGAATTAAGGCTTGCAAGTGACGTCAAAAGCAACAAAAAAGGATTTTGGGGATACGTCAAAAGTAAAAGAAAAGTCAAAGATGCTATAGGATTTTTACAGGATGAAAATGATGAAATGGTAAGTCAGGATGTTGAGAAGGCTGAACTTTTAAATTCCTATTTTGCATCTGTTTTCTCTCAGAAAGGAAATGTAACATCAACTGATCTTCACTGTCCTATTAAAGGAATAGAAGAATCCAGGATATCTATAAACAGAAAGACAGTGAGGAAACACTTAGCTAACATAAATGAATTCAAGTCTCCAGGTCCAGATGAATTACACCCCAGGGTACTGAAGAAGATAGCAGAAGAAATTCTTGAACCACTGTCCATAATCTTTGAAAATTCTTGGAGAACAGGAGAAGTCCCAGAAGACTGGAGAAGAGCAAATGTTGTTCCTATCTTCAAAAAGGGGAAGAAGGTGGACCCATGGAACTACAGGCCAGTGAGTCTGACTTCTATACCAGGAAAGATCTTTGAACAAATTATTAAAGAACATGTATGCAAGTACCTGGATAAGAATGAAGTGATTAAACAGAGTCAGCATGGGTTTGTAACTAATAAGTCATGTCAGACTAACTTCATTTCCTTCTATGACAGAATCACTGACTGGGTGGATCAGGGAAATGCTGTAGATATAGTATATCTTGACTTCAGCAAAGCATTTGACAAAGTATCTCACACAATTCTTATTGAAAAAATGACTAAGTATGGAATGGACAAGGCAACTGTTAGGTGGATTCATAACTGGCTTAGTGATCGGACCCAAAGAGTGGTTGTAAATGGCTGCACATCCAGTTGGAAGAATGTCTCAAGTGGGATACCACAAGGCTCTGTTTTGGGCCCTGTATTGTTCAACATCTTTATCAATGATTTAGATGAAGGAATTGAGGGTAAACTGATCAAATTTGCTGATGACACAAAGCTAGGAGGGGTAGCTAATACTAGAGAAGAGAGAGAGAGGATTCAAAAAGATATACATAAACTGGAGCAGTGGGCAGCAACTAACAGAATGGATTTTAACAGGGAAAAATGCAAAGTACTACATCTGGGCAATAAAAATGAAAAAAGCATATACAAAATGGGAGGAATAGGGCTAAGTAACAGCACATGTGAAAAAGACTTGGGTATACTAATTGATCACAGACTTAACATGAGTCAACAGTGTGATGCAGCAGCAAAAAAGGCAAATGCAATTCTAGGATGTATCAACAGAAGCATACAGTCTAGATCACGTGAGGTCATTATTGCCCTCTACTCCTCTTTGGTCAGACCTCATCTGGAATACTGTGTCCAGTTTTGGGCACCACATTTTAAAAAAGACATCAACAAACTGGAGCAAGTTCAGAGAAGAGCCACCAGAATGGTGACCGGTCTGCAAACCATGTCCTATGAGGAACGGTTGCAGGATTTGGGAATGTTTAGCTTGCAAAAAAGAAGACTGAGAGGAGACTTAATAGCTGTCTACAAATATCTCAAGGGCCGTCACATTGTAGAAGGATCATCTTTATTCTCATTTGCACAAGGAAAGACTAGAAGCAATGGGATGAAACTGAATGGGAGGAGACACAGATTAGATATTAGAAAAAACTTTTTGACAGTTAGGGTGATCAAGGAGTGGAACAGGCTGCCACAAGAGGTGGTGAGTTCTCCTTCAATGGAAGTCTTCAAACAGAGGCTGGATAGACATCTGTCTGGGATGATTTAGAGAATCCTGCTTTGAGCAGGGGGTTGGACCAGAAGGCCCAGGAGGTCCCTTCCAACTCTACCATTCTATGATTCTATGATTCTATGAACCATCCTGACGCTACAGCCGGCTTTCCCGCAACCATCCTGACGCTACAGCCGGCTTTCCCGCAACCATCCTGAAGCTACAGCCGGCTTTCCCGCAACCATCCTGACGCTACAGCCGGCTTTCCCGCAACCATCCTGAAGCTACAGCCGGCTTTCCCGCAACCATCCTGACGCTACAGACGGCTTTCCCGCACCATGCTGACGATACAGACGGCTTTCCCACACCATGCTGATGATACAGACGGCTTTCCCGCAACCATCCTGACGCTACAGACGGCTTTCCCGCACCATGCTGACAATACAGACGGCTTTCCCGCACCATCCTGACGCTACAGACTGCTTTCCCGCAACCATCCTGACGCTACAGACGGCTTTCCCGCAACCATGCTGACAATACAGACGGCTTTCCCACACCATGCTGACGATACAGACGGCTTTCCCGCAACCATCCTGAAGCTACAGCCGGCTTTCCCGCAACCATCCTGACGCTACAGCCGGCTTTCCCGCAACCATCCTGACGCTACAGCCGGCTTTCCGCAACCATCCTGACGCTACAGCCGGCTTTCCCGCAACCATCCTGAAGCTACAGCCGGCTTTCCCGCAACCATCCTGAAGCTACAGCCGGCTTTCCCTCAACCATCCTGAAGCTACAGCCGGCTTTCCCGCAACCATCCTGAAGCTACAGCCGGCTTTCCCGCAACCATCCTGACGCTACAGCCGGCTTTCCCAAAACCATCCTGACGCTACAGACGGCTTTCCCGCAACCATCCTGACGCTACAGCCGGCTTTCCCGCACCATGCTGACGCTACAGCCGGCTTTCCCGCAACCATCCTGAAGCTACAGCCGGCTTTCCCGCAACCATCCTGACGCTACAGCCGGCTTTCCCGCAACCATCCTGACGCTACAGACGGCTTTCCCGCAACCATCCTGACGCTACAGACGGCTTTCCCGCAACCATCCTGAAGCTACAGCCGGCTTTCCCGCAACCATCCTGACGCTACAGCCAGCTTTCCCGCAACCATCCTGATAGCTACAGCCGGCTTTCTCCCCAACCATCCTGAAGCTACAGCCGGCTTTCCCGCAACCATCCTGAAGCTACAGCCGGCTTTCCCGCAAACCATCCTGACGCTACAGCCGGCTTTCCCGAAACCATCCTGACGCTACAGACGGCTTTCCCGCAACCATCCTGACGCTACAGCCGGCTTTCCCGCACCATGCTGACGCTACAGCCGGCTTTCCCGCAACCATCCTGAAGCTACAGCCGGCTTTCCCGCAACCATCCTGAAGCTACAGCCGGCTTTCCCGCAACCATCCTGACGCTACAGCCGGCTTTCCCGCAACCATCCTGACGCTACAGACGGCTTTCCCGCAACCATCCTGAAGCTACAGCCGGCTTTCCCGCAACCATCCTGACGCTACAGACGGCTTTCCCGCAACCATCCTGACGCTACAGACGGCTTTCCCGCAACCATCCTGAAGCTACAGCCGGCTTTCCCGCAACCATCCTGACGCTACAGCCGGCTTTCCCGCAACCATCCTGAAGCTACAGCCGGCTTTCTCGCAACCATCCTGAAGCTACAGCCGGCTTTCCCGCAACCATCCTGAAGCTACAGCCGGCTTTCCCGCAACCATCCTGACGCTACAGACGGCTTTCCCGCAACCATCCTGACGCTACAGCCGGCTTTCCCGCACCATGCTGACGCTACAGCCGGCTTTCCCGCAACCATCCTGAAGCTACAGCCGGCTTTCCCGCAACCATCCTGAAGCTACAGCCGGCTTTCCCGCAACCATCCTGACGCTACAGCCGGCTTTCCCGCAACCATCCTGACGCTACAGACGGCTTTCCCGCACCATGCTGACGATACAGACGGCTTTCCCACACCTGCTGACGATACAGACGGCTTTCCCGCAACCATCCTGACGCTACAGACGGCTTTCCCGCACCATGCTGACAATACAGACGGCTTTCCCGCACCATCCTGACGCTACAGACTGCTTTCCCGCAACCATCCTGACGCTACAGACGGCTTTCCCGCAACCATGCTGACAATACAGACGGCTTTCCCACACCATGCTGACGATACAGACGGCTTTCCCGCAACCATCCTGAAGCTACAGCCGGCTTTCCCGCAACCATCCTGACGCTACAGCCGGCTTTCCCGCAACCATCCTGACGCTACAGCCGGCTTTCCCGCAACCATCCTGACGCTACAGCCGGCTTTCCCGCAACCATCCTGAAGCTACAGCCGGCTTTCCCGCAACCATCTGAAGCTACAGCCGGCTTTCCCTCAACCATCCTGAAGCTACAGCCGGCTTTCCCGCAACCATCCTGAAGCTACAGCCGGCTTTCCCGCAACCATCCTGACGCTACAGCCGGCTTTCCCGAAACCATCCTGACGCTACAGACGGCTTTCCCGCAACCATCCTGACGCTACAGCCGGCTTTCCCGCACCATGCTGACGCTACAGCCGGCTTTCCCGCAACCATCCTGAAGCTACAGCCGGCTTTCCGCAACCATCCTGACGCTACAGCCGGCTTTCCCGCAACCATCCTGACGCTACAGACGGCTTTCCCGCAACCATCCTGACGCTACAGACGGCTTTCCCGCAACCATCCTGAAGCTACAGCCGGCTTTCCCGCAACCATCCTGACGCTACAGCCGGCTTTCCCGCAACCATCCTGAAGCTACAGCCGGCTTTCTCGCAACCATCCTGAAGCTACAGCCGGCTTTCCCGCAACCATCCTGAAGCTACAGCCGGCTTTCCCGCAACCATCCTGACGCTACAGCCGGCTTTCCCGAAACCATCCTGACGCTACAGACGGCTTTCCCGCAACCATCCTGACGCTACAGCCGGCTTTCCCGCACCATGCTGACGCTACAGCCGGCTTTCCCGCAACCATCCTGAAGCTACAGCGGCTTTCCCGCAACCATCCTGAAGCTACAGCCGGCTTTCCCGCAACCATCCTGACGCTACAGCCGGCTTTCCCGCAACCATCCTGACGCTACAGACGGCTTTCCCGCAACCATCCTGAAGCTACAGACAGCTTTCCTGCAACCATAGATGGCTTTCCCGTACCATCCTGAGACTATAGACGGCTTTCCCGCACCATGCTGACGCTACAGCCGGCTTTCCTGCAACCATCCTGAAGCTACAGACGGCTTTCCTGCAACCATCCTGAAGCTACAGACGGCTTTCCTGCAACCATCCAGAAGCTACAGACGGCTTTCCCGCACCATGCTGACGCTACAGCCGGCTTTCCTGCAACCATCCTGAAGCTACAGACGGCTTTCCTGCAACCATCCTGAAGCTACAGACGGCTTTCCTGCAACCATCCTGACGCTACAGACGGCTTTCCCGCACCATCCTGAGACTATAGACGGCTTTCCCGCACCATACTGACGCTACAGCCGTCTTTCCTGCAACCATCCTGATGCTGCAGACTGCTTTCCCGCAACCATCCTGACGGCTTTCCGCACCATCCTGACGATACAGACGGCTTTCCTGCACCATCCTGACGATACAGACGGCTTTCCCGCACCATCCTGACGATACAGACGGCTTTCCCACACCATCCTGAGACTATAGACGGCTTTCCCACACCATGCTGACGCTACAGACAGCTTTCCCGTACCATCCTGAGACTATAGACGGCTTTCCCACACCATGCTGACGCTACAGACGGCTTTCCCGCACCATCCTGAGACTATAGACGGCTTTCCCACACCATGCTGACGCTACAGACAGCTTTCCCGTACCATCCTGATGATACAGACGGCTTTCCCACACCATGCTGACGCTACAGACAGCTTTCCCGTACCATCCTGATGATACAGACGGCTTTCCCACACCATGCTGACGCTATAGCTTAAAACAAAGATCTGCAAAAATAAAAGTGATGGAAAGTATAGCATCCAGCTGACTGTCCCATGACCCAGTAGTACAAAATGCAAGTCACGATGTCTCCTAAATGTTACGAGGGTCACACGCTGACATCGAAACCCTAACAATAATACATGAAGAAGCCTTGGTTGTACTGCTCAGCATGTCAGGGGCTACAATTTCTGGGATTCCTGTATTGGGGTCTTATTTTCAGATTGGGCACACTTCCTGTTATTTGGGGCCCCCCTTGGCTAGGAAAAGTTATTGAGTCTGGCCCATTGTTTTGCAGCTTGGAAGGGGAAGTGAGAAGGAGAAGTCGGCGCTCTCGTAAGGTCACCTGGGGCATCTGCGCTGTCTTCCATATCTTCCTGCATGTGACCCGTCATATCACACATCACAGTATAGACATGAACCCCTCAGCGGCCATTAAACAGTGGGGCTTACCTTTGAAGCAGAAACAATGTGAGCGCCACTTTTCCTGGTTTCTTGGTTTGGATGGAGTGTCAGCTCCGCAGGCCGGGGACTCAGCCTGGATCCATCCTCACGACGCTGCACACCCAGGACCAATAGCAAGGGTACTAGAACCGATATAACACATTAAATACAGATCTCTATCCATACATTCCATATAATCTTAATAATTGTCTCAAAATATTACAACATTTCACTACATAACCTACAAGAAGGAAAATGAGCATAAACCCTGCTGCAACTAAATAAGCAAAAAGCAAAATTGCATTTAATTAACACAGGGTTCTTAGTAATAGTTTTTGATCAAAAATAGCATAAAAGCTATCCCACCGTCGACAAGGTGACCCTGATAGGGACGGTTCTGCACTGTCTAATATTAAAAACCTTACTATGTGTCAGAGTTGACCTCAGTGTGTGAATAATGGCAGACAAAGGTCCCGAACTGTGGACACCAGCCTGGGGAAGCTATTTAAATGTAATTTCCAGCTCAAGGAAGGATTGAGCTTGGTTTAAGCTGGTACACATGCAGCACATAAATGTATGTTAAATTTGGCCATAAAGTTCAGGACCTGGTCCACTGTCTGCCCTTATTCACAGAGCCCCGCCATGCTTCACTGTATTCATCAACAAGCCCTGGCAGAGCTTCACTATAGACATCACTGAGCCCCCGCCATGCTTCACTGTATTCATCAACAAGCTCTGGCAGAGCTTCATTATAGACATCACTGAGCCCCCGCCATGCTTCACTGTATTCATCAACAAGCCCTGGCAGAGCTTCACTATAGACATCACTGAGCCCCCGCCATGCTTCACTGTATTCATCAACAAGCCCTGGCAGAGCTTCACTATAGACATCACAGAGCCCCCGCCATGCTTCACTGTATTCATCAACAAGCCCTGGCAGAGCTTCACTATAGACATCACTGAGCCCCCGCCATGCTTCACTGTATTCATCAACAAGCCCTGGCAGAGCTTCACTATAGACATCACTGAGCCCCCGCCATGCTTCACTGTATTCATCAACAAGCCCTGGCAGAGCTTCAATATAGACATCACAGAGCCCCCGACATGCTTCACTGTATTCATCAACAAGCCCTGGCAGAGCTTCATTATAGACATCACTGAGCCCCCGTCATGCTTCACTGTATTCATCAACAAGCCCTGGCAGAGCTTCACTATAGACATCACTGAGCCCCCGTCATGCTTCACTGTATTCATCAACAAGCCCTGGCAGAGCTTCACTATAGACATCACTGAGCCCCGCCATGCTTCACTGTATTCATCAACAAGCCCTGGCAGAGCTTCACTATAGACATCACTGAGCCCCCGCCATGCTTCACTGTATTCATCAACAAGCCCTGGCAGAGCTTCACTATAGACATCACAGAGCCCCCGCCATGCTTCACTGTATTCATCAACAAGCCCTGGCAGAGCTTCACTATAGACATCACTGAGCCCCCGACATGCTTCACTGTATTCATCAACAAGCCCTGGCAGAGCTTCACTATAGACATCACAGAGCCCCGACATGCTTCACTGTATTCATCAACAAGCCCTGGCAGAGCTTCACTATAGACATCACTGAGCCCCCGCCATGCTTCACTGTATTCATCAACAAGCCCTGGCAGAGCTTCACTATAGACATCACTGAGCCCCCGCCATGCTTCACTGTATTCATCAACAAGCTCTGGCAGAGCTTCACTATAGACATCACTGAGCCCCTGCCATGCTTCACTGTATTCATCAACAAGCCCTGGCAGAGCTTCACTATAGACATCACAGAGCCCCCGCCATGCTTCACTGTATTCATCAACAAGCCCTGGCAGAGCTTCACTATAGACATCACTGAGCCCCCGCCATGCTTCACTGTATTCATCAACAAGCCCTGGCAGAGCTTCACTATAGACATCACAGAGCCCCGCCATGCTTCACTGTATTCATCAACAAGCCCTGGCAGAGCTTCACTATAGACATCACTGAGCCCCGCCATGCTTCACCGTATTCATCAACAAGCTCTGGCAGAGCTTCACTATAGACATCACTGAGCCCCGACATGCTTCACCGTATTCATCAACAAGCTCTGGCAGAGCTTCACTATAGACATCACTGAGCCCCGCCATGCTTCACTGTATTCATCAACAAGCTCTGGCAGAGCTTCACTATAGACATCACTGAGCCCCGCCATGCTTCACTGTATTCATCAACAAGCTCTGGCAGAGCTTCACTATAGACATCACTGAGCCCCCGCCGTGCTTCACTGTATTCATCAACAAGTCCTGGCAGAGCTTCACTATAGACATCACAGAGCCCCCGCCATGCTTCACTGTATTCATCAACAAGCTCTGGCAGAGCTTCACTATAGACATCACTGAGCCCCCGCCATGCTTCACTGTATTCATCAACAAGCCCTGGCAGAACTTCACTATAGACATCACTGAGCCCCCGCCATGCTTCACTGTATTCATCAACAAGCCCTGGCAGAGCTTCACTATAGACATCACTGAGCCCCGTCATGCTTCACTGTATTCATCAACAAGCCCTGGCAGAGCTTCACTATAGACATCACAGAGCCCCCGTCATGCTTCACTGTAGTCATCACCAAGCCCCCGTCGTGCTTCACTGTAGTCATCACAGAGCCCCCGACATGCTTCACTGTAGTCATCACAGAGCCCCCGTCGTGCTTTACTGTAGTCATCACCGAGCCCCCGTCGTGCTTCACTGTAGTCATCACCGAGCCCCCGACATGCTTTACTGTAGTCATCACAGAGCCCCGTTGTGCTTTACTGTAGTCATCACAGACCCCCAACATGCTTCACTGTAGTCATCACCGAGCCCCGCCATGCTTCACTGTAGTCATCACAGAGCCCCTGCCATGCTTCACTGTAGTCATCACAGAGCCCCGGTCGTGCTTTACTGTAGTCATCACCGAGCCCCCGACATGCTTTACTGTAGTCATCACCGAGCCCCCGACATGCTTCACTGTAGTCATCACTGAGCCCCTGTCGTGCTTTACTGTAGACATCACCGAGCCTCTGCCATGCTCCACTGTAGACATCGTCTGTCGTGCTCCATTATAGACATCACCAAGCCCCTACCATGCTTCACTATCAACATCCCCAAAACCTCATCATGCTTCACTGTAGTCATCACTGAGCCCCTGTCGTGCTTTACTGTAGACATCACCGAGCCTCTGCCATGCTCCACTGTAGACATCGTCTGTCGTGCTCCATTATAGACATCACCAAGCCCCTACCATGCTTCACTATCAACATCCCCAAAACCTCATCATGCTTCACTGTAGACATCGCCTGCCGTGCTCCATTATAATCAACACTAAGCCCCAGCCGTGCTTCACTATAGACATCACCAAGTCCCCACCGTGCTTCACTATCGACATCCCCAAAACCCCATCATGCTTCACTGTAGACATCACTAAGCCCCTGCCGTGCTTCACTGTAGAGATCATCAAGTCCCTGCCGTGCTTCACTGTAGACATCACCAAGCCCCAGCCATGCTTAACTATAGGAATCAAAAAGCCATTGCAGTGCTTCACTGTTGACATCATCGAGCCCCCGCTGTGCTTCACTGTAGTTATCACTGAGCCGCCGTCATGCTTCACTGTAGACATCACCAAGCCCCCAACGTGCTCCACGGTAAAAATCACTGAGCCCCGTCATGCTTCACTGTAGACATCATGAAGCCCTTGCTGTGCTTCACTGTAGGCATCTCTGAGCCCCCACCATGCTTCACTGTAGGCATCTCTGACTCCCCACTGTGTGTAAGGTTCTTTGTCTCTGTTGACATGTTCCTTGAAACTCAGTTTTCCGTCGGCCATTTTGCTTTCTGTCTTTCTGCAGCTCTTGCCCTCAGTTAATATGGAGTTTCCAGTTTTCATGTTCCCGCCTGATTCTTCCCTCTTGCTTCTTAAGCAGCCTCAACTGAACAATCAGTGCTCCTGAATCAAGCCTCAGTCAGTCTGTGACCTGACTCCTGGAAGCCTTGGACTTGTACTCCAGCTATTACCTACTGAGGAACCTTGGAACACTTTTGGACTCTGGAAACCTGCTGTTTGGTGAATCCATGTTTGCAGAGGAATTACGGTACAGAGAAGAGATCCTGAACCTGCTTTGGAGAGTTATTGTAGTGCTTGAAGTTACTCTGGCCTGCTGTGTCTCCTGTCGCTGTTCCTGCAAACTGTGTGACCTTTTCAGCATGCTTGTATGAAGTAATACAAGTCATTTCATATCAACCTATGTCTCCTGTGTTTTCCTCGCACCCAAGCACAAGACGCTATAGGAACTGTACACCATACATTACAAGATTCAGGAGCCAAAGTTTAGTGTCTGCTGGGTCTGGGAAAGCCGTGTCTGCTGTGACTGTGGATATCAGATGTCCGTTTAATACCTTATGTGATGACAGTGGTTGTGACTTCTCACAACCATTCCAGGTGAGCGCATTCCCTTAAAATTTTACTCTGCAGTGTTACCACAGGTAAACACTATTGTTTTTTTTTTTTTTTCCTTTCCTCTTCCAGCACTTCTGCCTTAAAAGATCTGGAAGATGGAGGCCCGCATAAAGGAACTTTGCGGAGTGACTGATACAATCCTTTCAGATGTACAGACTATAAAGACCCATTTTGCAAGCCTACAGGACCTCACTAATCATAATTTGCAAGTGTTTGGACAGACTACCCAGGAATTACGAGCCAGGATTGAGGCTCTAGAGGAACGAGCCCAGGCTCCTGCCATAACCCCAAGTTCTGGGATCCCCAAATTACCTCCTTTTCGTTTTGGCGGTGAACGTGAGAAATTCAGGGGATTTATTAATCAATGCAATTTATTTTTCTCTGCACATGCTTCACAATTTCCCACTGAACGATCCAAAGTGCTTACTATAATCATGTTGCTTACCAATAAGGCTTTAATGTGGGCAAACCTCTGATTGAGACTGAGGATGATTGTTTGAATCACCTTGATGCTTTTATTTCAGCCATGGGGCAGGTGTTTGATGACCCAATCGAGGTGCAACAGCTGAAGCAGCCATGTTAACTTTGCGCCAAGGTAAGCGTTCAGTAGCCGAATATGCCTGGATTTCAGGAGATGGGCTCTTGATACCACTTGGGACACTTCCGCCAAAAAATCTATTTTTCGGAAAGGGTTGTCTCCACTGATTAAGGATGAACTTGCTCGTGCCGACCCTCCCACTGCGTTAGGTGACTTTATTAACTATTGTATCCGTATTGATGCTCGTCTGACTGAACGCAGACTAGAGAGATGGTTCGAAAATAATCGCACTAACCTTTTACTACCTCCCTCCTCAGCTAAGGAACCTTTGAGTAGGATCACAAGGGAACCAGAACCTGAACCCATGCAGGTGGACTCTTTACAAAGACGGGTTAGTGATGCACGCAAAGAACATCGTATAAAGGAAAATCTATGTTTCTACTGTGGTAAGTCAGGGCACTTCATTATAAACTGCCCCAGCCGTTCTCGTAAGACTACTGCAGCAGTCATTCACTGTGAGTGTTGCGAGAGGAGCTCTGTCATGTCCGAGCCTCAGGCTCCAGAGAGATCTGCTGCAAGAGATCTTGATTTCTCAGACTTAAACTCTGTTAGTTCTGGGGACGATGACGGTATAAACGCTGCAATTTTTCAAGTTTCCTCAGCGGTGTCCCAGCTGAGTTGTAAAAGAAACAATTCTCATTGCTTCCTTTCCATCAAACTCTGGGTGGACTCAGTCTGGGTGTCTAGCTCTGCTATGATCGACTCAGGAGCAAGTGGAAATTTTATGGATATCTCCTTTGCTCTGAAACAGGGGATACGTTCAGTGAAGAAGGCTACTCCAGTACAGATGGAGACTGTGGATGGCTCTCTACTGACTTCTGGACCAGTGGATCAAGAAACAGAGCCTTTGAGGGTCCTTATGGGTAAAGATCATCAGGAGAAAATGTCTTTTATGCTTATCTCTTCTCCCCACTTTCCCATTATTCTAGGGCTACCATGGCTGCAGGCGCAGAATCCTACGATTAACTGGGAGACCAAGGAATTACACTTTCCGGAGAAACAGATGAGTCAAGGAGTTTCAGCTTGCTCTGTTCCTAAAGGAACCATGTCAGTCCCTGAACTACCAGCTGTATACCAGGACTATGTGGATTTATGTGACAAGAAGAACGCTGATCAGCTTCCTCCTCACCGTCCATATGATTGTCCAATTGAATTATTGCCTGGAGCCGAGATACCTTTTGGTAAGATCTACCCCCTAGCGGGGCCCGAGCTAAAAGCTTTGAAGGATTATATAGACGAAAATTTAGCCAAGGGCTTCATACGCCCCTCTTCATCTCCCGCAGGTGCACCCATCTTCTTTGTGAAGAAAGATGGATCTCTGAGACCCTGCATAGACTATAGGGAACTCAATAAGGTTACTATTAGAAACCGTTATCCATTGCCTTTAATCCCTGAGTTATTGGAGAGAGTGCGGCATGCCAAAATTTTCTCTAAACTGGATCTCCGTGGGGCCTATAACTTGGTCCGTATTAGACCTGGGGATGAATGGAGACTGCATTCAGGTCACGCTATGGACACTTTGAATATCTAGTTATGCCTTTTGGTCTGAGTACCGCCCCAGCCACTTTCCAACACTTCGTGAATGATATCTTCAGGGATCTCCTAGATACATTCGTGGTGATTTATCTGGATGATATTCTAATTTTTTCTAACTCCACAGAGGAACATCATGGACATGTGAGAATGGTCTTAGAACGCCTAAGACAAAACCATCTCTACATCAAACTTGAAAAATGTGAATTCCATAGGACCGAAATTCAATTTCTGGGGTATGTACTATCTACGCAAGGGATTAGTATGGATGGAAGCAAGACCCAAGCCATCAAGGATTGGCCAATTCCTAGAAATGTGAAGGAGGTGCAGCGTTTCATTGGGTTTGCCAACTTCTATAGACGTTTCATTAAGAATTTTTCTGAGGTAGTGTCACCTATCACCCAACTTACCCGGAAACAGTCTAGGTTCTCCTGGACCCGCAAGCGCAGGAAGCATTTTCCTGTTTAAAGGATAAATTTACCACCGCACCTATCTTAGTACATCCCAACCCGAGCTTGCCTTCATAATAGAGGTGGATGCTTCAGACTGTGCCGTTGGAGCTATACTCTCTCAGAGAACAGGTGAGAAGAATGTCTTGCATTCCTGTGCCTTCTTTTCCCAGCAGTTGTCTTCGGCTGAGAGGAACTACGATGTGGGCAATAGAGAATTGTTGGCCATTATTGCCGCCTTCAAGGAATGGAGACACCTTCTTCAGGGAGCTGCACAGCAAATAGTCGTCCTGACAGACCATCGTAACCTTGAGTTTATCAGGTCGGCTAAGTGCCTGACTCCTCGCCAGGCTCGCTGGAATCTTTTCCTAAACCAATTTAATTTTGTCATTTCTTATAGACCAGGATCGCGCAATGGAAAGGCTGATGCACTCTCTAGGATTCATTCAGCAGAGACACGTCCACTTACTCCTCCTAAGACTATTCTTCCTGACTCTAGATTCCTGGGAGTGATTCATAATCAAGACCTACTTAAGGACATCAAGGAAGCATACCATGCGGATTCTTTGTTGGCTCAACCCCCAAGGGATGTAAGTCTTGTCTTTAAGAATGGTGTGTGGATTCAGGGACAACGTCTGTATATACCTGAAACAGTCAGATTGAGAGTATTGCAACTCATTCACGATTCCAAGATAGCTGGGCATAGGGGAATTCTAAAGACACAAGAATTTCTTTCTCGTTTCTTTTGGTGGCCCACTTACAGGAAAGATGTCTTAAACTATGTCACTTCATGTGAAGTCTGTGCAAGATGCAAAACACCTCGCTCCTCACCAACTGGTCTGTTGCAACCTCTTCCCACCCCGTCCCGCCCGTGGGGATCCATTTCTATGGACTTCATTGTGGAGTTACCAACCTCTCAAGGGAAGAACACCATTCTAGTGGTGGTTGACCGTCTAACAAAGGCAGCTCATTTTATCCCTTGTGTCGGCTTACCCACTGCAAAACAGACATCAGACTTGATGATTAAGAATGTGTTTCGCTTACATGGAGTACCGGATGAGGTCATTTCGGATCGAGGGGTGCAATTCACTTCAAGGTTTTGGCAAAATTTCTGTGCAGCATTGGACATTAAAGTAAACCTTTCTTCTGCTTTTCATCCCCAGACTAATGGACAGACAGAACGAACCAATCAGACCCTGGAGCAGTATCTCCGCTGTTTTATCTGCCACCTACAGGATGATTGGGTGGATCTACTTCCATTAGCTGAGTTCTCTTATAACAACTCTCAGAGCGCCTCCACTAAGCAGTCTCCTTTTTACTCCAATCTAGGTTATCATCCTAACATTCTACCACGATTTCCCATAGAAACGCCTTTACCAGCAGTGGCTGAAAGAATCACGTCTTTACAGAAGAATATGGATCTTCTAAAGGAGAATCTGGAATCGGCTCAGGAAAGGTACAAGAAAGCAGCAGATAAATTTCGTAAACCTGCACCAGCTTTCAAGGTAGGAGATTTGGTCTGGCTGTCAACCAGAAATCTTAAAATAAAGATTCCATCGTCTAAATTGGGACATAAGTACATTGGACCTTATAAGATCAATAAGATTATAAGTGCTGTTGCTTGTCGTCTTCAACTGCCCAGAACTATGAGAATTCACCCTGTCTTTCATGTATCCCTACTAAAGGCTGCAACACCCAATACGTTTCCTGGACGTTCTTCTCCTTGCCCTGACCCAGTGCTGGTCGATGGTCAGGAAGAATTTATGGTGGAAAGGATTCTAGATTCCAGGTTGTACAGAAATCAGTTGCAATATTTGATTAAATGGCAGGGCTACCCAGTGGAGGACAACTCATGGGAACCAGTCAATAATGTAAATGCTCCTCGCCTGCTCCGCCAGTTTCATCAGAGGTACCCTGACAAGCCTGGTCTGAGGTCATCCGGAGGTTGTCCCTAGGGGGGGAGTAATGTAAGGTTCTTTGTCTCTGTTGACATGTTCCTTGAAACTCAGTTTTCCGTCGGCCATTTTGCTTTCTGTCTTTCTGCAGCTCTTGCCCTCAGTTAATATGGAGTTTCCAGTTTTCATGTTCCCGCCCTGATTCTTCCCTCTTGCTTCTTAAGCAGCCTCAGCTGAACAATCAGTGCTCCTGAATCAAGCCTCAGTCAGTCTGTGACCTGACTCCTGGAAGCCTTGGACTTGTACTCCAGCTATTCCCTACTGAGGAACCTTGGAACACTTTTGGACTCTGGAAACCTGCTGTTTGGTGAATCCATGTTTGCAGAGGAATTACGGTACAGAGAAGAGATCCTGAACCTGCTTTGGAGATTTATTGTAGTGCTTGAAGTTACTCTGGCCTGCTGTGTCTCCTGACTCTGTTCCTGCAAACTGTGTGAACTTTTCTGCATGCTTGTATGAAGTAATACAAGTCATTTCATTTCAACCTATGTCTCCTGTGTTTCCTCGCACCCAAGCACAAGACGCTATAGGAACTGTACACTATACATGACACTGTGCTTCACTGTAGGCATCCCTGAGCCCCGCCATGCTTCACTGTAGGCATCGCTGAGCCCTCGCCGTGCTTCACTGTAGGCATCCCTGACTCCCCACTGTGCTTCACTGTAGGCATCCGAGCCCCCGTCATGCTTCACTGTAGGCATCCCTGAGCCCCTGCTGTGCTTCACTGTAGGCATCCCTGACTCCACTGTGCTTCACTGTAGGCATCCCTGAGCCCCCGCCATGCTTCACTGAAGGCATCACTGAGCCCCCACCATGCTCCACTGTAGGCATCTCTGACTCCCCACTGTGCTTCACTGTAGGCATCCCTGAGCCCCCGCCATGCTTCACTGTAGGCATCGCTGAGCCCCCGCCGTGCTTCACTGTAGGCATCTCTGACTCCCCACTGTGCTTCACTGTAGGCATCCGAGCCCCCGCCATGCTTCACTGTAGGCATCCCTGAGCCCCCGCTGTGCTTCACTGTAGGCATCCCTGACTCCACTGTGCTTCACTGTAGGCATCCCTGAGCCCCCGCCATGCTTCACTGAAGGCATCACTGAGCCCCCACCATGCTCCACTGTAGGCCTCCCTGAGCCCCCGCCATGCTCCACTGTAGGCATCCCTGAGCCCCCGCCATGCTTCACTGAAGGCATCACTGAGCCCCCGCCATGCTTCACTGAAGGCATCACTGAGCCCCCGCCATGCTTCACTGAAGGCATCCCTGAGCCCCCGCCATGCTTCACGAAGGCATTACTGAGCCCCCGCCATGCTTCACTGAAGGCATCACTGAGCCCCCGCCATGCTTCACTGTAGGCATCACTGAGCCCCCGCCATGCTTCACTGTAGGCATCCCTGAGCCCCCGCCATGATTCACTGTAGGCATCACTGAGCCCCCGCCATGTTCCATTGTAGGCATCACTGAACACATCAATACCAGGGGCCAAAACAAATAACTGCAAAAACTAAGTAATATCGATAACACAGAGATAAATAGTCTAAATTGCAAAGGTGAAAAAGAATTTTATTACAAATGACATAAAAACACATGTATAAAACAATATGAATGACAATGATAGGGAATCTGCTAAATCCAAAAACGGGGAGCAAGAAAAAGGCATGTGGTCCCTTTAAATATCTATGTTAGCGTAGGGCATTGACTGCATATGGGAGTAAGAGACTTCCCTTAAAGCAATGAGATTCAACACCAATATAACATACTGACATTATGGTCCGTCCATGCAGGAATCAGAGGTGTAAATAAACATTGCTAGTACATGGTAACTAAAGCGCATTGCTCAGGACTAGGGTTGAGCATTCCGATACCGAAACCCGGTTCCGATACCTGAAATCCAATGTAAGTCTATGGGAACAAAATATCGGAATATTTTTAATTCCGATATTTTGTTCCCATAGACTTACATTGGATTTCAGGTATCGGAACCGGGTTTCGGTATCGGAATGCTCAACCCTACTCAGGACACTTACATGACATGTGTAGTACACTTGCTACCCCGTCGCCCCAACGCACGTTTCGCTTCTTCGTCAGGAGGCGTGCCTTGGGGAGAGGGGATTGCGTTTTTAAACCGAAGTCCACCAATCAGAGTCCGAGGTTTAACATAAGTAAATGGGCTTAAAAAACAGCTGTGTGGTGTTAACTATAAACTACATCCTGCTCCATAGCGGCGCATGCTCAGGTGACGTCACCCTCATGAACAGGAAGTGAGCTCGCGGACGTGTGACAGAAGCGTCAGCCATCGTCATGGAGACGGCGCCTGCGCCTCGATCCTCAGATGTCCGCTTACCCAGCTATCCGAAGGTGAGTATCACCGGGCATGCGCACTGGCAGGAAGAACCAGCATATAATAGATGTCATGAATACAACAAATAAATACAATACGACGCATATATTAACAGTGGGAATAATAGTGCATATGTGATGTGTGAATAAAACATAGATAGTGATTAAAAATAAAACAATACTGTGTACCATATAGCATAAATTACCCTGGCCAAAAAAACATAAATATGACATGGATAATGCATCAATATACACGTGTATAGATATATAAAGGTATATCGATACCATGGGTACACAAACTAATTCACTACTCCCAGGGCATGGGTATACGACAACGAGATATAAGCATCAATATGCAGAACTGTGACAAAGAAAGAACCCTAAGTGCACCGATTAGTACAATACATCATCAATTATGGTTGGTGTATAGAGTATATAATAACTCATACAAATAATAAACCAAAATATATAAGTGCAACAAATATACGTGAAATAGAGAGGGAAACACGTCTGAATTGCGGACGAAAAAATTGATTGAACAAATGTTCAAAATCTTCAATCAATTTTTTCGTCCGCAATTCAGACGTGTTTCCCTCTCTATTTCACGTATATTTGTTGCACTTATATATTTTGGTTTATTATTTGTATGAGTTATTATATACTCTATACACCAACCATAATTGATGATGTATTGTACTAATCGGTGCACTTAGGGTTCTTTCTTTGTCACAGTTCTGCATATTGATGCTTATATCTCGTTGTCGTATACCCATGCCCTGGGAGTAGTGAATTAGTTTGTGTACCCATGGTATCGATATACCTTTATATATCTATACACGTGTATATTGATGCATTATCCATGTCATATTTATGTTTTTTTGGCCAGGGTAATTTATGCTATATGGTACACAGTATTGTTTTATTTTTAATCACTATCTATGTTTATTCACACATCACATATGCACTATTATTCCCACTGTTAATATATGCGTCGTATTGTATTTATTTGTTGTATTCATGACATCTATTATATGCTGGTTCTTCCTGCCAGTGCGCATGCCCGGTGATACTCACCTTCGGATAGCTGGGTAAGCGGACATCTGAGGATCGAGGCGCAGGCGCCGTCTCCATGACGATGGCTGACGCTTCTGTCACACGTCCGCGAGCTCACTTCCTGTTCATGAGGGTGACGTCACCTGAGCATGCGCCGCTATGGAGCAGGATGTAGTTTATAGTTAACACCACACAGCTGTTTTTTAAGCCCATTTACTTATGTTAAACCTCAGACTTCGGTTTAAAAACGCAATCCCCTCTCCCCAAGGCACGCCTCCTGACGAAGAAGCGAAACGTGCGTTGGGGCGACGGGGTAGCAAGTGTACTACACATGTCATGTAAGTGTCCTGAGCAATGCGCTTTAGTTACCATGTACTAGCAATGTTTATTTACACCTCTGATTCCTGCATGGACGGACCATAATGTCAGTATGTTATATTGGTGTTGAATCTCATTGCTTTAAGGGAAGTCTCTTACTCCCATATGCAGTCAATGCCCTACGCTAACATAGATATTTAAAGGGACCACATGCCTTTTTCTTGCTCCCCGTTTTTGGATTTAGCAGATTCCCTATCATTGTCATTTATATTGTTTTATACATGTGTTTTTATGTCATTTGTAATAAAATTCTATTTCATCACTGAACACATGAAAAGTTTAGATTCAGCTCACGCTTATGATGATTCCCACAGTTCGTGAGATGGTCCGAGCACGGAACAGCGTCTCTACCTGACGTGGAACTCTTGCACAAGATATGGAAAACATCCAGCTCAGGACTAAAATCAAATATCTTTATTTGTATATCTTAAAATTAAAAAGCAAGGCTGTCGGACAATTATACCGGTGATACCGGAGGAAGACTGCCTAAGACAACTGGACACGTTTCGAAAACATGAAGTGTTCTTAGACTCAGTTTCATTGTGAACAGGTAAAGACTGGTTATAAAAACCACACAGATCAGGTGAAGCACATAACCTAATTATAAGAACCCATGTGTGAGCAGAAGCTGATTAAAACAAACAAGCAAAAGCTGTATATAGGACAAAGACATAATAGTATCAGAGACAATAATGATATAATGTATTATATTAATAATGCAACATCTTTTCTTTTTTTAAGATTTAATCCTAATGGCACTCGAGTGTTAATAAATACATTGCTCAAAAAAATAAGGGGAACACTAAAATCCCACATTCTAGGCATCACTAAATTAAATATTCCATTTGCAAATCTTTATTCATTACATAGTGGAATGCGGTGGGAACAATAAAACATAAAAATTATCAATGTAAATCATAATTAATATCCTATGGAGGTCTGGATTTGGAATGATACTCAAAATCAAAGTGGAAAATCAAATTACAGGCTGATCCAACTTCAGTGGAAATGCCTCAATACAAGGAAATGATGCTCAGCAGTGTGTGTGGCCTCCACGTGCCTGTATGACCTCACTACCACGCCTGGGAATGCTCCTGATGAGGCGGAGGATGGTCTTCTGAGGGATCTCTTCCCAGACCTGGATTAAAGCATCCGCCAACTCCTGGACAGTCTGTGGTGCAATTTTGCGTTGGTGGATGGAGCGACACATGATGTCCCAGATGTGCTCAATCAGACTCAGGTCTGGGGAACGGGCGGGCCAGTCCATAGCATCATTGCTTTCATCATGCAGGAACTGCTGACACACTCTAGCCACATGAGGTCTGGCATTGTCCTGCATTAGGAGGAACCCTGGGCCAACCGCACCAGCATATGGTCTCACAAGGGGTCTGAGGATCTCATCTCGGTACCTAATGGCAGTCAGGCTACCTCTGGCGAGCACATGGAGGGCTGTACGGCCTTCCAAAGAAATGCCACCCCTCACCATTACTGACCCACTGCCAAACCGGTCATGCTGAAGGATGTTGCAGGCAGCAGATCGCTCTCCACGGCGTCTCCAGACTCTGTCACGTCTGTCACGTGCTCAGTGTGAACCTGCTTTCATCTGTGAAGAGCACAGGGCGCCAATGTCAAATCTGGCAATCTTGGTGTTCTCTGACAAATGCCAATTTCCCTGCACGGTGTTGGGCTGTGAGCACAACCCCAATCTGTGGACGTCGGGCACTCAGACCATCCTCATGGAGTCGGTTTCTAACCGTTTGTGCAGACACATGCACATTTGTGGCCTGCTGGAGGTCATTTTGCAGAGCTCTGGCAGTGCTCCTCCTGTTCCTCCTTGCACAAAGGCGGAGGTAGCGGTCCTGCTGCTGGGTGTTGCCCTCCTACGGCCCCTCCACGTCTCCTGGTGTACTGGCCTGTCTCCTGGTAGCGCCTCCAGCCTCTGGACACTACGCTGACAGACACAGCAAACCTTCTTGCCACAGCTCGCATTGATGTGCCATCCTGGATGAGCTGCACTACCTGAGCCACTTGTGTGGGTTGTAGAGTCCGTCTCATGCTACCACGAGTGTGAAAGCACAACCAACATTCAAAAGTGACCAACACCTCAGCCAGAAAGCATTGGTACCGAGATGTGGTCTGTGGTCCCCACCTGCAGCACCACTCCTTTATTGTGTCTTGATAATAGCCAATAATTTCCATCTGTTGTCTATTCCATTTGCACAACAGCATGTGAAATGGATTGTCAATCAGTGTTGCTTCCTAAGTGGACAGCTTGATTTCACAGAAGTGTGATTGACTTGGAGTTAAGGGCCCGTCTCACATAGCGATATCGCTAGCGAGATCGGTGCTGAGTCACTAGTTTTGTGACGCAGCAGCGAGCTCACCAGCGATATCGCTGTGTGTGACATTCAGTGACGATCAGCCCCCCTGCCGGGTATCGCTGATCGTCGCTAAAATGTCAGGACATTTTTTTGATCGGTGGTCTCCCGCTGACAGGCACGCATCGCTGCGTGTGACAGGCGGCAGACCAGCGATCCGCTGGTAACCAAGGTACACAGCGGGTTTCCAGGCGCGGGGCTGTGCCTAGAAACCCGCTGTGTACATTGGATACCAGTGCCCTGATGCAGGGAGCTGGTAACCAAGGTACACTGCGGGTAACTAAGCGATGTTACCCGCAGTGTCGCTGTCCTGATCGCTGCCTGTTTGGCAGCTCAGCAGCGATCATGTAGCGACACACCAGCAATTCTGATCGTTGTCGGGATCGCTGGTGTATTGCTATGTGAGACCCAGCCTTTACATTGTGTTGTGTTAGTGTTCCCTTTATTTTTTGAGCAGTGTATATCCAATAGGCTTCCCGATCATGTAGTCTTTTTTTCTCTATCTCCACCGCGCAAATTCTTATATATTTGCTCTATCGCAAAAACATAAATGTGGCCTCGGGTTTCTCGGTTTTCCTTAGTCATCCTCGGTGAGGAGCTGGCTGGAGCCAGTTCTCTGTGAATTTACAGGATGACTTTGGAGAAAACAAATAAGACTTTTATTGTCCTTTCCTCCCAGCAAATATAATATGAAAAACATGGGCCGGGGCATCTGGATACAATCGACTAGCAGATTCCCCTCCACACGTGGGCTGAATGAAACCCACCCGTAGCCCTCCACCAATCAGAAGCCCCACTCAAGGACACCCCCTGTCCTATCAATGGGAACACAAGAATCTGGAGTCACCAATGTAACCAGGATCATTAACCATACTGTAGCAGACTAAACATGGCCGCTGTGTGCTGAGCTCAGAGCAGATTCCTCCATCGGGCCGTCATTGTGCCCCATGCAAATGTCACCTGTCACATCTGATCCGTGGATAATCGTCAGGTCCATCAATGGGAGCTCAGCCATATAAAGAAAGCTTAAAGGGGTGGTCTTGTCTGAGAAACCAATACCAAGCACCCTATATAGGGACTATCAGGTAATAGCGGAAGTCTCTCCCTTGGAGGAATCAGAATGTACTTGTGCTTCGGTCAATGAAGACTAACCGATAATCGGCAAAATCACGTGTGTCAGAACGCTCGTCACGACTATCGGCCCGTGTAATCAGTCACCGAGGTGTAATCATGGCTCATAAACTGCACCACTGCAAAGACATCGGCTCTGGAGGTTTGTACGTCACTTTTATGGTGCAAATTCTGATAAATTTTGCCCTCACTTGACTTTTTTAAAAAAGTTGTCGAAGCCGGCCAAGATTGGCATAAAGACTTAAAAAGGTACAAAACTTCTGCTCAAAAAGTGCACAAAAACGCTGCAAAATTTCAAGCAGATTTTATCCCAGAATTTTCCCCATAGTCTAGACTCTCCGGGAGACGTGTAGTGCTCCTGCAGAAGAAGAGTCGCTGCCTGGTTCTGCACAGATCACATCTGATTGCTGGAGGTTTTTGCAAAAGTTTTGCAACTTTCTAACACAAAAATTAATTAAGTTTGGAAAATGATTGCTCTTATTCAGAGGCCGAATACCCCACTAATCCTTCTGTGCCTCATACTTCAGGGTTTGTTACAATGTATCCAGTCCAGACTGTGGACCCAGATTGATGCATTTTACTGATACAATGTAGCAAAGTGTGCACTTCTGCAGTGTTTAGTGTCTTGACAATCTAATGGCAGCCATAATGATTGTCAGCAGCGAGATATGTAACTGAGCAGGGCAGGAACAGAGGGTTTAGGCGCTGGATGACTCCGGGATGTTTGCTCAGAAAAGGCATTTAGGTTTTGCAGAAATCCCAGCAGATGTAGAGGAGGCAGAGACAGAAGTCACAGCGGGGCCCCTGGTAGATATAGGGGCCCGGGAGCACAAGCCTGACAGCGATGTTACACAACAGCCGTCTGGATTGTATCACATCTCATCATCGTCCCGGGAACATTCGTTCTTTTCATGGCTGTTGCGCATTTCCTCGTAACCACAAATATCGGCGGACATTTCTGCCAATTCTGTAACAGCTGAAAATGAATAATATATATAGAAAAAAAGAAAAAACACAGGAAAAGAGCAGAAACTTTCATCATGAAATTACAGGAAACCAAATGATTCCGGAAAGATGAAAACGTTGATTCTTTATGACCTCTGCGAGGCTTTCATGTGCGGGAGGTTTTCCTCGAATGCAGGGAATCCGTCCGCGCTGACTGCCGGATTGTGGGACTGCTGTTTCCCCAGAGCTGGATCCGATCTCAGGCATAACGAGATGCCTCCTTATTACATGTCTACGCTCCTCAACGGAAAAGTCGTGCAATGCTGGAGACGACCGGATGGAGACAGGTGACTGATCTGCAAATGGGGAAAAATGGACACAAGATTTTCAAGAAATTATTCAGTATGGAGTAGGAGTGCAATCAGCGGCAGAACCGTCCTCGACGACCTCATTGATAAGAGCGGGGATTTCTGCACGTGGCTCAGATTCAGTAGGATTGAATGGCTTTCTTTCCTCCTTCTTCACCGTCTGCAGATCAGTGTCGTCTCTGCTGCAGGTAGCTGACATGCCCGCACAGTGGGGGAGTTTACACAGCGGTAAATAGAAGCACAGTGTGCACAGGATCTCTACAAATCCATCCACTGTGCTTCTAATGTATAATGCAGAGCGCAGGTGAGCTACTCTTCCTAACCGAGGGAACATACCCTTACAGGATTTCCTCCAGGATTGCCCTGCATTTAGGTCCATCCATCTTCCCATCAGCTCTGACCAGCTTCCCTGCCCCTGCTGAAGATAAGCCTCCCACAGCATGATGCTGCCACCACCATGTGTGACGGTGGGGATGGTGTTTTCAGTGTGATGAGCAGTGTGAGGGTGATTTAACATTGCGTTATGTCCCCGTCGAGTATACATCTGAAATCCCAGGCAAAACGGGGTCCGAGCGCATGCGCTGATGGGCCACAGACTGTAATGGCGACTGTGTATTTCTGCTGTATATCTAGTCTATAACGTATGTAGAGACTGACATAGCCGGAGTTCTGGCATAATCCCGCACATCACACAGCCCCTGACGCTTTCCCCCATGTCTCCGGCGGTTGTCACCAGTGTGATTAGCGCTCATTAATGACAGGAATGTGACTGGAGCCGCAGACAGAACGAGCCTTGTAGCTGCAGCATCTTTATGCCCTGTGGTTACAGTTTATGGTCTTTTAATCCGTACATTAAAAAGTTCCCATCTTTTAAACCCTTGAATTCAGTAACAGGAGCGATTAGTGTCCGGGCTGAGACTTGAAGATGGGGTGTGGTGATGGAAAATTAGCGAGACAGCCTGAGGTCACAAGTAACCACCAAGGGACACAGCGGTGTCAGGGACATGGATATATATATATACTCATCACTGGCCACTGGTCAGGTGGAGATGGTCACATAGAAGGGCCCCTGTGCAAGAGCAGTATATGGGCCCTTTGGCTATGACAGAAGCTCCTTGCTGCTTTGCAGATGGAAAAGGGCCCCCTTACCTTCTGGGCCCCTGTGCGGCTGCACCAATCATATGTCCGCCCCGGCACAGTAGTGTATAAGGCAGTAAGTGATGTTCTGCACACGGGGCACAACATCTAAGGCTATGTTCACACGCTGAGGTTTTTTCTCAGCTGCGTTTCACAGCACCAGCAACGTCAGTGAGATTTCAGAAATCTCATTCACACAGCTTCTTTTTCCCCTGTTTTGTCATAAGTGCTTGAGTTTTGCAAAATGCAGCATGTCGCTTCTTTCAGCATTTTTTTCAGCATTTTCCACCCCTTGAAAGCAATGTGTAAGTGCAAAAACGCTGCAAAAACTAAGCAAAAAACCCAGGTATCAGGTTCTGCTGCGCTTTTGGTGCCAAAATCTGATGAAGTTGAATCAGATTTGTTTTTTATGCACTAAACTTTATCTGCATGAACGAGAGACTAATCTACCCCGACAAAAACGCAGCATTAAAAACGCACCAAAAACTAATAAAAACAGCAAAAAATTAGCAAAACCTGCTTTCTGTAAGCAGCTTAAACTTCGCATAAAAAAAACCGCAGCAAAAATGCAACGTGTGAACACAGCCTTACTGTCCCGAATAATTTGTTGCAAGGTGTGAGATTCCTGGGATACAATGTTACAACCTGAATGCTGCCGGATGATGGGGAAAGTAGTGTGGATATGCTGGGTTTGATACCTGTGCGGGATACTCAGTGCTGGGAGACTGTATCCTGACATGGTGCAGTCTCTGCCATCATCAGCTCACAAAGAATCCAGAGATCTCCTGCCAGAGGAGGGGAGCCGGGGGTCTTCCAGTGCCCACATCTAATCTCTTGTAGGACATATTATTTGCCAATGTTACTGCAGTATTATAGCAGAAGCCTGATACCGCCACACCAGCCGTGTACGAGCAGCGCCTCCATGACCTACCTGTACAGGTGTCAGCACCATGAGTCACATATGTGTCACTGGCCGGGGGCAGCGCCATCCGCACACAGGGATATAATCATCCTTATTTATATGGCGCCAACTTATCCTATATAGAAACAGATATTGCACCTTCATCATTGCAGAGCAGTCTGTACGGCACAGCAGTCTGTACGGCACAGCAGTCTGTACGGCACAGCAGTCTGTACGGCACAGCACACACTCGCAGCACTGGTCTCTGCAGCTCTGTGCGCTCTGCCCCTTCCCACTCTCGCAGTCTTCTCACCCTCTCATCCTCTGGTTCTCCCTTCTCTTATACATTTCTCACTAATGAAATTGCAACAACAAAAAGGAAAAGTCGTGGAATTCTGTAAATCACCAGATGGAGACATCCCGGCATCTCCGGCCTCGGCTGTAGTCAGTGCAGTTATTAATGGTCGTCTGCTGCTGAATGCACTTGGGCAAATCATCTAAATCCAATGCCGGCAGCTCCTGTGTAGTCACCAACCAATGACGTCACCAATGGAGACAAGTCAGGAGAGGCTGCCGCAGCTCCTGTGTAATCACCGACCAATGACGTCACCAATGGAGACAAGTCCGGAGACACTGCTGCAGCTTCTGTGTAGTCACCAACCAATGACGTCTCAATGGAGACAAGTCCAGAGACACTGCCACAGCTCGTGTGTAATCACCGACCAATGACGTCACCAATAGAGACAAGTCAGGAGAGGCTGCTGCAGCTCCTGTGTAGTCACCAACCAATGACGTCACCAATGGAGACAAGTCAGGAGAGGCTGCCGCAGCTCCTGTGTAATCACCGACCAATGACGTCACCAATGGAGACAAGTCCGGAGACACTGCCGCAGCTCCTGTGTAATCACCGACCAATGACGTCACCAATGGAGACAAGTCCGGAGACACTGCCGCAGCTCCTGTGTAATCACCGACCAATGACGTCACCAATGGAGACAAGTCCGGAGACACTGCCACAGCTCCTGTGTAATCACCGACCAATGACGTCTTCAATGAGACAAGTCCAGAGACACTGCCGCAGCTCGTGTGTAATCACCGACAATGACGTCTCCAATAGAGACAAGTCAGGAGAGGCTGCCGCACCTCCTGTGTAATCACCGACCAATGATGTCTCCAATGGAGACAAGTCCGGAGACACTGCCACAGTTCCTGTGTAATCACCGACAAATGACGTCTCCAATAGAGACAAGTCCGGAGACACTGCCGCAGCTCCTGTGTAATCACCGACCAATGACGTTCCCAATAGAGACAAGTCAGGAGAGGCTGCCGCAGCTCCTGTGTAATCACCGACCAATGACGTCTCCAATAGGGACAAGTCCGGAGACACTGCCGCAGCTCCTGTGCTATCACTGACCAATGACGTCTCCAATGTGCTCAATGGAGACAAATCTGGAGACGCTGCAGCCACGGGAACAGGTTTAGCCCATGCAGGTTGCTCATTGTGGCCCCAGCAACATCAGTAGTCAGTGGCTGCCATATCACAGGACTGTAAACTTCCTAACACCTGTGGCTGCCCCAGCGCCCTTCCTGACACATGTAAGGCATCACTGCGTCGATAGTTTGTAGCCGCTGGACTCAGATCCTTCAAATCTTTTTGTTCAACTTTAGCAGTAAGGGCTGTATGGACCAAGACCCTGCACCTCTGCACACCAGAACCTCTGCACACCAGAACCTCTGCACCCCTACACCTCTGCACACCAGAACCTCTGCACCTCTGCACACCAGAACCTCTGAACCCCTGCATCTCTGCACCTCTGCACACCAGAACCTCTGAACCCCTGCATCTCTGCACCTCTGCACACCAGAACCTCTGCACACCAGAACCTCTGCACCCCTACACCTCTGCACACCAGAACCTCTGAACCCCTGCATCTCTGCACCTCTGCACCCTACACCTCTGCACACCAGAACCTCTGCACCTCTGCACACCAGAACCTCTGCACCCTAACATCAGAACCTCTGCACCTCTGCACACCAGAACCTCTGCACCCTACACCTCTGCACACCAGAACCTCTGCATCCCTGCACCTCTGCACACCAGAACCTCTGCACACCAGAACCTCTGCACACCAGAACCTCTGCACCCCTGCACACCTGAACCTGTGCACCCCAGCATCTCTGCACACCAGAACCTCTGCACCCCTGCACACCAGAACCTCTGCACCCCTGCACACCAGAACCTCTGCACCCCTGCACACCAGAACCTCTGACCCCTGCACACCTGAACCTGTGCACCCCAGAACCTCTGCACCCTGCACACCAGAACCTCTGCACCCCTGAACCTGTGCACCCCAGCACCTCTGCACACCAGAACCCTGCACACCAGAACCTCTGCACACCAGAACCTGTGCACCCCTGCACACCTGAACCTGTGCACCCCAGCACCTCTGCACACCAGAACCTCTGCACACCAGAACCTCTGCACCCTGCCACACCAGAACCTCTGCACCCCTGAACCTGTGCACCCCAGCACCTCTGCCACACCAGAACCCCTGCACACCAGAACCTCTGCACACCAGAACCTGTGCACCCAGCACCCCAGCACCAGAACCCTCTGCACACCAGACCTCTGCACACCAGAACCTGTGCACCCCTGCACACCAGAACCTCTGCACCCTGCACACCTGAACCTGTGCCCCCAGCACCTCTGCACACCAGAACCTCTGCACCCTGCACACCAGAACCGCTGCACCCTGCACCTCTGCAACAACCTCTGCCCCTGCACACCAGAACCTGTGCACCCCTGCACCTCAGAACCTCTGCACCCCTGCACACCAGAACCTCTGCACACCTGAACCTGTGCACCCCAGCACCTCTGCATCCCTGCACACCAGAACCTCTGCACCCTGCACCTCAGAACCTCTGCACCCCTGCACACCAGAACCTCTGCACCCTGCACCTCAGAACCTCTGCACCCCTGCACACCAGAACCTCTGCACACCAGAACCTCTGCACCCCTGCACACCTGAACCTGTGCACCCCAGCCCCTCTGCATCCCTGCACACCAGAACCTCTGCACCCTGCACCTCAGAACCTCTGCACCCCTGCACACCAGAACCTCTGCACCTCTGCACACCAGAACCTGTGCACCCCAGCACCTCTGATCACCCGCTGCTTCCAACATGGCTTCTCTCATGGCTGCACACAGGAGATTTTGCTCACTGTTTACACTTGTGGAAAGTGCTGATGGTTTCCAGAGCTGATGTTAATAATTCTGGGTCATATTCCTGCGCATTTCTGACAGATAAGCGTCACATTCCACCTGGAGGCGCTAATGAGATGACTGTATAATAAATGAACGCCATGAGCAGAAGATCTGCTTTTACCTAGTGACCCTTGAAGTGCATTTACAGCGTCCAGCTTTGTTCAATGGCCTGACTACACAGGACGCCCCGGCTTCAGATCGATGGTTTAGTATGAATAGGCTACCATAGTTCTCTTGCAGCATGTGTACATAGGATGAGGCACTGCAGATCTGCAATCGATGGTTCAGTGAGTATAGGTAACAGGTTACCACAGTTCTCAGCAGCACATTTACATAGGAGGACCCAGCTTCAGATCTGTAATCGTTGGTTCAGTGAGTATAGGTCACAGGGCCGGTTACAGGTTTTCGTGGGTCCCGAGCGAAAGAGTCTCAGTGGGCCCCTTCAACACATACCATGATTCCTGATGCACAGATACAGCAGAGAAATATAGGTACAGTACAATGCAAAGATTTCACTTATTTCTTACATTACATGAGTGATATCTATTGTAAATTCTACAATAGGTCAGAAACCGGACAGTACAGTCCTCCATACAGTATTATGGGCACCACATAGTCCTCCATACAGAATAATGAGCCCCATATATTGCTCCATACAGTATTATGGGCACCACATAGTGCCCCATACAGAATAATGAGCCCCATATATTGCTCTATACAGAATAATGTGCCCCATATATGATGCTCCATACAGAATAATGGGCACAATATAATGCTCCATACAGAATAATGGGCCCAATATAATGCTCCTACAGAATAATGGGCCCAATATAATGCTTCATACAGAATAATGAGCTCCATATATTGCTCCATACAGTATTATGGGCACCACATAGTGCTCCATACAGAATAATAAGCCCCATATATTGCTCCATACAGTATTATGGCCACCACATAGTGCTCCATACAGAATAATGAGCCCCATATATTGCTTCATACAGAATAATGAGCCCCATATATTGCTTCATACAGAATAATGAGCCCATATATTGCTCCATACAGTATTATGGGCACCACATAGTGCTCCATACAGAATAATGAGCCCCATATATTGCTCTACACAGTATTATGGGCACCACATAGTGCGCCATAACAGTATAATTAGCCCCATATAAAACTCCATACAGTATTATGGGCACCACATTGTGCTCCATACAGAATAATGAGCCCCATATATTGCTTCATACAAAATAATGGACCCCATATAATGCTCCATACAGAATTATGAGACTCATATAATGCTCCATACAGTATTATGGGCACCACATAGTCCTCCATACAGTATAACAAGCCCCATATATTGCTCCATACAGAATAACGGACCCCATATAATGCTCCATACAGTATAATGAGCCCCATATAATGCTCCATACAGCATAATGAGCCACATATATTGCTCCATACAGAATAATGGACCCCATATAATGCTCCATACAGTATATGATGGGCCCCATATATTGCTTCATACAGAATACTGAGCCCCATATAATGCTCCATACAGCATAATGAGCCACATATATTGCTCCATACAGAATAATGGACCCCATATAATGCTCCATACAGAATTATGAGACTCATATAATGCTCCATACAGTATTATGGCCACCACATAGTGCCCCATACAGAATAATGACCCCATATATTGCTCCATACAGAATAACGGACCCCATATAATGCTCCATACAGTATAATGAGCCCCATATAATGCTCCATACAGCATAATGAGCCACATATATTGCTCCATACAGAATAATGGACCCCATATAATGCTCCATACAGTATATGATGGGCCCCATATATTGCTTCATACAGAATACTGAGCCCCATATAATGCTCCATACAGCATAATGAGCCACATATATTGCTCCATACAGTATAATGGACCCCATATAATGCTCCATACAGTATATGATGGGCCCCATATATTGCTTCATACAGAATACTGAGCCCCATATAATGCTCCATACGGTATTATGGGCACCACATAGTGCTCCATGCAGAATAATAAGCCACATATAATGCTCCATATAGTATAATGAGCCCCATATATTGCTCCATACAGTATAATGAGCCCCATACAGTATATGATGGGCCCCATATACTGCTTCATGCAGAATAATGAGCCCCATATATTGCTTCATACAGTATAATAAGCCACATATAATGTCCATACATTATTATTGGCACCACATAGTGCTCCATACAGAATAAGCCTCATATATTGCTCCATACAGAATAATGAGCCCCATATATTGCACCATACAGTATAATGAGCCCCATATAATGCTCCATACAAAATAATTGACCACATATATTGCTCCATACAGAATTATGAGTCTCATATATTGCTCTATGCAGTATAATGAGCCCTATATATTGCTCCACACAGAATAATGGACCCCATATAATGCTCCAGACAGAATAATGAGACCCAAATATTTCTCCAAACAGAATGGGCCCCATATAATGGTCCATATATAATGGGCTCCATATATAATGGGCCCCATATATGATGCTTAAGTGTATAATGGGCCCATATGATGCTCCAAACATGAAAAAAAATTAAATACTCACCTATCCTCGCGGCCGCTGCTCTGCTCCGGACTCCTCAGTGTCACTGTCTTCAGGCTGTCTGCACTGTGATCGCTCAGGCAGAGGGCGCACACTGGTGATGTCATCTCGTCCTCTGACCTGAAACGTCACTGACAGAAGACGCAGCAGTGGAGGAACGGAGACAGGTATTGCAAGTACCGGAGTCCTGAGTAAGCGTGGGGGTTCTGGGCCCCCACAGTGCGCCGGTGTCCCCGACAACGAGTGGGCCCCCTTGCCTGCTCAGGGCCCCGGCACTTGCCCGGGTGCTGACGCCGGCCCTGATTGGTCACCACACTTCTCGGCAGCACGTTTACATAGGATGAGGCGCTGCAGACAACAATGATCTTATGGGCAAACCAAAAAGATCCTCTCAGCTGATGACCGAGCGTTTTGCTTGTTGGTCTGGTGATCAGCAGCCTGATTAGATGGCAAGATAATGGTGAAACGAGCGATTCTAGGTATAAACCTGATAACTGTGCAGTATATATATATATATATATATATATATACACATATACAGGGTATCTTCATGTGTTGTGTTTTTGCAGCAGATTGTGCAGACAGGAGTTCATCCTGAAAGAACACAATGAAATGTCACGGATGAGGGTGCATGGATTTTCTCCATGACATGTCACAATCTCTTCAGAAGCCCCTGGGAAAACATATTAAAAGATCGCTTCTCCAGATTCACACCAATTTTGACAATTGAATAGATTTACACAATTTTGTGCCTCTTTCTACAACCCTTCCCTTTGTGCGCTGATTTGTTTTACACCAGAAGCGTCAGTAGGATGATTCCTCGTGTCAGTTTAGGACTGTGATACGTGGTGGCGGTGAAGGGGCACACACCCTCCTCCTAGAGGCAGTCAAGGGGCGCTCACACTGAGCCCGGCGGTGGTGAAGTGGCGCTCACCCTGCTCCCGGAGAACGTGAAGGGGCGCTCACCCTGCTCCCGATGGTGGTGAAGTGGCACAACCCTCCTCCTGATGGTGGTGCAGTGGCGCTCACCCTCCTCCCAGCGCCGGTGAAGGTGCACACACTCTCCTCCCGGCGGTAAAGGCACGTATACTCTCCTTTCGGCGGCGGTGAAGGGGCGCTTACCCTTCTCTCGGCGGTGGTAAAGTGGAGCTAGCCTCCTCTCGGTGGCAGTGAAGGGGCCCTCACACTCCTACCAGCCGCGATGAAGGGGAGCATACCCTCCACCCGGGTAACGTGAAGGGCGCTCACCCTCCTCCCGGCGGCAGTGAAGGGGAACTCATTCTACTCCACTCACCCTCCTCCCAGCAGCGGTGAAGGGGGCTCACCCTCCTCCCAGCAGCAGTGAAGGGGCGCTCACCCTCCTCCCAGCAGCGGTGAAGGGGCACTTACCCTCCTACCGGGGAACGTGAAGGGGCGCTCACCCTCCTCCCAGCAGCGGTGAAGGGGCGCTCACCCTCCTCCCAGCAGCGGTGAAGGGGCGCTCACCCCTCCTCCTCCAGCAGCAGTGAAGGGGCACTCACCCTCCTCCCGGCGGCAGTGAAGGGGCACTTACCCTCCTCCCGGGGAATGTGAAGGGGCGCTCACCCTCCTCCCAGCAGCGGTGAAGGGCCGCTCACCCTCCTCCCAGCAACGGTGAAGGGGCGCTCACCCTCCTCCCAGCAGCGGAGAATGGCGCTTACCCTCCTACGCGGCGGCGAAGGGGCGCTCACCCTCCTCCCAGCAGCGGTGAATGAGCGCTCACACTCCTCCCGGCGGCAGTAAAGTGGCACTCACCCTCCTCCCAGCAGCGGTGAAGGGGTGCTTACCCTCCTACCGGCGGCGGTGAAGGGGCGCTTACCCTCCTACAGGCAGCGGTGAAGGGGCGCTTACCCTCCTACGGGCGGCAGTGAAGGGGCGCTTACCCTCCTACAGGCGGCGGTGAAGGGGCGCTTACCCTCCTACCGGCGGCAGTGAAGGGGCGCTTACCCTCCTACAGGCGGCGGTGAAGGGGTGCTCACCCTCCTCCTGGCAGCGGTGAAGGGGCGCTCACCCTCCTCCCGGCAGTGGTGAAAGGGCGCTTACCCTCCTACCGGCGGCAGTGAAGGGTTGCTTACCCTCCTACGGCGGCAGTGAAGGGGCGCTTACCCTCCTACCGCGGCGGTGAAGGGGCGCTACCCTCCTCCCGGCATGTGAAAGGGGCTTACCTCCCTACCGCGCGGTGAAGGGGCACCCTCCACAGGCGCGGTGAAGGGGCACTCACCCTCCTCACGAGCGGCGATGAAGGGGCGCTACCCTCCTCCAGCGGCGGTGAAGGGGCGCTCACCCTCCTCCCGCGGCGGTGAAGGGGCGCTCACCCTCCTCCAGCGGCGGTGAAGGGGCGCTCACCCTCCTCCTGGCAGCGGTGAAGGGGCGCTCACCCTCCTCCCCGGCGGTGAAAGGGCGCTCACCCTCCTACCGGGGGCGTGAAGGGTTGCTTACACTCTCTACAGCAGGCGTGAAGGGGCGCTTCACCCTCCACCGCGGGTGAAGGGGCGCTTACCCTCCTCCCGCCGGCGGTGAAGGGGCGCTCACACTCCTCCCAGCAGCGGTGAAGGGCGCTCACCCTAACCCAGCGGCGTGAAGGGGCGCTCACACTCCTCCCAGCGCGTGAAGGGGCGCTCACCCTCCTCCCAGCAGCGTGAATGGGCGCTCACCCTCCTCCCAGCGGCGGTGAAGGGGCGCTCACCTCCTCCCAGCAGCGGTGAAGGGGCGCTCACACTCCTCCCAGCGGCGGTGAAGGGGCGCTCACCCTCCTCCCAGCGGCAGTGAAGGGGCGCTCACCCTCCTCCCAGCGAGCAGTGAAGGGGCGCTCACCCTCCTCCCAGCAGCGTGAAGGGGCGCTCACCACTCCTCCAGCAGCGTGAAGGGGCGCTCACCCTCCTCCCAGCGCGGTGAAGGGGCGCTCACACTCCTCCCAGCGCGGTGAAGGGGGCCCTCACACCCCCTCCCCAGCAGCAGTGAAGGGGCGCTCACCTCCTCCCAGCGCAGTAAGGGGCGCTCACCCTCCTCCCAGCAGCGGTGAAGGGGCGCTCACCCTCCTCCCAGCGCAGTGAAGGGGCGCTCACCCTCCTCCCAGCGGCGGTGAAGGGGCGCTCACCCTCCTCCCAGCGGCGGTGAAGGGGCGCTCACCTCCTCCCAGCGCGTGAAGGGGCGCTCACCCTCCTCCCAGCAGCGTGAAGGGGCGCTCACCCTCCTCCAGCAGCGTGAAGGGGCGCTCACCCTCCTCCCAGCAGCGTGAAGGGGCGCTCACCCTCCTCCCAGCAGCAGTGAAGGGGCGCTCACCCTCCTCCCAGCAGCAGTGAAGGGGCGCTCACCCTCCTCCCAGCAGCAGTGAAGGGGCGCTCACCCTCCTCCCAGCGCGGTGAAGGGGCGCTCACCCTCCTCCCAGCAGCAGTGAAGGGGCGCTCACCCTCCTCCCAGCAGCAGTGAAGGGGCGCTCACCCTCCTCCCAGCGAGCAGTGAAGGGGCGCTCACCCTCCTCCCAGCGGCGGTGAAGGGGCGCTCACACTCCTCCCAGCGCGGTGAAGGGGCGCTCACACTCCTCCCAGCAGCGGTGAAGGGGCGCTCACCCTCCTCCCAGCAGCAGTGAAGGGGCGCTCACCCTCCTCCCAGCAGCAGTGAAGGGGCGCTCACCCTCCTCCCAGCAGCAGTGAAGGGGCGCTCACCCTCCTCCCAGCAGCAGTGAAGGGGCGCTCACCCTCCTCCCAGCAGCAGTGAAGGGGCGCTCACCCTCCTCCCAGCAGCAGTGAAGGGGCGCTCACCCTCCTCCCAGCAGCAGTGAAGGGGCGCTCACCCTCCTCCCAGCAGCAGTGAAGGGGCGCTCACCCTCCTCTCCATCTATCATCGAGCACGTTACATCCTCAGCCACTACATTCCTGGCTCGGCAGGATCTGCTCATGGCCCATTCATGGGAAGGTCCTTCCAGCTCATTGCACAGAGCGCCGGTGATATTACCCTGTGCCTGAGCTGTCGTGGAGGCCGCGGACCCCACATACCGCCATTACACTACATACATTGCCTTATTCTATGTCTTGTGCGGGAATTTCAGCACATTTTGGACACATTGTAGCACTGGATGTATATTCTAGGGGGGACCTGAAACTCCCCCGTACTGTGCAGGTGGAAGGACAGTCTTCCTCTTACATAAGCCGCAGTCTGGGGGATGGGATCACATATCCAGGTGTTATGGATCATTGGATCACGTGTCAGCGACAACGTCAGTGCTCTGCAAACAACAGGAGGGATACAAGTCTATGTATGATTCAATCTATAGGACGTAAATACTGGGGGGCTGCTATGTGGCCCCTGATAACATGGGGCCGACACAAGTTAGCCGCAGCACAAGAAAGATTATGTCTTAGCTTTGTCTGTAGGTAGAGCTTCCCAATGCACTTTATGTTCTAGGATCTCAGCTTGCTGGGAGGGAATGTAAACATGCTACAGCGTGCGATACATTGTATCAATGTGAGAGACACAAGCGTGAGCGAGTCCCACCATCACTGCTATATAGTGTCCCACCATCACTGCTAACAGTGTCCCACCATCACTGCTGTACAGTGTCCCACCATCACTGCTGTACAGTGTCCCACCATCACTGCTGTACAGTATCCCACCATCACTGCTGTACAGTGTCCCACCATCACTGCTGTACAGTGTCCCACCATCACTGCTGTACAGTGTCCCACCATCACTGCTGTACAGTTCCCACCATCACTGCTGTACAGTTCCCACCATCACTGCTGTACAGTATCCCACCATCACTGCTGTACAGTGTCCCACCATCACTGCTGTACAGTATCGCACCATCACTGCTGTACAGTGTCCCACCATCACTGCTGTACAGTATCCCACCATCACTGCTGTACAGGGTCCCACCATCACTGCTGTACAGTAATCCCACCATCACAGCTGTACAGGGTCCCACCATCACTGCTGTACAGTGTCCCACCATCACTGCTGTACAGTACCCACCATCACTGCTGTACAGGGTCCCACCATCACTGCTGTACAATCTTACTGATACACAGGAACAACGTCATCAGCTGCGAACAAAGTGGATGGATACAAGGACAATGGTTTCATTCACTTACAGAAAACGGTCATCTGTGAGATCAAGGGAAATAAAAAGTCCCGTTAGAAAGTTGTAGTACTCTTATTGGACCATGATTAAAGTTGTGAAAAGTGATCACATATCCACAGAGGTGGACGGCTTTCAGGATCCACTAGTATTTCCTATGTCCCCTATGTTATACATGTACTGTTACGATTTACTGCAGGGTATGTAAAGATGGAAGAAGACGGTTGTTTCCATGTATCTTATGTGTGACATGTTCAGTAATGTGTCATTAGTGATAGACTGTATCTGCCCAGCAGTAGGGAGCTATTAGGGGCATTAAGGGCTCGTTAAACACTTGCAATGAAATCGGAAGAATTCAATCTGATAAAAAAATCGGACCAATGTCATTCAATGATTATCTGCTCATCAGCTCAGATTGGACTGAAAAAAATCAAGTTGATGCGAATTTCAGATCACAATCGTCAATGCAGGTATATGGGGTGAAAGAAAAAAAAAATTGTACTGCATGCGATTTCTCACGTCCTAGCGATGAGGTCGGTGAGGTGAACAGGGTTCATCAGCTAAGAACTCCGCTCACTTTATTCACGTCACGAGACACTGGTGCTGCGCTTTTTTACGCGCAGCTCAGTGTCCCAGCTGGCTGTCAGGCTGAAGGCCCGCATCGTGTCAACATTCAGCATGGCAGCTAGATGTAGCAGAGCTAGACTCGTCAAGGACAAATGGAATTATCTTCTCCTTGGAGAGGTGAGGAATACGGTTGTTTATTTTATTTTCTCTTACAGGGGACACAGGCATCGAAGGATTATCTTCACGTTGGGGACAGGTAGGGATATGGTTGTTTATTTTTTTTCTTATTTACAGGGGACATGGGCAATGGAGGATTATCTCACGTTGGGGACAGGTGAGGGATGGTTATTTTTCTTTAAGAATGGGAATGAAGGTTATTTCACGCTGGGGCGGAGAAGTTGTTTATTTTTTTCTTTTACAGGGACATGGGCAATCGAAGGATTATCTCACATTGGGAACAGGTGAGGGATATGGTTGTTTATTTTTTCTTTTACAGGGGACATAGGCAATGGAGGATTATCTTCACGTTGGGGACAGGTGAGGGATATGGTTGTTTATTATTTTTTTCTTTTTTACGGGGAACAATGGGCTTCAGTGGATTAGGCAAAGGGTGAGTAGTACATCTTTGCTTTTTTATTTTTAGTTTAAGTAAAGATGTCAGTGTCTATATTTCAATTATAAACTTTTATTCTGGGTGCTTTTTTATTTACAATATGACTATGGGGTAGTAATTGGGGCATCTTATAGGCGCCTTATCAACCCCAATGCTATCACTCACTTGCCACCACACCAGGGCAAGAGGGAAGAGTGAGAATAAGCGCCAGAATTACAGCATCTTATGGATGCGCCATTTCTGGGGCGACTGAGAGCTGATAATTTTAGTCTGTTAGGGGGCCAATATCAAAGGCCCATTCTTAGCCTATTAATCTCTACCTGCAGCTGTGTGCGTAGCCTTTGCTGGTTATTAATTATAGGGGGACCCTACGACATTTTTGAGGGGGATCACCACATTTTAAGAACCAGTAAAGGCTAAGTATGCAGCTGTGAGCTGATATTAATAGCCTGGGATGCTTCATGTTTATTACCCCCTTCCCAGGCTATAAACATCTGCCCCAGCTGTCCACTTTCCATCAGCTGGTTATTAAAACTTTGGTGATCTCACATCATTTATTCTGTAATTTATTAAATAATTCCATAAATACATGTACAGTAAGCTACACAAGCACTGTAACTAATTAGATATGTCACTCACATATTTGTAGATATCTATCTATTGAAGAATATATACTTAGAAAACTATCTTTAAATGACGTAGAGAATTCCTCTATGTAAAATCTAATGTTAAAATTGCATTGCATACGGATGTCATATGGATGTTATGAGAGAAATATCGCATTCTAATAGCATGAAAGTCGTCCTACTTTTCTGAATTTTTAAATGCTAGTGTGACTCCAGTTTTAGAGTTAATAGTTGGGACTAGCCCAGAATGGGAGAGGCAAAAGAAAAGAGACAGTCTCCTGTAAAGTAGGCAGATAGGGCCCAGCATGCAATAGACGCAGACCTATGGTCTGACCAGCGAGCAGAGTAGCATGAAGTGGGTGTCCCTGAAGGGAGAGGAGACTGAGGCAATGGATGGCGTGATCCAGTGTAGAGATGAGAAAAAGTGATAGAACGAGTAAACGATCCTTTGGAGACGAGATCTGGGGAAGAAGGACTAGTGGGACGGTCCAGAATTTGCAAGTCAAAGAGGTAATGTGAAGAAAACGTGACACGACGAAAGCGCCCTGGGTGGTAGTGGAAGGAAGGTAGAAAGGAAGGTTGGTTTGCTCCTGCTATCCAGAGTACATTCCCCTCCCCAGGCTGGACGTGAGTCCCCACGTTATGGTTCAGTAAATTTTGATGCGGTGGTCTTCCTCACTGAACTCTATAACATCCGATCCTCGTCAGCCGAAATCACCGGCACCATGCGGTTTGCAAGCGGCCCAATAGTTAAAGTCCACACCCCAGCCAGGACCTCCACTTTCGCCCATGGCGGCCGCCCGCTCCATGTTACAGGTGTTGGCTCATTTTGCCGTTATCTTAGGTTATGGCTCAGTCCTGGGTACACGGCAGAACAGACCTCCCTCCAAACATGAATCCTGCGCAGGAAATGTTGGGACGCTGCGTTTTCAGGGACAGGTAATTAAAGCGTTATAATTACAGTGGAGACGCTAATGGCTTCCAGGACCCCTCCGACCGCTAACCAGAAGGACTGCTCTGTTTATTGAAATGTGATAGAACATGGAAGGAGCTGTGGAGGGTTAATCATCTGCTGTGCGTCACCCCATTATAGGATTGGACACGCCTGAGATTTTATACGTCTACTCTTTTCTCTTTCAGGATTGCAGAATAACGACTCAGAAAAGACGATGATGCAACAACAGCGCGGAGATTACACCAGACAGAACCTGAGCACCGCTCCAGGGGCTAGCAGGAAGGAGCTGGAATGGCCTGGAATCTGCTGCCCCCTGTAGGATGTTATAGGAACTGCATACAGCATCTGTATAAAGGAATGGTAACAGATAATATATCCCTCGGGGAGACAGGTGACTTCTCTCATATATGTAGATGCCTTTCCTCTGAGGCCTCAGTCAGACGTCCATGTATTTACAGTATGTGACATGAAACTACCAAGATTCATCATCTCATCACATTTTCTCCACTGTTTGTTTTGTGTCAGTTTTTACACCACCCCAAAAAATAAAATTCACAAAGCTTCTCCCACCTGCTACATTGATAAAAACGGGCAGCGCTCTTATTGCACATGGATGGCATCCGACTGCTGCCAGTGATTTCCATGGTCCATAGACTTCGGCATGGGTAATTTCGATTTAAGACTCGGATCAAAAACGGACTTGTCGCTGAGATTTTTTTCTTTTTGCGAAGATGCATGGTCTGCCAAAAAAACCACAGAAATGTGAACAGCTCCATAGACTATAATGGGCACGAGCTCTGTCCGTGAAGCCATACAGAAACATGTAGGTGAAAAACGGACGTCATGGATGAGACCCGGATGTGGCTGTAATGCGGAGAGCAACACGTCACTCGCCTGCACCTATATGTGTGGCTATAGGTGCCATCTGACCTGCAGCAATGACTTCGCCCGCTGGACCCTGAAGTGCCGTAACCATCGATATGAGACTAATATGAGAACCCTGCATAGCAAACAAAGCTCAGCAGAGAAATCCCGAGGTCCCCAAGTGTCCCCGCACCAGATGGACCCGCGTAGAGGGATTCCCTGTTTGGCCCCGAACACTACGACACATACAATCGCAGCCGATCTTCTCACTTTTGGGGGATTTGCAGCAGTAAAGGGACCATTTCTGCCACTGTAACAATCATGGTGAACAAAGTATCCTACATCTCAGATTTCTACCGGATCCTGCAGGGCTCCCCATGACAGCTCACCCTGATCTGCAGCTCCCCAGGGTAATATCTGCATCACATCCAGACCCCACTGTTGTGTAAAGCAGTTGGGGTCCAGATTTGCTGAAAAAGCAGAAATCACTTTCCTGATGGATGATTCCACAATAAAGCAAGAATAACAAACCGCGTCCGTCCGCAGAGCTCAGGCGTAAAAATCTGCAGACAGGGAGAAGTAATAATCCGCTGCTCCCAGGGTGAACACCACTGAGGTCAGGGGGCTATGAAGGCCGACGGAGGGGGACGGAGAGCGACGGTGTCCCCAGCGGAGAATACAGAGCCCAAATATATACAAGAACCGCAGACGGGCGATGAGAGGGGTCAACCTGCGACCCCAACATCTCTCTACAGCTGGAAAATAACTACAACTCCCCAGCATGCCCCCGACAGCTGCAGATGGAGATCTACGACAGTAAATCACACTTCTCACATATAAGAGTAAAGGTCAACCACAGAAAATCCTCAGTAATAAAACGCTGCGCCCCTGGTGGCCGAATATCCAAATAGTCAGGGATGGCGCTGTATACCTCTATGGCTGTAATATACACAGGTGCTGTATACCTCTATAGCTGTATATACACAGGTGCTGTATACCTCTATGGCTGTATATACACAGGTGCTGTATACCTCTATAGCTGTATATAAAACAGGTGCTGTATACCCCCTATGGCTGTTATACACAGGTGCTGTATACCTCTATGGCTGTATATACACAGGTGCTGTATACCTCTATGGTGTATATACACAGGTGCTGTATACCTCTATGGCTGTATATACACAGGCCTGTACACCTCTATGGCTGTTATACACAGGTGTGTATACCTCTATGGCTGTATATACACAGGTGCTGTATACCTCTATGACTGTATATACACAGGTGCTGTATACCTCTATGACTGTATATACACAGGTGCTGTATACCTCTATGACTGTATATACACAGGTGCTGTATACCTCTATGACTGTATATACACAGGCGCTGTACAACCTCTATGGCTGTATATACACAGGTGCTGTATACCTCTATGGCTGTATATACACAGGTGCTGTATACCTCTATGACTGTATATACACAGGTGCTGTATACCTCTATGACTGTATTTTCACAGGCGCTGTACACCTCTATGGCTGTATATACACAGGTGCTGTATACCTCTATGGCTGTATTTTACACAGGTGCTGTATACCTCTATGGCTGTATATACACAGGTGCTGTATACCTCTATGACTGTATATACACAGGTGCTGTAAACCTCTATGGCTGTATATACACAGGTGCTGTATACCTCTATGGCTGTATATACACAGGTGCTGTATAACCTCTATAGCTGTATATACACTGGTGCTGTATACCTCTATGGCTGTATATACACAGGTGCTGTATACCTCTATGGCTGTATTACACAGGTGCTGTATACCTCTATGGCTGTATATACACAGGTGCTGTATACCTCTATGGCTGTATATACACTGGTGCTGTATACCTCTATGGCGTATATACACTGGTGCTGTATACCTCTATGGCTGTATATACACAGGTGCTGTATACCTCTATGGCTGTATATACACAGGTGCTGTATACCTCTATGACTGTATATACACAGGCGCTGTATACCTCTATGGCTGTATATACACAGGGCTGTATACCTCTATGGCTGTATATACACAGGTGCTGTATACCTCTATGGCTGTATATACACAGGTGCTGTATACCTCTATGGCTGTATATACACAGGTGCTGTATACCTCTATGGCTGTATATACACAGGTGCTGTATACCTCTATGGCTGTATATACACAGGTGCTGTATACCTCTATGGCTGTATATACACAGGTGCTGTATACCTCTATGGCTGTATATACACAGGTGCTGTAAAACCTCTATGCCTGTATATACACTGGTGCTGTATACCTCTATGGCTGTATATACACAGGCGCTGTATACCTCCCATGGCTGTATATACACTGGCGCTGTACACCTCTATGGCTGTATATACACAGGCGCTGTATACCTCTATGGCTGTATATACACTGGCGCTGTATATCTCTATGGCGTATATACACTGGTGCTGTATACCTCTATGGCTGTATATACACAGGTGCTGTATACCTCTATGGCTGTAATACACAGGTGCTGTATACCTCTATGGCTGTATATACACTGGTGCTGTATACCTCTATGGCTGTATATACACAGGTGCTGTATACCTCTATGGCTGTATATACACAGGTGCTGTATACCTCTATGACTGTATATACACAGGCGCTGTATACCTCTATGGCTGTATATACACAGGTGCTGTATACCTCTATGGCTGTATATACACAGGTGCTGTATACCTCTATGGCTGTATATACACAGGTGCTGTATACCTCTATGGCTGTATATACACTGGTGCTGTATACCTCTTTGGCTGTATATACA
>JARQOD010000010.1:43124439-43192650 GCA_033576555.1 Oophaga sylvatica | reverse complement strand
TAAAAGACAAAAAGAACATTTTGTTTTGCATTAACAACAACATTATAACTCTTCCCATCCGGGAGGTACGACTTCTTGAACGTTACAATTTGTACAATAAAGAATACGAAAGTATCAAAACATGCTCATAAATATTCACAATATCAGACAATATTCTTGTGGAGGACCCGCACCAAAAACCTCCCACGTGGGTCCTGGGTGGGCTGCAGGACTTCTGACTGCAGACCTCACTCTAGGCCCACCATACGGGTTTTTCTTCAGAGGTAGATTTTGTAATGGTTTCATGTAAAACCAAGATAATGCACCGAAGCTCAACTATTTACAAAGCAAGTTCTTGGGCTGGCACAGTCCACAGCCACTCAGTCCATGGCATGGTTAAAGACAAAAAAAGGGGGGAAGCCAGCGCCGCACATGATCAGCATGAAATAATTTAAGTGCAACTGCACATGTATATTCTAACTGTTTTTTAAAATTGAGACATTTAGCAAACAATTGATCAATTCTTTGAGCTACCCCGCCACGACAAGGCATTCTCATATGGGGCAGTACCTACTCTACGTTTTTCATTTTCACTGTGCCATTGCGGCCTCCTGAATTATTAAAAGCATAACTGCAAAAAACGGTAAAAGCAGGACTGCAAAAACTGCAAAAGTACCTGAAGCATTGCTGAATCACCCCCATGGTGCCAGTAAGACGGATGCAGGTAAAGGCCGACCAGGTCCAGGGATGGACATTTCAGATCTGACCTCCACATGCGCCAAACCAGCAGCCACAGATAAAGAGTGAAACAGGCACAGGCACAGGTGCACAATTACATATAGCCTGGGGCAGGGCAGGGCTGCCGTATGTGTGTACAGCAGCCTAAATCAATTATAAGAAAAAAAAAAAAAAAAAAAACAGATAAAATAGCATGCATGACCCGGCGCGCACGGCAACTAGTGGTGGTCAGCCACTAACCAATACAAGTAAAAAAAGGGGGAAGCCAGCGCCGCACATGATCAGCATGAAATAATTTAAGTGCAACTGCACATGTATATTCTAACTGTTTTTTAAAATTGAGACATTTAGCAAACAATTGATCAATTCTTTGAGCTACCCCGCCACGACAAGGCATTCTCATATGGGGCAGTACCTACTCTACGTTTTTCATTTTCACTGTGCCATTGCGGCCTCCTGAATTATTAAAAGCATAACTGCAAAAAAACGGTAAAAGCAGGACTGCAAAAACTACTTTTGCAGTTTATTTGCAGTCTTATTTTTGCAGTTTATTTGCAGTCTTATTTTTGCAGTTTTTTTGCAGTCATGTTTTTAATATATTTTAGGAGGCCGTAATGGCACAGCGAAAATAGAAAATGTAGAGTAGGACTGCCCCATATGAGAATGCCTTGTCGTGGCGGGGTGGCTCAAAGAATTGATCAATTATTTGCCAAATGTCTCATTTTTAAAAAAACAGTTAGAAACTAATATGTGCAGATGCACTTAATGTATTTCATTTTGACCATGTGCGGCGCTGGCTTCTCCCCCTTTTCTTGTTTGACATGGTTAAAGACACATATGTACATTTCACTTCAAGTATTCACTTTACTTATTTTAACTTCAACTTATGCAATCAACACATTCTTTTAACTTTCTTTACCCAAACAGGGTATTTTATGCAAAACTATGCAAAATAGGTAAACATCATTTTTCTTAACTTTTCTTTCTGGTACCCAGCCGGGTATTCTATTCCATATATAAAACATCAGTATACAATAATAAAGTGCAAAAATGCAATTTTCTTTCAAAACTTTCTACAGTTTCTTAGTTGCGGTAAACCCCTGTCTGGGTCCTACCGGTATTCACTGGTTATTACTTTCAATTACATCTTCCACCCCGGGGGCTGGAACCACGTGATGCTCTTTAGAGCGCATTACAAACAGGTCGTGACCTGCTATCAATGTCTGGGTCGCTACAGTCCTTGTGCGAACCGCTAGGGGCACGCCGGGTGTTTCCTCTTTGTGAGACGCCGATTGCGTCACTACAGGTGCCACAACATTTTGCAATACTAATTTGGTCGCAGTTTGCGGTTTAGGCGGCAGCGCTGGTTGAGACCTGGGCTGCTGTACAGATTGCGACTTGGTTTGCGTTGAGTAAGCAGGAGGCGATGCCGATTGCGATATAGATTGCGATGGGCCTGCAGGGGGCGATGCTGGAGTACGGCCTGGTGCTGTGGGCGCTCGAGACGGGGACGCTTCGGTAGTGTTGACGTTACCGGCGTCGGGACGGGGTCACTGACGATGGACACATTGAGGGCATACCAGCCCTTTAAACCCCAGTGCCGTGTATAGCTCACTATGTCCCCGTTTACTAGGTCCCTTCCCGGATGACCGATGGGCAGGTGGGACTCTACGTCCCGGCGGCTCACAAATACCCCCGGATAGAGTCCCGGTTCCCGGATGAAACCCCAGCCCTTGCGGAGCTGGAATTCTACCACGCACCCCTGCCGCCGCGGTTCCCTTCGGGTACCTTTGTCGTTGCGGACCATCTCCTTGTCAGCGACCATCTGCTCATACTGCCGTTGTCGGTTCCGCTGCACCTCCCGCTCTTCCTCCTGCGGCGTCGTCTCCTGCTCTCTCTTTCACCACGACTGCATACTCTCTTTCCCACTCGCGACTTGCACATACGTCGTAGTCATCAATACCCGCTCCATCTCATCCACATGTCGCTTCCGGCAACGATCGGACAGGACTTTCCGGGGTGGTCCCCCGCCCGGGGAACGGTAATCCGCTGCGTGCCGTCCCGACCTGGCTGGCTCATCAGGAACGGCAAGGAACTCTCCTCAGCCTCCCTTCCTCGCTCCCACCGCTCACATCGGTGGGTCAGGTAAAGGCATATTCTGGTGTTCCGCCTCCGCGCTTCCTCACGCCCTATTACACCTTGTAACCAGTGGGAGGGGAACAAGAGCGGTATTTTGGGACAAATGCTACCAACAGTCCAATTTCGGCACCAGTTCGTTCTTGTAAGTTCTCACGATTCTGCCCCTCTTTTCAGTTGCGTCTCCCCCCATGTGATCAGGGTAGGGTCCATCGGGAGCCGGCCAGGGAAATCTATGGGGGTACTGGTAGTCTCGTCCGTGCACCTGTCAAGTCAATGAACTTGGGAATTTTTTCAGGGGGGGTTTGCGCCCCTCTTTCTGGAAAGATGTAAGAGGCCGGACTTTCACGGGGGAGGCCGCTTGTAGTAACTTGGAGACGGGCCTAATTCTATTTCGAGCTTCAGGGGTGGTAAACGTCCACGAATCAGCCACCCTTCTTCACCATGCGCCTCATGGCGTTCAAGCTTCGGGGAAAATGGCGGTAGGGCACATTGCATACAGCCAGTCAGTTTAGACCAGCTTAACTATTTGTAAGTTCTACTGTTCTGAGCGAAGTTATATTGTATCCCCCCAGTGTCACAATGGTACTGACGCCCGGCCAATTTCCTGTGGTGGGCCCCTGAGTGATAGGAAATATTACAGTCTTACTTATGTTGTGGCCACCGCTAGTCTTCCTGACTTTCCGGTTACGTATGACATTTAGGGTGTTATGGCGACTTGTATAGTCCCAAGTGCTCCGGCTGGTTATTCATGTTTCACAAATAGCTTGAAACTGTAAGTCAACGCTTCGGGACCCGGTGAGAGTGCAATTTAGTGCAGGGCAGTTAGTCCTAATCCTAAAGCACGTCCTACTTGCCAGCAGTAACTCTTTCCCTGCACTGTCCGTCTAACATAGCTGATGGCCTGTTGTGTGGTCTGGAGAAAAAGTCACTTACTCGGCCCCGCTGCACAGTCTCTGTTCCTCCAAAGCCACACGGACGAGACGATTGGGCTCCCTCTGTCCTGTAGTCCAGACTCCTCGGCTGAACTCAACTGAAACTTAAACGCTTCGACCACAGACTGCAATTTAGTGCAGGAACCAACTACCAAATGACTCATCTACTTCTCCACTAGTGCCCTTCGCACTGCCCGCCTAACATACACTGTGCCCTTTGAAAAGTAGTCATAGACTCCGCTGCACCCCAGTTTTCTCAGATGGTGGTCAACAAGTGTGTGCTGGAAAGCAATCAAGCTATGGCAGTACTCATACTGTGCACTTTCTCGATTTATCATGTGTGCCCCTGCTAGCTGGCTAACTGACACTTTCACAGCGACAACCTCCTAACAGACATGTAAGATACTGTACTGTGTCCTGAAACCAGTTTTCTCAGCCATTTTTCTAGAAGTTGATGACTGAGCTGTCCTTGCCTCGTATACTATGTGAGTTTCCAGATTGTCATGTGTCCGCCCTGTTCTGCTACACACTTTCCCGCAATTCTAAGCAGACTGACAGTTCTGTAGTTCAATCAGTGTTCGTCAGCCTCAGTTCCTTGTGACCTGCTCCTGGAGCCCTTGACCTTGTACTCCAGTTTTTCCATTTGCTTTTGGACACACTCGAATGTGACTTTGGAACCTTGCTTGTTGATAAATTCCACGTGACTTGATTGGACTTATGGTTATACAGAGAAGAGATCCTGAACCTGTTGTGGAGAGTGATTGCTGAGCTTAGATTACTCTGGCCTGCTGTGTCTCCTGCTTTGTATCTGCAAACTGTGTGACTATTATTGCCACTTGTATGAAGTAATACAAGACCTTCTATATCAAACCTGTGACTCCTGTGTTTTCATCGCACCCAGCACAAGACACTATATAACTGTACTCCTTACATTACAAGATTCTGAAGCCAAACGTTAGTGTCTGCTGGGTCCTGGAAAGGCTGTGTCTGCTGTAACTGTGGATATCAGATGTCCGGATTGTACTTTCTGTGATGACAGTGGTTGTGACTTCTCACAACCATTCAGTGAGCAATTCCCTAAGTTTTTTTTTTTCCTGCAGTGTTACCACAGGTAAAACACTATTGTTTTTTTTTTCCTTTCCTCTTTTGTGTCTGCTGTAACTGTGGATATCAGATGTCCGGATTGAACTTTCTGTGATGATAGTGGTTGTGACTTCTCACAACCATTCCAGGTGAGCAGTTCCCTTAATTTTTTTTTTCTCTCTGCATGTTACCACAGGTAAACACTATTGTTTTTTTTTCTTCTCCTCTCCTTCAGTACTCCTGTCTTAAAAAGATCTGGAAAATGGAGGCCCGCATAAAGGAACTTTGCGGAGTGACTTGATAATATCCTTGCAGATTTGCAGACTATAAAAACCCGTTTTACAAACCTACAGGACCTCACTAATCACAATTTTGCAAGTGTTTGGACAGACTGCCCAGGATTTGCGAGCCAGGATTGAGGTTCTAGAGGAGCGAGTCCAGGCTCCTGCCGTAGCCCCGAGTTCTGGGATTCCTAAGTTGCCCCCTTTTCGTTTTGGCGGTGAACGTGAGAAATTCAGGGATTTATTAATCAATGCAATCTTTTTTTTTCTGCACATGCTTCACAATTTCCCACTGAACGATCTAAAGTGCTTACTATAATTATGTTGCTTACCAACAAGGCTTTGATGTGGGCAAACCCTCTGATTGAGACTGAGGATGAATGTTTGGATCATCTTGATGCTTTCATTTCAGCCATGGGGCAGGTGTTTGATGACCCCAATCGAGGTGCAACAGCTGAAGCAGCATGTTAGCTTTGCGCCAAGGTAAGCACTGGTAGCTGAATATGCCTTGGATTTCAGGAGATGGCCCTTGATACCACCTGGGACAGTTCCGCCAAAAAATCTATTTTTCGAAAAGGGTTATCTCCACTGATTAAGGATGAACTTGCTCGTGCCGACCCTCCCACTGCGTTAGGTACTTTATTAACTACTGCATCCGTATTGATACTCGTCTGACTGAACGCAGGCAAGAGAGATGGTTCGAAAGCAATCGCACTAACCTTTTCCTACCTTCCTCTCCAGCTAAGGAACCTTTGAGTAGGATCACACGGGAACCTGAACCTGAACCCATGCAGGTAGACTCTTTACAACGACGGTTAGTGATGCACGCAAGGAACATCGTTTTAAGGAGAATCTATGTTTCTATTGTGGTAAGTCAGGGCACTTCATTATAAACTGCCCCAGCCACTTTCCAACACTTGGTGAATGACATCTTCAGGGATCTCCTAGATACATTCGTGGTGATTTATTTGGATGATATTCTAATTTTTTCTAACTCCACAGAGGAACATCATGAACATGTGAGAATGGTCTTGGAACGTCTAAGACAAAATCATCTTTACATCAAACTTGAAAAGTGTGAATTCCATAGGACCGAAATTCAATTTCTGGGGTATGTACTGTCTACACAAGGAATTAGTATGGATGGAAGCAAGACCCAAGCCATCAAGGATTGGCCAAGTCCTAGAAATGTGAAGGAGGTGCAGCGCTTCATCGGGTTTGCCAACTTCTATAGACGTTTCATTAGGAATTTCTCTGAGGTAGTGTCACCTATCACCCAACTTACCCGGAAAGAGTCTAGGTTCTCCTGGACTCCCCAAGCCCAGGAAGCATTTTCCCGTCTAAAAGATAAATTTACCACTGCACCAATCTTAGTACATCCCAACCCCGAACTTGCCTTCATAATAGAGGTGGATGCTTCAGACTGTGCCGTTGGAGCTATACTCTCTCAGAGAACAGGTGAGAAGAATGTCTTGCATCCCTGTGCCTTCTTTTCCCAGCAGTTGTCTTCGGCTGAGAGGAACTACGATGTGGGCAATAGAGAGTTGTTGGCCATTATTGCCGCCTTCAAAGAATGGAGACACCTTCTTCAGGGAGCTGCACAGCAAATAGTCGTCCTGACAGACCATCGTAACCTTGAATTTATCAGGTCGGCTAAGTGCCTGACTCCTCGCCAGGCTCGCTGGAATCTTTTCTTAAACCAATTTAATTTTATCATTTCTTATAGACCAGGATCGCGCAATGGAAAGGCTGATGCACTCTCTAGGATTTATTCAGCAGAGACACGTCCACTTACTCCTCCTAAGACTATTCTTCCTGACTCTAGATTCCTGGAGTGATTCATAATCAAGATCTACTTAAGGACATCAAGGAAGCATACCATGCGGATTCCTTTTTGGCACAACCCCCAAGGGACGTAAGTCTTGTCTTTAAGAATGGTGTGTGGATTCAGGGACAACGTCTGTATATTCCTGAAACAGTCAGATTAAGAGTATTGCAACTCATTCACGATTCCAAGATAGCTGGGCATAGAGGAATTCTAAAGACACAGGAATTTCTTTCTCGTTTCTTTTGGTGGCCCACTTGCAGGAAGGATGTTTTAAACTATGTCACTTCATGTGAAGTCTGTGCAAGATGCAAAACACCTCGCTCCTCACCAACTGGTCTGTTGCAACCTCTTCCCACCCCGTCCCGCCCGTGGGGATCCATTTCTATGGACTTCATTGTGGAGTTACCAACCTCTCAAGGGAAGAACACCATTCTAGTGGTGGTTGATCGTTTAACAAAAGCAGCTCATTTTATCCTTGTGTCGGCTTACCCACTGCAAGACAGACATCAGATTTGATGATTAAAAATGTGTTTCGTTTACATGGAGTACCAGATGAGGTTATTTCGGATCGAGGGGTGCAATTCACTTCAAGGTTTTGGCAAAATTTCTGTGCAGCATTGGACATTAAAGTAAACCTTTCTTCTGCTTTTCATCCTCAGACTAATGGACAGACAGAACGAACCAATCAGACCCTGGAGCAGTATCTCCGCAGCTTTATCTGCCACCTACAGGATGATTGGGTGGATCTACTTCCATTAGCTGAGTTCTCGTATAACAACTCTCAGAGCGCCTCCACTAAGCAGTCTCCTTTTTACTCCAATTTAGGTTATCATCCTAATATTCTTCCTCGATTTCCCATAGAAACGCCTTTGCCAGCAGTGGCTGAAAGAATCACGTCTTTACAAAAGAATATGGATCTTCTAAAGGGAAATCTGGAATTGGCTCAGGAAAGGTACAAGAAAGCCGCAGATAAATTTCGTAAACCTGCACCAGCTTTCAAGGTAGGAGACCTGGTATGGCTGTCAACCAGAAATCTTAAGTTAAGAATTCCATCATCTAAGTTGGGACATAAATACATTGGACCTTATAAAATCAGTAAAATTATAAGTGCTGTCGCTTGTCGTCTTCAACTGCCCAGAACTATGAGAATCCACCCTGTCTTTCATGTATCTCTACTAAAGGCTGCGACACCCAATACGTTTCCTGGACGTTCTTCTCCTTGCCCTGACCCAGTGCTAGTCGATGGTCAGGAAGAATTTGTGGTGGAAAGGATTCTAGATTCCAGGTTGTATAGAAATCAGTTACAATATTTGATTAAATGGCAGTGCTACCCAGTGAAGGACAATTCATGGGAACCAGTCAATAACGTTACTGCTCCTCGCTTGCTCCGTCAGTTTCATCAGAGGTACCCACACAAGCCTGGCCCTGAGGTCATCCGGAGGTTGTCCCTAAGGGGGGAGTAATGTAAGGTTCTGTGTACATGTTCCTGAAACTCAGTTTTTCGTCAGCCATTTTACTTTCTGTCTTGCTGCAGCTATCTTGCCCTCAGTCAAATGGAGTTTCCAGCTTGCATGTTCCCGCCCTGATTCTCTCCCTCTTGCTTCTTAAGCAGCCACAGCTGAGCAATCAGTGCTTCAGAATCAAGCCTGCAGTGAACCTGTGACCTGACTCCTGGAAGCCTTGGACCTTGTACTCCAGTTATTTCCTATTGTGGAACTTTGGAACACTCGTGGACTTTGGAACCTTGCTATTTGATAAATCCACGTTTGCATGGACTTATGGTAACAGAGAAGAGATCCTGAACCTGTTGTGAGAGTGATTGCTGAGCTTAAGTTACTCTGGCCTGCTGTGTCTCCTGCTTTTGTATCTGCAAACTGTGTGACTATTATTGCCACTTGTATGAAGTAATACAAGACCTTCTATATCAAACCTGTGACTCCTGTGTTTTCATCGCACCCAAGCACAAGACACTATATGAACTGTACTCCTTACATTACACAGACTGGCAGGTATATAAAGGAAGCTAATTAGTGCATAATCAAACTGCAGCCGGGAGAGGCTGGACCTAGTCTTAGCACAGAGCTAGGCAGAATTAACTCCCTCACTGCCAAACACAAAGTAACAGCAACTCAGCTGCGAGAAGTCAGAATGTGTAATCGCGACGATCTTCGTGGCGATACACCCATGACAGTACCCCCCCTTCTACGAGGGGCCTCCGAACCCTCAGGGCCAGGTCTGCCCGGGTGAGTTGTGTGGAAGGTCCGAACCAACCGATCTGCGTTAATATCAGACGCAGGAACCCACGTCCTCTCCTCAGGACCATACCCCTTCCAATGAACCAAGTACTGAAGGGACCGGCGATTCCGACGTGAGTCAATGATCTTCGACACCTGAAATTCCAAGTTACCATTGACCACCACTGGAGGAGGAGGTAGAGGTGACGGTATAACTGGCGCCACGTACCTTTTAAGCAAGATTTGTGGAACACATTGTGGATTTTAAACGTAGGAGGGAGGTCAAGACGAAATGCCACAGGATTAATTATAGAACTGATCCTGTATGGACCGATGAACCTGGGACCCAGTTTCCAGGAGGGAACCTTAAGTTTTATATTCTTGGTAGACAACCATACCAGATCATTCACACTAAGGTCCGGACCAGACACACTCCTCCTATCAGCCATACGTTTGTATCGGTTCCCCATAGTGCTCAGATTATTCAGCACTCCTCTCCACACTGAAGCAAGTGACGACGAGAATCGTTCCTCCTCAGGAACCCCAGAAGGGCCCCCCCCATTGAAAGTACAAAACTGGGGGTGAAAACCATATGCCCCAAAAAATGGGGACTTACTGTAGCGCCGGCGTCCCTGCCCTCTGCCAGGCAGGGACGCTGTTCCCCTGCGCCAGCGTCCTCTGCCAGGCAGGGACGTCCCCCTCTTACCCACGCTCGGCGTCCTCCTTCCGTCCTGCTGGGGTCGTGCGCTCCTTCCCTGCTGCTGGACTTAGGGCGCGCGCCCGCGCGCTCCCCCGCTCTTAAAGGGGCCGCGCGCATCTTTCAAAAAAGGTCCCCGGACAATGCCGGAGGACTCCACCCTATATAAAGTACTCCCTCCTTAATGGAGGTGCCCGAGCAATGTTGTTGCACTGTTTACTCTGCTTCAGCCCTCAGGTTCCGTTACTAGTTACCTGCCTGTCTCCTGCCAGTTTGCTGTCTGCTACCTGTCCGCAAGCCTACCTGGAGGTTCGGCCGTCACCGGTGGTGACCATCGGCTATTCCAGAGAATCTCGCCTGCTCACTTGGGGGCGCTCATCTGCCATCTGCCTGCAGACCTACCCGGAGGTTCGGACGTCACATGCGGTGACCATCGTCTAATCCAGAGACTCTCGCCTGCTCACTTGGGGGCGTTCATCTGCCATCTGCCTGCAGACCTACCCGGAGGTTCGGACGTCACATGCGGTAACCATCGTCTATTCCAGAGACTCTCGCCTGCTCACTTGGGGGCGTTCATCTGTCATCTGCCTGCTAGCCTACCGGGAGGCTCCACCATCTCAGGTCGTATATACCTGTCCATCCAGAGACTGCCCTGGTCACTTGCTGTGACTACCTGCCTGTCTATCCAGAGACTGCCCCGGTCACTTGCCGTGACTACCTGCCTGTCTATCCAGAGACTGCCCCGGTCACTTGCCGTGACTACCTGCCTGTCTATCCGAGACTGCCCCGGTCACTTGCCGTGACTACCTGCCTGTCTATCCAGAGACTGCCCCGGTCACTTGCCGTGACTACCTGCCTGTATATCCAGAGACTGCCCCGGTCACTTGCCGTGACCTCCTTCCCGTCTGTCCAAAGACTGTCCCTGTCACTTGCCGTGACTTCCTGTCCGTCTCCCCGGGCGCCACCCGCTCCTTTACAAGGAAAGCCTCCTTGTATAATAAAGCTCAGGGTTCCGCCTCCCTGACCCGTTACAGTTTGCTCGGGCCATGGAACCCGGTCGCACCCAAACCCCTTCGCTCTCTGACCTGTGTCATGAACTGTCTCGTCAGAGGTCTCAACAGGAGTCCATCCTGGGTCATCTGCGGAATGTTAATTCCCGCCTGGACACCCTGACTACTTCACCACAACCACCACTGGCGCCATGACTCGCAATCCGGCAGTCCCGTTGCTTACCAATTCCGTGGTTTCCTTCCTGGACCTCGACTTTCTGCTCCTCCACGGTTTGGAGGCGATCCTACTCTGGCTCGGGGTTTCATTAACCAGTGTACCCTGCATTTCGAACTCCTGGCTCACCAGTTTAACTCCGACCGGCCCAAAATTGCCTTCATTATGTCCCATCTCACCAGAGAGGCTCTGGCCTGGCTTAATCCTCTCTGGGAGAGAGAAGATCCTCTGGTGTCTGACCTGCCTGCTTTTCTCTCGGCCTTCCGGAAGGTATTCGACGAACCCAGGACGGAAGACCTCCTCTGCATCATCTCTGTTGCGTCTCCGTCAGGGAAGTCTCACCGTGGGGCAATATGCCATACGGTTCCGTACCCTTGCCTCGGAGCTGGCCTGGGATAATGATGCTCTGATATCTGTCTTCTGGGAGGGTCTGTCTGGCCGTATTAAAGATGAACTTGCCGGTCGAGACATTCCAACCTCTCTCGATGACCTAATAACTCTGGCTAATCGAATTGATCTACGGTTCCAGGAACGCGCCAAAGAGGTCACCCGTGAGAGAAGGTTTCCTCGTCTAGCTCCTTCTTTTAAGAGACCTGTAACTCCTTCCGCTTCTCCCCAGGTACACACTTCTGAGCCTATGCAGGTCGACCAGACCAAGATGGTCAAAGCCCGTCAGGACTTACGCCGTGCCGAGGGGAGTTGCTTCTACTGTGGAAGTAAGGAGCACCGGATCCGTACCTGTCCGGAGAGGTCGGGAAACGCCTGTGTCTAGGTTCGCTCGGAGAGGTCAACCTAGACAAGAATAAATCCTCTTCATCTCTGCTGCTGTCAGTCTCAATTCTCCTCGGTGAGAACCGTTATTTCGAACAAGCCCAACTTGATTCTGGAGCAGCCGGGAATCTTGTTTCACAGGCTCTAGTAGAGAAATATCGCATTCCTACCAAACATCTGGTTGAACCAGTATCTGTTGCTGCTGTGGACGGGGGTCTCCTACCACGTCCCATCCAACTTATCACTGAAGCCATAACCCTGCAGGTGGGAATGTTGCATTCTGAGAGCATCTCGTTTCATGTCCTGCCTGGACTCTCTCATGCTTTCTTATTAGGTCTACCTTGGCTCCAAAAGCATGCACCCGTGCTCGACTGGCAGACTGGAGAGATCCTTCGCTGGGGACAGGACAGTCATAAAACGTGTTTGGTTCCTGTTCATCCCGTCCGTCCTTCTCCTACACCAACTAATCTACCAGGGCTCCCGATTCCATATTGGTCGTTCGCTGATGTCTTTAATAAAAAGGAGGCAGAGACATTACCCCCTCACAGACCTTATGATTGCCCGATCGACCTGCTACCCGGTACTACGCCTCCCCGTGGGCGTATTTACCCATTGTCTGCTGCTGAGACCAGGTCGATGTCCGAATATATCGAGGAGAATTTGGCCAAGGGATTCATCCGGAAATCTACCTCCCCAGCGGGAGCAGGTTTCTTCGTAAAAAAGAAAGACGGCTCTCTCCGTCCCTGTATTGACTACAGAGGCCTAAACCTGATCACGGTGAAGAATAAGTACCCTCTTCCGCTCATTCCCGAATTGTTTGATCGTCTGAGGGGGGCTAGAATCTTCACCAAACTGGATCTTCGTGGAGCATATAACCTAGTCCGTATCCGTCGGGGAGATGAATGGAAGACGGCATTCAACACCCGGGACGGCCACTATGAGTATTTGGTGATGCCCTTTGGTCTCTGTAATGCTCCTGCAGTCTTTCAGGAGTTGGTCAATGACATCTTCCGGGACCTGCTCTACTCCTGCGTTGTGGTGTACCTAGACGACATCTTGGTCTTCTCTCCGGATCTCCAGTCTCACCGGAGGGATGTTCGTCAGGTTCTGCTCAGGCTTAGGCAGAATCACCTTTTCGCCAAATATGAGAAGTGTCTCTTTGAGCAGACCTCGCTTCCGTTTTTGGGCTACATCATTTCTCAGACAGGCCTAAGAATGGATCCGGAGAAACTATCTGCCATCGAGAAATGGCCCCGACCGGAGGGATTGAAGGCCATTCAGCGGTTCCTGGGATTCGCCAATTATTACCGCCTCTTCATACCGCACTTCTCTTCCCGGACTGCTCCAATCTCCGCGCTCACCCGCAAGAATGCTAACCCCAAACAGTGGACGCCCGAAGCAGAGGAGGCCTTTCTTTCCTTAAAACAGGCCTTCTCTTCCGCTCCAGTGCTGCATCGCCCGGACGGCAACAAGCAGTTCTTCCTGGAAGTGGACGCTTCCTCTTCTGGAGCCGGAGCGGTACTGACTCAAAAGTCTTCCGGGAGGATGGTATCTTGCGGCTTCTTCTCCAAACTCTTCTCCTCTTCTGAGCGCAACTACTCCATAGGAGACCGAGAGTTATTGGCCATCAAGCTGGCATTGGAGGAGTGGCGTTACCTACTCGAGGGGGCTCTTCATCCGGTAATCATTTACACTGACCACAAGAATCTGGCTTACCTCCAGCATGCCCAGAGACTTAACCCTCGCCAGGCCCGGTGGTCCTTGTTTTTTGCCCGCTTCGACTTTCTTTTACACTTTCGCCCGGCCGACAAGAACATCAAGGCGGATGCCTTGTCCCGGTCTTTTCTGGTGTCGGATCTCGAGGAGGAACCTAAACATATTATCGATCCCGCCAGAGTGATGCAGGTGGCTCCCGTGAGTCTAAATCGTCTCCCTCCTGGTAAGACGTTCGTATCGGTACCTGATCGGGAGAGGATCCTCCACTGGGGTCATTCGTCTAAACTAGCTGGCCACGCTGGTCAGAAAAAGACCCTCCAGCTCATTACCCGGCATTACTGGTGGCCTACCCTGCACAAGGATGTAATAGACTTTGTTTCTGCCTGTGCCTCCTGTGCCTGCAACAAAGTTCCGAGACACCTGCCTGCCGGCCGTCTTCTCCCGCTTCCTGTACCCGCTGCCCCCTGGCAGCATATAGCCATGGACTTCATAACGGATCTTCCCGTCTCTGCTGGTTGTACGGTCATTTGGGTGGTCGTTGACCGATTTTCCAAGATGGCTCACTTCATTCCCCTGCCAGGGCTTCCGTCTGCACCCGAGTTGGCTAAAGACTTTATCCGCCACATCTTCCGTCTTCATGGTCTGCCTCGTCACATTGTGTCGGATCGTGGGGTACAGTTCACCTCACATTTCTGGAGAGCCACTTGTAAGTTGCTAGACGTCACCCTGGATTTCTCCTCCACTTACCACCCACAGTCCAATGGTCAAGTCGAGCGAATCAATCAGATTCTGACCAGTTATCTCCGGCACTTCGTTAATGCCCACCATTCTGACTGGGTGGATCTCCTGCCTTGGGCCGAATTTTCGTACAACAATCACGAGAGCGAATCTTCCTCCAAATCTCCGTTTCTTGTAGTCTTCGGTCAACATCCTCGGATCCCTGTACCTATTTCCATCTCTGTGGACAATCCAGCTGCGGAATCCCTGGTTAACGAATTCTCCTCCATATGGGAGAGTACCCGGTCCGCACTCATTCTGTCATCCGAGCGCATGAAGAGACATGCTGACAAGAGACGTCTGGATCCCCCTCAATTCCGTCCTGGGGATAAGGTCTGGCTCTCGTCCAAGTATGTTCGGCTCAAGATTCCTTCCTACAAGTTAGGTCCTCGGTTCATCGGTCCTCTGGAGATCATCAGTCAGATCAACCCAGTGTCCTATAAATTAAACTCCCGGCCAATTTGCGGATTCCTAACTCCTTCCATGTATCTCTCCTCAAACCGGTGGTACTTAACTCTTTTGTCAAGTCTACAGGTACACCTCCTGCTCCACTGTCTGCTGAGAACGAATTTGAGGTAGAGAACATTTTGGCCACCAAAAGGGTAGGAAGAAAGACCTATTTTCTGGTGGATTGGAAGGGGTTTGGTCCTGAGGAGAGAACGTGGGAGCCTCGGGAGAACATCCATGCCCCTCTCATCCTAGCTAAATTTCTTTCTGGCCTAAAAAAGGGGGGCCGAAAGGGGGGGGTACTGTAGCGCCGGCGTCCCTGCCCTCTGGCAGGCAGGGACGCTGTTCCCCTGCGCCAGCGTCCTCTGCCAGGCAGGGACGTCGCCCCTCTTACCCACGCTCGGCGTCCTCCTTCCGTCCTGCTGGGGTCGCGCGCTCCTTCCCTGCTGCTGGACTTAGGGCCGCGCCCGCGCGCTCCCCTGCTCTTAAAGGGGCCGCGCACATCTTTCAAAAAAGGTCCCCGGCCAATGCCGGAGGACTCCACCCTATATAAAGTACTCCCTCCTTAATGGAGGTGCCCGAGCAATGTTGTTGCACTGTTTACTCTGCTTCAGCCCTCAGGTTCCGTTACCAGTTACCTGCCTGTCTCCTGCCAGTTTGCTGTCTGCTACCTGTCCGCAAGCCTACCTGGAGGTTCGGCCGTCACCGGTGGTGACCATCGGCTATTCCAGAGAATCTCGCCTGCTCACTTGGGGGCGCTCATCTGCCATCTGCCTGCAGACCTACCCGGAGGTTCGGACGTCACATGCGGTGACCATCGTCTAATCCAGAGACTCTCGCCTGCTCACTTGGGGGCGTTCATCTGCCATCTGCCTGCAGACCTACCCGAAGGTTCGGACGTCACATGCGGTGACCATCGTCTATTCCAGAGACTCTCGCCTGCTCACTTGGGGCGTTCATCTGTCATCTGCCTGCTAGCCTACCGGGAGGCTCCACCATCTCAGGTCGTATATACCTGTCCATCCAGAGACTGCCCCGGTCACTTGCCGTGACTACCTGCCTGTCTATCCAGAGACTGCCCCGGTCACTTGCCGTGACTACCTGCCTGTCTATCCAGAGACTGCCCCGGTCACTTGCCGTGACTACCTGCCTGTCTATCCGAGACTGCCCCGGTCACTTGCCGTGACTACCTGCCTGTCTATCCAGAGACTGCCCCGGTCACTTGCCGTGACTACCTGCCTGTATATCCAGAGACTGCCCCGGTCACTTGCCGTGACCTCCTTCCCGTCTGTCCAAAGACTGTCCCTGTCACTTGCCGTGACTTCCTGTCCGTCTCCCCGGGCGCCACCCGCTCCTTTACAAGGAAAGCCTCCTTGTATAATAAAGCTCAGAGGTTCCGCCTCCCTGACCCATTACACTTACCAGTGGACTCGCTCGCCTATTGTTAAGAGCGAACTCTGCCAGAGGCAAGAAAGAAGACCAGTCCTCCTGGTTCTCTGAGACAAAACACCGAAGATATGTCTCTAAGCTCTGATTCAGACGCTCTGTCTGACCATTGGTCTGCGGATGAAAAGCCGAGGAAAATGACAATTGCATCCCCCGACGTGAACAAAATGCCCTCCAGAATTTGGACACAAACTGAGACCCCCGATCCGACACCACATCAGAAGGCAACCCGTGAAGTCTCACAATCTCCCCAATGAACACCTGCGCCAGAGTTTTAGCATTAGGAAGAGCAGGAAGAGCAATGAAATGTGCCATCTTACTGAACCTGTCAACTACAACTAGTATGACAGTTTTACCTGAAGACGGAGGAAGGTCCGTAATGAAGTCCGTAGACAGATGGGTCCATGGACGCTCCGGGATTTTCAAAGGTAAGAGGGTCCCAGACGGACAGGTATGTGGGGTCTTAGAGCGAGCACAAACCCCACAGGACGCGACAAAAGTTACTACCTCTTTATTTAAGTTAGGCCACCAAAACCGGCGAGAAAGGAGATCCACAGTTGCTTTACTCCCTGGGTGTCCTGCCAAAGCAGAATTATGATGTGCCTCGATAACTTTTTGTCTTAACTGATTTGGAACAAACAGTTTCCCTGGAGGTCCTACAGGGGCGTCCCCCTGAGCCTCCAATACCTCCTCCTCAAGCTCAGAGCATACAGCCGACACAACAACTCCCTCCTGAAGAATAGGAACCGGGTCATCCGTCTTCCCGGCCCCTGGGAAACTACGAGATAAGGCATCAGCCTTTACATTTTTTGACCCAGGACGATAAGTGACGACAAAATTAAACCTGGTAAAAAACAACGACCATCGAGCTTGTCTGGAATTCAGACGTTTTGCCGATTCTAGATACAGCAGGTTCTTGTGATCAGTAATGACGGTGACCGGGTGGACTGCCCCTCCAAAAAGTGACGCCATTCCTCAAAAGCCAACTTAATGGCCAAGAGTTCCCTATTGCCGACATCATAATTCCTCTCGGCGGACGACAATTTTTTAGAGAAGAAGGCGCACGGATGCCATTTACCAGGAGACGGACCTTGAGATAATACCGCACCCACCCCTACGTCAGATGCGTCTACCTCCACAATGAACGGTTGTGATGCATCTGGTTGAATGAGTATGGTGCCGAAGCAAAACATTTTTTCAAGGAGGAAAAGCTTGACAAGCTTTGTCAGACCACCTAGAAAAATCCGTCCCTTTTTTAGTCATGTCAGTGAGAGGTTTGACAACAGATGAGAAATTACGAATAAACTTCCGGTAGTAGTTAGCAAACCCCAGGAAACGCTGCAGTGCTTTAAGATCCTCTGGCCGATCCCATTCAAGCACAGCTCTTACTTTCCCAGGGTCCATACGGAAACCGGAAGCTGACACCAGGAAACCCAAAAACTGAAGTTCTTGTACGGCGAATACACACTTCTCCAGTTTGGCGTACAGTTTATTGTCTCGCAAGATCTGCAACACCTGTCTCACATGCTCCTGATGAGACACAAGATCCGGCGAGTAAATTAAGATGTCATCTAAATAAACGACCACAAACTGTCCCACAAGGTGGCGAAAGATGTCATTAACAAAATGTTGAAACACCGCCGGGGCAGTAGTCAGACCAAAAGGCATGACAAGGTTCTCATAATGTCCCTCCGGAGTGTTAAACGCCGTCTTCCACTCATCCCCCTCCTTTATCCTAATCAGATTATACGCCCCCCTGAGATCCAACTTAGAGAACCATTTGGCGCCAACAATCTGATTGAAGAGATCAGGAATAAGTGGGAGCGGATACGGATCTCGGACCGTAATCCGATTAAGCTCACGGAAATCCAGGCAAGGGCGTAGGCCTCCATCTTTTTTCTTCACAAAGAAGAACCCCGCGGCCACTGGGGAAGATGAAGGTCTAATATGCCCCTTGGCCAGACTTTCCGAAATATAGTCCTTCATAGCCTGCCTCTCAGGACCAGAAAGGTTATATAACCTAGATTTAGGTAACTTAGCATCAGGAAGCAATTTTATAGCACAGTCATACGCGCGATGAGGAGGTAATTCTTGACACCCCTTCTCTGAGAACACATCCTCAAAGTCCTCCAGAAAAGGAGGCAAAGTTCTAGGCACGACCGCACTGATGACCGTGTTCATGCAGTTACTATTGCAAAATTCACCCCACTGGCTTATCTCTCTGGTTTGCCAATTAATAACTGGGTTATGTTTAGTTAACCAAGGAAGACCCAACACAATAGGAGTGGGGAGACCCTCCAACACATAACAAGACAATAGTTCTTTATGTATTGCCCCCACTCGAAGGTCAATGTTATGTACGGCTTGCAAAAAGCTACCTTGACCGAGAGGCCTGGCGTCGATAGAGAATATAGGGATAGGTTTGGCTAGTACACTCAGTAGCATACCTTGAACCTGGGCAAACCGAGCGTCCACCAGATTAGCCCCGGCCCCACTATCCAGAAGAACAGAAATCCTCTCAGTTCTCGTACCTACCACCACCTCCGCTGGTACGAGAAACTGAGACGGACCTGGGGACGAAATACATACTCCTAGATTGTCGTCCACCACACAACCTGGGATTAATAGTTTTCCGGCGACTTCTTGCTCAGTGCAGTACGGGATGGACACCCCTCAATAAAATGTCCCTTTCTCCCGCAGAAGAAACACCTTCTTGTTTTGCGGCGCACCGCCGACCCCCTCCCTCGGTATGATGTCCCTCCCAACTGCATAGGTTCCTCGGAACAAACCAGGGGAACCTCAATATTAGGGACTTTAGAAGGAGTTGGAGTCATCACAGGGGGCGGAGTTACCCCACACCTCTCCCGAAGCCGTCTATCAATGCGAATTGCAAGAGCCATAGCGGCCTCCAGTGACGGGGGAGAATCATACTGAGCCAAAACATCTTTTAATTTATCAGATAAACCTTGACAAAACTGGCTCCTAAGAGCCGGGTCATTCCACTGAGTATCCGTGGCCCATCTACGGAACTCAGAAGAAAACTCCTCCGCCGGACGATCTCCCTGCTGTATCCTACGTAACTTCATTTCAGCAAGGGAGACCCGATCCGGGTCATCATATACCAGACCCAGGGCTGTAAAAAAATCGGTCCACTGACTGGAGAGCTGGGGAGCGAGAACGCCCAGGATTGAGGGTCCCCTTGTAAGAGCGAGATGACAATTCCCACCCTCTGATCCTCACTCCCCGACGACCGCGGCCGCAGCCGAAAATACAATTTACATGCTTCCCGGAAAGTAAAAAACTTGTCCCGCCCACCAGTAAACCTGTCCGGGAGAGCCACTTTAGGTTCAGATCTGGCTTGCTCCCGGGGGTACAAAACCTTGGATTTAACGTCCGTCAGCTCCATGGACAAACTCTGCAACTGCTGAGCTAAATGGGCTACTGGATCCATGGTGGCTGGGGAGAATCTTTAGTATGGGGCCGGTGAAAATGTCACGCTGTCTCAGGATAGAGGTGGACCGGGGTCTATGCTGACCTTAAACTGGGGTCCTGACTAGTCCCTCTACCTGGAGGTACTGTTAATGGTACAGAGGTCCAGGCCGCCAGCCTAACCCTGTCTCCTGTAGATCCCTGACCACTGTAATCCAGTCCTGAGAAGGACCTGATTACCACCAAAGGGAATGAGCAGATCACAGCTTACTAACAGTATTAGACACACGAGACAGACAAGGGGTAAAGTAAATACTGCCTTGTATACAAAAACTACAACACAGAGGGAACACAAAAGGTTAAGGAGATAAACAATAAGCGAGGAGAGGATTAACCACAACAGGCACTCTTAAGGTACTGCCACACTAAGCTATCCCGCTAGCGATCTCGTTAGCGTTGCATACTAATGAGATCGCTAGCGGGATTGTTTCTATATCGCTAAATGCTGCCGCATTTAGCGATATAGTTAACGACGCTATCGCCGTTAGCGATCTTCTTAACGACTTTAGCGGTACAAAAGTACCGCTAAATCGCTAAGAAAAGGTGCCACACAGCGATAAGATACTTACCCAGCGGGAGCGCCAGCGATGAAATAGGGTCCGGAGCGATTCCAGCGACGAGCGAGATCACAGCAGGAAGCTCGTCGCTGGAAGCTGCCGCACTGAACAACATCGCTAACGGGATCGCTAAATAGTGACGTTTTTTAGCGATCCCGTTAGCGATATTGTTTAGTGTGGCATACCCTTTAGCTTAAGTCTTCTCAGAAACGATCCGCTCTGCTGGTCAGAATGAATGCTTTCACCGGCAACTCCTAAGCAGACTGGCAGGTATATAAAGGAAGCTAATTAGTGCATAATCAAACTGCAGCCGGGAGAGGCTGGACCTAGTCTTAGCACAGAGCTAGGCAGAATTAACTCCCTCACTGCCAAACACAAAGTAACAGCAACTCAGCTGCGAGAAGTCAGAATGTGTAATCGCGACGATCTTCGTGGCGATACACCCATGACAATATCTGGATGATATCTTAATTTACTCGCCGGATCTTGTGTCTCATCAGGAGCATGTTAGGCAGGTGTTACAGATCTTGCGGGATAATAAACTGTACGCCAAATGGGAGAAGTGTGTGTTCGTCGTACAGGAACTTCAGTTTTTTAGGGTTCCTGGTGTCAGCATCCGGTTTTCGTATGGACCCTGGGAAAGTGCGGGCAGTTCTTGAGTGGGATCTGCCAGAGGATCTTAAGGCATTACAACGTTTCCTGGGGTTTGCTAACTATTACCGGAAGTTCATTCGTAATTTTTCGTCCATAGTTAAACCTCTCACAGACATGACTAAAAAAGGGATGGATTTTTCAAGGTGGTCTGACAAGGCTTGTCAAGCGTTTTCCTCTTTGAAAAAAATGTTTTGCTTCAGCACCCATACTTATTCAACCTGATGCGTCACAGCCGTTCATTGTTGAGGTGGACGCTTCCGAGGTAGGGGTGGGAGCAGTATTGTCACAAGGTTCGTCCCCTGGTAAATGGCATCCGTGCGCCTTCTTCTCTAAAAAATTGTCGTCCGCTGAGAGGAATTATGATGTCGGCAATAGGGAACTCTTGGCCATTAAGTTGGCTTTTGAGGAGTGGCGTCATTTTTGGAGGGGCAGTCCACCCGGTCACCGTCATTACCGATCACAAAAACCTGCTATATTTAGAGTCCGCTAAACGTCTGAATTCCAGACAAGCTAGGTGGTCGTTGTTTTTTACCAGGTTTAATTTTGTCGTCACATATCGTCCTGGCTCAAAAAATGTTAAGGCGGATGCCTTATCTTGCTGTTTCCCAGGGGCTGGGAATACGGAGGACCCGGTTCCGGTCCTTCAGGAGGGGGTGGTGGTGTCGGCAGTATGCTCTGAGCTTGAGGAGGAGGTATTGGAGGCTCAGGGGGACGCCCCTGTAGGACCTCCAGGGAGACTGTTTGTTCCAAATCAGTTGCGACAAAAGGTGATCGAGGCACATCATAATTCAGCTTTGGCAGGACACCCAGGGAGTAAAGCAACTGAGGATCTCCTCTCGCGCCGGTTTTGGTGGCCTAACTTACATAGGGAGGTGGTAACTTTTGTCGCGTCCTGCGAGGTTTGTGCGCGCTCTAAGATCCCACATACCCGTCCGTCGGGGACCCTCTTACCTTTGAAGATCCCGGAGCGTCCGTGGACTCATCTGTCTATGGACTTCATTACGGACCTCCCGCCATCTTCGGGTAAAACAGTCATACTCGTTGTAGTGGACAGGTTCAGCAAGATGGCACATTTTATCGCTCTTCCTAATGCTAAAACTCTTGCGCAGGTGTTTATTGGGGAGATTGTAAGGCTTCACGGGGTACCCTCCGATGTGGTGTCGGATCGGGGGTCTCAGTTTGTGTCCAAATTCTGGAAAGCATTTTGTACACGGCGGGGGATGCAGTTGTCATTTTCATCGGCTTTTCACCCGCAGACCAATGGTCAGACAGAGCGTCTGAACCAGAGCTTGGAGACATATCTCCGGTGTTTTGTCTCAGAGAACCAAGAGGACTGGTCTTCTTTCTGCCTCTGGCAGAGTTTGCTCTAACTAATAGGCGGAGCGAGTCCACTGGTAAGTCCCCGTTTTTTGGGGCATATGGTTTTCACCCCAGTTTTGTACTTTTAATGGGGGGGGCTCTTCTGGGGTTCCTGAGGAGGAACGATTTTCGTCGTCACTTGCTTCAGTGTGGAGAGGAGTGCTTAATAATCTGAGCACTATGGGGAACCGATACAAACGTATGGCTGATAGGAGGAGAGTGTCTGGTCCGGACCTAAGTGTGAACGATCTGGTATGGTTGTCTACCAAGAATATAAAACTTAAGGTTCCCTCCTGGAAACTGGGTCCCAGATTCATCGGGCCATACAAGATCAGTTCTATAATTAATCCGGTGGCATTCCGTCTTGACCTCCCTCCTACATTTAAAATTCATAATGTGTTCCACAGATCGTTGCTTAAGAGGTATGTGGCGCCGGTGATACCTTCACCTTTACCTCCTCCTCCTGTGGTGGTCAATGGTAACTTGGAGTTCCAGGTGTCGAGAGTCATCGATTCACGTCTGAATCGCCGGTCCCTTCAGTACCTTGTTCATTGGAGGGGGTATGGTCCTGAGGAGAGGACGTGGGTTTCTGCGTCGGATATTAACGCAGACCGATTGGTTCGGGCCTTCCACACTACTCACCCAGAGAAACCCGGCCCTGAGGGTCCGGAGGCCCCTCGTAGAAGGGGGGGTACTGTCACGGGTGTGTCGCTGCGAAGATCGTCGCGATTGCACACCCTGACTTCTCACAGCTGAGTTTCTGGTGCTGGGTGTTTTTCGGCAGAGAGGGAGTTAATTCTTCCTCTCTCTGTGCTGGACTAGACCAGCCTCGCTCAGCTGCAATTAATGTTGTGGTAATTGGTTTCCTTCAAATACCTGCCTGTCTGCTGGGGAAGTGTCGGTGATAGCATTCATGCAGACCAGCAGAGCGGATCGTTGTATGGTGAAGGCTGAAGTTAAGAGTACCTGTGTGGTCTTTTTTCCCCTCCTCGCTTTATCATTTATCTCCGTACCCGTTGGTGTCCCCTCTGTTTCCTGTGGTATGACTTTTATATGCAAGGTGGATTTTAGTTTACCCCTTGTACTGTCTCGTTCGTTTATTACTGTGTTTAGGCATATACCTACCAGTCCTCGGTGTTGTGATCAGGGTTCTTCTCAGGACTGGATCACTGAGGTTCAGGGATCCTCAGGAGGTAGGGATTACGCTGGCGGCCTGGACCTCTGTACCATCAACAGTACCTCCAGGTAGAGGGATTAGTCAGGACCCCAGCTTAGGGTCAGCATAGACCCCAGACCTCCTGTATGCAGTAACAGCGTGACACTCCCTCTTTCTCCCTCTCTCTGCTGCACTCTCTCCTCTCTCCCTCCTGTCTCCCTCTCTCCCTGTCTCCTCGTTCTCCCTCTCTCCTCCTGTCTCCTCTCTCCTGCACTGTCTCTCTCTTTCTCCTCTCTCCTGCATGTCTCCTCTCTTTCTCCTCTGCACTCTCCTCTCTCCTGCACTGTCCCCTCTTTCTCCTCCTGTCTCCCTCCTCCTCCCTGCAGTGTCTCCCTCTTCTCCCTCTTCCTCACTGCTCCCTCTTCTCCCTTCTCTCACTGTCCCCTCTCTCCTGCATGTCTCCCTTTTCTCCTCTCTCCTGCAGTGTCTCCCTCTCTTCTCCTCCTCTCTCCTGCACTGTCTCCCTCTCTTCTCCTCCTGTCTCCCTCTCTCCTGCACTGTCCCCTTCTCCTCTCTCCTGCACTGTCTCCTCTCTTGCCTGTCCCTCCTCCGCACTGTCTCCCTCTCTCCTCCTGTCTCCCTCTCTCCTGCACGTGTCTCCCTCTCTCCTCCTGTCCCTCTCTCCTGCACTGTCTCCCTCTCTTTCTCCCTCTCTCCTGCACTGTCTCCCCTTTCCTTCTTCCTGCACTGTCTCCCTCTTTTCTCCTCTCTCCTGCACTGTCTCCCTCTCTTTCTCCTCCTGTCTCCCTCTCCTGCTTGTCTCCCCTTCTCCTTCTCCTGCACTGTCTCCCTCTTTCTCCTGCACTGTCTCCCTCTCTCCTGCAGTGTCTCCTCTCTTTCTCCTCCTGCACTGTCTCCCTCTTACTCCCTCTCCTCCTGCACTGTCTCCTCTCTTCCTTCCTCTCTCTCCTGCACTGTCTCCCTCTCTTCTTCCTCCTCCTGCACTGTCTCCCTCTTCTCCTCACTGTCTCCCTCTCTCCTGCAGTGTCTCCTCTCTTTCTCCCTTTCTCCTGCCTGTCTCCCTCTTCTCCCTCTCTCTGCACTGTCTCCTCTCTTTCTCCTCCTGTCTCCCTCTCCCTGCTGTCTCCCTCTCTCTCTCCTGTCCCTCCCTTTCTCCTCTTGTCTCCCTCTCTCCTGCACTGTCTCCCTCTCTTTCTCCCTTTCTCCTGCACTGTCTCCTCTCTTTCTCCCTCTCCTGCACTGTCTCCCTCTCTTTCTCCTCCTGTCTCCCTCTCTCCTGCACTGTCTCCTCTCTCCTGCACTGTCTCCTCTGTTTCCCCTCTCCTCCTGCACTGTCTCCCTCTCTTTCCCCCTCTCCTCTGCACTGTCTCCCTCTCTTTCTCCTCCTGTCTCCCTCTCTCCTGCACTGTCTCCCTCCTCCTGCACTGTCTCCTCTTTTCCCTCTCCTCCTGCACTGTCTCCTCTCTTTCCCTCTCCTCTGCACTGTCTCCCTCTCTCTTTCTCCTCCTGTGTCTCCCTCTCTCCTGCACTGTCCTCTGTTTCCCCTCTCCTCCTGCACTGTCTCCCTCTCTTCCCCCTCTCCTCTGCACTGTCTCCCTCTCTTTCTCCTCCCTTCTGCACTGTCTCCCCTTCTTCCCTCCTGCTGTCCCTCTCTCCTGCACTGTCTCTTTTCCCCTCTCCTCCTGCACTGTCTCCCTCTCTTTCCTCTCCCTCCTGTTCCTCTCTTTCCTCCTGTCTCCTCTCTTCTGCACTGTTCTCCCTCTCTCCTGCACTGTCTCCTCTTTTCCCCTCTCTCCTCCTGCACTGTCTCCCTCTCTTTCCCCTCTCCTCTCTCTGCACTGTCTCTGTTCCTCCCTCTCTCTGCACTGTTCCTTTTCCCCTCTCCTCTGCACTGTCTCCCTCTCTTTCCCTCTCCTCTCATGCTCCTGTTTCTCCTCGTCTCCCTCTCTCCGCACTGTCTCCCTCTCTCCTGCACTGTCCTCTGTTTCCCCCTCACTTCCTGCACTGTCTCCCTCTCTTTCCCCCTCTCCTCTGCACTGTCTCCCTCTCTTTCTCCTCCTGTCCCTCTCTCCTGCACTGTCTCCCTCTCTCCTGCACTGTCTCCTCTGTTTCCCCCTCCTCCTGCACTGTCTCCCTCCTTTCCCCCTCTACTCCTGCACTGTCTCCCTCTCTTTCTCCCTCTCTCCTGCAGTGTCTCCTGTCCTCCTGCACTGTCTCCCTCTCTTTCTCCCTTTCTCCTGCATCTGTCCCTCTCTTTCCCCCTCTCCTCCTGCACTGTCTCCCTTTCTCCTGCACTGTCTCCCTCTCTTCCCCCTCTCCTCCTGCACTGTCTCCTTCTCTTTCTCCTCCTGTCTCCTCTCTTTCCCCCTCTCCTCCTGCACTGTCTCCCTTTCTCCTGCACTGTCTCCCTCTCTTCCCCCCTCTCCTCCTGCACTGTCTCCCTCTCTTTCTCCTCATGTCTCCTCTCTTTCCCCCTCTCCTCCTGCACTGTCTCCCTCTCTCCTGCACTGTCTCCTCCTGTCTCCCTCTCTCCTGTACTGTCTCCTCTCTTTCTCCCTCTCTCCTGCACTGTCTCCCTCTCTTTCTCCCTTTCCCCTGCACTGTCTCCCTCTTTCCCCCTCTCCTCCTGCACTGTCTCCTCCTGTCTCCCTCTCTCCTGCACTGTCTCCTCTCTTCCCCCTCTCCTCCTGCACTGTCTCCCTCTCTCTCTTCCCTTCTCTTGCACTGTCTCCTCTCTTTCCCCTCTCCTCCTGCACTGTCTCCCTCTCTTCTCCCTTTCTCTTGCACTGTCTCCTCTCTTTCCCCCTCTCCTCCTGCACTGTCTCCCTCTCTCCTGCCTGTCTCTGCACTGTCTCCTCTCTCTTCACTCTCCCTTCTCCTCCTCCTGCACTGTCTCCCTCTCTTTCTCCCTTTCTCTGCACTGTCTCCTCTCTTTCCCCCTCTCCTCCTGCACTGTCTCCGTTCCTCTCTCCTGCACTGTCCTCCTTTCCCCTCTCTCCTGCACTGTCTCCTCTCTTTCTCCCTTCTCTGCACTGTCTCCTCTCTTTCCCCTTCTCCTGCACTGTCTCCCTCTTTTTCTTCCCCTCTCCTCCTCCTCCTCTCCTCCTGTCTCCCTTCTCTTCCTGCACTGTCTCCTCTCTTTCCCCCTCTCCTCCTGCACTGTCTCCTCTCTTTCTCCCTTTCTCTTGCACTGTCTCCTCTCTTTCCCCCTCTCCTCCTGCACTGTCTCCCTCTCTCCTTTCCCTGTCTTCCTCTGTTCCGTTTTCACTTGCTGTCACTTCCACACTATAAGCAGCAGGTGGAGTAATTCGACCAGTGTCCCATCACGCATGCGTCCTCCAACTTAGGCCACGCATGCGCAGTGCGGTTTCAGCTACAGCGAGGAGGAGAGGAGGTGCTGGATTCTCTCGCGAGGAAGGACGCCATTATCGCCCACAAAACACCACGAGAACTCGCCCCCAAACGGTAACTGGGACCAGTGGCAGAGCTGCCGTCTCATGGGGCTCCCAAGGCTTCCCCGCCGCCCTCCTCGGCTCCCCAGAGTCTGCCCGCCGCTCCCGGGGACCAGGAAAGAGCGGGGAGGAGGGCGGGAAAGCAGGCCTGAGGCGGGAGGAGCAGGTTGTGCGGGGAGAAGTGGCCGAGGCCTGGTGCTCAGCCCTCACAGCCGCCTCCGAGGACAGGGGCCGCCGCCATGTGCAGGCGGGGTCACCCATAGCAACCAGTCACAGCTGGCGGGGTCACCCATAGTAACCAGTCACAGCTGGCGGGGTCACCCATAGCAACCAGTCACAGCTGGTGGGGTCACCCATAGCAACCAGTCACAGCTGGTGGGTCACCCATAGCAACCAGTCACAGCTGGCGGGGTCACCATAGCAACCAGTCACAGCTGGCAGGGTCACCATAGCAACCAGTCACAGCTGGCGGGGTCACCCATAGCAACCAGTCACAGCTGGCGGGGTCACCCATAGCAACCAATCACAGCTGGCGGGGTCACCCATAGCAACCAGTCACAGCTGGAGGGGTCACTCATAGCAACCAGTCACAACTGGCGGGGTCACCCATAGCAACCAGTCACAGCTGGCGGGGTCACCCATAGCAAGCAGTCACAGCTGGCGGGGTCACCCATAGCAACCAGTCACAGCTGGCGGGTCACCCATAGCAACCAGTCACAGCTGGCGGGGTCACGCATAGCAACCAGTCAGCTGGCGGGGTCACCCATAGCAACCAGTCACAACTGGCGGGGTCACCCATAGCAACCAGTCACAGCTGGCGGGTCACCCGTGGCAACCAGTAACAGCTGGCGGGGTCACCCGTGGCAACCAGTCACAGCTGTGGGGGTCACCCATGGCAACCAGTCACAGCTGGGGGGTCACCCATAGCAACCAGTCACAGCTGGCGGGGTCACCCATAGCAACCAGTCACAGCTGGGGTGGTCACCCATAGCAACCAGTCACAGCTGGCGGGGTCACCCATAGCAACCAGGGGGGGTCACCCATAGCAACCAGTCACAGCTGGTGGGGTCACCCATAGCAACCAGTCACAGCTGGCGGGTCCAGCCCATCAGGCAGGTCACCATGCAACAGTCACAGCTGGCGGGGTCACCCATAGCAACCAGTCACAGCTGGCAGGTCACCCATAGCAACTAGTCACAGCTGGCGGGGTCACCCATAGCAACCAGTCACAGCTGACGGGGTCACCCATAGCAACCAGCGATAGCTGGCACAGTCACCCATAGTATCCAGTGATAGATGGCACAGTCACTATAGTAACCAGTCACAGCTGGCGGGGTCACCCGTGGCAACCAGCGATAGCTGACTGGGTCACCCATAGGAACCAGAGCTAGGTGGCACAGTAACCCATAGCAACCAGTGATGGCACAGTCACCCATAGCAACCAGTGATAGATGGCACAGCCACCCATAGCAACCAGTGATAGATGGCACAATCACCCATAGTAACCATGATAGATGGCACGTCACCCATAGCAACCAGTATAGATGGCACGTCACCCATAGCAACCAGTGATAGATGGCCGAGTCACCCATAGGAACCAGTGATAGATGGCACAGTCACCCATAGAACCAGTGATAGATGGCACAGTCACCCATAGCAACCATGACAGTCACCCATAGAACCAGTGATAGATGGCACGGTCACCCATAGTATCCAGTGATAGATAGCCAGTCAACCCAAGCAACCAGTGACAGTCACCCATAGTAACCAGTGATAGATGGCACAGTCACCCATAGTAACCAGTGATAGATAGCACAGTCACCCATAGCAACCAGTGATAGATGTCACAGTCACCCATAGCAACCAGTGACAGTCACCATAGTAACCAGTGATAGATGGCACGGTCACCCATAGTAACCAGTGATAGATGGCACGGTCACCCATAGTATTCAGTGATAGCACGGTCACCCATAGCAACCAGTGATAGATGGCACAGTCACCCATAGGAACCAGTGATAGATGGCACAGTCACCCATAGGAACCAGTGATAGATGGCACAGTCACCCATAGCAACCAGTGAAGATGGCACAGTCACCCATAGAACCAGTGATAGATGGCACAGTCACCCATAGCAACCAGTGATAGATGGCACGGTCACCCATAGCAACCAGTGATAGATGGCACGGTCACCCATAGCAACCAGTGATAGATGGCACTGTCACCCATAGCAACCAGTGATAGATGTCACGGTCACCCATAGCACCATGATAATGCCGCCCATAGACAGTGATAGATGGCAGTCACCCATGAACCAAGTGAGTCACCCATAGGAACCAGTGATAGATGGCACGGTCACCCATAGGAACCAGTGATAGATGGCACGGTCACCCATAGGAACCAGTGATAGATGGCACCACCATAGAACATGAAGTGCAGTCACCCATAGAACCAGTGATAGATGGCACGGTCACCCATAGCAACCAGTGATAGATGCAGTCACCATAGCAACAGACATCACCCAATAAACAAACACGGCATAAACCAGATAGCCGTCACCATAGAACCATGTAGATCAGTCCTAACTGGTCACGTCACCATAGCAACCAGTGATAGATGGCACGTCACCCATAGAACCAAATGACGTCTAGACCAGTGATAGATGGCACGTCACCCATAGCAACATGAATCCCACCAAAGAACAGTGATAGATGCAGTCACCATGAACCAGTGATAGATGGCACAGTCACCCATAGCAACCAGTGAAGATGCACGGTCACCATAGCAACCAGTGAATGGCAGGTCACCCATAGCAACCAGTGATAGATGCACGGTCACCCATAGCAACCAGTGATAGATGGCACGGTCACCCATAGAACCAGTGATAGATGGCACGTCACCATAGGCAACCAGTGATAGATGGCACGGTCACCCATAGGAACCAGTGATAGATGGCACGTCACCCATAGGAACCAGTGATAGATGGCACAGTCACCCATAGCAACCAGTGATAGATGGCACGGTCACCCATAGGAACCAGTGATAGATGGCACGGTCACCCATAGCAACCAGTGATAGATGGCACGGTCACCCATAGCAACCAGTGATAGATGGCACGGTCACCCATAGCAACCAGTGATAATGGCACGGTCACCCATAGCAACCAGTGATAGATGGCACTGTCACCCATAGCAACCAGTGATAGATGTCACGGTCACCCATAGCAACCAGTGATAGATGGCACGGTCACCCATAGGAACCAGTGATAGATGGCACGGTCACCCATAGTAACCAGTGATAGATGGCACGGTCACCCATAGTAACCAGTGATAGATGGCACGGTCACCCATAGGAACCAGTGATAGATGGCACAGTCACCCATAGGAACCAGTGATAGATGGCACAGTCACCCATAGGAACCAGTGATAGATGGCACAGTCACCCATAGCAACCAGTGATAGATGGCACAGTCACCCATAGCAACCAGTGATAGATGGCACAGTCACCCATAGGAACCAGTGATAGATGGCAGTCACCCATAGCAACCAGTGATAGATGGCACAGTCACCCATAGCGTCCAGTGATAGATGGCACAGTCACCCATTAGAACCGTAAACCAGTGATAGATGGCACAGCCACCCATAGTGTCCAGTGATAGATGGCACAGTCACCCATAGCAACCAGTGATAGATGGCACGATCACCCATAGCAACCAGTGATAGATGGCACAGTCACCCATAGTAACCAGAGAAAGCTGGCACAGTCATCCATAGCAACCAGTGATAGATGGCACAGTCACCCATAGTAACCAGTGATAGATGGCACAGTCACCCATAGTAACCAGAGATAGCTGGCATAGTCATCCATTGTACCGATCACCCATTGTGCGGTCACCAACAGCAACCAACGTTTAGCAGTTTTAGAGCAGTTCCCATAGTAACCAGTGATGAAACATCTCTAGAACTGTCACACTTAGGCCTCTTTCACACTTCCGTTGTGTGACGTCCGAGAGAGAGAGACCCCGGACACTGTTGTCAGCATTTTGAATGATTTTCTATGGAGGCGACGGATCCGCGGGCGGATTCCGTCAAAAACGGATGCCGGTGGATCCGCCGTAGTCCGCCATTTTGGCGGACCAAAAAAACGTTGCATTGGACGTTTTTCTAAAATGACGGACGCCAATTTTTTGGCGGATCCGTCAAAAAACGGACCTAACAGACGACTATCCGTCAAAATCCGTCACTAATGCAAGTCAATGGGAAAAAAACGGATCCGCCAAAAAAAAATGGTGAATCCGTTTTTTTCACATTTTGACGGATTTTGACTGATGTCGCACGACTGAAGTGTGAAAGAGGCCTTAGCAACCAATGAATTCCAGCTCTGAGACACTGGGAAAATGACCTCAGGGATCAGATTGGTTCTAGGGGTAACGGTTATTCCCTGCTCACGTCTTGAAGAATCTTTCGGTGACTGATTTGGTTATCAGCGTTTGCACTGGAAGTCGCCTCCATTCAAACAAATAGGAATATAACTGAATTTAGGGCACCGCAGCGCAACATGCCGATCCCGAAGGCGCATTGTGCTGTTACCTCTGTACATTATCGTTGTGGTTGTGCAGCAGTGGAAGTTGGGTGCCACCTTTCATTGTTTGTTTTCTTCTGTAACAGCCCAATTCATCAAGACGGGTGTTTTTTTTATGCCAGGCAAAATTTATTGAGGTGTGAGCAACAGGCAATGAGGCCGGTCAGAGGGCGGTGTGCGGCCGTCCTAATATGATGGGTTTCTTGTGTATTCGTAGCCACGCCCCATCCCCTAGGCTCCACCCACTTTTCAAAGCGTGGTTAGAGCTATCGCACTGGTGTAGAAATGCTGAAAAGTCACAAATTTTGCGACCTTTCAAGAAGTTTTACCCGGGAACTCTCACAAAATGGCTTGATGATTTACGACCCAAGGCTTCTGTTATACGAGGCGATATTTGGTATGTGACATAAAGTCTCATACAAGACTCGCAACCATAAAATATCTGATTTTTCTACTACTATGTTGTGATTTGTGTGCTAAGAATAATAACCAGCTCACTCCCAGGTCGTGGGGAGTAGTGACTTTCATTGTGGTCTCTGAAGACGAAGCTGTGTGTGACTTGCGACTAAAAATCTAGCCAGCGACAGTCGTGAGAACGTTTCCAATCATTGGAACCGAGGCTGCAAAGAGACCGTGTGATCCTGATGTCGTATAGCTGAAAACATGACGCGGCCGCTAACTAACGTAACCCTTGTGGTTATTGTAAGACCCCTCAGATAACAGTCATCTGAATCTGCGCCCCCAACTCATGTGTAGAGGGTTCTCCTGACGTCCCCAGCACATGATGATGGAGGTCATAAGGATCAGGCTGGCTGAATTTCAGCGGCCGATCTTTTTGTCTTCAGGGAAGATAAGCCACTGCCAGAGGAGTTTGGCAGTGTCTTTTTCCTCTATTCTCATTAAAAACACATGAACGCTCGGCGGAGCGTCAGGAGAGATAGCTGTCTGCCAAACGAATGTCCTGCTGACAGCTATCTCCGATGTCTGGCCAGAATAATGCTCAGTTTTAGAAAAGTGTAATATAAGTGCATTTTTGCCCCAGTATTATGAACTTTCAGCAGCACAGTATTCTGCTCTACCTCCGATCCCATGACTTCGATGTAATATTAGTACACTGTTTGTAGGGTTTTTTGCATTTCTTTAAGCCCACTACTGAAGAGGGGATGAATAAAAGGCATAAAGATTAGACTGTTCACATCTGCGTTATGTAATTATGTCTGATGTCTCTGCTCCGTTCTAACAGTAGAGAAATGGAATTCACACATGACGGATGTGAAGGGCAATCGAAGGGCTGTCTTGCCTAATAATACTGTCCGTCATTTTAGTGGAAATGTAGTAAAGAGAGTAAATGTAATTCACGAGCCATCGCTACTCTGTCATCTGCACTTGTGATACATTGTAGCAATGGTTTGGAGCCAGCACATCTGCAGCTTGTGCTGTAACATAGATGTATGTGGTGGAGTGTCACTGAAGAGCACATTCCTGCGCCCCGATGACATAGACTCGCACTGGTCAGGGTAATATAAAACCTATTTATTCTGATCTCAGCCCGGACTCTCATAAGATACAGAACACCTGCAGCGTCCTATTCACAGTAATCTCAGTCTGGAGGTGCGAAATGTTTGACTTATTGCTGCCGAGGGCGAGATCTGTGTCTGATTAGACGTCAGGTTCTCTGAGTTTCTGGGATTTCAGCTGGAATATTTTCCTGGAAGACATCTCTCTGTGATATGATCTCAGAATAACTGAAGGATGTACATTTTGGAAGTCTGAAAATCCAATCCTTTATTTCTTAAATATTATCTGGAGCTAATCTTAAATTTGACTAAGCAAAATGCTTAAAAAAACAAGACAGACCTTCATTATGTGCTCCAAAGCCCCATATTTCCACCCCGTTCTTATAATGTAGCATATGATCATCTGTGTCCAATCTCAAATTAAAATGCAGAGATCCCTGGGAAGTCTGTTTTGTTTGGACGGACGGTGACACGCGCGGTGTTGCACTTGGCAGTCAATCTCTGGTAGCTTAATATTCAGAGTGAAAACAATTACTGAAGAATGCATAGATGGTATTATTAGACCTGCTGCGGATGCACTGAGCTGCGATATCTCCTGGCCGCCCAGAATGTACGATAGCACCACAATATTCAATGGAGACAGCAGGTGTAACTCAATACAGGTACCACGTGTGGAACGGGCCATTCATTGCTCCCGATCAAACTCCTACCGTGCACCTGCTTTCAGGAACTGCACAGCAGCGTTGTGCGTCTTGTAGAGCTCCTGCTCCTAATATGCGCAGACTGTTGGATGTAGAAGGACGCAGCAGACCACCGCTTTAGGCAAGGTTAAGACATGGTGGAATTCTTCACTGCAAATCCCCAGAAAATGTAGATGGGATCTTCAAAATATGCACGTGAAATTGCCTACATGAAAATGTGAGCAGATTTTGTTGCACTAAAGTTGTGGATTTTAACTTTTAATTTCACCATTCAGTGAAGAAGATGCCCATACACATCAGGGTACGTGCCCATGATCTGGAATGGCAGCATTTTGGACGCTACTCACCTGAGCTGCGTCCAAAATGCTGCGGTTTAGGTTACAAGCACAATAGATGTGTACCGAGTGTTTAAAAGGAACCTGTCACATGAAAAAACACTATTAACCTGCAGCTAGAGGGGTCAATCTGAAGGTTAATAGCGTTTTGAACTTACCCTGCACTTAGACCCCCCCCCCCCGCTGCCTGGAGGAAATTAACTCTTTTCCCCCAGTAGCATTCTGGTCTCAGTCACGGGGGCAGCGCTGGTGCGGGTTCTGTTAGCGGCGGTTATAACCGTGCCCCCGACACTGACTGACAGCCGGCCCCAGTGCTGTACTGCTGTCAGTGCGGGGGGCACGGTTACAGCCGCCGCTCTCTATGACTGTACATGGATGTCATCCGTGTGCGGTAAATATTTTTCACATACCCATAGACTTGTTTTTCATTTTTCATCCATGATACCAGAGAAAAATGGACGTGTGAATAGCACCCTAGATTTTAATGGTTACTTGCTCTATCCGTAAAAAATGGGCGCAGCACGGACGTGTGATTGAGGTCTTAGGCTGATTGTCTGAAAGGAAGAACATTTTTATTTATTTAGAAGGAGAAGTTCTTGATTTTAGTTTGTTGCTTTTAGTCTTTGACCCCATTACATTTTGTGATCACTGCACAACATATCTGGAAAATACCTAAACTACAAGTTATGGTTTCTGTCTCAGAAATCTTCCGTCTCGGTATCCAGCTGTGATAATCCACACCCTTATAGGGTTCAGATCCATCCGCTATCAGCCCCACACATTTGAAGTACTCCCTGTCCTCCCAATCCCTGGTATCTGTGTAGCTCCATACACTGGGCCAGATGGCTCTTCCCAATCATCTCTCATTTCTGAGCTCTCTTGGGGTATCTGTCATAAAGGTTTGACGAGTTTTCAGAAGTGCGGTCTTCCGGGCTTGCTCGTCGTGATGTTCCTGTTTGTGGATGCGTTTTTCCAATGGGAATGTCTTACAGAGAGATGAAGGAATGTGTTTGTCCATCCATAAGTTGTAATTGCACACTTGGGAGACACAGATCAATGAACAGATGAGCTGGAGATTAGTTTTCTATTTATGGGATGTGCAATTGTGTATTTCAGTAAGCGGCGATGCTCGAACCTATGTGCTGACTATCAGTAGTGCAAGCTGCAGATCTGAGCTTATTCCACCACAAATGTCAGATTTTCCATCAGGAAAATCTCACATGAACATATCATTAGGTTTCCCTCACATATGCGTTCGTGGTGCCTTTTTTTGTTCTCAAATTGATTGGATCGTAAATACTATTTAAATGGAATATATTCATATGTAGACATTTGTTTTCTGCATGATTCTTTACAGCTGTGCTAAAGAGTAGTGTATGGAAAAAATGCATGAAAAACACCTAGAGCAGGGGTCTCAAACTCAATTTACCCGGGGGCCGCTGGAGATAGAATCTGGGTGAGGCTGGGCCACATCAGGTTTTCCACAAGAAAAGCTCTTACAAAAACATTCCATTCTCCCCCAGCGCTCATTCCCCCAGCGCTCATTCTCCCCATTGCTTTTTCCCCATCACCCCATCGTTGCTTTTCCCCATCATTGCTTTTCCCCCATCACTCCCATTATTGCTTTTGCCCATCACTCCTATCATTGCTTTTCCCCCATCACTCTCATCATTGCTTTTCCCCCATCACTCTCATCATTGCTTTTCCCCCATCACTCTCATCATTGCTTTTCCCCATCACTCCCATCATTGCTTTTCCCCCTCACTCCATCATTGCTTTTTTCCCATCATTGCTTTTTCCCCATCACTCCATCATTGCTTTTTCCCCATCACCCCATCGTTGCTTTTCCCTATCATTGCTTTAACCCCATCACTCCCATCATTGCTTTCCCCCATCACTCCCATCATTGCTTTTCCTGCATCACTCCAATCATTGCTTTTCCCCCATCACTCCCATCATTGCTTTTGCCCCATCACTCCCATCATTGCTTTTCCCCATCACTCCCATCATTGTTTTTTCCCATCACTGCTTTTCCCCATCACTCCCATCATTGCACATAGACACACACACACACACACACCACCTCTCACCTGTCCGCAGCATCACCAGCGTCTGCGCTTCCTCGCTCTGACACAGCCAGCCACTGAATGATGACGTCATCCAGCGGCGCTGCTCTGTGTCAGACAGGAAGTGCGGGCGCCAGGCAGGAAGGATCCTTGCAGCTCCGCTTCTGCTTATTTTGTCTTGCAGGCAGCGGAGCTGCTGGGATCGCTCCCTGCCCGCTCTAGCCATCATCAACCTCACCTCCTCCTGCTGCAGCTCCGATGGTCCAGCGCGTGTCACGTGGTACCGCTCATTAAGCTCATGAATATGGGCGCCACGCCTATGAGAGTGGAGTGGCGTCCATATTCATGACCTTAATGAGCGGTACTACGTGTGACTGGGATTTCACATGTGAGACTCGGCCGTGTTTCTCGCATGTGTGATCCCGGCCGAGGGGAGGGCCGCAAACTATTGTCCCGAGAGCCCATGAGGTGAGGGCTGCAACTATTGTTCCAAGGGCCGCAGTTGGCCCGCGGGCTACGAGTTTGAGACCCCTGACCTAGAGCATGCTGCATTTTTAATAAGTGACATGGACCCCATAAAATGCATCGAAAGTGTTGCTAATCCCCAGGAAGCACGCACTGTCGGATCCCTTATACTTCCCCGATGACTTCCCGCAGACATCTGGCTGCAACATTTATTGACAGCTTTAGGTGTGAATCCTTTCTTTCTCCACACCATAATCGGGTTTTCATACTGTAACCTGAATTTTGGCAGATAATGACACACAATCAGGCGTCTTGCAAGCATATGATTCTGATTAGTGTCTTCTATTTTTTTTTATATAAGATTCTTTGAAAGAAAATATTAATTTCCTTTATAGCTCTGCTTAATTAAAATATATCCAGTTGATGTATCTCCAAATTATAGGGTATCTGTAGAATAGAAACCGACCTGAAAAATTTAATTAAAGCTGCTTCATGTAGACTTTGTAATCCCCAGCAATCTCCATAGGAAGCAGTTCTTCACCGCCAGATATCATTTGGGACCAAAACTAACAATTTCTGGGCAGTTCTTTTTCATTTTGCCCTCTTTCACACCCCGGAATAACTCTTACATGTTAAAAAAAAAATAGAAAAATGAATTTGAACTCTTGTAAGGCTATACAGACTCTCTGGGCAAACCAAAACCTCAGTTTTTCATTAGAGTATGTCACCATTGATCCTGTGGTCCTGAGACCGCAGAGGTCAGGAGATTTTCATGTGTCTGATACGGTACCCAGCCTGCTCACACACAAAGCACAGGGGTACAGGCTACACTTTTGGCTATAATTGAGAATTTTTGTATTTCATGTGGATAGGTGCTTAGTTTCTGCTCATATAAAAAATACTGTTCTTTTTTTATCCAAAGAATTCGTTAAAATTGTGAAATAAGAAAATGACTTTTGTACTAAGGTCTAGTATAAGTGAATTGACAAGTTCACAGTAGCAATTTTTCTCCTCTTGAACCTAACGAAAAAAAGCACAATGCACTAGTCTTGTCTATTTTGCACATATGGTAATTTCAGTTATACTGAATTATATACCTATCCCAATAGTTTAACTTAGTCTTGTGGCTGTTGCATCCCCTTTTTTTTTTTTTCAGGGGCACACCGCTTTTCTGCCTCTTGGCTTCCTGCTTGGCTGTTAGGGTAGGGTGGGGGGCATGCACCTCTAATGCTTGACAATTCGGACCAGTGGCTTTGGCATTATAGCTCCAATTGTTCGTACTGTGCTCTTTCCAATTTTGCATACAGAGGTTTCTTTGCCTCTGCAGCACAGAATGAGCGCAGGAGAGCTGAAGGAGCGCAGGAGAGCTGAGGGAGCGCAGGAGAGCTGAGGGAGCGCAGGAGAGCTGAAGGAGCGCAGGAGACCTGAGGGAGCGCAGGAGAGCTAAGGGAGCATAGGGGAGCTGAAGGAGCGCAGGAGAGCTGAAGGAGCGCAGGAGAGTTGAGGGAGCGCAGGAGAGCTGAGGGAGCGCAGGAGAGCTGAGGGAGCGCAGGAGAGCTGAGGGAGCGCAGGAGAGCTGAGGGAGCGCAGGAGAGCTGAGGGAGAGCAGGAGAGCTGAGGGAGCGCAGGAGAGCTGAGGGAGCGCAGGATAGCTGAGGGAGAGCTGAGGGAGCGCAGGAGAGCTGAGGGAGCGCAGGAGAGCTGAGGGAGCGCAGGAGAGCTGAGGGAGCGCAGGAGAGCTGAGGGAGCGCAGGAGAGCTGAGGGAGCGCAGGAGAGCTGAAGGAGCGCAGGAGAGCTGAGGGAGCGCAGGAGAGCTGAGGGAGCGCAGGAGAGCTGAGGGAGCGCAGGAGAGCTGAGGGAGCGCAGGAGAGCTGAGGGAGCGCAGGAGAGCTGAGGGAGCGCAGGAGAGCTGAGGGAGCGCAGGAGAGCTGAGGGAGCGCAGGAGAGCTGAGGGAGCGCAGGAGAGCTGAGGGAGCGCAGGAGAGCTGAGGGAGCGCAGGAGAGCTGAGGGAGCGCAGGAGAGCTGAGGGAGCGCAGGAGAGCTGAGGGAGCGCAGGAGAGTTGAAGGAGCGCTGAGGGAGCGCAGGAGAGCTGAAGGAGCGCAGGAGAGTTGAAGGAACGCTGAAGGAGCGCAGGAGAGCTGAGGGAGCGCAGGAGAGTTGAAGGAGAGCTGAGGTAGCGCAGGAGAGCTGAAGGAGCGCAGGAGAGCTGAAGGAGCGCAGGAGAGCTGAAGGAGCGCAGGAGAGCTGAAGGAGCGCAGGAGAGCTGAAGGAGCGCTGAGGGAGCACAGGAGAGTTGAAGGAGCGCTGGGGGCGCGCAGGAGAGCTGAAGGAGCGCAGGAGAGTTGAAGGAGCGCTGACGGAGTGTAGGAGAGCTGAAGAAGAGCTGAGGGAGCGCTGGAGAGTTGAAGGAGCGCAAGAGAGTTGAAGGAGCGCAGGAGAACTGAAGGAGAGCTGAGGGAGCGCAGGAGAGTTGGAGTGCTGAGGGAGCGCAGGAGAGTTGAAGGAGCGCAGGAGAGCTGAGGGAGCGCTGAAGGAGCGCAGGAGAGCTGAGGGAGCGCAGGAGAGCTTGAGGAGCACAGGAGAGTTGAGGGAGCGCAGAAGAGCTGAGAGAGCGCAGGAGAGCTGAGGGAGCTCTGAGGAGCTGAGGGCGCACGAGAGTTGAAGGAGAGCTGAGGGCGCACAAAGAGAGTTGAAGGAGAGCTGAAGGAGCGCAGGAGAGCTGAAGGAGCACTGAAGGAGCGCAGGAGAGCTGAGGGAGCGAGGAGAGCTAAGGGAGCACAGGAGAGCTGAAGGAGTGCAGGAGAGCTGAGGGAGCGCAAGAAGAGCTGAAGGAGCGCAGGAGAGCTGAGGGAGCGCAGGAGAGCTGAGGGAGCACAGGAGAGCTGAAGGAGCGCAGGAGAGCTACAGGAGAGCTGAGGGAGTGCTGAAGGAGCGCTGGAGATCTGAGGGAGCGCAGGAGAGCTGAGGGAGCACAGGAGAGCTGAAGGAGAGCAAGAGAGCTGAAGGAGCGCAGGAGAGCTGAGGGAGCGCAGGAGAGCTGAGGGAGCGTAGGAGAGCTGAGGGAGCGTAGGATAGCTGAGGGAGCGTAGGAGAGCTGAGGGAGCGCAGGAGAGCTGAGGGATCGCAGGAGAGCTGAAGGAGCGCAGGAAAGCTGAGGGAGCGCAGGAGAGCTGAAGGAGCGCAGGAGAGCTGAGGGAGCGCAGGAGAGCTGAGGGAGCGCAGGAGAGCTGAGGGAGCGCAGGAGAGCTGAGGGAGCGCAGGAGAGCTGAGGGAGCGCAGGAGAGCTGAGGGAGCGCAGGAGAGCTGAGGGAGCGCAGGAGAGCTGAGGGAGCGCAGGAGAGCTGAGGGAGCGCAGGAGAGCTGAGGGAGAGCTGAGGGAGCGCAGGAGAGCTGAGGGAGCGCAGGAGAGCTGAGGGAGCGCAGGAGAGCTGAGGGAGCGCAGGAGAGCTGAGGGAGCGCAGGAGAGCTGAGGGAGCGCAGGAGAGCTGAGGGAGCGCAGGAGAGCTGAGGGAGCGCAGGAGAGCTGAGGGAGCGCAGGAGAGCTGAGGGAGAGCTGAGGGAGAGCTGAGGGAGAGCTGAGGGAGAGCTGAGGGAGCGCAGGAGAGCTGCTGGAGAGCAGGAGAGTTGAGGGAACGCAGGAGAGCTGAAGGAGCGCAGGAGAGCTGAGGGAGCGCAGGAGAGCTGAGGGAGCGCAGGAGAGCTGAGGGAGCGCTGGAGAGCTGCGGGAGCGCTGGAGAGCTGAGGGAGCGCAGGAGAGCTGAGGGAGCGCAGGAGAGCTGAGGGAGCGCAGGAGAGCTGAGGGAGCGCAGGAGAGCTGAGGGAGCGCAGGAGAGCTGAGGGAGCGCAGGAGAGCTGAGGGAGCGCAGGAGAGCTGAGGGAGCGCAGGAGAGCTGAGGGAGCGCAGGAGAGCTGAGGGAGCGCAGGAGAGCTGAGGGAGCGCAGGAGAGCTGAGGGAGCGCAGGAGAGCTGAGGGAGCGCAGGAGAGCTGAGGGAGCGCAGGAGAGCTGAGGGAGCGCAGGAGAGCTGAGGGAGCGCAGGAGAGCTGAGGGAGCGCTGGAGAGCTGAAGGAGAGCAAGAGATCTGAGGGAGCGCAGGAGAGCTGAGGGAGCGCAGGAGAGCTGAAGGAGAGCAAGAGAGCTGAGGGAGCGCAGGAGAGCTGAGGGAGCGCAGGAGAGCTGAGGGAGCGCAGGAGAGCTGAGGGAGCGCAGGAGAGCTGAGGGAGCGCAGGAGAGCTGAGGGAGCGCAGGAGAGCTGAGGGAGCGCAGGAGAGCTGAGGGAGCGCAGGAGGCTGAGGGAGCGCAAGAGAGCTGAGGGAGCGCAGGAGAGCTGAGGGAGCGCAGGAAAGCTGAAGGAGCGCAGGAGAGCTGAAGGAGCGCAGGAGAGCTGAGGGAGCGCAGGAGAGCTGAGGGAGCGCAGGGAGCTGAGGGAGCGCAGGAGAGCTGAGGGAGCGCAGGAGAGCTGAGGGAGCGCAGGAGAGCTGAGGGAGCGCAGGAGAGCTGAGGGAGCGCAGGAGAGCTGAGGGAGCGCAGGAGAGCTGAGGGAGCGCAGGAGAGCTGAGGGAGCGCAGGAGAGCTGAGGGAGCGCAGGAGAGCTGAGGGAGCGCAGGAGAGCTGAGGGAGCGCAGGAGAGCTGCAGGAGCGCTGGAGAGCTGAGGGAGCGCAGGAGAGCTGAGGGAGTGCAGGAGAGCCGATGCTGCCTGATCCAGCAATCCTGCCATCTTCAGAGCGGCGCTGGCAAGCCCCAAAGAGCTTGCTACGTGCCCAGGAAACCGGCCACCTCTAATAGACTACAGGGGTAGCCGGTAACCTAGTCAACGATCTGTAAACTATAGAATGAAATATCCTTCTGTTCTCGGAGAACGGAGATGTTTTTTAATAAGTAGATTGCAAAGTTGCTTGGTTGTCAGTTTTACTCTTTTAACAACATGAGACAACGCCTTCTTGACAGATGTACATATTTTTTATCTATTTTGGGGATCTTTATGTTTTTGTGTTACCCTTTCATACATTTACTGATACACAGCGCACTTTTACTCCTTTCACTTACCACAAGCGGTATCAGAATTGGTTTCCATCTGAGGTTCGTGCTTCATTCTCTTTTTTTTACACCAAAATGAAAACTGATCCCACAGGGAGAGGCAGGAAACCTTCCCCTCGCTGAATGTTTCCCTGTGTCCTCGGGACCTCAGATGACATAGTATATTGCTAGGTGGATGCAGGATGAGTTGGATGTGGACTTGGCGTTCTGAAGTTTGGACGGCCATTCCGGCAGCAAGTTATCGGCAAATAAAATAATGATTTATCTGCTGTGGTAAAGTTCTGTCCTTCAGGGAATCATCAGAGGAAAACATTATACAGGGCTCCTAGTATTGTGGAAGTACAGGGAAATGCTGTCGGGTTTTACTCTTATAAAACATATTTTCTGTGCTAAATTATTAACCCATTAGAAGAGAATTCTGTACATGATACTTATGTAAACATTTCATAAAAGCAAATAACCAACTCGTAATAGGCATTCACACAGTTGTAATAATCTGAATATTTCAACATTAGTGTGAAATGTGAACATTATAAAAAAATAAATCATGATATATAGGATTGATGGAAGAAATTTAGTATAACGTGTACTGTAATCATACTGTGTATGTATAGGAGGCCAGTGCGCGGTCCTGCATGCAGAGAGCTGTCAGCCACTGTCATACAGGGAGGACTGTCCGTCATTGCTAGGACCGCCCACTGGACTCATCCTACTAACATCAGGGACTTCAATGAATAAAGTGCAAGTTTTCCATAAACTTTTCCCACAAACCAGCACCTCAATCTGATCAGCTCCTCCTGTCCTAAAACATCCAGCGGCGGCACTGGTGCCCAGGACATATAGAGAGATGATGGATGGTGGGGTCTGGCGTAGGACCCCTAATGATAAGGTTCTGATCCTAAGGACAGGACCGCCCCTTTAGTTTAGAGTCTGGCCATTAAATGGTTAGATCATGGTTCTATAAACCCCACCATTGGCTTTTTCTTCCTTCAGGCAGAATGTGTTCTTCTCCAGCTGCAGCTGTTACATCAGGGGGTCCGGGGGTCTGCACTGTACCGTCAGTGCACATTACCTATCCATGTAAGCGATATAAATGTCTTTTTTCTCCAGTAATCCCTCCCTGAGGTCCATCCGATAGCTGGATCTCCAGATCAGATCTCGCCTTTCCAGTTACCCCTTGGCACTGAGTGCATTCACCTCACTCGCCCGTCTCCACAGAATTACATTTATATACAAAATGCTCTTCAATCTTCCAGGAAGGTTTGTAATGCTATCATTACTCGCCAAGGAAAACAAATTGGCCAAAATAGGAAATTAATATTTTTTTCTTCTGTTAATTAACATACAATCCCGCGGATGGCGTATGGCGCTGGCCCACGGTTGTCCTTCACAGACGTGCTACATGAAAGCAGAGCTAAATAACATCTGATCTGTACAGCTCTGTGTTTTCAGCCATTGACCTTTTCACGGTACATGATGGCGTCGCCGGTCCTCTGCGGCCGCCGGGCAGAGGTTTTACTCTTAGTGCAAATACAACACCGAGATCCGTTCTTACTGACTGTCACGTTTCCTTTTGACTCTGTGACGGGCCAAACACTTTGACTTTAATATTTTTCGATGGTATAAATTGTTTGCAGATGCCATGGTTTGTAAATTGCAGTAGATTATATGTCGGTGGTTGGACGATAACGACTGATGAATTTTTAAGCAAAGCACAAGGGCTCGGGTTAGGTATTTGCAAACTGTAGACGTGAATATTGAAATATACCATGACGGCATACATATGACGGGCCCATGTGTAGCGCCGTTATGATGCACTGCAGGGCAGGATATCTGTGCTGTACTGATGCATACTCGCCTGTCAGACCGCAGATGTGCCGCCATACTGCTAACAGTGCCCTATCGGTCTCCAGTAAGGGCTGTCGGGTGACTGGTGCTACCAGGGTCCCCTACCCTTCTCCTGGCTTCCTCTATAATGGTACTGTGATATCAGAAATCCAGAAGACGTTCAGTAATGGCCATGCGGTTTATTCACAACGCGTTTCGAAGCTGAACCAACGTCTTCATCAGGAGTCACAGTAGCTGAATGGTGGAAGCACGGTATTAACGTTGGCTCCCTATGAGTGTGAGAGCCGGACGATAAAGAAGAATGGGATCAGTACTAGATCCCGTAGATTCCTGGTTGTGTTCATGTCCTCACACAAATATAAGAATAAAATCTATGAAGAAGAATAAGTAGAACTTTGATTTTTTGAATAAAACCGGTCGTATTTCTGCAGTCAGAATAGCGTTGGCCGGAAGTTTCCGCCTTACCTCATCCTCTATCACTTTTTACTTGGACTCGACGCTTTCTGGTGTATGTTCTGAGGTTCATTTCTAGTGAGAAAACAACAACTTCTAGATAATGGGGAGGAGAACGTGACATTAGGTGCACCATAGAACAAGCGTTCCTGCTCGCTACAGTGGGATTCAGGACCACCTAAAAATGCTGCATTATGTGAGAATAGTAAGATTTGTCCTGTTTACAGGTGTCAGCGACTGTCCTAGGAACGAGTAAAGAAGTCAATCTTGTCAATATCTGATTGGAAGCGCAGGAGCAAGGTGATCCACTGATCGCTCATGTGAATGGGTTCATCTGACACAGCAGGGGGGTGATCCGCTGATCGCTCATGTGAATGGGTTCATCTGACACAGCACTGGGGGTGATCCGCTGATTGCTCATGTGAATGGGTTCATCTGACACAGCACGGGGGAGAGGGGTGATCCGCTGATTGCTCATGTGAATGGGTTCATCTGACACAGCACTGGGGGTGATCTGCTGATCACTCATGTGAATGGGTTCATCTGACACAGCACGGGGGGGGGTGATCCGCTGATCGCTCATGTGAATGTGTTCATCTGACAGCACGGGGTGGGGTGGGGGGGTGATCCGCTGATCGCTCATGTGAATGGGTTCATCTGACACAGCACTGGGGGTGATCCGCTGATCGCTCATGTGAATGGGTTCATCTGACACAGCACTGGGGGTGATCCGCTGATCGCTCATGTGAATGGGTTCATCTGACACAGCACTGGGGGTGATCCGCTGATCGCTATGTGAATGGGTTCATCTGACACAGCACTGGGGGTGATCCGCTGATCGCTCATGTGAATGGGTTCATCTGACACAGCACTGGGGGTGATCCGCTGATCGCTCATGTGAATGGGTTCATCTGACAGCACGGGGGGAGGTGGTGATCCGATCATGTGAATGGGTTCATCTGACACAGCACGGGGGTGGGGGGGGTGATCCGCTGATCGCTCATGTGAATGGGTTCATCTGACACAGCACTGGGGGTGATCCGCTGATCGCTCATGTGAATGGGTTCATCTGACACAGCACTGGGGGTGATCCGCTGATCGCTCATGTGAATGGGTTCATCTGACACAGCACTGGGGGGTGATCCGCTGATCGCTCATGTGAATGGGTTCATCTGACACAGCAGTGGGGGGTGATCGCTGATCGCTCATGTGAATGGGTTCATCTGACACAGCACTGGGGGGGGGGTGATCGCTGATTGCTCATGTGAATGGGTTCATCTGACACAGCACGGGGGTGATCGCTGATCCTCATGTGAATGGGTTCATCTGACACAGCACTGGGGGTGATCTGCTGATCGCTCATGTGAATGGGTTCATCTGACAAGCACGGGGGGGGGGGTGATCGCTGATCGCTCATGTGAATGGGTTCATCTGACACAGATGGGGGTGATCCGCTGATCGCTCATGTGAATGGGTTCATCTGACACAGCACTGGGGGTGATCCGCTGATCGCTCATGTGAATGGGTTCATCTGACACAGCACTGGGGGTGATCCGCTGATCGCTCATGTGAATGGGTTCATCTGACACAGCACTGGGGGTGATCCGCTGATCGCTCATGTGAATGGGTTCATCTGACACAGCACTGGGGGTGATCCGCTGATCGCTCATGTGAATGGGTTCATCTGACACAGCACTGGGGGTGATCCGCTGATAGCTCATGTGAATGGGTTCATCTGACACAGCACTGGGGGTGATCCGCTGATCGCTCATGTGAATGGGTTCATCTGACACAGCACTGGGGGTGATCGCTGATCACTCATGTGAATGGGTTCATCTGACACAGCACGGGGTGGGGTGGGGGTGATCCGCTGATCGCTCATGTGAATGGTTCATCTGACAGCACGGGGGGGGGTTGATCCGCTGATCGCTCATGTGAATGGGTTCATCTGACACAGCACTGGGGGTGATCCGCTGATCGCTCATGTGAATGGGTTCATCTGACACAGCACTGGGGGTGATCCGCTGATCGCTCATGTGAATGGGTTCATCTGACACAGCACTGGGGTGATCCGCTGATCGCTCATGTGAATGGGTTCATCTGACACACACTGAGGGTGATCCGCTGATCGCTCATGTGAATGGGTTCATCTGACAGCACTGGGGGTGATCTGCTGATCACTCATGTGAATGGGTTCATCTGACACAGCACGGGGGGGGGGGGTGATCCGCTGATCGCTCATGTGAATGTGTTCATCTGACAGCACGGGGTGGGGTGGGGGGGTGATCCGCTGATCGCTCATGTGAATGGGTTCATCTGACACAGCACTGGGGGTGATCCGCTGATCGCTCATGTGAATGGGTTCATCTGACACAGCACTGGGGGTGATCCGCTGATCGCTCATGTGAATGGGTTCATCTGACACAGCAGGGGGGGTGATCCGCTGATCGCTCATGTGAATGGGTTCATCTGACACAGCACTGGGGGTGATCTGCTGATTGCTCATGTGAATGGGTTCATCTGACACAGCACGGGGGGAGGGGTGATCCGCTGATTGCTCATGTGAATGGGTTCATCTGACACAGCACTGGGGGTGATCTGCTGATCACTCATGTGAATGGGTTCATCTGACACAGCACGGGGGGGGGTGATCCGCTGATCGCTCATGTGAATGTGTTCATCTGACAGCACGGGGTGGGGTGGGGGGGTGATCCGCTGATCGCTCATGTGAATGGGTTCATCTGACACAGCACTGGGGGTGATCCGCTGATCGCTCATGTGAATGGGTTCATCTGACACAGCACTGGGGGTGATCCGCTGATCGCTCTTGTGAATGGGTTCATCTGACACAGCACTGAGGGTGATCCGCTGATCGCTCATGTGAATGGGTTCATCTGACAGCACTGGGGGTGATCCGCTGATCGCTCATGTGAATGGGTTCATCTGACACAGCACTGGGGGTGATCCGCTGATAGCTCATGTGAATGGGTTCATCTGACACAGCAGGGGGGGTGATCCGCTGATAGCTCATGTGAATGGGTTCATCTGACACAGCACGGGGGGGGGTGATCCGCTGATTGCTCATGTGAATGGGTTCATCTGACACAGCACTGGGGGTGATCCGCTGATTGCTCATGTGAATGGGTTAATCTGACACAGCACGGGGGGGGGGTGATCCGCTGATTGCTCATGTGAATGGGTTCATCTGACACAGCACTGGGGGTGATCTGCTGATCACTCATGTGAATGGGTTCATCTGACACAGCACAGGGGGGGGGTGATCCGCTGATCGCTCATGTGAATGGGTTCATCTGACACAACAGGGGGGGTGATCCGCTGATCGCTCATGTGAATGGGTTTATCTGACAGCACTGGGGGTGATCCGCTGATCGCTCATGTGAATGGGTTCATCTGACACAACTGCTTTAATAAGATTACCTGACTTGGTTGTGTTGAGCACATTGTACCCTGTTCCACGTTCGCGGCTTTTTGGTTCCTTTCTAGTATAAGCATTGTGCAGTAGCCATCCAGTTATTGCATCTGACTGATGAGAAATCACCCGAACAGCACCTGCCCCAGGTACAGACATATCATAGATGTGCCTCATAGAATATTTCATAATCTATTAATTTTCTGCCGGAAATTCTCGTTCCTCTTATCAGCCTGGGTCAGAGCGTGGTATTGTGCCATGTGTCCCAGGTAATGCCGGTGTGATTAGCGCTCCTTGTGTTTTTTCCACATTCTCTGGTCACCCTGGTCTTTTTCATGCTATTAATTACCGTGTTGCCAAACACAATGGAAATATTTTTTTTTCCATTCCCCCTTAGGAATATTGATCTGTAAAACAAAACTTCGCCCAGGTTGGTGTCTGTCAATTTGCTCCATTTGCTGTTCATGCTGGCAAGTTGTTTGTCCGCCAGGTATTAGACCTGATTGTCTTCATTTCACATCTGCTCTGTATGTTCTGTGCATTTATAGTAAATGTTTCTGCATTTCATCAGCTGCGATGGCGAATATGCTGCTCGCTTTTCATCTCTCTGTGTTAGCAAACCTTACCTGTATCATGAGAGCAGGCAGCTACCAGACCATGGATGTGAAATGCAAAACCCCATACACCTAAGTCTTCATTTGTGCAATTTTTTAAACACTTTTAGATATGCACAGCCCCTGTACAGCTAACACTACATCCGTGCAGCCCCCTGTACACTTAACTCTGCATCCGTGCAGCCCCCTATACACCTAACTCTGCATCCGTGCAGCCCCCTGTACATGTAGAGCCTCTGTGCAGCCCCTGTACATGTAGAGCCTCTGTGCAGCTCCCTGTACACCTAACTCTGCATCCGTGCAGCCCCCTGTACATGTAGAGCATCCGTGCAGCCCTCTACACGTAGAGCATCCGTGCACACCCCTGTGCACGTAGAGCATCCGTGCAGCCCCCTATACACCTAACTCTGCATCCGTGCAGCCCCCTGTACATGTAGAGCATCCGTGCAGCCCCCTGTACACGTAGAGCATCTGTGCAGCCCCCTGTACACGTAGAGCATCCGTACAGCCCCCTGTACACGTAGAGCATCCGTGCAGCCCCCTGTACACGTAGAGCATCCGTCCGGCCCCCTGTACACGTAGAGCATCCGTGCGGCCCCCTGTACACGTAGAGCATCCGTGCGGCCCCCTGTACACGTAGAGCATCCGTGCGGCCCCCTGTACACGTAGAGCATCCGTGCGGCCCCTGTACACGTAGAGCATCCGTGCGGCCCCCTGTACACGTAGAGCATCCGTGCGGCCCCCTGTACACGTAGAGCATCCGTGCGGCCCCCTGTACACGTAGAGCATCCGTGCGGCCCCCTGTACACGTAGAGCATCCGTGCGGCCCCCTGTACACGTAGAGCATCCGTGCGGCCCCCTGTACACGTAGAGCATCCGTGCGGCCCCCTGTACACGTAGAGCATCCGTGCGGCCCCCTGTACACGTAGAGCATCCGTGCGGCCCCCTGTACACGTAGAGCATCCGTGCGGCCCCCTGTACACGTAGAGCATCCGTGCTGCCCCCTGTACACCTAGAGCATCCATGCAGCCCCTGTACACTTAGAGCATCCGTGTAGCCCCCTGTACACGTAGAGCATCCGTGCAGCCTCCTGTACACGTAGAGCATCCGTGCGGCCCCCTGTACACGTAGAGCATCCGTGCGGCCCCCTGTACACATAGAGCATCCGTGTAGCCCCCTGTACACATAGAGCATCCGTGTAGCCTCCTGTACACATAGAGCATCCGTGTAGCCTCCTGTACACGTAGAGCATCCGTGCTGCCCCCTGTACACCTAGAGCATCCATGCAGCCCCCTGTACACTTAGAGCATCCGTGTAGCCCCCTGTACACGTAGAGCATCCGTGCAGCCTCCTGTACACGTAGAGCATCCCTGCGGCCCCCTGTACACGTAGAGCATCCCTGCGGCCCCCTGTACACGTAGAGTATCCGTGCAGCCCCCTGTACACATAGAGCATCCGTGCAGCCTCCTGTACACGTAGAGCATCCGTGCGGCCCCCTGTACACGTAGAGCATCCGTGCGGCCCCCTGTACACGTAGAGCACCCCTGCAGCCCCCTGTACACGTAGAGCATCCGTGCAGCCACCTGTACACGTAGAGCATCCGTGCAGCCCCCTGTACACGTAGAGCATCCGTGCGGCCCCCTGTACACGTAGAGCATCCGTGCGGCCCCCTGTACACGTAGAGCATCCGTGCGGCCCCCTGTACACGTAGAGCATCCGTGCGGCCCCCTGTACACGTAGAGCATCCGTGCGGCCCCCTGTACACCTAGAGCATCCCTGCGGCCCCCTGTATACGTAGAGCATCCCTGCGGCTCCCAGTACAGGTAGAGCATCCGTGCGGCCCCCTGTACAGGTAGAGCATCCGTGCGGCCCCCTGTACACGTAGAGCATCCGTGCGGCCCCCTGTACACGTAGAGCATCCGTGCGGCCCCCTGTACACGTAGAGCATCCGTGCGGCCCCCTGTACACGTAGAGCATCCGTGCGGCCCCCTGTACACGTAGAGCATCCGTGCGGCCCCTGTACACGTAGAGCATCCGTGCGGCCCCCTGTACACGTAGAGCATCCGTGCGGCCCCCTGTACACGTAGAGCATCCCTGCGGCCCCTGTTCACGTAGAGCATCCCTGCGGCCCCCTGTACACGTAGAGCATCCCTGCGGCCCCTGTACACGTAGAGCATCCCTGCGGCCCCCTGTACACGTAGAGCATCCGTGCGGCCCCCTGTACACGTAGAGCATCCGTGCGGCCCCCTGTACACGTAGAGCATCCGTGCGGCCCCCTGTACACGTAGAGCATCCGTGCGGCCCCCTGTACACGTAGAGCATCGTGCGGCCCCTGTACACGTAGAGCATCCGTGCGGCCCCCTGTACAGGTAGAGCATCCGTGCGGCCCCCTGTACACGTAAAGCATCCCTGCGGCCCCCTGTACACGTAGAGCATCCGTGCGGCCCCCTGTACACGTAGAGCATCCGTGCGGCCCCCTGTACACGTAGAGCATCCGTGCGGCCCCCTGTACACGTAGAGCATCCGTGCGGCCCCCTGTACACGTAGAGCATCCATGCAGCCCCCTGTACAGTCATGGCCAAAAGTTTTGAGAATGACACAATATTTATATTTTCACATGATCTGCTGCCCTCTGGTTTTTATGTGTGTTTGACAGATGTTTTTATCACAGACAGAAATATAATAATTGTAAACATATGAGTAACAAAAGCTTATATTGACAGTTAGAATGAGTTAATGCAGCAAGTCAATATTTGCAGTGTTGACCCTTCTTCTTCAGGACCTCTGCAATTCTCCCTGGCATGCTCTCAATCAACTTCTAGACCAAATCCTGACTGATAGCAGTCCATTCTTGCACAATCAATGCTTTCATTTTGTCAGAATTTTTAGGTTTTTGTTTGTCCACCCGTCTCTTGATGATTGACCACAAGTTCTCAATGGGATTAAGATCTGGGGAGTTTCCAGGCCATGGACCCAAAATCTCTATGTTTTGTTCCCTGAGCCATTTAGTTATCACCTTTGCTTTATGGCATGGTGCTCCATCATGCTGGAAAAGGCATTGTTGATCGCCAGACTGCTCTTGGAGGGTTGGGAGAAGTTGCTCTTGGAGGACATTCTGGTACCATTCTTTATTCATGGCTGTGTTTTTAGGCAAGACTGTGAGAGAGACGATTCCCTTGGCTGAGAAGCAACCCCACACATGAATGGTTTCAGGATGCTTAACAGTTGGCATGAGACAAGACTGGTGGTAGCGCTCACCTTGTCTTCTCCGAATGAGGCATTTTCCTGATGTCCCAAACAATCGAAAAGGGAATTCATCAGAGAAAATAACTTTACCCCAGTCCTCAGCAGTCCACTGCCTGTACCTTTTGCAGAATATCAGTCTGTCCATGATGTTTTTTCTGGAGAGAAGTGGCTTCTTTGCTGCCCTCCTTGAGACCAGGCCTTGCTCCAAGAGTCTCCGCCTCACAGTGCGTGCAGATGCACTCACACCTGCCTGCTGCCATTCCTGAGCAAGCTCTGCACTGCTGGTAGCCCGATCCCGCAGCTGAAACACTTTTAAGAGACGGTCCTGGCGCTTGCTGGTCTTTCTTGGGCGCCCTGGAGCCTTTTTGGCAACAATGGAACCTCTCTCCTTGAAGTTCTTGATGATGCGATAGATTGTTGACTGAGGTGCAATCTTTCTAGCTGCGATACTCTTCCCTGTTAGGCCATTTTTGTGCATTGCAATGATGACTGCACGTGTTTCTTTAGAGATAACTATGGTTAACAGAAGAGAAACAATGATGCCAAGCACCAGCCTCCTTTTAAAGTGTCCAGTGGTGTCATTCTTACTTAATCATGACAGATTGATCTCCAGCCATGTCCTCATCAATACCCACACCTGTGTTAATGGAGCAATCACTGAAAAGAGGTTAGCTGGTCCTTTTAAGGCAGGGCTGCAATGATGTTGAAATGTGTTTTGGGGGATAAAGTTCATTTTCTAGCCAAATATTGACTTTGCAAGTAATTGCTGTTAAGCTGATCACTCTTTATAACATTCTGGAGTATATGCAAATTGCCATTAGAAAAAGTGAAGCAGTAGACTTTGTAAAAATTAATATTTGTGTCATTCTCAAACTTTTGGCCATGACTGTACACGTAGAGCATCCGTGCGGCCCCCTGTACAGGTAGAGCATCCGTGCAGCCCCCTGTACACGTAGAGCATCCCTGCAGCCCCCTGTACACGTAAAGCATTCGTGCGGCCCCCTGTACACGTAGAGCATCCGTGCGGCCCCCTGTACATGTAGAGCATCCGTGCAGCCCCCTGTACACATAGAGCATCCGTGCGGCCCCCTGTACACGTAGAGCAGGGGTGGGCAATTAATTTTGCCAGGGGCCGCATGAGAAATTGGGATGGTTTTAGAGGGCCGGACTAATATAATTAACTCCGTTCTACCCAATACTGTATATATACATATATATATATATATACTGTATACTGTATATATACATACCTGCCCATTATCATCATCTTCTCCCCATCATCATCAATGCCTGCCCATCATTATCATCTTCTCCCCATCATCAATGCCTGCCCATTATCATCAATACCTGCCCATTATCATCATCTTCTCCCCATCATCATCAATGCCTGCCCATCATCATCATCATCTTCTCCCATCATCAATGCCTGCCCATTATCATCAATACCTGCCCATTATCATCATCTTCTCCCCATCATCATCAATGCCTCCCCATTATCAGCAATGCCTGCCCATCATCATCTTCTCCCCATCATCAATGCCTGCCCATTATCATCAATGCCTGCCCATTATCATCATCTTCTCCCCATCATCAATGCCTGCCCATTATCATCAATACCTGCCCATTATCATCTTCTCCCCATCATCATCAATGCCTGCCCATCATCATCTTCTCCCCATCATCAATGCCTGCCCATTATCATCAATACCTGCCCATTATCATCATCTTCTCCCCATCATCATCAATGCCTGCCCATCATCATCATCATCTTCTCCCCATCATCAATGCCTGCCCATCATCATCTTCTCCCCATCATCAATGCCTGCCCATCATCATCTTCTCCCCATCATCAATGCCTGCCCATTATCATCAATACCTGCCCATTATCATCATCTTCTCCCCATCATCATCAATGCCTCCCATTATCAGCAATGCCTGCCCATCATCATCCTCCCATATCATCAATGCCTGCCCATTATCATCAATGCCTGCCATTATCATCATGCCTGCCATTATCATCAATGCCTGCCCATTATCATCATCTCTCCCACATCATCATGCCTCCCCATTATCAGCAATGCCTGCCATCATCACACACAGACAGCACATAAGCACTCTCTCACACACACACAACACACCACACACACAAGAGCACCGCACTACATAGACACAGACACACACAGAGACACGTCTTACCTGTCCAGCGTCCCCGCTCTCTGACACAGCCGGCCGCTGAATGATGACGTCATTCAGCGGCCGGCTGTGAGAGGAAGCGCCGGTGGAGCCCGGAGCTGCAGCAGCGGAGGCACGGGAGAGGTAAGTATTGTGCCAGCTGATGCCGGGGCCCTGAGACTGCCGGAGCGCCTCCGCGGGCCGGTCACTGACAGCCGGCGGGCCGGATGCGGCCCGCGGGCCGCCCCTTGCCCGGGTCTGACGTAGAGCATCCGTGCGGCCCCCTGTACACGTAGAGCATCCCTGCGGCCCCCTGTACAGGTAGAGCATCAGTGCGGCCCCCTGTACACGTAGAGCATGCTTGCGGCCCCCTGTACACGTAGAGCATCCGTGCGGCCCCCATGTACACGTAGAGCATCCGTGCAGCCTCCTGTACACCTAGAGCATCCGTGCAGCCCCCTGTACACGTAGAGCATCCGTGCGGCCCCCTGTACACGTAGAGCATCCGTGCGGCCCCCTGTACACTTAGAACATCTGTGCGGCCCCCTGTACAGGTAGAGCATCCGTGCGGCCCCTGTACACGTAGAGCACGTGCGCCCCTGTACACGTAGAGCATCCGTGCGGCCCCCTGTACACGTAGAGCATCCGTGCGGCCCCCTGTACACGTAGAGCATCCGTGCAGCCCCCTGTACAGGTAGAGCATCCCTGCGGCCCCCATGTACACGTAGAGCATCCGTGCAGCCTCCTGTACACCTAGAGCATCCGTGCGGCCCCCTGTACACGTAGAGCATCCGTGCAGCCCCCTGTACAGGTAGAGCATCCGTGCGGCCCCCTGTACACGTAGAGCATCTGTGCGGCCCCCTGTACACGTAGAGCATCCGTGCGGCCCCCTGTACACGTAGAGCATCCCTGCAGCCCCCTGTACAGGTAGAGCATCCCTGCATCCCCCTGTACAGGTAGAGCATCCCTGCAGCCCCCTGTACAGTTAGAGCATCCCTGCAGCCCCCTGTACACGTAGAGCATCCCTGCAGCCCCCTGTGTCCTAGCGTCGCCTGCGTTTTTGACCTCACTGGGAGTAGCTGCAGTAACTCCGCTACGCTGCGTGGTTGCACCTCTTCGCTGCGTGGTTGCACCGCTTCGCTGCGTGGTTGCACCTCTTCGCTGCGTGGTTGCACCTCTTCGCTGTGTGGTTGCACCTCTTCGCTGCGTGGTTGCACCTCTTCGCTGCGTGGTTGCACCTCTTCGCTGCGTGGTTGCACCTCTTCGCTGCGTGGTTGCACCTCTTCGCTGTGTGGTTGCACCTCTTCGCTGCGTGGTTGCACCTCTTCGCTGCGTGGTTGCACCTCTTCGCTGCGTGGTTGCACCTCTTCGCTGTGTGGTTGCACCTCTTCGCTGCGTGGTTGCACCTCTTCGCTGCGTGGTTGCACCTCTTCGCTGTGTGGTTGCACCTCTTCGCTGCGTGGTTGCACCTCTTCGCTGTGTGGTTGCACCTCTTCGCTGCGTGGTTGCACCTCTTCGCTGCGTGGTTGCACCTCTTCGCTGTGTGGTTGCACCGCTTCCTGCGTGGTTGCACCGCTTCCTGCGTGGTTGCAAGGCTTCGCTGCGTGGATGCCGCTGCTGCAGTCACACCTGTTAGATTGGTGCAGGCTGAGATCTGGACCTTCACCCCCAGGATCGCGCACTAGAGATCAGCATATTTATTTTGATGAATATTAATTATATTTGTATTTTACATAAATACGTTTTCACCAGAATATGATTATTATTATTATTATTATTTTTTTAAGATTTGTTCCTTGCAAAATCAGCAACATGGCGGATGATACTGACCGCACTCCGCCTGTCCCGTCGCCCCCCTGTCCTCTATCAGGCCCTCCGCTGCTCTTATTGTCCCCTTTCTGAGTCACAGACATCCTCTTTGGCCGCTTCACTCCATGCTGTGTGCTCCGGTGTCCGACGTCCCTGCACCCTATGACACCTGAGGGTCCGGTGCATTGGTAGCCACAGCCTGGAGCGAAGTGGCCTAAAAGGATGAGGAAAGGATGGCCGGCTGCGGGCCGATGTGATAGGTGAGTACTCTTTACATCTATCCGGGGGCAGGAGAAGACCCCACAGCTTCATGAGGAGCATTCAGTTCACTGTGTTTGGAAATCTCTCATAGACACAAGGAGTCATTTGGGAAAACCCTGAAGTGTGCCAGTCTGTTTCTCCCACTAGAGGGCGCCGGAGCTGCGGTCCTCCTCTGATACATTGCTCTGTTACATACTGTTTGTAGACTCCCTCTGAAACATTTGCTAGTGATTTCCACACAACGTTGCATAGGTACAATTCCCAAATCCTTTAATAACCCAAGTCGTTTTTTCCTGCCCTTTAAATTTGAAGCCATTTTCTTTTTGTTTCTCTTCTGCGCTTCCCACTAATCCTTCGTATGACATCATGGACGGCTTTGATGAGCACCAGTCCTCATAACCGTATGTGCCTCCAGCCGCGCAGAGTTTTGTTTGGAGTCTTTATTATTATCATTTTACTTTTCCAAAAACATTACACACCATAAAATGCTCCGAACACTTAATTTAAGACCTGATATAGATATTGTTATTTCACTGGTGCGGTGCTTTGTGCGTTGCCTCTGTCGCTCTTTGAACCCTCTTATCCGCTGCCATTTCTTTCTTCATTACTTATAATGAAAGGTCTCTGGGGTTTCTGGCCAAAGCTGTTCTGATAGCAGTAAGGAGCCGCTGAGGGCTGCACAGCGTTGTGCTGTCATTTAATAAGAGCGCAGTCCAATTACTTTAGAAAAAAAAATCTCTGGACGTTTCCTGGCAGCTAGATTATCATATATTTTTGGATTATTTTCACACATCCTTTTTTTTTTTTTTTTTTTTGGAGAAATGCCTTTGCCGTTTTTGGTGCAGTTTTTTCCATCAGTAAGGCTACTTTCACACTTACGTTTTTTTGCGCTGCGTTTCGAGCGCACGTGAAGCGCATTAAGAAAACGCATGCAAACGCTTGTAAACGCTGCGATATTTAGTCGCATCAGCATGCGCATTTCGACAAAAAAACACAGCAATTGTCTGCGTTTTCATGCGTTTTTGCATGCGTTTGCGTTTTTTTTGGCGCATGCGTTGTCTATGTGTCACACATATTTCTATCATCTGTCTCCATCATCTCTGTCTCCATCATCTCTGTCTCCATCATCTCTGGCTCCATCATGTCTCCATCATCTCTGTCTCCATCATCTCTGTCTCCATCATCTCTGTCTCCATCATCTCTGCCTCCATCATCTCTGGCTCCATCATCTCTGGCTCCATCATCTCTGTCTCCATCATCTCTGTCTCCATCATCTCTGTCTCCATCATCTCTGCCTCCATCATCTCTGTCTCCATCATCTCTGTCTCCATCATCTCTGTCTCCATCATCTCTGTCTCCATCATCTCTGGCTCCATTATTTACAGAAAAATCGTGTGCGTGCAAAAGCGCTGACGAGCGCAAAGCCATGCGCACGCCAGCGCCCCCATAGACTGCAATGTTATTTTTTGCGCATAGCATGCGCACAAGTGCGCACGCGTTTTTTTAAAGCGGTTGGCCGAAAAAAAAAAATGCAACATGTAGCGTCTAGCGCGTATGGGCGCACACCGGGAAAATGCGCAGCACACGACAAACGCACATGAACGCGTGCAAGCGCTAGACCCTGCACCCACCATGTTAAAGATAGGGGAACATTGCGCATGCGTCTGATAGCGCAAGATGCGCTGCGCCAAAAAACGCAAGTGTGAAAGTAGCCTTAGCCAGGAGTGCGTTAAGACCGTTCTTTATGTTTTCCATTTTTTTTAATCTATTTTTGGCTTTATAAAAAAAAAAAACCCTGCAGAAAACGGTGGCGACACACACTACATTTCCACTAAAAATGCTACATTTTGAACTGTGTTTTTTCAAGCAGAAAAACAAAAAACGTGCAGCTAGATGATAGCTGAGAGTCAATATCTGTCTCCATGGAAAGCGTATATGCCAGGATCTGTACCTTGTACCTTTTTTAAGGCATTTAATAGGTTAATATCTGAATTTCTGGAGTCCTGGGAAAGTAAAGAGAATCCCCATTGGACCAGGGCAACACTCAGCCATGTTATTCTATGGGCCTGTGCACATTTCAAATTTTTTCCTCGGTCCAAGGAAAAAAGATTGCAGTATGCACAATTTGCCTCTGACACTTGTATGACACTCGCCCATCCAACTCTATGGCTCAGTGGGAAAAATTGGACTGCACTCAGATGACATGTGAGTGCAGTCCGATTTTAATGGAGAAAGCGGAGATCCCTTTTTTTTTTCTCTCTCCGCCTCTGATACAATCAGATCCCACTCTGATCAGAGTCTGACTACAATACTACTACTACTTTTCTTGGATGGAGAGTAAATGGTGGTGTGACCCCAGCCTGGCCCTCCAGGCCCAGCATAGAGGATGGAGATGGTGCCGCCGGTATAACCACATCTACCGCCCCCTGATCGAGCACCGAGAACACTCTGCCTGATCAATAATTACGGGGCGTCTGCATCGGACGACCGCGCAGCTTAAAGGATCAGCGTTTTTTGCATCCTGTTGTCTTTGCTCCTGTTGATCCCGGCCGCTTTGTATTTTCCTCCACATCGTAGTAAATCCTCTGCTTTTCTTGATTGTCTCGCTGGTCCATGTCGGAGGGGGCGTTTGTGTGTTTTTCTGTCCCTATGAGATGCACGCGCTCAGACTTTCCACAGAGCTTTTGATGTCTGCTGATTTATAGGACAGCGTTAGTGAAATCTATTACTTGTTGCATTTATTATGGCAGGATTTTTTTTTCTTTGAAATTAATCCCTAATGTGGAATAAAATAACAAAAAAAAAAAATTCTGTCTCTGCGTCTGTTTCCAGTTAAGTAAGGTTGTGCGAGTGGTATCTGGATAGTGTCCGCCCTGCACAGCTCCATTGAGTAAGTCGAGCATTTCTACGGGGCCGGGCTGCTTAGAGCAAGTACGAGTAGCATGGCCGACCGTGCCGCGGGGGGTACCTGATACACCTGTCATCGCTCCGGCGCTGTCATCTCATCAAGGTGTACAGTAATCGCCTCTTTGATCAGCTTCAAATACGATTATGTGATAAATTTGACAGCACTTGTGGGATCTGGCATTGAGAGGGGTAGTGTCAGCAGCAGGCTGATTTATCAGCCAAAACAATCTTCAGAATTGGGTAATTAATGACGCTATGTAGAAATACAGAGGCTGCGCCTCATGAAATGGACCTGGGAATGGAAAGTGTTCAGCCTTTACAAAAGTCACAATCCAGAAGGGATGTGCAATTAAAAGGGAACCTGTTATGTTTCGGTAGCTGAGGAGGACAGGAGCAACAGCCGGGCAGCCGAACACCTGAGATGTTGGTAACTGATGGGTTGCAGATTCCTAAACTAACGACACAACTAGAGGTAGCCGTGGAGCGTTCCTACGTTGATCCTAGACGCCTCGTCACAGCCTGAGAGATAACTACACCTGAAGGCAGAAAGAGGAAAGCTATCTGCCCCGGAGCAGATCCCCAAAGAAAATAGGAAGCCCCCAAACATGTAATGGCGGTTAGACAAGAAGAAAGCACGAACACAGACAGAAAATAGACTGAGCAAACGCTGGGGCCACAAGCTGACTAAATAGGATAGGACAGGAGAGATTACTTTCTGCAACCCAGAAAACCCTACAAAAATCCAACAATTCTGATTACAAAAATACTGAGATCACACGATCTCGCCTCCCACTAAATCAGATCTCAGTGTGAACAAAACCAAGCTGCAGCCGCTAAAAAAACAGGAAAAAGCAAATGAGCCAATAACAGAGGCTGCAGATAAACTGTGAGGAGCTCAGGCCCCAGGAGGGACCTGGCTGACCTCCACAAAAGTGCAGAAAACAATGCAAAAAGCAAGCACAAAAAGAAAAGCAAAAAATATCTTATCTGAAAGCAGGAGATGCAGGCAAGACTCCAGCAAACTTCCAAATGAACCAGGAACCACAATTGAGACAAGAACAATTGATCACCGGCAACCATCATGGGAGGGAACCTCCCTTATATCAGACCAGTCCGTGATCCCAGATTGCCACTCCTCGCTGAAAGGTTCAGTACTGTCTGTAACCACCAGAGGGAGCCTCTGCTCAGAAACCATCTCCAGCACATTCATAACAGGAACCGCACTGTTATCAGACTGTGCAGGAATCAATACGTGTGAAAATAAGAAAATCTTATCAGAGAATCCTGCTTCTTTCCCCACTTATGAGTCACTACGCCCGAACCCATCCTGCAACTCCATCTTACCTCTGCTAGCACAGCCTATTACAGTGTATAGAGAGGGGAGGAGGATGGAGAAAATAGGACAGAGGGAGACACAGAAAGATCATGCTGAGCTTTCTAACAAGTCTTTACCTCTCCCCAGAACTGGATTCACATCTACGCAGCACAGTACTGCTGTATAATGGTTTCCATGCTGAGCTTTCTAACAAGTCTTTACCTCCCCCAGAACTGGATTCACATCTACTCAGCACAGTACTGCTGTATAATGGCTTCCATGCTGAGCTTTCTAACAAATCTTGAGCTGTCCTCAGAACTGGATTCACATCTACTCAGCACAGTACTGCTGTATAATGGCTTCCATGCTGAGCGTTCTAACAAATCTTTAGCTGTCCTCAGAACTGGATTCACATCTACTCAGCACAGTACTGCTGTATAATGGCTTCCATGCTGAGCTTTCTAACAAGTCTTTACCTCCCCCCAGAACTAGATTCACATCTACTCAGCACAGTACTGCTGTATAATGACTTCCATGCTGAGCTTTCTAACAAGTCTTTACCTCCCCCAGATCTAGATTCACATCTACTCAGCACAGTACTGCTGTATAATGGCTTCCATGCTGAGCTTTCTAACAAGTCTTTACCTCCCCCAGATCTAGATTCACATCTACTCAGCACAGTACTGCTTTATAATGACTTCCATGCTAAGCTTTCTAACAAGTCTTTACCTCCCCCAGATCTAGATTCACATCTACTCAGCACAGTACTGCTGTATAATGGCTTCCATGCTGAGCTTTCTAACAAATCTTTACCTCTCCCCAGAACTGGATTCACATCTACTCAGCACAGTACTGCTGTATAATGGCTTCCATGCTGAGCTTTCTAACAAATCTTTACCTCTCCCCAGAACTGGATTCACATCTACTCAGCACAGTACTGCTGTATAATGGCTTCCATGCTGAGCTTTCTAACAAGTCTTTACCTCTCCCCAGAACTGGATTCACATCTACTCAGCACAGTACTGCTGTATAATGGCTTCCATGCTGAGCTTTCTAAAAAGTCTTTACCTCCCCCCAGAACTGGATTCACATTTACTCAGCACAGTACTGCTGTATAATGGCTTCCATGCTGAGCTTTCTAACAAATCTTTATCTCTCCCCAGAACTGGATTTACATCTACTCAGCACAGTACTGCTGTATAATGGCTTCCATGCTGAGCTTTCTAACAAGTCTTTACCTCTCCCCAGAACTGGATTCACATCTACTCAGCACAGTACTGCTGTATAATGGCTTCCATGCTGAGCTTTCTAACAAATCTTTACCTCTCCCCAGAACTGGATTCACATCTACTCAGCACAGTACTGCTGTATAATGGCTTCCATGCTGAGCTTTCTAAAAAGTCTTTACCTCCCCCCAGAACTGGATTCACATCTACTCAGCACAGTACTGCTGTATAATGGCTTCCATGCTGAGCTTTCTAAAAAGTCTTTACCTCCCCCCCCCAGAACTGGATTCACATCTACTCAGCACAGTACTGCTGTATAATGGCTTCCATGCTGCTAAGGAACTAAGAACATAAATCCCTCATGGGAGACATCACAGCAGCTGGTCTCTTCCCACTAGCTCAGAGTCAAATGCAAATAAGAGAGCAGGGAAAAAACGCAGGATACAAGTGATATAATGGCCAGAAATAGTGCTATCCCTCATGTACATGCGACGGCTTATTCTGAAAAGTTCCTGAAAGTACAATTACTCTTGGCTGACACTCATCAACAATGCATTTCTGTCCTGTCTGAATCCAGAGAATTATTGTTTTCTCGTATCGGAGGACTGTTTTTAGCTGTTCTTACTTCTGAGGTCTGTGGAAAATAACAGATTGTACCGTTTTGTATAAGTAAGAAAGCCGTCGTAGGTTCAGCCCTGGCTGAGGATTTGGCGCTTGGTTTCGTGTGCTGTTCGGGAATCAGTGAGCGCCCCTCAGAACGCGGTAATCTCATCACAGAGGAGGAACTGGCATTAAACCTCGGGGCCAGTTCTCCTCGTTCTTCTGCATTATCTCCCGGTGCCAGGTTCTTCTTGCCAGCGTCAGACGGCTGAATCCCGTGTCCTGGAAGCCGCTCGCTCGCTGTTTGCCAGTAACCAATTGGCCTGGAGTTTGTGTTAGCAAAAATTATTTTATCGGGTAAATATAATTATATACGTAGCGGCGACATATAGGAGAGAGGAGGTATCGATGGCGTAATCAATGTCCTGATCACTTGCACACGTGGAGCGCGAGGTTCTTGCCTTTTGCAAGAAATCACTATATTCTAAAAATATTGGCATAAGAGAGCGCTGTCGGCCATGTCTTCACGTACATAGGATATGTGCTAGAGAGCATCTCCCCGTGATTTATCACAGCATGCACTAATCAGGTCCACTTTATGGCCAAATATAGGTCACGTAAAAGCAGGCGAAAATCTGTGCAGCCGTCGCTCCGGCCTATTAATGAGATAACATCAAGCAGCTCTCGTGTAGGAGCTTGTGCCGATCATTGCAGCATGCAGACTTTATAGAAGACGTCAAGGGTTTGTCACCCACATACAGAAGTGTATTATGTGCCTTCATCTATGTAGCGGGACGCATAATATGTGCAAATTACGATTTCTTATATTAACGCGATATTGTCCTCCTTCACTCAGAGCTGAATCGCTGTGACCACGTATTATAATGCATCGTGCCTTTCTATGGCTCTGTATAGTGAATAGATAAAATTCAATATTATATAACGTTTATTTGTATTTTTTCTGTTGTCGCAGAGTCTACGAGAAGGTCGCGCTGTGTTACAGTAAGGAACGATTCATAAATGATGTCAGGACAGGACCTGGCGGAAGTGGTGCAGATCGCGGTGGAAGACTTGCAAGCTGATCATCACCCCGGTGGGTTATTATTCCTGATTAAGGGAACATTCACACGCTGCTTATTTCTGTGGATTTTCCAGCTTTGCGTTGCGAAAGGGTATATTATGCTGTGAAAATCTGTCGCGTACATTGACTTGTTGCAGATTTCAAATATTTGTCAATTTTTCTCTGTTGATTTTTGTAGGCCGTGTGTGGATGAAGTGTATTAAATTGCTTGCACGCTCCTGTTTCAGTCCATTTGTGTCTTGGGCAAAACTACAAAGTTGGAAATGTAATCTGGGCAGGAAGAATACTTGTACCTACATCTACAATTTGTGAATGTTCTCGGTACTCGTGCCATATAAAATAAACTACATCCCTGGGTTCATTTTCTTTTTATACGTTGTCTGAGCACTGGCTGCCGGCACATTTGTATTAGTTTACTTCTATTGGCCGCTGTTCAGACTGATGTTTATTAGCTACTAAAGCGACTTTTTTTTTTTCAGTTTATTTGTAAGGTAATTAAAGTGACTTGTCTGCAGTGCAGATGGTTCACTGGAGCCCTCACCGCGTCCCCGGCGGCACGTACCGGCCTTGTCTCATTTCCCTGCATGCTTTTAAGATGTCTTACAGATTTGCGGTGCCAGTCCTTATCTCGTGCAATTTCATATCAAAATCCGCATTATCTGCCCGCGCAGCTGTAGGAAGAAGACATTACGAGAGGAAGAGGGGTCATCTCCCCTACATTTTGGGGGTAACCTTGGTAGAGGTATAACAGTTGGTGTCCTTATAATAATCTAATATTTTCAGCACTTCAAGAATATATTCTGTCTCCACTTTCAGTGCCGGCGTAGACCACATCCAGTCCCCAGGTCGAGCTTTTATTTTGCCCTGACATACCCCTTGATTAGTTGTCTTCAAAACATCAATTTTATTTTCTACAGTCATGGACAAAAGTTATGGCACCCTTGAAATTACTGTATTCCAGAAAATGAAGTGTTTCTCCCAGAAAATTATTGCAATTACACATCTTTTGTTATTCACATGTTTATTTCCTTTGTGTGTATTTTAACAACAGAAGAAAATTGAGATTAAAAGGCAAATTGGACATAATTTCACACAAAACCCCAATAATTGGGCCTGGCAAAATAGTTGGCAGCCTCAACTAAATATTTAGTTGCACCCTTGCAAAAAATGGCTACAATCAATCGCTTCCTATAACCATCAACAAACTTCTTCCACCTCTCAACTAGAATTTTGGATGACTCTTCTTACAAACTGATGCAGGTCTCTCATATGTGAAGGCTTCTTCTCCCAAAAGCGATTTCTCCACAGGAGATCAATGGGATTTAGGTCCGGACTCAAAGATGCCACTTCAGAACTTTCCAGAGCTTTGTTTCCATTCATTTCTGGGTGTGTCTTGAAGTATGTTTGGGGTCATTGTCCTGCTGGGAGACTCATGACCTAGGACACAAGCCCAGCTTTCTAACACTGGACACTACATTGCCACCCAAAATCCTTGGGTAATCTTCAGATTTCATGATGCCTTGCACACAGTCAAGGCCCCAGTGCCAGAGGCAGAAAACAACTCCAAAATATCTTTGAACTTCCACCATACTTGACTGTAGGTACTGTGCTCTTTTCTTTGTATGCTTTATTCCATTTTCGGTAAACAGTAAAATAATGTGCTTTACCAAAAAGCTCTGTCTGGTCTCAACTGTTCACAAGGTGCTTTCTTTTCCTAAAGGATTTTGGATTACTCACATACGTTTTGACAAACTGCAGTCTTTTTTCTGTCTCTGTGCCATCAGTGGGGTCCTCCTGGGTTTCCTGCCTTAGCCTTTCATGTCATTCAGATGTGGACAGAGTCCACACTGACACTGATGCCCCTGAGCCTGCAGGACAGCTTGGATTTCTTTGGACCTTGATTGGGCTTATCCATCATCCGGACTATCCTGTGCTGCAACCTTTCATCAATTTTTCTCTGCCGTTCACATCCAGGGAGATTAGCTACAGTGCCAGGGGTTGTAAACTTCTTGAATATGTTGCACACTGTGGACAAAGGAACATCAAGATCTCTGGAGATGGACTTGTCACCTTGAGATTGTTGATATTGTTCAACAGTTTTGGTTCTCAGGTCCTCAGACCGTTCTCTTCTCCTCTTTCTGTTCTCCATACTTAGTGTGGCACACACAATGCAAAGACTAAGTCAACTTTTCCCCTTTTACTTGGTTTCAGGTGTGATTTTCATATTTCCCACACTTGTTACTTGCCATAGGTGTGTGTGAACGAGCATCACATGCTGGAAACAAAGTTGGTTACCCACAATTTTGGAAAAGGGCCTACAATTTTGTCCGGCCCATTTTTGGAGTTTCGTGTGAAATTATGTTCAATTTGCCTTTTTTTCCTCTTGTTTTTTTTTTATGTTGTTCCAATAAACACAAAGGAAATAAACACGTGAATAACAAAACGTGGGTAATTGCAATCATTTTCTGGGAGAAATACTTCATCTTCTGGAGCAATTTGAAGGGGGCCAATGCTTTTGGCCATGACTGTATAACTTCGCTCCCTTTGCAGCCATCCATATCAGCTGCCTTATTAACGCTCTTCCTCCTCTATCACATAAATGGGGATAAAAGTGACTGAGTCGCGTTTTAGTTTTTCTTTGGGGGAAAATAAAAATCCAAAAAAAAGTCTGTTTTTTTCGGCATGATGTAAATGAGACGGAATCCTTCAGGATCCATAGGATTCACTGTACAGCGCTGAGTTGTGACCTGTCTGATCTCGAGTGGGTACACTGATGCTCTGTCTTATTGTAGCGCGTCTGGCGGGGCGACGTGCGGCTACCCACTGATCGCTCTGTCTTCACTTGTATGCTCGCTCTGTGGCCGGGGGCCAGACGTGCGGCTACCCACTGATCGCTCTGTCTTCACTTGTATGTGCGCTCTTGGCCGGGGGCCAGACATGCGGCTACCCACTGATCGCTCTGTCTTCACTTGTATGCGCGCTCGTGGCGGGGGCCAGACGTGCGGCTACCCATGATCGCTCTGTCTTCACTGTAGCGCGCTCTGTGGCCGGGGCCAGACGTGCGGCTACCCACTGATCGCTCTGTCTTCACTTGTATGCTGCGCTCGTGGCCGGGGGCCAGACGTGCGGCTACCCACTGATCGCTCTGTCTTCACTTGTATGCGCGCTCGGTGGGGCCGGGGGCCAGACATGCGGGCTCCCCACTGATCGCTCTGTCTTCACTTGTATGCGGCTCGTGGCCGGGGCCAGACATGCGGACCCACTGATCGCTCTGTCTTCACTTGTATGCGCGCTCTGTGGCCGGGGCCAGACGTGCGGCTACCCACTGATCGCTCTGTCTTCACTTGTATGCGTGCTCTGTGGCCGGGGGCCAGACGTGCGGCTACCCACTGATCGCTCTGTCTTCACTTGTATGCGCGCTCTGTGGCCGGGGGCCAGACGTGCGGCTACCCACTGATCGCTCTGTCTTCACTTGTATGTGCGCTCCGTGGCCGGGGGCCAGACATGCGGCTACCCACTGATCGCTCTGTCTTCACTTGTATGCGCGCTCGGTGGCCGGGGGCCAGACGTGCGGCTACCCACTGATCGCTCTGTCTTCACTTGTATGCGCGCTCTGTGGCCGGGGGCCAGACGTGCGGCTACCCACTGATCGCTCTGTCTTCACTTGTATGTGCGCTCCGTGGCTGGGGGCCAGACATGCGGCTACCCACTGATCGCTCTGTCTTCACTTGTATGCGCGCTCGGTGGCGGGGGCCAGACATGCGGCTACCCACTGATCGCTCTGTCTTCACTTGTATGCGCGCTCTGTGGCCGGGGGCCAGACGTGCGGCTACCCACTGATCGCTCTGTCTTCACTTGTATGCGCGCTCGGTGGCGGGGGCCAGACGTGCGGCTACCCACTGATCGCTCTGTCTTCCCACTTGTATGCGCGCTCGGTGGCCGCGGGCCAGACATGCGGCTACCCACTGATCGCTCTGTCTTCACTTGTATGCGTGCTCTGTGGCCGGGGGCCAGACGTGCGGCTACCCACTGATCGCTCTGTCTTCACTTGTATGCGCGCTCGGTGGCCGCGGGCCAGACATGCGGCTACCCACTGATCGCTCTGTCTTCACTTGTATGCGTGCTCTGTGGCCGGGGGCCAGACGTGCGGCTACCCACTGATCGCTCTGTCTTCACTTGTATGCGTGCTCTGTGGCCGGGGGCCAGACGTGCGGCTACCCACTGATCGCTCTGTCTTCACTTGTATGCGTGCTCTGTGGCCGGGGGCCAGACGTGCGGCTACCCACTGATTGCTCTGTCTTCACTTGTATGTGTGCTCTGTGGCCGGGGGCCAGACGTGCGGCTACCCACTGATCGCTCTGTCTTCACTTGTATGCGTGCTCTGTGGCGGGGCCAGACGTGCGGCTACCCACTGATCGCTCTGTCTTCACTTGTATGCGCGCTCGGTGGCCGGGGGCCAGACATGCGGCTACCCACTGATCGCTCTGTCTTCACTTGTATGCGCGCTCGGTGGCCGGGGGCCAGACATGCGGTCGCTTGAGGGAAACAGCAGACACTTGGATTTGAGCAGATGCTTGCAAGAATCATTTCTTCTTTCTAGGTTTTGTATACTGTTTACTCATTGATCTGTCTGCAGCCAGAAGAATGTCTTATCACACGCCATCACCCCGCCCGTTCTGTGTCATCTGTGAGACACGGCGTGTGTTTACAAGCTGCCTCAGGACACGGGGTCAGAGGGTGCACGCTGCCGGCGCCTGCCAGCTGACCCGCTCCCTGTCCTGCATTGCATACTGATAACCATTTCATTTTCTGATTTATTCCTTTATTTTTTTACAGTTGTTCTAGAGAATCATGAAGTCTCGGAGGACGACCTGTCACCTTCCCTGAAACGACAGCGCTTAGAAATCAACTGTCAGGATCCATCCATAAAGGTTTTACTGTCCAGCATATCTTCCCTTCCCTTACAGTATGCTGTATGGCTGAGATGGTGATAACCATCTCTCTGCATCCGCTACAGGAAAGCGGGGCTCCAGAAACGCCTGGGTGGTCTCCGCTATCTGTAGTCGTGAATGGGAGTTATGGAGGAGCCCTACTTTCCTGTGGCCGGCACAGATTGATGAGCATTACCTTCTCAGACATGAACGGTTCAGATGGAGTACCTTTATAGAGTCATAAAATCAGTATATGTACAGACGTCTCTGCAAGAGATGGCGTCTATTACTTAGGACGGCCATTTATTTTTTATACGTATGGATCAGCGGTCTCATAGGATCGGAGTTGTTAGCAGAGCGAGGACGGACCTCCATGTACAGACTGGCCGCAGGTCCCCGGATCCGAGCCCAGCAGCTTTATAAAGTCAGGAGACCTGCGGCCCGTCTGTGCATCCCGGTCCATGACCACAATTCATGCATGTGCCTTACCTACAGCCTTATTCTTTATATTAGAGTATAGTTTTCTTGCCTTTCCCTTTTTGGCCACTAGATGGCAAACATGCTGCTTCCGGAGGGTTATTCTTTGGAATTACCTTTCTGATGCAGTGGTTTCTGTGCGAGGTCAGCGATGAAATT